>OX336376.1:19277377-20011275 GCA_946902895.1 Fragum fragum | reverse complement strand
CTGCAGTGTTGCTATATTTTATAAAAGCAAAAAGTGCATTGCAATGCTTTGTTGCTTAAAGAGATTCGCGCTCTATAAAGCATGTGTAGCTGCCTGGTACCTTACTTAGTTTTACGATTATCCACCCATTGGTGAGAGATAAATGTCGGAAAGGATCTGTGCCGCCGCCGGGGATCGAACCAATGACACCCCATGATTGAAGATTGGGGGTCTGATGCGCTACCGACTGCGCTATGATGGCGGTGCTTGGTGAATAGAAGAAAATAAAGATAACAGCGATTCGTGACATGTAAGGCTAATGCAATCCGACCAGTTTCTATCTGTAACATGTTTCTTTTTAACGTGACGGATCCGATCTGGTATTCGCTTTGATTGAAGAACGTTTTATACAAACTTAATGCTGAATATACGATCTCTAAAATGCTCAAACGAATTCAAAGCCTGAAACTCGCAAAATACATCTCCGTCAATTTATCTGCCAAGAAATTGTTTTACGTGCGTGTTTAACATCGCGATTATTGCGATTTGGAATGTCTTGCACCACGTATGCTAAACATCATGTTTGTGAATAATTTTCACCGAGAAATTCTGGTCGTTTTAAATGGGATTAAATGAAAAAAAACAACAACAACAAAAAAAAAAAACACCGATAAAACGAGTCCAGAAATATACCGTATGAATAGATGGTTCTTTGGCTAAGAAATATAGCCGTAAATATGATGCGGCGTGCTGAACACCCAACTAAACTTTTCGTCATTTCGAAAATATTCACGAAGTGTTCTCTATAAAGCTTTTTAAAGTGGTCTTGTGATCTATTCTGAAATTATATATAGAATTGTCTATAAACAATTTTAACCGTGATATCAGGATTCCTTTGGCGAGAAATTTTGACCCTACAAGTGCTTTTAAGCCTAAACCTATAGATTATGGAAATCTGCATTAAAGCCCGACTTTTATTCAGCTATAGATGTTCCATATATCTACAGAAAAGCCCTAACTTCAGATGTTCTTTTTACGATATTATAATAGAAAAGGGATGATGAAAGAGACGATGTTACCCTCTTTGTTATAGAAAATTTATCCTAATGATCGAAAAAAAAAAAAAAAAAAAAAAATCCACACGTTTGTCCAGTGTAGGAGCTACAAGTTTATGCGAACAAAGCTGCATGTAATCCCCAGTCATTGCTCATCCAACAGACCTAATGATCAATTTTATAAGATAAGGAAACGAAAAAAATAAATATACTGTTATACTATGTTTCTAGTTGAAGCATTAAGATATAGAAATGAAACACTTTAAATTTAAATATATAAAAGGAAAAAAAAAAATAAATGTTAAATTGGACAACTCTAAATTGACTTAGACATGAACTATTTAACCGTAAGCAATATTCTGATATAATTTTCATGATCATCCATTGTTTTTGTCTGTATAAGTAGTAGGGAAAACGGAATCAAAATTTCAATTACTTTTCAATTCATTGAAAATTACTATAAGAATTGTAGTTGTTATCGATAATTATGATCGTATATGATGGAGTCACTCTGTTTGTTTGATTGTTAATTTGTAAATGTTTATCGCCCAAGGGCGAATGATTTAATTTTCTTATAGATTTAATAGATTTAATATTTATTAAAGTCTCATTCACATATACGCATTTTTACAAATATACAAACAAATAAAACTATAAACTAAAAAGTATATATATGTGACCATTCTCGTAGAGAATTATAAGAGACTATTTCATTGCACAACCTTAAAAAAAGACAAATTCTATCTCTATATACTATCCACTCTCTTCTCTCTCCCCCTCACTCATTCTGTTACACACTCCCTCTTTCACTCACGCAATTTCTTGTATAGTTATTTGCCAAAAGGCAATAAATGTTCATCTAAAAACATTTTTATATTTAAAGGTAAGAAGAATATAAGCATAAAAAAGCCGCTAATCGACTCTAAAAAAATAATAATAATAATAATAATTTTGAAAAAAAAAGGCACGTACGTCCACGTTATAAATAGACGTTTAAGACATCTATATCCTCTTTAATAAAATTAAAGAAGGCTCGATTGTAATTAGCAATATCATATTTAATGTCCAGAAAATCTAAGCTTTACTCTTTTTAATATTAGCGATTTGAACGGAGATTTAAAGAAATCCATTTCTCTCAACACATGTGACATTGAGAAAATGAAAAAGACAACCAAGAGCGGACAAATCACACACACACACACACACACACCGCCCCCCCTCCCCAACAACATTAAGACAAATTAAGATCGTTCAGTAGAATTTATTAATGTTAATGAAATTTTAGATTTAGCAATTTCGTCATTTAACACGATGTTTTCCGAGTTATTTTTCTTGAGGGGCGCCAAAAAAGGGACACTGTGCTAGAATTGATTAATCACATTTATTGTAATTGACGCCAAACACGAGGCTTATCAAAGACTGATGAAAACTAACATTAGCTTGATAGCGTAAACAACAGTCAACTAAGATTCTGCAGATTAAAGAAATTCCATCAGTATATTTCACAGTAGGATCATTTTCGCTGTCTCGACAGTTTCATGTGGGTCTGTTCAGCCAAACGTGAAAATGATGTTAAGATTGACGTTGTGTTCAAAATTAGAGTTCAATTACAATGTCCGTCTATCTCGATCCGAATGAAACACTTAGTATGAATCAGAAACCATCGAATCCTATGCTCAAACCAACAATAGATAAAATTATTTGTTATTCGAAAGTACTTTTGCTAGAATTCCGCATAATAAAGTTAACTGCAGCGGTATACATGCTTCTTTACACAAACTTGTTTATGTACATGCGACCTTGCACCATTGTTTAGCGCCCCTTAACCTTTGTCATGCTGAATTATAGATCCTCGACAGAATCGCATTAACACTTAAACGCATTAAAAGTACTGGAAAAACAATCACAGATTAAGATTTATTTTGAAATTTATCCCATAAACAACTCTGGCTTAAAGGGGATAAGCAGGTGGTGTAGACTAAGATCAGACTGCACATATATGCAGGCTGATCTTTGTCTATACCTCCTGCAAAAGAAGGAATATTTCGGGTTCAGCATGACAAGGGTTAATCAGTTTTGATCTTGCACATCAACTCTTGACAATAAAAGACTAAAGCAATCATGAAATTATAAAAAGAAAAACACCGATGGGAAAGGGTTCAAGTTTGTGACAGTAAAGAACAGTGAAAGCGGCTCTTGAACAGATTTTCAAATGTTTAAATAGGAAAAGTATCTTCTTTTTATATAGTTACTAAAGTCATTTCTCTATAAATAATGTTTCTTAATGGTAAGTCTAATGAATAACCTATAAAGTTAATTTAATGTAGTATTTTCTTTAGACTGTACTTTGGAACATCAGAATTTATCGGGAGAGGTCGTTAGTTTTGGGTTGATGTCGATAACGCCTGAATTGCAAGCAAAAGCCAATGACTTAATTAATTCGTAATGGAAACTACAAAAAAAAAAGATCGGTGAAATCGTATTAGAATCGTAAGTTAGAATTTTGAAAATTGAGAGCCAAAAAATGTTTCGGTATGTTAAAGTGTCTCTTAAAGGGCGTCTAACCGTAATGCGCTGTTTTTGAATCGGCACGGCATCGGGATTCCTCGGGTTACGTCTTAATATTTCACTTAAATCATTATAATGACGTATATACTACATGAAATCATTATATTCCGGTGGGAAAATCAAAGGGTTCAAATATAGTCGAAGATTTCCGGTGTTCAAAAATAGCGCATCATTGGTAGACTACTTTACCCCTGTACTGGAATCTCCACGACGTTGGAATTCCATGGATGACGTAGCAACATTTCTGTTTCATTGAAATTACATTCATAAAAGTTAAAACTATGTATATACTACGCCATTTATAAGCTTGCACAAGCAAACCAAAAGTTAACGACGTTTCAGATACTCCAAATTGGCGCACCGTGGATAGACTACTTTAAAACGCTTTAAAGCTTTAACATCAATGATCTTTAAAGCTTTGAAAATAATTTCTTTCATTGCATGAGCTCATAAAATTCAGGTAGCTTAAAAAAAGATTCTCGAAACTTCTTTTGACCAGCGTATTATTTAAAAGTAATATCATCAACGGTCCTCAACAGTCATTGGCTGTTCTAAGAACTTTTTTTCGTCAAAATTAGATAATCTAACAATCCGAAAATTAGATAATCTAACAATCCGAAAATTGGGAATCACTAAAATATCGATTCTGACATTCCATGTTGTTTGCTAGGTCAGTCGCCTGATTGTTTAAATAATCAGAAGCTCGTTAGCGTCCACAATCATGGGAAGAGCTTCCGGTTAATTATAGTTTTCCAATTTACTATATAAAATATAGAAAAAGATTTCAGTCCTGTTTAGAGATATATTCTTATCTTATTTTCCATTTTTTTTTTTTTTTTTTTTTTTTGAAATTTAAGTGGCTTCAGATATATGTAACAATATCAATATTTAAGCTCAAAAAGTAATGTGCATATTTTTCGGATGTTTGTACATTAGGTTAGGGTGAGCTTTTGTGGATGTTCGATGTCCATTGTCAATATTTACTCTACCGACACAATCGGCCTGAAAAAAATGAATAGAATGCTGGAATCTTTGAAAGAGTGACATGGTGCCTTTAAGCAAAGTCGATAAGCGAAGGTCAGATAATTACTCAACCACTGGACAGTTCAGATGTGCAATTACCTTTTCACACTAAACATCATGGAAAATCATTGTTGAAAAATCAATTACTGTAGGTCGACACCCCAAACCCATAATGGTATTAATTGCTCATTTGGACGTATTTTGGGTCAGCTGGATTTTTTTTTACTATTATTTAAGATTCAGAAACATCTATATCTCCCTTTAATACTTACAAATGAGTTGTAATCCGATGAGTTAAAGGTAGAAGTTTTTCCATGTCACAGATTTCATATACTTATTGAATATAATATTCTAAAAAGCAATTTTTCGTAAAATAGAGGTCGTTTATCAAGTTAAACCAGGGTATTTCCCTAATAGCATACGTATACTGTAAATCTCTTTTTAGATAACGCTGAGACAGTTTCAATGAATATTGGGTCATATAGCCGTTGTTTATATTCTCCCAAACCAACGTCACCATTACGTCATCGGGAGTTATGGTCGCAAGCCTGTCTTCTATTCTGTGAAGATCAACTAAGCAAACTGTCGGAAGAGTTATACAGACACTTTGCTTAGTTGCGTTTACCATATGAAATGATAGGGTTTGGAACGTTTATTGTCTTTCTTGTTACTTTTTTACCTTCCGTTGACTTTGGGTCTTACGCAGATTAATTCATGCGTCAACAATCGAATTCCCTGATCTATAAAAACAACCTGGAATTCCGCCGAACCTTTCCTAAATAATCACAAAAAGCCACTTTAAGCCTATCGGACTACTATGACAATAATTCCTCAATTATAAAATGTTCCTTTGAGCGTATTTTTTCGACAATTGGCAATTGACAAATTTTTTCTAATCTAGATATACATGTACCTTCCTTTCAAAGTGATTTTTTCAATTGTCTAGCAAAGGTTCTAGCAGCGGAATCACTAGTTAGAAATTCGACCTGTATTCCACCTCATTGTCATATGGTCTAAAACTCAACAGAAGAAAACAAGGTGATTATTGATACAACTAACGTCCTGTATTATGTCACAATAAGTCGTTAGCGAAAAATTATAGTTAGCGTCCATATTTATATAAACTTCAACTGATTTTAAGGATTCGAGATCGGCTGGCGAATACCAACCCTGGTGAAGTCACGATGACGTTGGTTTGAGCGAGTTCAACATTCAACAGTTGCCTCTTCATTGCAACTAACCCTTCCGCGAATGATGATGAAGTAACAAATAGAATACAAACAACTTAGTTCAAGTATGACAAATCAAAAAACTTATTCCTGGATGATTTACGAAGTTTGAAGGGGTATGAAATTCGCGTAAAATCGGGCGCAATAAAATCCCCAATATTAACGACCGGTTGCTAAGCTTGCAGAAAATAAAAACTCTTGAAACATTAGGAATCACACGACAATGTTAAAGCAATGAGGGATAGTGTAAATCAATCGGAGTTTACAGCCGCTGAATTATATGCTTATTAGAATGTTTTGAAGAAAAATGTCTAATAGCAGCTATGAGGACTGCGTTTTACGTTGCGAAAAATATATCTCTATCAGAAATTACACCAGCATGTTGTAGTTTCAAGAAGAGAATGGTTTGGATTTAAGTGATTTGCATGTTAGTTCAAAGGCAAGTTATGGTTCACGTGGAAATCTAAAGTTGTCAGACATAAGTGTTACAGCAGGTGTGTTATAAACTTTATTGAAGGACTGTATTGAAAGGAAGGTATTTAGTTAGTAAACTTATTGAATTGATTTAGATGTAACAAGTAAAATCAGGCAACAAAAGTGGTGAGGCAACAAGATTATAACAGCAAAGTCCTTACATGATTTCAGTTCATTGTTTTGCCCGGCCGAAGATTGCGACTGCTGATGACGTCCCATATCTAAAAAAACAACAACAAAAAAACACACACAAAAAAAACAGCTTTCAAAAGGTATTGACTGACTTATATTACCAATTTTCCAAATCATCCTCAAGAACAGAAGAATTAAAAGAAAACCTAAGTTGTTAGAGCACCAGTCATAAATATGAAGAAGTCCATGAGACAAGATGGTTGTCTTTTTACGATATTTGTTATCTGTATACAACTCTTGGAAATGTCTTGTAAAATATTTCAGACAGCAGCCTTCTTGTACGATAAACTTAATGAATATGCATTTGCAGCATACCACTCTTTATATGATGATGGATATGGTGTTTCAAAAATAGATCATGACATTATTGCAGCAAGACAAGCATTACATGTTTTTTTCTCAGCTAATAAGTTGGCAAAATCCGGTAATAGTAACTTTTACAAGTTTTCAAAACCGACCATTTTAAAGTATTTAACAAAAGGGGGCTATGTGTGGAATGAGACTATTTAACAATTTAATCAGGACCATCAGAGATGCTCAGAAAGTATTCGAAAAGTCGAGAGATAGTTTTCTAATTGATCGTATAATCCCAATGAACAGCCTTCCAAAAATTTGTCTCTGGACTTTGTCCTTTCTAAGCACAGATTAGCCACACCAACATAACCGGAGCGACTTGGATATACAGATTAATCACTTGGTTCTGAAATAAAATCATGTATAACTTCTATAGTAAGCAAACCACTTATAGACCCAGAACAAACAAAAGCAGAATAGTCTTTGCTGAAACCAATGGTTCTTTCTCAGAAGTATCAAAAGGACAACACACGGACATTGTGGAAATTCTTAGTTCAGAATCATACGAAGAATTTTCGTAAGTACTAAAGATTTAATCACTGTGGTAAATGGAGAAAAAGAATTTGTGTAAGAATGGTCTTTTCTCGTTAAATATGGAATTGACTGAAGGTTTTCACCCATTACCAGATGGTAATATTTTAGACTGGTCCAAATTGAAAGGAGTTACAGACGACAATTTAAAGCTTATGAAATTTTGGGTTTTCTCTATCTGTGGGGTAGAAAAAAATTGTGGAAAATGAAGAAATTGTTAGTAACAAACAAGTTCTTTATTTCAGCAATGGTTTTCCGAAGCTTTTTTCATGGGGCGTCTAAAAGCGTCATTGAGTGGAAAAGGGCTAATCTCTGCAAATTGAGAATTCTAGCATCTGTCATACAGTAATGACTTTAATACATGTAGCTCTTTGCGAGAAAGGAACAAACAGGGAATCCTGCATTTCAAAAACGATCGAATTTAGTGAAGGTTAACCAGAGTTTATATTTTTTAAAAAAAATATTGAATGTCTAATTGGCAAATGGAAATATTTGGTAAGTCATTGATTGAACCATTTGCTGCTCAGTTTTTAGTTACATTCAAAAGAGTTTCCTGGTATAAGCGAATGAAAGAAACCATTGCATTGTTACTCCAATTATATATTAAAACTGTAATTGTCATTTATATAAATTGTTAAATTGTTTAGTGATATTATTCAAAAAGATAAATGAATAGGTAGTTCGTACAATGACGGACTTAGAAAGAGTGATAGTTATGATAAATGTCCCCGTTTTTACACTCTTGCTAATTTTTTGGTAAGTCACTGATTGAAGCATTTGCTGTTCAGCTTTTAGTTACTTTTAAAATAGTTTCCTACTATAAGCGAACGAAAGAAACAATTACATAGTTACTCTGATTATATATTAATACTGTAATTGTTATTTATATACATTGTTAAAGGGAGGTATCGATGTTTCTGAAACCTAGATAAGAAACATTACCAAGTGCCGAAAAATATACTCAAATGAACAAGTTAGGTCAGGTATTGTCTTGGTGGTTATCTAATAGACCTAAAGTGGCTTTTTGTGGTTACATCGGAAAGGTTCAGCGGAATTCCGGGTTATTTTTAGATATCACGTAATTCAGCTGTCGACAGCGGATGACCTAATTTGAATATGACCCAGTCAAATGAAGGTAACAAATTTACTAGCGAAACAGCCAACGTCCTAAATCATGTCACATGAAAGGACTGATCTTTACAGACCGGCTAGCGAACATTACTCCTGATGACGTAACGATGACGATGGTTTGATGTAATTTGAACTAGATGCAAGGTTCTAACGGTTATTCGCGCCACGTGAATTCCCTATAATCTGCGTAACTGTCTTGGATTAATCTAAAATTAGATTAATAGCCTACGTAGGCTATTAGGGAATGACCTGCTTTTTCTGAGAAGCGACCTCATATTTTTTCAAAACAACTTTTCAGCATATTGTTTTCAAGTAGTTTATGAGAGGAAATAAAAATAATTAAAATCTGTGACATGAAAAAAACATCGATACCTACCTTCAAAGGGAGGTATCGATGTTTCTGAAACCTAGATAAGAAAAAAATACCAAGTGACGAAAAATAGACCCAAGAGAACATTTAATACTTTAAGTTAGGTCATGTATTGTCTTGGAGGTAATCTAATTGACCTAAAGTGGCTTTTTGTGGTTATATCGGAAAGGTTCAGCGGAATTCCATGTTATTTTTAGATATCATGGAATTCGGCTGTAGACATCGATTGACCTCATTTGCATATGACACAAAGTCAAATGAAGGTAACAAATTTACTAGCGAAACAGCCAACGTCCTAAATCATGACACATGAAAGGCTAAGCACAAAACTACGGTATGTGTTTATATTCGTTTTAACACTTACGATAGTTTTGGACTGATCTTTACCGACCGGCTAGCGAACTCCTGATGACGTAAAGATGACGGTTGTTTGGTGTTATTTAAACTAAATGCAATGTTCCATCAGTTATTCGCGCCCCGTGAATGCCCTATAAACTTCGCAACAGTCTCGGATTAATCTAAAAATAGATAAATAGCCTACGTAGGCTTTTAGGGAAATACCCTGCTTTTTTTTCTGATAAGCCACCTCAGATTTTTGCAAAACTACTTTGAGGCATAATGTATTCAAATAGTATATGAGAGGAAATAAAAATAATTAAAATCTGTGACTGGAAAAAAAAACAACATCGATACCTACCTTTAAATTATTTAGTGAAATTATTCAAAAAGATAGATAAATAGATAGTTCGTGCAATGATTACTTAGAAACGGTAATTATTAAATTCAAAATTGCAATATATTACTACGACATACCCAAATGCGCATCTATTCCTTTGTGGCGATTTTAACGCACGAGTGAAAGATTTTCAAGAATTTATAGAGCACGATAATTTGAAACACATTTTTGACGATAATATTTCGTATCCATCAGATTATTTTAGTATACCTAGAAGATCAATGGATACAGAATATAATCGATTTGGCCAATCGCTGATTGACCTCTGCTGTATCTTTGATGTTCACATTCTAAACGGTCGCTTTAAAGGAGATTACAATGGTAACTATACTTGTATTGCAAACAACGGTGCAAGTACAGTAGATTACATGGTTTGTTCGTCAAATTTATTTCAATATGTGTGTAATTTCTCTGTGTTAGATAATAATGTTTCAGTTCATTTTCCTATTCATTGTAAATTGCAATTTAATTGCGTAAATGATTCTGTAATGAACGTTAACGATAATTTATTACTTCCCTTTAACGTATACAAGTGGAAAAACGATCAAAATGAAATTTCTCAGAGTATTAAATCTTTCAAACCCAACAAATCAGCTGGTCCAGACGGTATACCTATGGAGATGTATAAAAACACTTTAAATACTATTATGCCATTTCTGCAAACATTGTTTAACAAAATATTTGAAACTGGCGATTTCCCTGAAACATGGGGTCGCAGTATTATAACGCCTTTACATAAAAAGGGTCCTTTAATGGACCCAAATAACTATCGCGGCATTTCACTGATAGATTCGGTTTTCAAAATATTCATGCAGGTATTAAACACAAGATTGTCGAATCGGTGAGGTAATAATAATGTTATTCATGAATCGCAAGCAGGTTTTAGAAAAAACTATTCTACTGTTGATAACATATTTGTCCTGATGTCCTTAACCCAAAAATATTTATCCAAACGCCAATGAGATTTTACTGTATATTCATTGATTTTAAAAGAGCATTTGATAGTATTAGACATGATCGACTTTGCGAAGCACTAGATAGAAACGGGATAAGAGGGAATTTTATGCAATTATTCAAATCTATGTATAGTAAATTAAGTTCTAGTGTCAAAATTGACGGTAAATTGACACCATATTTCGATTGTTCAATAGGTACTAGACAGGGCTGTGTGTCAAGTCCAAAACTTTTTTCTATATTCATCAATGATCTTGCCAACTATGTCAATAACCCAAATGATCGTGGAATTTTTGTCTCAGATGAAATAAATGACCTTAATATATTAATGTTTGCCGATGATGTAGCTAGCTTTGCTGATACAGTTGTCCAACTACAACGTCAAATTAACAAAATTGAAAAATTTAGCGAAAGCGTGGGTTTAGAAATTAATCTCGATAAGACCAAGATTATGGTTTTTAGGAATGGTGGGGTACTTAGACAAACAGAAAAATGGTCTTTTGGAGGAAATCAGTTAGAAATTGTACCGTTCTATAAATATCTAGGTGTCTATTTTTCAAGTCGATTGTCTTGGACTAAAACCCACCAAATGCTAGCGTTACAAGCTAGAAAAGCAATGAATTATATTCTACGCTTACGCCATCATTTCGGAGCCTTAGATGTCAACGATATGTTTAAAATTTTCGATGCTACTGTCAAGCCTATATTGTGTTATGGGTCTCAAATTTGGGGGTATCAGTATGTTGAAAGAATTGAAAAGGTCCAAATTCAGTTTTGTAAAAGATTATGTTATTTATCTCAAAATACTTGTGACTTTTTTGCGCTTGGAGAATGTGGACGTTTACCACTTTGCACTTTCTATATCCCAAACTGCATAAAATATTGGTTAAGTATACTGCGAATGAATAACAATAGATATCCAAAGCAATGTTATTACATGCTACTGCAACAGGAGGAAGCTGGTAGGGTAAACTGGACAACTTACATCAAAAATCTTTTATTTACATATGGTTTTGGCTATGCTTGGATAATTCAAGATGTTGGTAACGATAAAGAATTTTTGAACTTTTTCACTGATAGGATTGAATTGTGCTTCAAACAACAATGGCACTCAGCATTAAATGATTCTCACAAATCAAAACATTATCAACATTTTAAATCCGCCCTTAACCCGGAACTCTACCTCAGTATCGACTTATCATATATCTTACAAAAATCTTTAGCAAACTTCCGATGTTCTTCACATGATCTGATGATAGAAAAAGGCAGATATTTATCTATTGACCCAGATCGTAGATTTTGTCCAGTTTGTAAAAGCCACAATATTTCAATTATTGAAGACGAGTATCATTTCTTTTTCGAATGTCCCTTATATGAACAGTTAAGGAAAAAACATTTCAAAAATTATTGGCTTAATAACAGAACTTTGTTAATGTTCTATAACATTCTTAATTTGACAACAAAAGATTCTATTTATAAAGTGTCGAAATATCTGTCAGAAGCATTTGTCCTTCGAAAAAATGTTCTGAATGAACTTCTGTAATATTGTTTCCAGAAAATATATATATATATATATATATATATATATATATATATATATATATTCGTATGCTATATGATCTGTCTAAACTAATCAATATGTCTCTAAACTGTAATCTTCAAACAGAATGAAATCTACATTTTTCAGTTGTTTTAATTTTGTCACTCTTGTTGTTAACATTTTGATTGTATTGTATGTATCATGGGCCGATGGCCTTATATACTGAATAAACTATGTCTATGTCTATGTCTATGGTAATATTCATGATAAATGTCCAATTTCACTATTCTGAAAACCACTGATCCGATTTACGCCATTTAATTGAACGTAACTTTACGCAAAAATTTCATTGATCTTAGTTTCAAAGATAGTTAGTAAAACGCACTTACGACTAAAATTTGAAAGTACGCAAAAACTTCTCGGATTCATACATTAGTGTGATCAAGCTTTATGGTTAAAACCTTAATGAAAACAATACAAATTTTATTCTTTTCTTAAGTATTTCCAAAGCTTTGTTTTATGTACAGGATGACAGAACTCTGGCGAGCTCTTCCGTCTTGAAATCAGTGCTTACACAAAGCAGTGTGTCACTATTTTTAGATATGAACTACAGTTCGGGAGAATAATAAACCCATTGAATAATTTTATATTACATAGGTGATATTACGCTAGTGAAATACATATGCAAATGGGCTAAAAAGTATTTTGTTACTGCGAAATAGACGTCATATTACATGCAATGACGTCATCTTTCTAACGGTGTTATATGATACGCGGAATACTTTAATTCGCTAGATTTCATTCATTGAGTACATAATTTCATACAATATTTTAAATAGAACATCTATAAATATCTATTAAATTCGTCATCCCTAGCAGATAAAACCTCGACAAAGTCTCGTTTTCTATCTGTTTATAGCTGACACGTTAAATAAATTCAGTATTTCACGACCTTTCATTCAATATCCACTATTTGAAAAATTGCAAGCGTTGTGTCTTCCTGAACGCAGGGCTGCTATCACTTTGTTTGTGTTTAGAAATGATTAAGGTAAAGCACTCCTGTACGACTATGTATTTGTTAGAATGACCACCCATATGGTTTAAAACTATACACTTTCAGTCAAAGTACGATGACGAATATTGAGTCCGCAATGTTTGTGAAAGTCATGTTTTCCCCCAAAACACACAACAAAATTAATGAGAAAACCATACACCAGGCCAACAAGCATAACGAAATATGACTATTGAATTTATCAGATCAAAATGCGTCTACGCCGTAAGCCTACAAAATATGAATTAAATTTAGATATTTTAAATTGTGACCCACCACAATTAAAGGTTTAATTATATAAAATTATGACGTCAGTGATGACGCGTTCACTTTCGTTAGTCATTCGAGCAGTCCTCTGGGTCAGGGGATTAACGTAATCGTCCGTAAAGTCTTGTCTTCTGCACCTGTGCTCATAATAGGCGAATATTTCCGGTGAAGAGTCGGGTGCAGAAGACTCGATCTCAAATATAAACAGACTCGAGTTGAAATCGATAAGAAAAAACACAAAATACTCTTACCAGAGAATTGCTATCATACTCTGCTTTTGTATATTGCAAAGTGCCTTTGTTTGTTTTAGTGACCAAATAAACGATATAACGTTATTGTTTTAAATGTTTTTTTCTTTCCCGAGGGGAAGATATGGCTTTAAACAAGCACAAATTAAAATTTGAGAGTGTATTTCTACCGTCAATGGACCATACATATGCGTGTATATATCAAAACCTGGTAATTGATTTCCCATTCGGTCAGTGTCTCATTGACCGGGCCAACAACCTTTCTATATTGATCATTTAGATAGATAACGTAATATACGATAATGAGTACGTGCCAGGAGAACGATAACCACCAACTTTCAGAATATAAAACTCCTAATTAAGAAAATATCCTTTTCACAGGAATGTTATCTGTAATTAACAGGTTATGGATGAAATATTTTGGCTCTAAATGTCAATCTTCAATGCTTTCAGATATTTGAAAAAATATTGAAAATGAGAGAAAAGAAGCTAAAATATTTGGCTGTACTGAACGCCAATTTAGTCAATTAAGTACCATCTGAATGGAACCAGAATTCACCGGGTAAATACGTTATCCTTCGTTTACACCGACCATTGCCTTAGGTGTGGTTTCCATGACCTATTAATTACACAATTGCTTCCCCGAGCTATCTAGTCGTTGTTGATCTTACTTCCTCACCCGTTATATCCGATGTTTAGGAGTATATTACGTTGAAATAAATGTACAGTGAATTTAGGTTTAACATCAAATTTCATTCTGGCAATAGATACCTGTCTCGATGACTTTAATGTAATCTTTGGGCGGGTGATAACAATAAAACTGATAAACATTGGCCTAAAGTTGCCGGAATTCCATCAGATTTTAATTGGCGGATCTTTAAAAGCACCACAGGCGCCTTATTCATATAACGATATATAACATATACCGTTTACAGTTTCTTCTGGGAGGGGGTATCCAACTACTTCTAATACAAAACATAACTAGTAGTCTATACCATCTAAATAGCATTTTCGTTTCAGTTGTCGTCATTTTCATTATATAATTTCAGTTGACACTTTAATGATAACCAGAGAACTGATAGAGCTGAAAGAGAATTATCTCGAAAACTAACCAACTGACTCTTTTGCTTACTCCTGATAACAATGTAGTTTGATTCGATTTGATTGTTTGAAAGGCTTAGCTTCACTTTTAACAGTATTTCAGTCATATAACGGCGGCTCGAGCACCGAATCATAATTTCCTGGTATTTCTCAAACCAGTAGCATCACTACATCCTTTCCGCGCGTCTAGCTGCTCATTCCAATTAGACTTACGATTATCCACCCACCCATTGGTGGGACATAAATGTCGGATTTTATATTGCTGCGATCGGGGATGGAACTCCGGACCTCATGATTTAGGGTCCGACGCGCTACAAACAGTGCCATGACCTCGGCTGAAACACAATGTCGACAACAACATCAACAAAATATTCTTCATGTACACAACAAAATGAAAATTAGTAACTACAATCCAAAGGCGTAATACAACAAACGAAGACCGACTTACGTCTACGTTGATGTAAAGCAGGTCAACAAGGTAAAGGTGTAAATTTTATAAGCCGAGAACACTTAACCCTTTTCACGCTGAATAAAATCCTTTTATGGATTGTATACAAATCGAAGGGCCGAAAGCACTGGTAGTAATTGTTGTTCAGTTGTCAATACTTCTTTTGAAAATAAATTTCATAAACAACTCAGGACAGATAGGAGGTGTAGACCAAGTTCAGACTGCACTTATGTTCATTTTGACCCATGTCTATACCTCCTGCAAAAACCGGAATATTTCGGGTTCAGTATGGCAAGGGTTAATTAGATACCGATACAAGTTAATCGGCTACAACTACACAGTCGCAAATGGTGTGATTTTAAATGTCTAGTAACATTTTATCCCCGGTGAATTATACAATCAAAAAAAAAAAAAAAAGCAACAAAGAATAATTTTAATTGAATCAAACAAATTTCAATGTTTCTCGGACGCCTGAAATTGTTCGAACAGAAAAAGGAGGTTCTTTGCTGAGAAAGCTACTTTTGTTTCCATTTTTGCGGACTTGGTATTTAAGTATTTTTTTTCAATCCCATGCGTTGGTATCATATTGTACATCTGTCTTCTTGTCTGTCCAACAACATTTTCTAAAAAAAAATGGCTCTTGCTTGAATGGTATTAGATTCTTACTGAAATCTCTATAGATAGTTGAAACTGCATGCAATCGTGGCTGTCAAATTTGTAGTTGAAATATCGGCCGTCAATCTAACAGTCAATAGATCACTCAAGTGGTTCATTTAAACCGAAAATATATTTTTAACTACAGCATTGTCGACATTTTTGTGAAGCATTTTCGTGTTTTGGCGACTGAAACGTCGTAACTAAAGCTTGAAGAAGCTGTAGCTACGACGTTTAGGTCGACAAACAACTGTTTATGTTTTTGTTGCATGTTACTTGCAATAAAGTTTGCAAAATAACACCGTTTAATATCGAAGTTGAACTTCCTGTTGGAGTCGCTAGGCGGGGTCAGTGGGCGGGGCTAGCGATCCGTCAATTAGAGCCATGTGAAAACCTTTATCGTGAGGACGACACTTTTTGTGATCTACTCAAATGAATGCTTTATAAGAAAATTCTTATTAGTACCAACTACTGGTGACTTCATACTCAAAACGCTAAAATTCTTTCCGATGGATCTGGGGACAGTAACCAAGTCTACATTTTAGACAGTGAATCATGTAAACTCTTGTGTAAGGGAAAATCCTATTGTCTCTCCAGTTAGACAAATAAAATTTTGTCTCTCTTTGACCGAGACTAAAGATAAAATATTCTATTAATAAATGAAACCGAATAACTACTTCTTACCTACGCTATTGTGTGTAAAAGCGCTTATTCAGGTCCTGATTTTGTATAACAAGAGGACCATGGTGGTCCTAAAGCGCTTACCTGAATCATCCGCTGTTAAAAAATGCAACTGGAGCCACATAATTATAATTGAGCGAATACTGTGGCCTCTAGAGTGTAAAGAAAGAAAATGTCAGTAAAGCCACCCTTTCCCTTATTTTCCAGTAGATCCTTCCCTTTTCAACAGGGTTCGTCTTAATAACCCTACAATTATTCTTACCAAGTTTCATTAAGATTGAGCCAAAGAAATTGTCTTTAGAGCAATTTTCCCCGTGTTTTCTAATAAAATCTCCCTACAATCAAAAGTGTTCATCCTTTGGATCTCACAATTATTCTGGCCAAATTCCATGAAGATTAAGCCAACATTATTGTCTCTAGAGAGTAAAGATTTAAATTCCCATTAAGGTTCCTTTTCCCGTAGAACCTTCTTATAATCAATACGGTTCATCCTTATGACCTAAATAATTATCAAGGCCAATTTTCATAAATCAAAAACTTAAAGGGATGTGTCGATGTTTCTGATACATAGAAAAGATTTTTTCAATCGCCAAAAATACGCTAAAACGGACGCTTAATACTTAAATTTGAGTCATATATTGTCATTGCGGTAATCTGATAGGCTTAAAGTGGCCTTTTTTGGTCATATAGAAAAGGTTCAGCGGAATTCCAGGTTATTTTTAGATGTCACGGAATTTGGTTGTCGACACCGTATGGCTTCCTTTGCATATCACCCAGTCAACGGAAGGTAACAAATTGACAAGCGAAACAACATGTCTTAAAGTATTATACATTAAATGGTTAGCGCAACACTATGGTAAGTGTCTATATTCGTATAAACGATTGTGACAGTTTTGGGCTGATCTTGAAAGATTTGAAGACCGGCTAGCGAACCTAACTCCTGATGACGTATCGATGACGTATTGCTTACGTTGTTTGATTAAATTCAAATCCAACGGTTATACGCACCGCGTGAATGACCCAATATTTTTCGCAGTTGTCTAGACTAAATCTAAAACTAGAGTAATAGCCTACGTAGGCTATTAGGGAAATACCATTGTTTATTCAGATAAACGACCTCTGATTTAAGCAAAACTACTTTTCAGAATATTGTATTAAAATAGTCTACGAGAGGGAATAAGAGTAATCAAAATATGTGATATATATAAAAAAAACAAAAACAACAACAAAAAAAACATCATCGATACCTACCTTTAAGCCTCACTTAATTTGTTGACGCCGCACGACGGAGGATGGACATTCAATGATCACAAAAGCTCACAATGAGCACGTTGTACTCAGGTGAGCTTTAAATGTGGATATTCATGCTACATATAGATTATACACCAAAAACTTTGTTTGTGGGTTTACAGGAGCCTACTTGTGGGTCGGTCCGTCTGTCTCTTGATCCGTCTGTAGGTCTATCCTTGTCCACTCATTTTTTCAGAAACTATTGCATGAATTTGATTAAAACATTAGAGACTTGATAACAAATAGAGATTTGCAAAGTATAATGTGGATGCGACCCATTTACCATTAAGAGAGTTATGGCTCTTTGATGAAACATCTTATCCGTTCATTTTCACTGCAACTACTTAATTGATTTGACTCAGTACCAAGAAAATATGTACATGCTCTATTTTGGTCGCAGTCAGTTGACTTTTTTTTAAGTTATGGCCCTTTGCTTATATAAGACTCTTTTCCTGTTACATTTTTCTATGACATGGAGACGTTAGGGGAATTAATCACATTTAGTGATAGTCTAGTTTTGACTTGTCTTATAATGCTCTTTCAATGTACATAGCTGATTGGTAAAGAAATGCCGAATGAAGTCGTATAAGTATTAAAAACATACAGTGGTTTAAGCTTCGGATTCAGAGAGCTTAGCCAAAAACCACAACGAAATTGGAAATTCAATCAGCGTAATATAATCTCATTCGTTGATCATTTATGTAGCATTCCCATTTCTGGGCCGAGCAAAGCGGAGACGGTGCTTGATGTCTATTTTTGTTTTCGTTTTCTAGTCTTTCAAGTGAGAACACCGAGGGCATTCTAATAAAACGTATAACAACTAGACGGGCTGTCATCAACTTCTGTGGAACGTAATCAACTTGTCATTAATATGACAAAAACGTTTATCACCATTGTATTATCCTTTATACGACCAAAATTCACGTGCTTGTTGCGCTGATTTCTCTGAATCATTTTTATTGTTTTTCCTGGAACGTAGAAAATTCAAAAGATGAGAAAAAATGTTCTTGATGTTTTCGTCTCGTATCAAATTTTCCCTTGGCATCGTAGCTTCCTAAAAAGTCATAAGGTCTTTTTTCATTTTATTGTCTCACTGAACCCAAACGCTTATTGTCTACTTGTCATTCTGACAGGCACAATATAAGTCCATGGTTTTTTCTTGTTTTTGTTTTGTTTGTTTCCATAAATAATATTTTTTAAATAATTTTTTATTAGATGTCGATAAGAGATAAAATATTGATTTTTAGAGACTGGTTAAGAGAGGATGATGACATTTTTTATTTTGTTTTCATGGAGGTATGAAACGAAAAAACTAATCATACTGAGTGTATGAATTCGTGAAGCGGATTCATGCATAAGTGTGATTGATCGTTTCGTTTCATACCTCTTTGAAAACAAAAGAAACATTCTTACATTTGTGAAAATCTAATGACATCAAGCAAAACCCTCAAGTATTTTACAAATTTTATAAAATTTTGAGCGCAATCATACTAAATATCTGCGTGCTTAAAATTTTATTAATGGAGGTATGAATATTTTTTCTTGATTTTGATAGACGAAACTAAATCTTTGAATTAGATTAAAAGATTAAGTGTTACTGAGACTTAAATCTAATTTTAACAGGCATCCGTTTTCAAGTATATTTGACAAAAACGGCATTATGTTAAATGGAATGATCCTTATTGTGTAACAATCTTTATGGGAAAAAATGAAGAGAATTCGAAGAAAACGCTTTACTATATCACAAGAAAAAAGTATCGGACTGACGCTTGAACGATGAAACTCTGTATTGAGCTCAAAATACAGAATAACAGCAATCGCCTTAATACAACACCATGGATAGATAGAATGTTTCGGTTGCCAAACCACGATTCATACGCGGGCTTTATACATACAACAGTTTAATTTGCCATCATTGTAGTCAACATCCCTACTATTGGAACTATCTCATTCTCCGCGGTACATCTTAAAGCGGAGAATATTTGTCTAAACAGGTTGAGATGCAAAACCGGTTTGTCCGGTTGTGGTGCGGGGTTATAATTAGAGTGCATAAGAATAGTCAGTTCTACGTTGACCACAGCACGGTTAGCATCGTATTTCATTCGGTCCAGATTCAAATTCCAAATAGAGAATTATGCAATCAAAATTGTAAATCTGTTTTAAAGCATGTTTGAGATATTCCGTTGCTCGATATTTCTAGGTTTGGTAGAGCCCTGGCTACGGAAACACGTTTCCTCCTACTCAAAAAATAAACGGGGTTTTTTCGTGGGCTGCTCCCATTCCAGTGAGGAAAATTCAATCGAATCCGTACACCGATAAATTACCGTAGACATCAGCATTTTGAGTGTGTTTTTTTTATTATGTAGCTTTGTTCTGGTCGCGTTCGGTTTGGTTGTGTTTAATACGGGTTCGATTGAGGCATGCATGTTACTTTTGTTATGATATATTATGTTAAAGGATAATGTTGTTTTTTTCATCCAATACTTTTGTGCCTCTGTTCCTTGCTAACCAATTATATGGTCACACATTGCAAAACGGTGTTTTGAGTTGAATCTGTTCAGACTTACCTCTATCCTGGTACCAGTATAAAGCCTAGTATTTGATCGCTCCTATTGTGATGGTATATTGTTACATTGTAATTGTTTGTACCCCTTGATAAAATTACCGCTAGACACGGTCCGCTAACGGCCACACACCTTTATCAGGAAATAAAATGTGGTATAAACTTAATCGACACGGTGTTTAAGCAAGTAATACAGTGACACACCTAGCCAAATCGGTTTTTAGCTCACCTGTGAACGAAGAGCTCAAGGTGAGCTTTTGTGATCGATCAATGTCCGTTCGTCTATCCATCTACAATTTTCAAAATTTATCTCATCACAAACAAACAATCAGATTTCAGCTGAATTTGACAGATTTGATCATTAGGTCAAGTACTTTCTAATTGCCTCACTGAATTGGAATTCGTAAAGAACTCTGGCTGTCATGGTAACCGGTTGATTAAAAGCCATCTTACCGTCCCAAACCATAAGGCCTAGAGCTTTGATATTTGGTATATATCATCGCCTATTTACCCTCTACCAAAATACTTCAAAGAACTCTGAAAATAAGCCCTTTTCTGTGCAATCCCTGATTTTACATAGAAATGAAGAAAGAAGTCTTTGAAATTCTTCTTCTCCAAAACTATAATGAATAAAGCTTTAATATTTGGTATGTATCATTGCTTATTGACCCCCTCTCAAAATATTTCAAAGAATTTACATACTCTGAAAATTAGCTCTTTGATGTTAGATCCTTAATTTATATAGGAATCAAAAAGGAAATCTTTGAAAAGCTCCCCCCCCCACTGCAAAGCACGGAGCCTTCATATTTGGTATATATATATAATCATCATATGACCCTCTACCAAATTACCTCAAAGAATGACTTCACTCTGAAATAAGCCCTTTGTTGTGCGATCTCAGATTTACGTAGTAATAAAGAAGGAAATCTTAAAATTATTATTCTCAAAAACTATTAGGCCTAGAACATTGATTAAATTGCATTGCCTATTGACCCTCTATCAAAACACATAAAAAATACTGTACTCTGAAAATTTGTCCTATATTTTGAGATCTTGGATTACATAAGATTTAAAATTCTGCTTATTCAAAACCGTTTAGCGTAGAGCTTTGATATCTTGTATATATGATAAAACCTTAATCTATCAAACTCAGGGGGGCGATATAATACCATCATGATCCTCTTATTTAAAAAGCTTATCAAGATATTACAAGGTGTCTAAAGCTTTTAGAATTCCAATATATGTACTTGTTATGATTATTCGCCACCATTTTTTCTATTCAGAAGCGGATTAATGTCATTCTTTTTAGTGATATTTTAGATATTTATTCTTCCATAATTATTAGCCAGTCAAGCATCAAAATGAAAATGAAACTTGTGGCGTATATCCATCACAATGGATGACTGATAACGAGTAGCCTTTTTGTACTTGACCAATAAACACATCATCGACGTTTTACTAAGAAATATCAATGCTCTGTAACATTCTACTTAATAATTACATCTACTTTTGTGGTTTCACGTTCAAAACCTATCAATACGGAATTGAAATTCATCTCTACAAATCTCAGAGACCGCCATAAACTTTTCTTTTGGGAAATCCTTCCAAAAGCAGATAAAAGGCGTAGAGTTTACAATTAAAGATCACCTTAAACTGCTCATCTTTTGAAATTTTATGGGAGTATCAGCGTTAAAATGAGTGGAAATATCCGCGGTCGTTGGGTGTGAAAAATGTCGTAAATGCATCTTGAATAAAGCTGCATTTACGACAATTTGCACGCCGAACAACGATATCCGGTAGATCGTATTCTTCAATTAGAGAATACTAACCCTTGCTGCTGCATGGCAACGTGCCATTACATTTATTAAGAAATTGACTAAACCGCAGCCACAATTAAGAAAAAAGGTTTTCGTGTCATTTTTTCATGATACGTTAATTGAATTATGCGAATTTCATATGAAGAATATTTTGTTGATACAAATTCTGTTTAAATACAAATTGAATTCCGCCGTTGAATTAACACCCTAGAATTTATTTAATAGTACTTTTGTTTGCCAATTTTTTAACAGTTCAATCAGTTGAAATGAGATTAAAACTTACAGTGGTTTCTTTTAGTGGATTTTTAAATCATAATAAACTATACTGAAATTTAGTTGTTCTTGGTCGAAATCGAAAAAATGCTAAACGTTTTTATTTTCAAAAACTACCGAATATATGGAATTTAATTGCTTAAGCCAATCACGCACAATCCCTCCGTTTACGCCCTTCAAGAAAAAAGCTTTCGGAAAGATACGGGAAAAATGAAGAAAAGGCTTGTATCAAGTAATTTTTCAAGATCCACAATGATTTCTATCCAAAAAGAAGAAATTGCTTGTATCAAGCAATTACTCCATAATCAACAATGTTTTATATCCAAAAAGACGAAAAAAGTTAGAATTCAATCAACTTGAAATTGTCATCTGCAGCTTCTTTCAATTTGGAGCAGTCTAAAATTTTGTTGAGTGGGAATGGATTATTATACGAAATATCTATATTTTTTTACACTAGGTTTAGATAATTTAAGTTTTCAAAGACTCATTTTTATATAAGTTCAGTATGCCACAAAGATTGACCATGCAATCCCACTCTGAAGAAATTAAGTCGTAGAAAACGTTGTTTGAAATGAAGAAACGAGCTTGCAAACGAACAATTTCTATTTTTCTAACAATGTTTTCAACCCTACGGCATTTATCATTTTGACATAAAAAAACTTTGTATTGTATATAACTCCAATCAAGTTTTGGACGAATCCGTTGAAATATATTTTAAAGTGTTAACCTGTTACCACAAGACAAACAAGAGGGTCAGTGGTTCTAAAGCGCTCACCTGAGTCGATGACTATAGAAGTAAAATGGCACAAATGACCTTATTTTAGCCTAAAGTGACCCATTATCAAATTTTGTCTAAAAAAATCAAGAACAAACATTCTTACCAAGTTTCACGGTATTTGTGCAAGAAAAGTAGCAAGTAAATTAGAAAGAAGTTTTTTTTTTTTTTTATATTGTATCTTGCGACTTAGTATTTGATCCCATGTGACCTAATATCAAACTTAAAAAGGATTTTTATTAAGACAAACAACTGAATAAATATTCAGCCAATTGAATAAGAAAACGTGGCCTCTAGAGTAGAACAAGGTTTTTCTCAGATTTGACCTAGTTTTTTTTTATCCCAATTGACCCAAATTTGAACATGTTTGAGATATTTTGAAAACAGGTATTGTGACCAAATATCGAACTAATTAGGCCCAAAATTTGTAAGATTTGGCTGAGTGACATAGTTTTTGACCTGTGTCAACCAAAGTCTAACCTTATAAAGATATCATAGACGCTAACATTCTGGCCAAATATCAATTCAATTGAGTCAAAGATAGAGTCTCCAGGGTAAAAACAAGATATTTTTAGGACTTGACCTAGTTTGTGACCGCAAGTGAACTTGGCTAACATATCATCGACAATAACATTCTGACAAAATATCAATTCAATTGGGCCAAAAATGGGACCTCTTTAGTGCACATAAGGTATTTTAAGATTTAGCCAAGTGATCTAGATAGTTTTTGACCCACGAGACCCAATTTTGAACTTTGCTGAGATATCTTGGACACAATTTCTGACCAAATATCATTGATTTGAGCCTAAAATATGGCCTATAGAGTGTGCACAAAATTATTTTAGGTTTTGACCAACATAAGCCAATAACAAACTTGACCGAGATATCATGCAGACAAACATTCTGACCAAATATTAATGTAATTGGGTCAAAAGTATAGCCTCTGGAGTTTACACAAGGTATTTCTATTGACCTATTGACCTAGTTCTTGAACCCATATGACTTAATATAGAAATTGTCCGAGGTTTCATGGACACAAACATTCTGACCAAGTTTCCATAAGAGCGTAAATTATGGCCTCTAGAGTGCACACAAGATGTTGACATACGACGGACACAGCTAGATCACAAAAGCTCATCATGACCACTTTGTGGTCAGGTCAGCTAAAAATTAGACCGTCCGAATTCACAGACTGCAGTTTAAAGTAAACTGAATTTACAACTTGTCTAGTAAGGAAGAAGGCATCGTTGAAAACAAACAAGTTGTTTATCTGCATTTCCTCGATGACTTCGAAGACTCTTTTCTCTAGAGTGTTGGGGATTGTGTGACAAGATTATATGTAAAAGTCTTGCAGACAGATCATCGTCCTTTGTAATGGTTTAAACCGCACGAAAGTGCAGCTTCAAAATTTCATTAATTACTATCCAGCATTAATAGTCAAGCATTTATCCAGTCACCTGGGCGTCGGCAATTGTGCAAGGGTCTGATTCTAAATAAATAGTAAAAGGTGACAATATCAAAATTATGGTTAATGTTACCATATAAAGTTATTTATATCAATTTGAAATAATTTTACTGTACCTTTTTTTACATTTTGTTAATTTAATACAAAAAGTAAATAATTAGTTATTAAGGTCTAATATGAAGTAAGTGATTAAATTATTTTTAACTTTTATTTGAAAGGGAGGTAATAGAATTCAGTAAATCATCCGAACAGTAAAAGTTCAGGCGAGGAAACTCCTTAAACTGAACCGATGCATTGGCTCTTTTATAAAGAAAAACAGAGGACAATAATAGATGGATCGCTGGCAACACCCACTAAGTCTTACAGGAAGATCGTTTTTGGATATTTAACGCTGTCACAATGTCTTGTGTAGACAAAGGGTAAACTAGGCGAATGATAAAAAATGAGGTTTGACATTTTGTTTTCCAATTTATCTTATATCCATACACATGTACCATAAATACTTAAACCAAAAACATTCGCGCTGTAATATTTGATGGTTCACGTAATAAATTTCATCTACTCTCATTGCAAAGCCGAGATCAAAGACGACGGATTAAAAAACCCCGACCATTGCTTAAATCATTCAATTAGACCGTAAGACTTGTGAAGTTTAAGCTCCACCATTTATTGAAAGCATGATGAAGTACTTAAAAGTACAACAACGCTTTATATACTGGTGGAATATGGTCTTTCTCGTTCCAAAACCTCATAACTACAGCCGAAATCAAGCTATAGTTACTTGTTATTAGAGCGACAACGACGATATATTTTGTTCTGTTATTAATTTGTCTTTTTGTCTCAGATACTTCCTGTGATAAACAACCAAGCATTTAAATATGGCTGGATACTAGAATCAGTTTGTTATAATTAAACAGAAGGAGTGTTGGTGTGACAGATTAATTTGATTTGACTGGTTCAAGTGACCAGTATCTTTTACCTATTACCACTCAATGGCGCCTTCTGACGCCTCTGTAAAATACAATTACGGAAAACATTGTGGAAAAAGGAGAAATTGCTTGCCAAAAAAGAATTTCTCCTTTTCCAAAAATGTTTCTATGGCATATTCAGTCATTATTTTTCAAATTAGACACACTGAGAGCGCTTGTACGAATTCCGAGTAATGAGTATTTGAGGTTTCTATTTTTAGCGGTCAGCATACCCCGCGTGACGTCATAGAATTTCGGACAAACGACCCGTGTCCGAAAGTCACGGTCGCAAAGAGTTTTAAAATGTATTGTCTTTGTTTATAAGTCCAATTCAAGTTTATTACTAAAACTTAGAATAGGCTACTGTGTCACAAACTCTTCTGCCAGTGTTATAACTTTTTTTATTGTCTTCTCGATTAATTCTCATTCCGACACCTGTATTTGGGGCAAAGCATTTGCAAAATTTTGTTGTGTACCAGCGTTAATGATAAACTGAATCTTTCTGTGGTCTACTCTTAAATCATCGCCTACGACTAAAACCTAGCAACTGCATTTCAAGTCGCTAAAATGGTTAAGAGATTTCAAGTTTAGCCGACCATCGACGATATATGTTTTTCTAAAATATATCCAGCGGAATCTAGATAAGAATGAAGACATTCTAAACGTCTTATTTCCCAGACAACCCCCTTGTTTATTCATTTCAATGAGAACCCATAGCACGGAGTTTTTTTAAAATAAAATGATGGAATGATAATTTTCAATCCGGCTTAACCCATTCCCACATAGTTACGCTTTTTGACGCCCTCATTGAAAGCAATTTGGAAAACGTTGTTTTCTACCCAGAAAGTTGAAAAAATCTTCAACTTCATAAACCTTAAATTGTAGTCTGCATTTCCTTTCAAATTGGACCAGTTTAAAATTCTTTCATCTGGTAATGGGTTAAACCGTGATCCCAATTTCTTGAGCTCTGTGGTATTCATAGACAAACTTCCTAAAATTTAGGACTCCAACATAGACATGACAACAAATAAATAAATTAAGTAAACCGTATGGTAATTTTAACACGTTTAGCTTCTAAAGATAATCATTATATATTCCATGATGAATACATCAGTACCGACACATGTGAACTGACCAATCGCAAATATCAAACAAAGAAACATTCAACCAATTAAATCATTCACCCGAACCAGAAGAGAATTGGATTTCCGACATTTTGCTCCATTTCGATGAAGCATGTCTGTTGCTTGGCGAAGTTAAACGTCGAGCTACAGCTTACTGACGTCTTTGTTATATGCTACTGGCAATAAACTTGTAACATGTAATTCCTCCTCTTCCTACACTGATTTCTAGCGTATATAACCCTTATTCTTCAATTTAAATCACCTTTGTTTTGTCCGTCTGCAACCTTTTTCAATTTTTAACCAGCCAAAATTATCGTGGGAATGGGGTTAAAATCGTAGTTTACCTTCTTGTTGGAGTCAATTGGCGGGGCCAAAAGAGTTAGCCATTGGTCAATTAACGCGAAAAAAAAAAAAAAAAAAAAAAAAAAAAAAAAAAGGGAAAAAGAAAAGAAAAAAAAAGAGATTTCATATTGGGTTGAGTGCTTGTCTTTTACTTGTACGAGAAACAACATCTTAATTGAGTATCAGATCAATTGGCCATCTCAGTCACACGTTTAACCACTTTGACGCATTTAACTATAGGCACGAAAACATACTTGGAAAAGGAGAAATCGCTTGTCACAAGCAATTTCTAATGCATAGTGAGTCTTGAAAAGATTGGTCTTATAAGCTTATTGAAAGACTAAGAAAAGTTGATATATCAATGTAAATTTTTGACAGCCGAGGCAACAAAATATGCTAAGAAGTCACCCCTTTTAACCCATTCCCACACAAGCCCTCCTTTTTACGCCCCTCAAGATAAGAGCTTTGGAAAACATTGTAGAAAATGAAGAAATTGCTTGTGTCAAGCAATTTCTTCATTATCCACAATGTTTTCTATCCAAAAAGACGAAAAAAATTAAAATTTTGTCAACTTGCATATGTCGTCTGAAGCTTCTTTCAAATTGGACCAGTCTAAAATTTTGTTGTGTGGGAATGGGTTAACAAAACATTGATTATTCCGATCTTAAGAAGACCCCTGAATTCAAAGTAGCTCGTAAGCCGATAATTTGAATGCAATTGTGTTAACAAGTATTACACCAGGGCTATATTTTCTTTCAGAGTTAGGAAGGAAAACAAGTTGTTTGTCCGAAAATTATCCAGTGATGGCCATTTCTAATTTTAGACCTAGGGTTTTCTAATTTGTGACGTAGCGATACCTGGAATTCGTATACAAGCGCTAAATGTCGTCTGCAAATTCTTTCAGTTTGGTCTAGCCTAAAATGTTTTCGTCTGGCAATGAGTTAATTAAGGTCCTGTGTTCTGTTACCATCTGACAGTCACAACAGTGTGGGGAATGCAAGGTGTGTTACCCTATTATCTTCCTCCTTTTCTGTCAATAATTCGACGACGTCAACCTTGCAGGAAGTCTCACTTCACCAAACAGAATTTTCCTGTTCCCCATTAGATTCTAAAAACCTATTCAATACTCTTTTTGTCAACATTTTTACACGGCGCGACCGTGGCGCGATAGGCCGCCGAAAACAAAAGTTATAAAAGAAATCCACGAACGATTTGCTTCGCCTTCGTTCATAATAATAAGAATAAAAAAAATATGGGAAATTATTTATACGTTTTATGGAGTTCAAGTTTTTTCAAGTTTGTTGAAAATGCACGTTTAAACAGGTGTATGAAACATCGACAAATACGTTACAGAATTTATACGCCAAGCGTTTTCTTGGTTCTACAATACAGTGGGTTAAGATACTTTCAAGAATTCAAAAATAATAAATAATTTGATTTTGTGAAGAAAATAACCTGTTAATGCGCTATGAATTTAACAATTAAAATATGCTTTTTAGAGTTCACGACCTTAAAGGTAGGTATCGATGTTTTTTTCATGTCACAGATTTTAATTGTTTTTGTTTCTTCTCGTATACTATTTGAATACAATATGTCGAAAAGAAGTTTTGCTAAAATCTGAGGTCTCTTATCAGAAAAAAGCAGGGTATTTCCTTAATAGCCTTCGTAGGCTATTAATCTATTTTTAGATTAATCCGAGACAGTTGCGAAGATTAAATAGCATTCAACCGTTAGAACTTTGTATTTAGTTCAAATTACATCACACATACGTCATCGTTACGTCAACAGGAGTTATGTTCGCTAGCCGGTCTTTAATTCTGTAAAGATAAGTCCAAAACTGTCGTAAGTGTTATTACGAATATTTACACTTACTGTAGTTTTGCGCTTACCATTTCATGTGACCTGAATTAGGACGATGGCTGTTTCGCTAGTAAATTTGATGCCTTCAGTTGACTTTGGGTCATATGCAAATGAGGTAATTCGATGTCGTCAGCCGAATTCCGTGATATCTAAAAATAACCTCGAATTTCGCTGAACCTTTCCGATATAACCACTAAAAGCCACTTTGGGCCTATTAGATTACAACCAAGACAATACCTGACTCAACTTTATGTATTAAATGTTCGTTTGAGTGTATTTTTCGGCACTTGATAATTTTTCGTATCTAGGTTTCAGAAACATCGATACCTCCCTTTAATCTTCCTAATGATAAAATGTAGTTGCTTTGGGTAAAACTACAAAATGTATATATAAGATCTTAGTGTGTAACATATAATTTATAGTAACGCATCTTTTACATTCATGTTTACGATAAATAAACATGATAATAGCTTTCTTCTCACATAGTAACACTTTGCTGTCTCAGTTTACTTTAAAAAAAAGTCTGTAATTTCATAAAACAGTAAATTTTTGTCGGCAGTTCCTTTCAGTTTTGACCAGTCAAAAATTTTGTCAGTTGGAAATGGATTAATATTGCGTGAATTTTCATCTCCTTGCTAGTAAAAAAGATCACTATTAGTCACTAATAGTCACCGAATTATACTATTGTAACAATTATCCGCTGACAGATACAGTTTAACATTGTATTATGGAATCGTGATGCACTTTCTCTAACACTTATTTCATTTAAAAAAAAAGAAGGGGAAATCGAAAATATCAATCAATAATTGTTTCCTGGCAGTTTCGAAACCGTGTTGACTGTTCCAGGACATTGTGTTCTATACCACTAGACCACTGATCTGTTGATAATTAAGTTGATATACAAACATTAGATTTTTAAAATGTACATTGAATCTCTTCAGGTATGTACGAAATAACTCGTAAACGCACGACTTTCATCGAGATTAAATTTATTCATAGCTAATTTATCAATAGCATAAATGTCAAGTAGCGTCAATAATTTCAAGCTTTTTCACGTGTAAGATATTTTTTATATGATAATCAATAATGAAAAAAGTGGTTAGTCAAACAAACCTTAAAGGTCATTTTTCTTTAGCAATGTTTATGCGTTTTTCATCTTATTCAATTAAAATACGACCGTGCTTAGTTACAACATTTTGAAATGAATTAAGTTTTGTAAACTACTCTGTTATATCATAGCCAAGTTAGGTAGTTTTCATGCAGCTATAAATGAAAAATGCCAAAATATGAAACAGATATCTAAATATTTTATACGTCCTCTTTCTCTGATTGATTGTCAAACTACTGACCAATTGCGACTGTTAATCAAGTTACCAGTCGATCATTTAAATCATTCATTTACACCAGAAATGAGTTTGAACTCCAATAATGGCCGCCATTTTTGTTAACCTTTATGTTGGTTTGGCGATTTAAACGTCGTAACTACAGCTTATTCACGCCAACCAACTATTCTCCCTTTTTGTTGCATGCTACTGGCCATAACTTTTGCAAAATCATGCCGTTTAAAATCATAGCGGGATTTCCTGTTGGAGTCGTTGTGCCTGGCTAACGAAGTAAGTTGGCGAAGTCAATTGAGTAAAAAGAATGATTTGCTCGCATTTTTTTTTTGTCTGTTGTGCATGCAATAAATGAATAAATAACTAGATAAAATATAAAAAGATGATTTTTTAACTACATGTGTATATTTCTGATTCACAAAAATTATCAAATAGTCCTTGGTTGAAAATGATGCCAACTCGGTAAAAGGCAAATCCACAACAAATTCACGTGTAAAATTTGAAGGATCTCTCGCTTGTCAAATCAAAAGACACTGCCAATGTTAGAACAAATTACCTTGACCTTGACTGATGAACTTAAACTTAGTACCAACAGAAATGCCTTCTCACTATTAATACACGTACAAATTGTGAAGGCCCTACCACTTTCCATTCAAGCTATGGAAAAATACCACCGATCTATCGATGCCGGGAGCATAAATAATTAACATAAAAGGGAGGCGTCAGAGGTGTAAAATACCCCCATGAAAAGAAAATAATTTAATGGCGAACTAACTGTATGAAACTTCACAATATTTAAATTCAAATGCGTCTTTTTTTTTACCTGGCATATAAATCTTTGGGAAATATCGATTTTTATGAACTACACATGGATGAGAAACGCCACACCGTAACACAATAAACACTTGTTATTTGGCGGGACAGTATAAACCGTTCGGTTAGTCTTATCTCGTAGCAAACGTCGTAGTTACAGCTTAAACAGTTTACAATTTGTAGAATATAACTTTTATAAGGTTTATCTGTTGAAATATACATGTACATTAAGACTAATGCGAGAAACTCATTTTCAATATTTTTTTGCTGTATTACGTCGAGGTGGCGACCAAAATGTCTCTTCCATAAGTTGTAATTACCCCACTTTGGTCATCCACCGATCCGTCACGTTAAAAAGAATCATGTTATTTATCGAAACTAGTCAGATTGCATTAGCCTAACACGGCACGAATCGTCGTTTTTGTATTTTCTTCTATGTATCGAACTTACAATGATCTCCCGTTTTAAAAGTCAATCTAAACATGTTTTGTTCCTTTCTCTTTTGCCGAGAATTTGTTCTCGCGCGATTTGTCACGAACACGCTTGATTTATATATCACGAATCCTTTTCAGAACAAAGCATTGCATTGCATTTTTTTTCTTATACAAATATAACAAGATTGCAGAATAATTTAACTCAAATACTTATAAAAGACCCGAAAATATTCAGCAAAGGAAGTACCATTCAAGTCAAGGTTATTGTGTTTTTGTATGTTCAACAGACGAAGCTCTGCACAGATGGGATGTCAGTTTTCACTTTCTCTTGATCCCAGAAACCGCTTGTCTCTGTGTAATGACGTTTTCCTTTCATCTCTGTGGGGTCAGCATAAACTTCTTACGATTCGCCTAAGTCGATCAAGTAAACCAAATTAAATTCAATGGTTTTACTTAATTCGGGCAGTCTTTGACTGAAAATGAACAAACTACATACCTTGATGAAGTTTGAAATCTGCAGGTGAAACGTTCTAAATGACGCCATTTTTTCCTGTTCAACATCAATATCGGTCACGTGATTCCCCCTATTGACATTCAAAACTTGTCGTAACCAATTGCTAGAAAATCTCGCATTTTGACAAAATAATGGAAAAAGGTTTGAGAAAACAAAAACATTGCTTCAGATAAGCAATTTTCCTCTTTCTCAAAATCTTTGCAGCATCTAACTTCACTTTGAAAAAGTAGCTTGGTACCACTTTCTACCAGGAACAAATATGTCGCCTGGTAATGAGTCAGACTTCTTCGGTCTAATTGCTTCAGCCCACTGAAGTATCTATACGAACGCTAATGCTTAAAAAAAAACAAAACAAAAAAAAAAAAAAAAAAAAAAACAAAAAAAAAAAACACAGGGTTATTTTCAGAAAACAAGCATGTAGTCCTTTTTATGCTTACTTACAATTCGACTTAATTTGTCATGTGTCTGACTTCCATTCTAGGCAAATCGAATCAGTTTACATTAATCACGAATTCATGGATCTCGAATGTTAATAAAAAAATACTTCCTATATACCGGAAATAAAGAAATGTTTCGAGAACACGATAACAACAAATAGAAAAACACACTTTTGTAATATTCCTTTTATTAAATACCATTTAGGACATGACATTAAGAAAATTCTCGTAAATGATTTAGAAATAACCAACTCTCCGGAAAAAACCCGAACGTCAATACACTAAAAAGTCCGTGTTTAACGGTACTCGACGAATACACACGCCGAATATTGATTTTTTTCTGTCGAGTTGTATTAGATAGCTAGATTTTAATTCATATCATTTATAGGTATATAATAAAATCAAATTAACTGCGATCAAAATACTAGTACAGCTGTTGCAAGAACTTGCCACGGGTTGTTACAGAATATCCCACGTCAGCGCTATCATAGTACCAACACACCTGTTGACTGTGGAAAAATAGAATTGAATATGATGATTGCATTTCCATGGAGAAAGGAAACAGAATAACTTTAGCAGCGTAATTGATCTCCCACTAATTTCTCACATAAATTCTCCGTTTTATCTTTAATATCATCATTATTCTAATGGATTTGATATGATAATCAACATGTTAAAATTATCATCACTATTCATTTCAAAAGAAGACGACAAACAGGTATCATGGAGTCCATCAACCTTGTGTCTTTCTTTTTTTAAATCCAAACAAGTGAGGTTGACTATTGCTATATACACTCACCTGACGACTTTCGGGACTATCAGTCCTTTGATTAATTCATCATTTCAATTAGCAAAGAAATGTCTTATATATATTTGAATAGGGGAATAGAACAAAGAGAACACTGTCTAGAACCGCCGTTTCGAATGTATTCCCTTTTCCCTGTCGGAAAATCTAAATACCCAAAACATTTTTTACATTTTTATTCCCTTTTAAAATTAAGTCAAGCGATAAACTATTATTGAATGGTAAACTGTTCGTCCAACATTGAATCTGGTTTGAAGAAGTGGTCTAAGATTTTATAGAATGCTGGCACGAGTGTATGTGTATATATCGACCCATCAAGTGTTTTGGAAAAATCTCTCATGAAACGTTCGCTCGAAACTAGAAAGGGAGACTAACTAAACGATGAGACAAGAGGGTGATAATGGCACTAAATAGCTCACCTATATTAACTATCTAGACGAAGAGTTTGGCAGATTCTCAAGTCAACTGAGTTGAAAATTTGGCTACTACAGTTTTCATAAAGATTTTGAACATAGATATTGTGGCCTAAATTTGATTCTTGAGAGTCGGCACGTTTTCTTGGATTAGACTCTGGGACCTACTTCTTAACTCTAAGTAACCAATATCAAACATTTTTCAATATTATTGAAATTAATTTTCTCTTTAACTTTCAGAATATTAATAAAAAATATGTGGTCTCTAGGTTGCCCATGTCTGAAAGTTTACCTGCTAACGCTATTTTTTATAAACCAATGGATGACTCAAAGTTTTCTGAGTGATTATCCGTACAAACATTCTGACCAATTTCCAGGTTGATATTAAAAAAGACTTTGGCTTCTAGAGTACCTAGGTTTTTCTAAGATTTGACCTAGTAACCTAGTTTATAAGCCAATTTTTAACTGATCTGAGATTTATCAAGACTAACATTACGATCATTTGTCGGAGTGATTGATCAACATATCGCCATTGTTCATTGAATCAAGCTTTAGTTACGAGTTTTAGAACGACATCGACGATATATAGACTCCAGTTTGCCTACAAGTGTTTTGTGTTTTAAATATATGGCCTAGAGATCCATTTTTTCATCCAAAGCGACCAAATTTTGAACTTGCAAAGATTTTATTGAGACCAACATTCTTACCAATTTTAAGCTTGATTGGGGGTCAAATGTTGCCTCTAAAGTGCCCATAAGTGCCCATTTTCAAAAAAAGTGACCATATTACAGAGTACTTGACCCTAAGTAACCTGATTTCCAAATCAAGACCTACATTCTGACTAACTTTCAGGATTATTGATCAAAGTATATGGCCTACAGAGTGTAATATGGTTTACTAGTTATCTTTTTGGATTTGACATAGTGACCTAGTTTTAATACGAAGTGACCTAATCGCGGACTCGTACAAGATTCCACCAAGAAAAAAATTCCTACCAATTTTTATGTAGAGTAAAACGTGACACCCAAAGTGTCAACAAGGTTTTTCTAAGATCTGACCTTTGACCTTGTTTTAACTTTATTTCTTACCTGTCAAAATTTTCACCAAGAGAAACATTCTAACCAATTTAAAGATGGCTGTGCAAATATTGTAGCCTCTAGATTGTAGATAAGCCAAATGGTGACGCCGGATGCTGGACATCGCACGACAGCAAATTTTCGCCTTGAGCACCTTTAGCTCTGGCTGCGATATCGTAGCCCTCTTTCTGATAAACTGTTGACGAGGGCTAACCAGTCAAAATTATCGTGGGAATGGGTTGAAATCGTAGCTTAACTTCTTGTTGGAGTCAATTGGCGGGGCCAAAAGAGTGAGCGATTGGTCAATTAACGCGAATGCTCCTTGTTGCAGATCCTAATATTGTATGTTTTGTGATGAGCGATTATCTACGTATCAATTTCATACACTTGTTCATATTATTGACAAATACTATCGAAATAATAAGAGTATTAACTTATTAATCTTTTAATACCGGTTTCTTTTTAGTCTTTAAAAAATTACTAAGTTTGGCGTCCAAGGCACCGGGTTGGTCATGTGATCTGTTATCTCATCACGTAATTTACGTCTGTCATGCTGTAAAAAAAGGTGCTGGTAATAAATCATAGTGTACTTTTTTACCTTCCCTCGATAAAATTTTATCATCGAGGATACTGAATCTTCAATATCTTATTTTTCTATCCAATTCAATTAACACTTGAACTACTTTCAAACAACTCTGTTCTTGTTTTCTATCATAAATGTTTTGAAAAGAAATCTACGCCTTTTAAATATGATGACATAAATTATTTTCATTTGCTCCGTCTTGGCGGGAAGCGCGAGATATCATGAAATATCGCTGTCAAACAGCAAATGTGACTGACATTGATTCGAAATTACCGAAATATTTAGATTTCCGATGGTGTAGCAAGTCGAGACTAAAATGCATGAAATTTCCGGCTTTTTGTACATAAATATTTATTGAGAAAGATAAATAAATGATTGATTCTGGTATCATACTTGTGTTTGTACTATTTACACAAATTCAAATAATTGAATTCAAAGTGCCGCAACACTGCAACAAGGAGCAAATAGCCCTGGCCTAGAGAGGGCTACGATGTCGCAGCTACTTTAGCCCATATGAGCTAATAGGATGTATAATTTTCAAAGGAGATCAATGAACATCCACCCAATTAATATCAAAATTGAATCTAATTGATAATTTCAAGTGGAAGTAGTAAGCATACTTCCTCTTATAGAAAAAAAAAAAAAAAAAAAAAAAAAAAAAAACCTGCCAATTATTTCAAGGAATTGAGTCGACTCAATTTAAGCAATTTTTACTTGCAAAAAAACAATGATATACATTGAATTTCTTGAGAAAAAATAAGAAAATTCTACTTCTCCAATAAGAGCTATAATTTTCGACGGATCAGAATTATTTCAAGGCATCACAGGAATATTCCCGCAAGACAACCATGACATTTATTTACGGTTAAAACAATAGCAATGCAAGATCTACTATTCATTTCTGTATTTATGACTCTTTGGACTTCCTGGAATGGACGAAATGGACGATTATCCCCGCCCATAAAGACTGCGATTTTCAGTGGGCCATAATTGTGAAGCTTGGTAGACTTTGACACTCAAGAAACTTTTCTGCTGAGGAAACCGAACTCTGGTTTGACAGTATGAGATTCTTAACTTTACTTTTACATTTTTACTGGTAGTTATGACGTTTAGGTCGTCAGCCAATTATTTAATTGTTTTGTTACATGTTGCTGGCCACAGACTTTGCAAAATAACGCCGTTGAATATCGAAATTGAACTCTCTGTGGGAGTTAGTGGGCGCGGTCGGCCGAGTTAGTGAGCGGGGCTAGCGATTCGTTAATATAAGTGATAAGCCGACGAACAGGATTATCATTAGCCGAGCGCATTATGACTCTGGTATGTTACATGGTATTGCAGGTTGCAGGTCATTTTAACAATTTTCAACAGTCATTCATCTTTTGGTGAGATGTAACAACGGAGTGAGACTGTAAGTGATTGAATATGCCCTAACAGACTCTGAAATAACAACGTCAAGGAAAGGAAACTAAATCGTCCTGATATCACGGCATTAAAGGTTGTTGTCGAATATGTTTTCTATTTCTAGTTTTCAGGCAGCACACGGAATAAGAGCGGATGGATCGACACTGTTATAAACAAGAGAGCCAAATTGGCCCTAAATTGCTCACCTTAGAATGATTTCTCTAAGTCTTATAAAGTCAGGGCCAACTTTCTTTTGTTAATCAACATTTCATTAGCAAATTTTGAAAAGGGTCACCAAAGGAACATTCCTGCAAATCTTGGTCCAAATTGTCCTGGTGGTTTATGAGAAGATTTTTGAAGAATTATTTCATTATTTCTTTTAGGTCTGATAAGCCCTACCTGTCATGCATCATTTTTGCACTTATCAAAGTTCCATATAAAAAATCTGAAAAGGACCACCCAAAGAACATTCCTAACAAGTTTGGTCCAAACTGGCCCATTGGTTTTGGAGGAGAAGATTTCTAAAGAATTATTTCATGATTTCTGTAATTCTAATAAGCCCGCCCTGCCACGCCTATTTTTCTCAAAATCCAAATTCCATGAACAAGTTTTGAAAAAGGTCACCTTAGGAATATTCTTGCAAAGTTTTGTCCGAATTCGCCCAACGTTTTAGAAGAAAAAAAATTCTTTAAAAAATATTTAATTCAGTCTAGTAAGCCCTACCTGCCACGCCCCCATATTTCCACTTATCGAAATTTCGTGAACATGTTTTAAAAAGGGTCACCAAAAGAATATTTCAGCCAAGTCTAGTACAAATTTGCTTAATGGTCTAGAAGGAGAGTATTTTTAAAGAATTACTTCATGGTTTCTCTAAGTCTGATAAGCCCCGCCCTACCACGCCCCTATCTTTTAGCAAATCAAAATTTTACGAAAACGTTTTGAAAAGGGTCCCCAAAGGAACATTCCTACCAAGTTTGGTTGAAATTGGCGGAATGGCTACAGATAAGAAGACTTTCAAAGAATTGTTGACGACTTCCGACGTATGACTTCCGACGCCCGACGAACACAGAGTGATCACAAAAAGCTCTCATTGCGTCCACATACTGCAGAACAAAAACAAAACATTATTCAGAAGCAAAACGTCGTAGGGCATTGGAAATGACGTAACTACAGCTTTATTCAAGCTGTAGTGACGACATTTGGCACACCAAACGACGACAACGTGAGATAACTTTCAGGGCGTTACAACATTCGCTGGACTGTCATGGCAGCGAGGTCAGTGATCATGTTAGTATCAATAATTTAGTGAAATAAGGGTGGACTACATGTTCTTGAGAATTTCAGGGTATGTTGTGAGTTAATCGCCCAACTACGCTTATCAGAACTTAACCCCTGTCATGTTGCATAAATTCCTCTACAGAATTGCATGAAATTCAAAGCACAGGATACACTAATTGTAACTTAATATCTGTCTTGAAAATGAATTACATCACCAATTCTGGTTTAAAGAGACAAGCAGGAGGTGTAGACAAAGACCAGATTACATATATGTTGTGGCTGATATTTGTCTATATCTCCTGCTAAAACAGGAATATTCCGGGTTCAGTATGCCAAGGGTTAAGAGACGCGTTAATGGTTGAAATGTTCTATCCGTACATGAAGAGACTCTTGAACAGATTTTTTATGAAAATTTGATAAAGGAAAAGTATCTACTTTTTGATACTCATAATTGTCATTTGCATGATAAAATTTCTCCCTGTGTGTTAAATCTACTGAATTCCTTTTAATCTTATTAAGTATATTCCCTTCGCTCTACCTTGAAATATCGGATGAAGTCGTTAGTCCTCTAGTGACCTCGTCAATGACAGAAATTGCTCGTGGATGCCAATGATACTTCATGGAAGCTACAAAAGCAATATTCGGTGAGATAACGTATTTACCCGGTTCAATTATTGTTATTATTATTCATTGACTTACTCATTTTTTTCTTTTTCTTTATTTTTTTCTGTTGCAAATAGTCATTTTCATTACAAAATCAGCTTATGTCTGAATGTATTAAAGTAAAAATGCTGGAAACTTAGAGCCAAAGTTTTTCATCCATAATCTCTTCAAGGGCTGCTTTAAATGTACAAAACCAGTTTTAACGATTTACTTCCATAACACAAGACAGGATTTTAATGTTAGCTAGGCTTGCTTTTAATTGACCAACTGCTGGGGGAAATAAAAGAAACGCTCGTCCAATCAAATAATTCATTTCGAGCGACAGTGCACTTTGAACTCAGACATTGGCCTACATTGGTGTTAACCATTTATGTTGGTTATTTGCTCGGTTGCAACCTCGACATATAATTCAATTTCTAGTTTCGTCTATCAAAATCCGGCGTTCTGATTGGTCCAAAATAATTATTCATAACTCCATGAAAAAAAATTTGAGCACGAAGTGATTTTTTATGCTTCCGAACTAAATAGTCCCATACAAAAAGGTAACACAATTCGTAAAGCTTTTGCTTTTTGCGCTCGATGCTATTAAACTATAAGAAATGAAGGGAATATTTTTTCGTTTTCATGGAGATATGAACCAAAAAATCTAATCACACTTATGTTGTAATCCGCTTCGCGTATTTAAACAGAGTGGTTAGTTTTTTCGGTTCATACCTCCATGAAAACAAAAACATATTTTCGTCATTTCTTAAATAATATATATTTCTTTAATTTGTTGGAATAAGAATTGCTTTGGACACAAATGAAGTGAAAGCTATAAAAATAGTGGCTCACAGTTAATACAGAAATAGTGTAATCTTTCTTTTAAAAATAATGAAATTATTCTACGAATTTTATCAAACTCTATGTCTTTATTTTTACGCCAAAACTATTAAAGGGTAAGTTTTCCATCAAGCTACCTAAACATAGAGTTAACTACATACCTTGAACTCTAAGACATTGTAAAAACAACAACAACAACAACAACAAAAAAAAAAAACAAAAAAAAAACCACCACATTCTTTTTGTTAAACCAATTGTTCGAGTTTAGCAAAGCATTAAATCCCGATATATGGGCAGCCCAGATATGGGGATCTAATGCCTATACCATACCTGAAAAAAACCGAAAAATTTATGACAGAAAGCATGTAGATCACATTTGCAATACCATGGCACTCTCTTATTGTGGTCGATTACCACACCGAACATCTAATGTGACCGTCACCTAAAATACTTGCTAAAATCATACACATGGATAATGAAGGTACTCTAAACAAGACAATTTGATGCATGTTATGCTGCCCTTTATGTTGGCATAGAAATTCCACCACTTACCCGATAATTTCACGCAAAATAACGGTGGATTTTATGTTTGGTTCCATTGGTCTTTTTTTATTTAAATTGTAGTTTTGTTAAGATAAGACATAATTCATCTAACGTGGATTTTGTCGCGTTAGTACTCTGGAAATGCCACCACTTTCCATATAAATTAACACTCTAAAATGATAATAATATAGTGGCGTATATCACGTTAATTTTTATAGCAGCATTATTTTTTTCAGATTCCCCACTATTGTATTACGTTAACGTGAATTTTGTTGTTTCAGTGTTCTGGATCTGCAACCATTTATCAAATAAATTATCAATTTGCCTCCCACAAATGGATGGGTAATCATTAACTTAAATGGAATGAGCAGCTTGGGGCTCGTAAATGATGTTGTGGTAATACTGGTGTGAGAAAAACTAGGAATCCATGGTAAGGTGCTCCAGCCGCCGAGATATGACTGTTAAAAGTGGCGTTAAATGCCATTCAGCCAACAACCGAATAAATTATCAATTATCACGTTAAATTTCGTAAACGCATTCGTACTTAAACAAGTTCGTATCAACTAATAAAAGGGTCATTACGGGGGGGGGGGGGGCGATTTGTATTACATAAACGCGTCTTGTTAAATATTTACCTTCGAAAATGTTACTTGAGGTGGTGAATTAATTATTTTTTTATTCATAGATTGCTAAGCCAAACCACATTTTCCTTTAAAGACAGATTACTTTCAGAACATATAACCTATTTAGGGAACTAGTATCTCAGAACCGATCCAATGTTTCAATAAACGGGTTGTATCATCTTGTTACTTGCCACCAAAATGTGGTTACAACAGCGAGTCATGTTTAATCACATTCTTAGAGGGCACACGATGTTTACACAACAACCCCAACATTCCGCAATCTTCCATTGACGACTAATAAAAGTGCTAACAACACTTTGATTATTTTATACATTGTTCAAATATTTGATGAAGGAATATAACATTAGGTAATGGTCTGTTATGTTTTGCTCTTTACTGAAACTTATATGAAATGCTAGTGGCTAAATACTCAACAGGAAAGTCTGATTAAATTGAAGTTAAAACTTATAGAATCCCGCCACTCAAGTAAATAATTATTTTGAGATTACAGTTACTTTAAATGTTTTGGGACTGACTTATAAAACTATTATTTGTATCGATACAAGAGGCCTAAAGCCGCAGCTATAGCACAATTGGTAGAGAGTAGGACTTCCAATCATGTCGTCCCGAGTTCGATCTCCGATAGCGACAAATACCGTTTTTCGACATTTGTCTACCAATAATAGGTAGATATAGTAAAGCTGTGGGATGAGCAGCTGGAGACTCGGAAAGGGATGTAATGGTAGTACTGGTCTGAGAAATACCAGGAATTCAAGATTATGTGCTCCAGCCGCCGCGATAAGACCGGTATTCCGCTAAAACCCGATTTAATCAATCAATCAATTCAGTAACCAATCAACAAGAAGCCTAATTTCTAAGGTAAGTATTAAATCAATATAAGTAACAAAATAAATGAATAAGAGATATATAAATATTCGCCAGACAAAACAAAGGTTCTGACAAATCTGGAACTGGCAGAGCTACAGACAGAGGGCCTAATTTGGATTTTAGTTTTAAATAATTCAACAATAATGCCATTAGCCCTATGGTGTGGTACTCGTTTGAATCGTCTCATCGAGACGATTCAAATGAGAACCCACAACATAAGTTTCATTGAGAAGCAAGGATTTAAGAATGCTTCTACACCTTCCTATTTAGAGCTATGTGGAAGTATCGGTGATAAGTGTGTTTTTAATATACATTTTTGGAGGAGAGTTTGAACTAATCGGGTTTGAAATAAACAAACAACCCTTCTCATCTCTACATAATCGCTAATTTGCTAAGGGATTTCTCTGTAAGATTTAACAGGTACATTTACAAAGTAGGTAACTAGTTATAGTGCATATTATAAGAACCGCTGTGCATACTTGTCCCTTACCACATATTTTCACTTGTAGTTGTCTAATCACAAATAGGCTTTATTGTAATAGAAGCTTTATCTTTATAAGTTGAGCTCAATAACAAAATATACTTCTGACAATCATGAGTAAATACTTTATGGTAAAGATCACAATAAAATGTCATTCAAATTGATTTGTTGTATAGTTAAAATAAGTTTCTTTTTTTTTCTTGTGATACGCCGGTTTTCGTTTTGTAATCGAAAGTTTTAACATAGATATATCTTACGGATATGGAAGACAGCTAAAACACTTTGAAATAGTTGGCAGCCGTGTGAAGTCTGCATTAAGATAATTTATAAAGATAACAAGTCGGCCAATAGAAGGTTCACAGGGGGTATTCAACAATTCCTTGTAAATAGATGAACGTTAGATGAACTATATTCTATACAGTTAATCCTGCTCAAGCGAACATCTCTATTGTGCGACCTCAATTAAGTTCCTTTCCATAGCCAAAGTTCTAGAATGTTAAGTATTTGATTTAAACCCTATCACTTTTAGGTAAATGTTGTTTGAACTCACTGCAATCATCTGACTGAATAACAGAGGATTAAGTAAGATCAACGATTAGATTTCATAAAAACAATCGAATTGGTCATGTATGTAACGTAGAATGTATTAAGCGACCATTTCCCTTAAGTTTTATCTTTCTCGAGTGCTCGCTTAATAAAAGTTTAACTGCATTTTCCTTCTGTGCCAAAAAGTGCAGTTTTCTGACCTGCAACCCCGAGGTTTCAGGTTCAGCGAACGATCGTCACCATCTCTACAATATCACATTTTTTGTCATGAAGATAAGCCAATAAATAAAATGATTTGTGTTTCACGACATGTCGACAACTGTGGGCATTTAAGGCAAGAGGTTCAAGGCTGGTTAAACATACAATATACAGAGCAATACAAAGACAGCCACAAGACATAAAATGATAGATGAGGAATGAAACAAAAATGATAAAAGAATACAATTTTGTAGTCTCTTACGACATGCCAATTATCACGATTGTTCCACCAGATGAACTGGCATATTTGACAAGGATAGGCCAGCAGTGCGTTATTCTTAATCGCCGTTTAAACACACAGGGTCTGTACATTTGTACTTATGGTAGTTTCAATGTAATAAATTAAGTACTTTGGTAGGCCATCGTAAAAAATCGCTATATTTCGTTAACCTACATCATATGACTTATTTACTCGATAAATAGTGACGTCTTTGAATGTGTATTACATAGTAATAACTAGAGGCACTTGAGCGCCTGATTCGCTCACCAGCCCGAATTTACCTTTCAAAAAGTAATATCCAGGAACAAATTTTTCAAAATTTCCCTCTTTATCATATATGGACATAAGTCCCGACCATAAAAAGCCTTATATTTTTAACCGAGTCAACTTCTTTGAGGGAACCTTACAATGAATCACCCAAGGATCATTCCTGTAGAATTTGCTTGTAATCCTTCTACGGGTTTCTGAGAAAGTTTTCAGTACTAAACATACATGTAAATGTAGTCATGTTCTCAATCCAACTCAAATTCAATCTAAAATCTGATTAAATATCACAAAGGATTATGCCTGTGAAATTCACAGAAACCTATCAAGTGTTTTTGGAGATTTTTTTTCAGGGTTTTCACCATATATGTATTTTTACCGCTCTTAAAGGGAGGTATCGGTGTTTCTGAAACCTAGATAAGAAAAAATTACCAAGTGCCGAAAAATACACCCAAACGAACATTTTGTACAATAAGTTGAGTTAGGTATTGTCTTGGTGGTAATCTAATAGGCCTTAGGAGGCTTTTTATGGTTATATCGGAAAGTTTTAGCGGAATTCTAGGTTATTTTTAGGTATAGCCGGAATACGGCTTTCGACATCGAATGGCCTCATTTGCGTATGACCCTGTCAACTGAAATACTGCAAATTTACTAGCGAAACAGTAAACTTCCTAAATGATGTCACATACGGTAAGTGTTTATATTCGTAATAACGCTTATGACAGTTTTGGACTGATCTTTACAGAATTAAAGCATAACTCCTGATTACGTAACGATGACGTTGGTTTGATGTAATTTAAACTAAACACAAGGTTCCAACGGTTATCGCACCACGTGAATGATCCAATATTCTTCGCAACTGTCGCGGATCAATCTAAAAATAGATAAATAGCCTACGTAGGCTGTTAGTGAAATACCCTGCTTTTTTCTGATAAGCGGCCTCAGATTTTTGTAAAACTACTTTTCGATATATTGTATTCAAATAGTATATGAGAGGAAATAAAAATAAATAAAATCGGTGACATGAGGAAAACATCGATACCTACCTTTATAAAACGATGTTTTTCATCTTTACTATAGGAATCTTAAAAGGGTCACCAGAGGATTATTCCTGTGAAGTTTGGTTGAAACCAATCCACTGACTGTTGAGAGGAAGGTTTTCGAATTGTTCGATATATTTGGACACAAGCCAGATGCACCCCCCTTTAAAGGGCAACTTTTTTCATCTAATCAAAACATTTTGAAGGAATCTGAAAAGGGTTACTCAAAGACCACCGCTGTGAGATTTGGTTGATTTCTGTCCAATACTTTCTGAGAAGATATTAAAAGTAAAAGTTTACGGAAGCACGCAGTCAAGCACACACAGACGGACGCAAGACGGACAAAGTGCCACGAAAATAGCTCGATGGCTTTCAAACTTTAAACAATTTGTGATTTTAGCTGCAATAATGATCGACTCATATGTCAGGTTAATAATAAAAGTACAAATGTCATGTCAAAACATGCTAAGAGCATAATGTACTTTTGTTTGTTAAATTGTATTGTTCAAACAGTATAAAATGTTTATGTAATGGTTTTAACGTTAAGAGTGAGAGTATAAGCAAAAGTTGCTAATCAAAAATATTTGATTGACTAGCGCATATTTAACTTCCAAATTAAACCGATTATAAAACGTGTAGTAATGAGGAGATGTGTACAAAGCAATATCCACAAGTAAATTTTAAGTACGCTTATCTTGAGTTCAGAGGTGAAATTGGATGAATCAGAAATTAATATTTTAAAGCCCTTATTATAAACAAACCCATCACAGCGTATTACGCTAGGAAGAAAACGTGCTTTTTAAAACGAACATTCTTTTCGATAAAGATGTAATTACTTTTTTTATAATAAAATTCGTAACAAGTAGGTCGTTATTATGTTACAGTTATTATAATGTGGCATATACATTATAAGAAATTTTGTTTATAGAACATTTGAAGTAGTATCATAAATCAAGCATACCAAGAAAGAAGATATTTATTACATACTTTTGAGTAAGCGATAAGTGTTTACGTCTCGCTTATTTACCCAAATATTTCATTTATGAATGCATTTTTCGCCTGTACATCCATTTTGTTGAATACCTTCCTGTAGTTAACATTTTTTGAAAAGAATTTTCGGCTTGTAGGATAATATTATTCGAAATTATAACGTCGAGACGACAAAATATTCGGAACGGTCCCAGCTAAGATAAACAGCAGACGACCTTTTCGAAGTGCATCATATCCACAAGACTATCAAGATAGGTAGAAAATATTCTAATGCGGCATATACATTATAAGAAATTCTGTTTATAGAACATTTGAAGTAGTATCATAAATCAAGCATACCAAGAAAGAAGATATTTATTACATACTTTTGAGCAAACGAAAAGTGTTTAAGTCTCGCTTATTTACCCAAATATTTCATTTATGAATGCATTTTCGCCTGTACATCCATTTTGTTGAATACCTTCCTGTGGTAAACAATTTTTGAAAAGAATTTTCGGCTTATAGGATAAAATTATTCGAAATTATAACGCTCAGACGACAAAATCTATGGAACGGTCCCAGCTAAGATAAACAGCAGACGACCTTTTCAAAGTGCATCATATCAACAAGACTATCAGATAGGTAGAAAATATTCTGGCAATGGGAGAAATTATAACAATCCACTCCCCATGTTAGAGTACAACATTATCCGCAGTTTCTTTGCTCTTGTGCGTTTAAATGCGGAATTGCGTGGCCATGTAATCGTTTTGAAGAACTTGTAGCTTTTCATAAGTCAAATAAATATGACTTATAAGTTACAATTAATGATTCGCTGTGATGTACCTTTTTACATTACCAAGTATGCGTATAAACATATTATACGACCCTCACTTAGCGACTACTAAACATGTATATCTGATGTGTATTCTTTGTGAGACATGTCTAGGCCAGATCCGTATATATAATTTATCAAGGCGTACTGGTGTATTATGTTAAGTGATTCTACACACGGTATCCAAGGGAACGACCTTCTATCCGATACGGAGCGATAATAAACAGCTGTACGAAATGTGTATTTGATGGCAAGTTTTACACTCGTTATAGGGCATGTATTATCGACAAGTTTACGCAGGTTATTTACGAAAATAATCTTACAAATATCGAAGTTAATCATTCCCTGCTTTAAAAGTAACACTTTACGAGTCAAATTATTTCGTTCAATGTAAAAAGACTTGATTTCTTTAAAGACATATTGAATGCAAATAAGAAAAGCAAAATGTATACTGAATATGTTGATGTACGTTATTTCGCAAGACTGTACTGTCTAGTCCGAATTGGTCAAAGGAATGTATAGAGACCGATGTTAAAACATGTACACTTCATACCTGTTTCACCTTAAGTCTATTTGCAGAAAATTTAATCAACTTAACAATTTAATGGAAAGTTTGTTTCTGAATCTGTTTATGTCTCAGAATAATATTACCAGGTATTCACATAATGAAATTCAGAAAGAGGAGAAACTTTTTTCACATTTAGTTCATTCTTCGAAAGATGTTAAGTATGCTTTGTCTCTCCCCTCTTACAATTGCATTCGTAAACATACACATCCATTCACAAAACATGATAGGCAATTTGTTTTCATCGTTATTTTGAGAAACCATAGAAGAAAGTAAAAACATGATTCAAACAGACTATGTATTTTATGAGTTAACTTTAGTTTCGCATTTCATGATTCCACAGTGTTTTGACAGGTGATTTTTTCATACTTACTTGAACAATTTCTTGATCACGCAACTATTTTATAAGCTTATGCATTAAGTAGACCCATGAATACTTTACTCAAGATAGGAAATTAGTTTTGTAGTGCTTGATGGGTATGAACCTAATAGCTTAATGACAATGTGTGAATACGTGTGATTTAAGAAAAAAAATCTAACAAAATGGAAAAAAAATCTAAAAAATCTCTTTCTTGAAATATACGTAAAAGCGCTGAGGTAAAAAAATGTGGTAAAGGTTTCGATATCCTTAAAGGTAAAGGTTTTGTTTTGGAGACGGGGTCTTTGTGTAGATGAATCAATAGTGCGTTACTTCAGTGTGTATAGCTATCGAAGGAAATCTTCCATTGTTAACTAAACATAAAACTATTTCAAATAGTACTCTTCTTATTGCACTTTAAAAGCTTCTTTTTATTTCTATCATAGCGAAACTTCTCTAAACGAAACTAAAATACGAAGATGAAATAGGATTGAGAGAAAATATAAACAGAACAAAATATATTATTCACCTCTTGTTCATTCTATCATTCGACCAGAATAGAATTAATTTGGTTATAGCATCTATAGATGTTCAAGTTATAGAGAATGATCAAAGTCCAATTTGGTCTTTTGGATATAGTCAAGTTTGAACTTCGATCACTCACTACAACTAGTACATCGATACAAAGAAAAGGTTAACAATAAAAAATGTCTAAGGTACAAGTATAAGTCTCTTTCCTCTTAACCATTTCAAGAAAATTAAACGATATATCCTAGGTTCGGCACTGATCTTTGGCTGATTTTCAAGTACCTGCGAAAAAATACCACAATGACTTGTGTACTTCCGTGTATGCCTTCATCCAATTTCAATCACTAAAACTAATTTCACGGATTTCTTTTTTATGTAAGCTCGACTGTTGAAAAAAAATCCAGCTCTATCATGTTCGAATGGGGTTTTACGCCGCCTTAATCAATCTTTCAGTTATATCGCGGCGGCTGGAGCACCTAACAATGGAATCCTGGTATTTCTCACACCAGGACTACCATTACGTCCTTTCCTAGCCTCCAGCTGCTATCCTACATAGGTCTACGATTATCGACCCATTGGTGAGAGACTAAGTCGGAAACGATGGGTGCCGCCGTCGGGGATCGAACCCGGGACCTTTAGATTGACAGTCCGACGCGCTACCAACTGCGCTATGACGGCGGCTTATCATGTTCGAATAAGTTGTCGTATACTGCGTGTGAAGAAACTTTTGTAAAAAAAAATTCGGAACTCAGAATATGTGCTGTTTGTCCTGGGAGCAACCTACTCCAACAGGGGTGACAACTGAATATGTATTTTTTAAAGGGATATTGCTCATATAATATCATAAAGCATTATTCACGAGTAATATTGTATCTTGAAAAATCCTTAAGTAACAAGTTTAGAGATTAAAATCAAATTTAGATGTATAGTCTCTTAAGAGAAGTTTGCCTGAATTTGAAATTGAATGTTGAATCTATATATGTACATATCCTGGTGTTAAAACGACAAGAAGCTGTAGTTTGGTGACCTACCAACCGCGGTATTGCTGAAATTATACCAAAAGTGACGTTAAATTAAATTCACTTAATCATTGTCTAGCTAGCTTTCAAAATTTCTAAGACGATCCTTTTCCCTACGAAACTCCACAAATAATTAAGAAATCGTCTAAGACTGAAACATGAACAAAATTCGATGGATCAAAATTATCTGTATCAAGAAACAAACTAGAGATTCTGTATATCTTATAAATCTTCTGCGACACAGTTATACTGTAAAAAGCTAGTTCTAATTAAATAAAATGAATGTGAGGAACCTCTTTGAATATTGAAATCATGTCCGCTCGTCTAATCATTTATATGTTGTGGAGTATGGCATATCGCCTCTGCTGTATACAGCTGGTTATGCTTAATCCTAAAAATAGTAGCTTTTGAATCCAAATTTAGGTTAGAGAAGCGAATCACAAATTCTTGGACCAAATCTGCGAGGCGGAAGGAGCTGTGGCAATTCAAATGGCCGAAAAAATGTTCTATTTACATTATGTACAAGGCCGAGGCTGGATATAGCGTGATCAATTGGATTTTTTTAAATATATTAAAGACGTATTAAGCAATATATAAATTGTACTGAATTCTTACAACACGCCTTTTTAAAATATTCAGCCGGTTTGCGGAAACGAAGAGCTTAAACTGGTACTACATGTACTTTTCCTACACCACACAAGTGAACTAGTTGAGACATCTGCTAAGATTGAACCTAATTTATTTAAGAGATATAGAGAATATTTTTTGTTTTCATGGAGGTATGAACCGAAAAACATAATCACACTGTAATAATACGCGAAGCAACAAATTTTGATACCTTTTTGTAGTGAACTATTTTGTGCGGAAGTATTCAAAATGGCTGCGTACTCAAAATTTTGTTCATGGAGGTATGAATTAAATTTTTCGACCAATCAGATCGCTCGTTTTTGATAGACAAAACTAACAATTAAATTATTGTGATATGATACAAAGATTGGCTAGTGAAATAATCTTTATTTCTCATGGGATGAGATGAGATTGCGCATATAATATCATTTTTTCACGTTGGCGTTTTCAGAATATTTTCCTCTATGCAGCCACACTTTTCATTGGATTCTGAAGACGCTGCTAAAGTCTCCTTATTTCGTCTTACAAAACTACTAGTTTGAAATATTTTCTTTAACAACACGCATAAATGGTTCCTTTGTAAATCATTGCATGTTTCGAACCAATTGAACGCATTGAGTCATCATGTGTCTCTTGTTTAAAGACGAGAGTAACCTATCAGAATACATTTATTTTGTGTATTCACATTTAGACATTGTTGTACTTCTAAATAATCTATGTTTGATAATTCTTGATGCGCTTCTTAAATTCTTTACTTTCAGTTTAATTCAAACCCGGCACCGATCATGATGGATTTACAGCGTGGTGCCTAGACTATGCCTGCTGGTGAATATTAGAATCCATCGTATGATTCATGCCTGAAAGGGTTTGGTGCGAGGTTCCCATATCAAATATCACCCCACAACGATCAATTATTTTCCGTCGTCTGTTATCTTTGAAAGCCATTCAAGTATTTAGAGTTCCCACGGCTAAATACATACTTTACTTTAGCGGAAATTAGACTTTGGCAATTTAGTTTTAACCCTTGTGGTGTCTTGGTGAATTCAGGACCTTAGGACTACTTAGATTCAAAGGATAGCTTTTAAAGAGCTTGTCTTAATGACTCACTTCTTTTATTCTAGCCAGTTCGATTAAAAAAAGGCCAATAGTTAGAGTTTCTCAAATTTCAGTTACCTAATGTTAACGGTTGCGAACGATTTTCACATCGCAAGTCCATCTTCAGAATTTATAACCTTGTTGCATCCACTCTAAAGGCCTGAATATTTACAGTCTTTTAACAAACATTCGCCTTATCCCTCAATGTTTCTAATCCATGAGTAACTGCATTCCGTTTATTTACCGGCAACCTCCTGCAATGCTTACAAGCAAGGTTTAATATTTTATCATTTGGTAAAGGAGAATTGAATTGAAAGCGTAAAGTAGACACTTCTCGTACAGGAATAATTTAGGAGGCAGTAAAATTCAAGCGAATGCATCTTTCGTTAAGAGGGTTCAAGCATAAGGTACACTATCTAACCACAAAGAATTACTACATTCCCTATCAAACGATTATAATTGTCATTTTCACTAAAACAAATATGCATATTGATTTAACGTCGTCCGTCAGCAGATATTAAGGTCGAGGTCATGCGACAAGGTCAAGGTAATTTCCAAGGTCAAACTTCTTCAAAACTTACCAAAAACGTAACTCTTATTATTACTTTAAGCCTATATAAATTGCAATACTCACATTAGCATCGTGACTGGTTTGGAAAACATTGCGAAAAATGAATAAATTGCTTGTTACAAGCAATTTATTTATTACCCACAATGTTTACTATCAAAAACAAACATTTTTAGATTTCCATTACCCTAAAAGTGTCGTCTACAACTTCTTGTGGACCAGTCAAAAATTTTGTCTTGTAACTAATTGAATGTCAAAGAAATATTAAGTTGAAATTCACTGAAACGATTTCGACGAATCAATAGCACTAGTTGACACGTTAAGATCGATTTACTCGAGAAATACTGAAGGACCAGGAAGGCATCCCTAGCCTCGAATTGCTTGGACCCCTTCTGATTTCAGTTTCTTGTATCCTTCTGATCCTGGGATATTTCCGGTGGTTTTGAAAAAAAATTAAATCGATGTAAAGGGTGAATCTTTAACTGGCAGCATTGAAACAACACCCGTGACGATAGTTTATCGATTTTCAACCTTTTGTCCACCACTGAACCATTTGAGACGATCATCTGATACGGTGAATTGTTATTAGTCTGTGACTTTACCCCCATAAACCTTTAGTGCCAGGCCTTTATATTTTACCGGTTTGAACTGAATAACTTTGGGAAATCCTAATTTAAATAATGGTGTCCGAGTATAGTTGATGAATCCAAGTAATTCATGACCAGAAGCATTAAACAAATAGAAAACAGTCGGTTGATAACCTGCACGTGTATGGTGTAACTACAACTTGAATAGACTGTAGTTAAGACTTTTGGTTATAAAACAACAACAAAAAAACCCCAACCAACAAACAAACAACAACAACAACACACAAACACAAAATCTACAAATTCAATAGACTGTAGTTAAGAAGTTTAACAAAAAACAACAAACAAACAACCACAACAACAAGGGAAAAAAACAAAACCTATTGAATAGACTGTAGTGACGACTCTTAGGTCGCCGAGCCTGCGAATTGGATTTACATGAATGTTGCACTACATGCCTAAATAAGGTATATTACGAATCAATCGAAATTTTGATTGACAGTGTCGATCCCACAGGTAGGACTAACATGTGCATTTCTTTTTAACCTGGTCGGTTGTTAAAGCCGTTTGTAAGGGAATACTATCTGCTTTTCCAATTGTTAATAATGTTAATATCGTTTTCACAATAATATTTTCTTCGTGTGAAATCTACTTAATTCACTTTAAATTTAATTTAATATGATAATTGAGCCTATGCGTGACATTTCCAACCATTTCGCATGTGCGCCAAGTAAAGACTCAGATCAGCCTGTGCATCCGCACAGTCTGATCAGAGTCTTCACTCTGCGCTCTGTGAATAGATACTGACCCAAAGCTTCTTTAAACAATCAGCGAATGTCCTAATTGCCCCGAATGGCTGTCCAGGGTGCTCAATGTGTGTGAGTCACGCACCTGCAAAATTGTTGGAAATGTCACGCACAGGCTCATATATGTATTCCCCATGCCCTACTTTGAAACACCGAACCATTCGGGGCGTACTTCGTTAACTTATAAGGCGTCTCATAACGCGAAATATATTTTTGCATCTTTTCGTTTTTGTTTTTGAAATTTGAAAATTTAGAACTAATTTCTTTCTTTCATAACCTGTGCAATAGGTGGCTTAAAACCATGAACGATTGTTTTTAAAAAGGATAAAATAATTCATTTAGATAACTCTAAAAACAACAGAAACACAACATTTTATACTATACATATCCTAATAGAAACTTTACATGCAACGAACTTGAAATGCATAACGTGTAGTCATGCTGTAAACCTCACACCCATTATCATTAAATTTTGCGGATCGTTGGCCCCGCCCCCTTTACTCCGACAGTAAATTCGACTTGGATATCGTTTTTTTAAAAAAAAGGATATAGAATTGTTAGTCGGCGACTTGAACTTCATAACTACAGCTTGAATCAGCTTGAGTCACGACTTTGTATTCTCCAAACTAACAATACATATATCGTCTTTGATATCGATAAACGATTTTTATTGATTTTTAGCTCACCTGAGCACAACGTGCTTAAGGTGAGTTTTTGTGATCAGGCTGTGTTCGGCGTCCGTCAATATCTTATGTGCACTCTAGAGGCCACTTTTTTTGGTTAAATTGTCTTTTGTTTAGAATGATTGTCTCCATGAAATCTAAATCAAGTACGATATTGTGTCACATTGGGTAATTGGGTACAAAACTAGGTTTCAAGGTCAAATCTTAGAAAAACCTTGTGTGCACTCCAGAGGCCACATATTTGGACCAAATGTCTTTATTTTTGGTCAAAATATTTGTCTCCCTGAAATTTCGGTCAAGTATCCAAGAGTAATTAAGCAAAAGAATTTAAAATCAATTAAAAAAATGAAAAATGAAAATTAATCTTAAACGATATCTACGTAAAAAAGAAAACGTCTTGGAATATGAGACGATCCCGACAAGGAGTAAAGACAATTTATATAATTTGGCAGTGCAGTCTATTGTTGTTAAACGCCATACGGTCGTTCTTGCCACACAGGCCACCTAGGCCACCCGTTTGTCATAAACAAAATACATGTAGTTTTCAACATAATGTTTAAAAAAATGACGTATCGATTACCACGCTAGCTTACTCACGAAAAAGTAATTTATGTGAGGTATTTTACAAAATTATTTCAAAGCATGTGGTTAAAGAATTAAAAATGGTAAATCTTTCGTGTATGACCTAAACGTAGTAACTACAGCTTTTTTAGTCATCAATTACCATGCGGCAACATTTTAGACTGGTCCAAATTCAAAGGAGTTGTAGACGACAATTTAAGTTTTATGAAACGTTAGTTTTTTCAACTTTTTAGGTGGAAAATATCGTGGAAAATGAAGAAATTGCTTGTTGCAAGCAATTTCTTCATTTACACTATGCTTTACTAATTGTTTTTCTTGAGGGGCGTCAAAAGCGTCATTATTTGGGAATGGTATTAGATGTATTTACGACCATTTAGTCGCCCAAAAACGAAAAGTATTTGAAATAAATGTCGGACCTCAAATAATAGGAATGATTTCCTTGGTTAGTCCACTTTTTGATATCGACAAGTTCCAATTCAAATGAAGAATGTACCTTTTTAAGATTTGTCCTTAGCTGGGCGGCGATCCGTCAATGATCCAAGTTATTCGAAAGGTTTTCTTAATTAGAATGAAATAAATAGCGAAATGGTAAGAAGCTCAGTTAATCAGTTAACAATTTTAGACTTGTTCAAAGTGAAAATAGTTGCAGACACTATCTTGATTTAAATTTGAACAAAACTTCAAAATACGCCCGAAGGATAGAAAACATTGTTGAGACAATCTTTGTGAAAAGCGAATTCTCCTGTTACTATAAATATTTTCTAAGATAATTTTCTTTAGAGCGTCGAAAAGTGGGACTTATCGTAATGGGTAATTACATCGACGCCATTTAATCAAGACATTACGTTTTCGACACATCGCAACGCCTGGGACAATTTTAAACTCAAATGTAGATTGTATTTTTATTTTAAGACTTATCATACGTAGCAATATATTTATAATATGAACAATATGCCGCTGAAGTGAAATAATATTGTCAAATATTTTTGATATTACATGTGCAATATTACACTAGTGTTGCGGTTGAGCAAATGAAGTGAAGCATGTGGTTACAGGCTTTCGTTAACACACAACTACGCACTGTTTTATAACTTAAAAAGAGAAAAGAAGCAAAAGTATTTTGCGTAACGAAACGCCAAATAAGTCATCGAAGTATAATCCGAATGGAACCGGAATTTATTGGGAAAGTGCCGAAATTTGCCTTATTTGTGGTTTCCATGACGTATCAATTACGCTGATGGCTGCCGCTAGCAATTCAGTCGTTATTGACATTACCCGACTAACGACCTCATCCTATAAATTTCGATGTTTCAAAGTAGGACATAGGAAGTAAATCACAATAAATCAAATTTATAGGGAATTCAATAGATTTAAAACGAAGAGAGAACATTTATCGTCATTAATATGGTCGTCCCGAGAACATATCACAGTAACATTGCTGTCTGAGAACAAGGTACATGTGGATCAGAACATTCGCTCAAAAGATGTCCTAGAAATAGGCAGACAGAGGGTTGCGGGCGGGCATTTCGGAATGGATGAATAGTTTGAGATATATAGGATCCGTCATTAATTTTTCTTTGGGAAAAGCTGATCTCAAACGATTCTTAAATGGAAATGATATTAATCTAGCCTTTGGACAGGGACTTATTAACTTGTACATTCTTGACGAGTCTAAGATTAGATGGCCTCAAAGAAAGATTTTCGTCTATCAAGATTCAAGCGTTTTGATTGGCCGAAATTACCTTTTCGTACTTCCATGAACAAAATTATGAGCACGAAACTATTTTGTTGGCTCCAAAGTAGACCCATATATTTTCATAACCAGTTAAATATTTGCTTGTTTTTTCTTGGTGGCATTAAATGATCTGAAATTAAGAGAATATGTTTTGTTTTCATTGTGATATTAACCTAAAAATCTTAATCACACTGTATGATTTCGCTTTTACGCGAACGGATTCGTATTTGTATTCTTTTTCTTATCTTTCTGAACCCCAATATAACATATTAGATTTAAAGTAAAATGTTTAAGTACACTTATGTAAATGTAGTTGTTAAACCTATTTATGACTATTAAATTTGATAGTTACATGTGACAATGTACTTTGTACAAGTGTAACAATAAAAATGCCTGTGCGTCTCACGTAAAAATACAGAGTAATTAAGTTTTTAGGTTCATACATCAATGAAAACAAACAGGCCACAAATTTTAAGTGTTTATCCCATACGGCATGACATGTATGCACCTTTCAATAGATTTCAGTACCTTGCTTAAAATGTTGATGATTTTAGGCTTATCTGAAACCTTTGCTATTAATTCTTCAATAACATAGGTTCGAATACCGTAGTGACCGTAGAATTTTTTTTTTATTTCATAGGTAATCTATTAAATTTGTTTGGATAAACATGCAAGGTAGGGTCAAAAGAGCCTGTCTTAACAAATCAGAAAACCACTCCTTTAACGAAACTCGATCGTCAATCTGTAGATAAGTGTGTTTCAGCCACAGTGTCATGTTTATGAGTATTTTTGGAATAAAACCAGATTATTTCCATCATGTCTCAGACAAGCTTGAAGCTAAAACTTTCAACACCAACAGCAGACAATGCGATGACGTCATCAATAGCAGAACAACTAATCCGTAATGCACCACCCATATGGAATACCGCAATGTACCAGAAATGGATTATCAGAAATTTTCGGGTTAATTCGTTCTTTTTGATTTACTAGCGGAAGTTATTGTAATGACGCAGTAAATACGTCATTATAGTAATATTAGTGAAACCAAAGTATTACAACGTCATCCTAGGAATCCTGACGCCGATTCCAAAATAGCGCAATACGGGTAGACTGCCTTAAAGGTAGGTATCGATGATTTTTTCAAGTCACAGATTTTATTTTTTTTTATTTCCTCTCGTATACTATTTGTATACAATATGCCGAGAAGTAGTTTTGCAAAAATCTGAGGTCGCTTATCAGAAAAAAGCAGGGTATTTCCTTAATAGCCTACGTAGACTATTAATTTATATTTCGATTAATCCGAGACAGTTGCGAATAATATATGATCATTCACGTGGTGGAAATAACCGTTGAAACCTTGAATTTGGTTTAAATTACATCACACCAACGTCATCATTACGTCATCAGAAGTCATGTTCGCTAGCCGGTCTTTAATTCTGTAAAGATCAGTCCAACACAGTCGTAAACGTTGTTACGAATATCAACACTTACCGTAGTTTTGTGCTAACCTTATGTGACATATATTAGGACGCTGGGCTATTTCGCTAGTAAATCTGTTACCTTCAGTTGACTAAAAATAACCTGGAATTCCGCTGAAACTTTCCGATATAACTACAACAAAGCCACTTTAGGCCTATTAGATTACCACCAAGACAATATCTGACTCAACTTAAAGTATCAAATGTTCGTTTGAGTGTATTTTTCGGCACTTGGTATTTTTTTCTTATCTAGATTTACCAAGTGTCGAAAAATAGACTCAAATAAACATTTAATACTTTAAGTTGGGTCAGGTATTGTCTTGGTGGTAATCTAATAGACCTAAAGTGGCCTTCTGTAGTTATATCGGAAAGGTTCAGCGGAATTCCAGGTTTATTTTTAGATATCGCGGAATTCGGCTGTCGACATCGAATGACCTCATTTGCATATGACCCAAAGTCAAATAAAGGTATAAAATTTACTAGCGAAACAGCCAACGTCCTTAATTATGTCACATGAAAGGACTGATCTTTACAGACCGGCTAGCGAACAGATCTCCCGATGACGTAACGATGACGTTGGTTTACGTAATTTGAACTATATGCAAGGTTCCAACGGTCATCGCGCCACGTGAATGCCCTATAGTCTTCGTAACTATCTCGGATTATTCTAAAAATAGATTATAGCCTACGTAGGCTATTAGGGAAATACCATGCTTTTTTCTGATCAGCGACCTCATATTTTTGCAAAACTACTTTGCGACACATTGTATTCAAATAGATTATGAGAGGAAATAAAAATAATTAAAATCTGTGACATGAAAAAAAGATCGATACATACCTTTAAAATAATTCTGTTGAAAAGGCTATTGAGGGTGAGACGTAGTGAAGTAGAATGGTTTATTTGTCAGGATCAAGCAAACCGATATGATGTTATATTGGACAGATAAGAAATAAGAGCTTTATATATACTAAATTCCATATTTACTATTTGTTTCATTTATTAACATTCCTTTTAAAGTGGCTCTTGAACATTTAATGGAAGAAAATCTTTGGCACTCGATTTCTTATTGTAATGCTTTCAAACATTTGAAAGATGGTGATTGAGCTGAATTTGTAATAAAATGACTGATGATTATTTTTAAAAAAAGAAGCAAAAAATACCTCGAGTAATGAGACGCAACATGTATTAGCGAACTACAACCCGAATGGCACCGGAATTCATGGGATATTTACGATATCTATCGATTGCACCGAAAATTGCCTTATGTGTGATTTCCATGACGTATCAATTACGCTGGTGGCTTCTGCTAACAATCCAGTCGTTATCAGAATTGCCCAAAGACTAACGAATTAACCCGATAAATTTCCATGTTTCAAAGTAGGGCTTAGGGAATATATCATATTGAAATGAATTTATTATGAATTAAGTAGAAAGAACATTTATCATGATAAATTGCAAATGATAGTTAATAACTATTGGTAAATAGTTTCCTTTTTATCAAATTTTCATGAAAATCTATTTCAGATCCGCGTTAACAAGTTACAAAAGTCGACGGTCGTTATTTGGATATTTAGTTCAAAAAGAAAAATGTTACATGAAAATGTGATCTATGAAATGTCTTGGATCTAAATCCTTGTCATGCTTTATAAATTACCTTACTGAATTGCTGTCAAATCAAAGGACTCAAAGCACTGATAGAACTTGTTGTTCAAAAATCACATAAGTGCAGTCTGATCTTAGTCTACACCTCCTGCAAAAACCGGAATATTTCCGGGTTCAGTATGACAAGGGTTAAGATCAGACAATCCTTTTTTCTCTTGTGTTGAGCCGTTTCTGATATATTCTATGCCTAGAATACTATGTAGAATGAAGTGTGTTGAAAGCGCAATAAAAACAACAACCGTGAACAAAGATTTTGGAATTCAATATCTATCTATCTCATTTAAGAGATGAAGAGAATATTTTTTGTTTTAATGGAGGTATGTACCAAAAAAACCAATCACCCTGTATGAATGCGCGAAGCGGATTCATACAGTGTGTCATTAGGTTTTTCGATTCATACATCCATGCAAACCAAAAAAAAATCTCTTCATTTCTTATAGTTTAATAGCATCGAGCGAAAAAAACAAACGCTTTACAATTTGATACCTTTTTGTATGGGACTATTTTGTGCGGAAGCATACAAAATCGCTGCGTGCTCAAAATTTTGTTCAATGGGTTATGAATATTTTTTTCGACCAATTAGAACGCTCGTTTTTAATAGACGAAACTAAAAATTAAACTATAATGACTTAAATCTATAAAGGTGGAGCCTTATATTTCGTCCGGTAATTGTTTTTGATTAAGACGATATGTTAATTTTGTTCGGCGTAAAGAGTTTGAAATCTAATAGTAAACGCTTAATAAAACTGAATTTGTGTTGATTCATTCAAGAGTACATTGACACAGAATCATGCGGCTGATTAACCTTAAACTTAGATTCAAAGGCCTGATAATCCTGAACGGGAACTTATGCTCCGAAATATGTTAGATATTTCAATACTATGGTTTTAATTGGCCATATTTACTTCAGGTTCCGTACAGTTTCTAAACCGGTTGTATTTTTTCTCATAAAAAACCTAGTGTTTAACACACTCTTTAGCATCAATTTTACCTGAACGCTCGTGAAAATTATAGTGCCTCTAGTCAATATGAGCATTAACGATTTACCAGATGGCTAAATTTTAGACTGGCACAAATTGCAAGAAGATGCAGACGACATTCAACAGCTTATGGGTTTTTGGATTTTTCAATTGTAGGGGTTGAAAACATAGTGGAAAATGAAGAAATTGCTTGTAAAAATCAATTTCTTCATTTTCCACAATGTTTTCCACAGCATTTTTCCTTGGGGGCGTCTAAACGCGTCACTGGGTGGGAATGGGTTAAAGTAATAGTAACTTAATTAGAGTCGGTTTTCAAATAATTCAAAATATCAGTATATCTTATCCTTGATCGCGAGTCTTTGCCAAGGGATTTGCGCTTTCTCCGATTGTTTCTGTCTACATTATCAGCAATGTTAATTCTGTTAATTTATTTAGTTTCTTTTACAGTTTTGAGCAGGTTTTGCCCAAAATTTCCATGTAATAATTCGACGAATACAAATACGTGTGCTACTCTTAGATCAGTATCAGCAGCGACAAAAACAACAACAACAACAACAACACAAAACATAACAAAACAAAGCAGTCGTATAAAAGTTTGTTTCTGTGCACGTTGTTATCATTGGAAGTAAAGGAAGGGTGTATGGTATGGACAACAACGAGTTTTATGCTACATTATAAATGGCATGGTACACAGGGAACTGCAAAATGCTTTTATTGTTCTCAAATTGCTAAAAGCCGGTTTTATTAGATTTTGACATATACATAGATATAGTTGAATAAACTACTAAGGCCGCAATATACGTTATAAAGCAAAGTTTATTGGGATTAAAAGTTATAACGCGACAAGTCGAACTATAAAAAAATACCAGCAAATAAAAACTCTCGAATCTTGATAGATGAAACTAAAACTAAGTTCTATTGTAATGACCGTAACATGTACGAGTAAAGTATTTGAATCATTCCATTAGTCTGACCTTGGCATTCCAATCCAATAAATACATGTAATATTTGGCAGATGGCTGAACTTTTGATCGTCCCGATTTAAAAGGTTTAGACCCCATTTCAAAACAGACCGTCTAAAAAAAACAACACACTTCATATAAGGGAATTAGGGTAGAAAACAACTTTAGAAAAAGTGAAATCTTTTGGTACAAGCAATTTATCCTTTTATAGTGAAGTTTTCCATTATTGTTTGTCTTCAGATAGCACCATTTTGTCCTAATCCGTTTCACACACTGGGATTCTCCCTCTTAATGTTCTTGACTGTTTTTCAAAATTATGGACTTGTTCAAATTCAAAGGGTTAGCAGACGACATTATCGAGTAAGTGCAATTAAAAAAGTAGCCATATATATGATATAAAATATTATGGAAAAGAAGAAATTGGTTGTTACAAGCAATCTCTACTTTTTCCACAATGTTTATTTTTTCATGATATCACAGGAACGAAAACAAATCAGTGATTGTACGGCAAAATGTTCATGGTATCAAACGAGTAAATATGTAGGATTTAGTATTAAGACGAAGTAAAGTATAGTGGATTGGTCATTGTTATAGCTTTGCAATTGACCAATCGCGATTGTCAATCAAGGAAAGTATCAACCAATCAAACCATTCATTCAGTCCTGAATTGAGAATTGAACTCCAACATTGGCCGCCATTTTTTCTTATCCATTTCTGTTGGTTTGGCGACCTTAAAGTTGCTTAAATAAGCTGTAGTTACGACTTGTAGGTCGCCAACCAACCATTGTCTTTTTTGTTACATGCTACTGGCCATAAAGTTTGCAAAATTATTCCCTTAAAAATCGAAGCGGGACTTCCTGTCGGTGTCAATGGGCGGGGCTTAGGGAGTGAATTGACGGGATCAGCGATTGGTCAATTATAGAAACGATTGATACTTGTGCAAATATCTTAAAATTTAGAATGAACTTTTCAATTGATTATATACACCGTTACACCGTTCTGAAAAAGAACACTAGCTTCAATGCGTGAAACAAACGCTTATGCCCGGTGTATGTTTTTTATGAATGAGTGAACTAGGTAAAATTGTCTTGCGAATTTCTATTAGTCTCCTACCGGTGTAGGAGACTTTTGGTATACAGTCGACCGTCAGTCCGCCAGTCTGTCAGTCCGGTAAAAAAGTTTTCCGGACATTTTCTAAACGCTGGCAGGTGTTAACTTATTTTTTGGTATGCGAGTCCGCACTAATGGGCAACAGCTCAAGTTCGAGTTTCGTTCCGGCCCATAACTTTTCGGGAAAGATACGGGTGCTGTACTAAGAAAATTGCTGGGAAATTATAGTTTTCTGGACTTTGTTTCTAATCGCTATTTGTTATTTGAGTCCGTATTAATGAACCATAGAACAAATTTGAGTTCTGTTCTGGTCCATTGATATGGAAGAAGAAACGGATGTTGCACCTAGAAAATTACTGATTTACCCTCACAATAAATGCTTTATTCTGAAATTGGCTTCATACTTGAAATGTCATGCACAACTTCTTTCTTTTATCTTAGCACTCTTTACTTATGAGGTATAATTTTATGAATAACAAAAAGAGATACCTGTTCAACTTAAAAACCTAAGGTCAGATACAACAGTAAGAGTGTGGAGGTGCCCCTCAAAAAAGAAATCTCTTGAGACAGAGAGATTTGTAAGGCCAGTAGGGGACTTGGTATTACTATGCAATACTTCAGATTGCTTATTTAATCTGTATTCTATTTATAAATGGAATTTTTCATTCCACGGAGACATGCTAAATCACGTTATCCTAAAACAGAGATGGTATAGGGGACAGATTTGTTTGTATTACATTTACAAATATACTTAACATGGATATTTGTTTCATCGCAAAAATGAAAGAAAATTTTACAGCAGTGCATTTTTTAAAAATTAACAACAACAACTACTACTTCAACTATTACTACTAATACTAAGCGGTATGTCATTTCAAATTATTAATGATCAACGCGACAACGCATCTTAAGGAAATATAAATCAAGAAAATCTTGAAATGTACAAATACAACCAAAGGTACACTAATGAATTATTGAATGTATTTACCTTTTTAAAAGTCATTATTTAATCTTTGTTCTATCGACATATCATTTATAGACCTTTGAAATTACGCAAAAAACAAAAATACTGAAATCGGAGTGTCATGGGCTCCATTGATTTGTATAAAACCGAATTCTATCCGTTTACGCACTAATGATAAATTTCATGCACATTCTGCTTTGAGATAAATGAAGTATAATATAAATGAATAACCGAATAAAAAGTAAAAAAAACTGGGGGAAATGAAAGATGAAGAAAAAAAAAAATGATTTTTTTTCAAAAAAGTAATTGATCAAATTCGAATGAACAGATTTGATTTTGTTTGCTCTGAATTTTTTGAGGTCTTTGTGGGGCGATTTTTTTCTCCATTTTTTTAAATAACTTATTAAAGAATGAGTGTATCTACTACTTTTAAGTCGTACATACTTTTACTGTTCCAGATTTTTAGATATAACAATCTATTAATTTATAAACAACAACAACAACAACAACAACAAACAAAAAACAACCAAACAACCAAACAAAAAAAACCTACCAACGAAACACACACACACAAAAAAAGAAGAACACACACTTTTTAAAGCTTTAATTTAGGCGTTTAGGCCGACAAACATCGATCTGCCATTGATTAGAAATATTCAGGAATATATCTTGAATAGAAAAATAGACGAGTAATAATTGTTGTTGTTTTAAAAAACATGATATTGCTTGTTGCTCTGTGAAAAAATTCCGGTGCCCGATATTTGTTAAACAAAATGGAAGCGGTAGCATGTATCGCTGCACTTGTATTGATATCTCAGTTTATAATACATTTACTGGAATAAAAATGAAATTAAAAAGGCTTATGGGATATAGAGAGTAGATGAAAATATGTCCTGCCAAATAAAGACAAGCTTAATTTTCTTATCAAAGAGCTTGTTAGACCGAGATCCTTGGAAAATCAAAGCTTAATCAGTAAAATGAGAGAAAACATTTTTATGTGTTTTCTGGGTTTATTGACTTAACAAAAATTGTGTCTTTGAAACCAGCTCGATATAACATATTTTTAAAGATTTTTTTTATTAACGACCTTTTCCCAAGTAATATGTAAGAATAAATAAAAAATGGAATAAAAAACAAACAAACAAACAAAACAAAACAACAACAACAAAAAAAAAATAAATAAATCGATATAAATGCCGAAGGGCATTTTATTTTATAATCACCATAAATAAGATGAAAAACACACTGTAAACAAACTAGCAACTACTACTCTGAAGTCAAATGAGTATACAAGATTATCGAACTTTTAAACTACTTTCCTAACAAAACAGGCTATGAGCATTCAGCAAGTAAGCTATTTTCTAAATCAGCGATGAAAAAAGATGGAGGCGATCAAGTAGATTTTCACGGCAATCTTATGAGCATGCGTAGAAGTGCGTGAAATTTACATTAGGTTTTTGGATCGACTTTGAATAGCGGTTTTGTTGTATTAACAGAAACACCAAAAAGCGAATGGTAGGTTGGCGATAAACGTCATAACTAAAGCTTGAATAAGACGCCAAACAGACAATGACATTAATTTTTCGGTCAAAATTGATTTGGTTGGTCAATGCATCTTTTGATTGACAGTCACAATCCCTTAATTCGATAGCACATGTTCTCTGTTGCAAAATCAGGAACATTTTGGTATCTATGACGTCATCACATCGACTAGATTTACCTATTACCAATATCTAATGAAATATACTTTATCGGTCAAAACATACATAGAGGATGTTGAATGAATGGTCATGAAGAACCAAATTAAAACGAGTCATCTCTATCAACGATAAAAACGAGGCTTTGTCGAGTTCTTATTTGTTTTAGATGACGAGTTTAAGGGATTTGGGTATTTCATGAACACGAATTTAATATTCTATTCATAACATGACCTATTTTTTTGCGATAAATCGATAAAATTCTCTAAATGTATCGATTGATGATATTTCACGAAAGACATAACGTCGTTTGTAAATGACGTCATAACATGGCGTAATTTTACCATAACGTCACCTTAGGCTTAAGCTCTTATGCATTGTTACATAATAATGTGATATGGATTATCAAACGGTTTTATTTCACTTTCGCGCCGTGTGTCATAATATAAAAATGGTACTACAAGAGTAGTGTTAATAAATCACGTGCAATACTAATAGCCAATAAAAGGTTGCATAAGCTTTTACACTTAATGTAACTAAAATCAGTATAAAGACTTGCTAAAATTCACACGGACAGACACGAATACTCACGTTGTATAAATGAATGAATAGATACATAGGAATAGATAAATAGATAAATATATAAATGTGTAGTCTAGTGGAACAGTGGTATAATTGATATTGCTATTGAGCTCCTCAAATAAACGAATCACTGACCACGTCCACAGGAAGGTCTCTTTATTATCAAATTTCTATTTCGAAAGATTTATGGACTAAAAAGTAAAACGGTTAATTTGGCCATCTAAACGTCCTAACTACAGGTTGAATTAGCAGTAGTTACGACTTATTTGTTTCGGAAAGCGTGTTCTGATTGACATCAGTTTGATCATTTTATTTTTCAAGATTCTGTTTTACAGAACATCCGTAATGACCATTTTCGCTTACATAGTATCATATTTTCACCGAGAATGAAATATTACTTGTTTTAAAGTACACTGAGCGCCAAATCCAGGTTTTGTATTGGGAAACGGCTTACGAAATGTGAATATTATCCGGGCAGCGTAGGAAATGCACAGTGTGCTCATTATTGACACACTGTTACTTACCTACGCTGTGCAACATTAAATTTAAGAGATCCCAAAAATCAGCTTTGTGTTTTTTTTTCGACAAAGCTGATTGATAAATTGGGAAACACCATCCTTGAAATATGCGCTCCTTGCTTGAATTTCAAGCTATAGCTTGTCCAAAATGAAAAAATATAATTATAAATGCAAGTATATGAATGTATTTTTGCCATTTTGTTTATATTTTGTCTACAATATGTAACGCCATGGTGATTTTTTGGACATGATACCAACATTTGAAATATTAAGTTGATTGATAGGTCTAAAGAGGATTGACTGTACTATGTATATTAACTAAAAAAAAAAAAAAAAAAAAAAAAATCTGAATGCATAAGCATATTCCGATAACTTAAACTTCACCTGTCACTCTAGTCCTACCTCTCTTCCATATTAACACCGAAACATCTATACTAACCAAAAATATTTCACGTTTATAATATGCCATGTTTATTGTTATTCTTTGAAATTGTTAAACATTGTAAATTTTGTATGACAAGAAGCTCGAAAGAGCTTACGTCTAATAAAATTGTCTAATAATTGTCTTTAAAAAAAAACAAACAAACTTTTAACCAATTACCTGACAACGAAATTTTAAACTGGTCCAAATACAAAGAAGTTGCATATGACTTTTTAAAGTTGGTGAAATTTTAGATTTTTTAACTTTCTTGGTAGGAAACATTGTGGAAAATGAAGAAATTGCTTGTTACAAGCAATTTCTTCATTTTACACACTGTTTTCCAATTCGTTATTCTTGGGGGGGGGGGGGGGGCGTCCAAAAGCGTCACCGTTTTGGAATGGGTTTAAGAGTTATTCAAACCAATCAGCGTATATCGGTTACTTATTAAGTGTTCTTTATGTGAGCATTGATGTAAGTAAGTTATCGCAGTTGAATTTTTCAACAAAATATGAGTTCAACACGTTTAGTAACAACTTGTTCATGATCCAAATCATGAATTTTTAAGGATAACGTTGTCTTGCGGTAGGACTCAGGGTCGGGAGGTTCCAGGTTAGAATCCCGTGCCATAGGTTTTTATGTGGCAAAATAATTCCAAGTTTCCTCCTCTCCACCATGGATTAGTGTAAAAAGGGTTGATTTGGGGATACGATTGTTTAATTAATCAGGTTTCAAGTCTCATTCCAGAGGTCATACACTGAGACGGGGCCCCGGTTTAAAGCCTCGTCAAACTGACTGGAGAAGCGGGGATCGAATAAGGGATCCTGGCACTACTGAGCCCAAATCTTCTGAGAGTGTTATCTGCCTACTTTTAGCTCAATGTTTGTAAGTTAAGTGTGGAGAGGCTCACCATGCATAAGCTTGGTAACAGCCTCTAAATTTCTCTATCAATATTTACACACGTTCCCCCTCGAATTCTAAAGTTCATTTTCTCTCTTAAATTATTTAGTAAACCCATTGCCACACAATGACGTTTTAGGACACCCCAAAGAAAAATAATACAGAAAACATTGTCGAAAATGAAGAAATTGCTTGTAATAAGCAATTTCTTCATTTTACAATGTTTTCTACCTAGAAAGTTGAAAATTCTAAAATTTCATAAATTTTAAATTGTGGTCTGCACCTCTTTCAATTTGGACCAGTCTAAAATTTCGTCGTCTGGTAATGGGTTATGTTATTTTTATTTTTTCACATTGGCGACAAATGTCATACCTGCATGTACACTTTGTTTTGATCCAAAATTCGTTGAAAGTTTAATGACAAAATGTTACGAAAGACTACGAAAGACCGGTGGTGACATCATGTTTTCACAGTTCACACTTCAAACTTCGTACATATTAAGTCTGAAATGGAAAGTGTGAAATGTGAATTATGACACCCGTGGTAACTTCTTAAATTCACAGTACATAATCAAACCAAATTGAATATGAAGTTTGAAGTGTGAAGTTGGAAGTATGAAGTGTGAAGTTGGAAGTATGAAGTTGGAAGTATGAAGTGTGAAGTTGGAAGTATGAACTTCCAACTTCATACTTCGAACTTCCCACTTCAAACTTCCAACTTCAAACTTCCAACTTCCTACTTTACACTTCATTCTTCCAACTTCACACTTCAAACTTCCGACTTGATACTTCCAACTTCACACTTCAAACTTCCGACTTAACACTTCCAACTTCTCACTTCATACTTCCGACTTCATTCTTCCAACTTCATAGTTCAAACTTCCGACTTCTAACTTCTTTGAAGTGTGAAGTTGTAAGTTTGAAGTCTGAAGTCGGAAGTTTGAAGTGAGAACTATGAAGTCAGACGTTTAAGGTGTACAGTTGGAAGTATGAAGTTTGAAGTGTGAAGTGTGAAGTCGGAAGTTTGAAATTGGAAGTGAGAAGTTGGTAGTATGAAGTCGGAAGTTGGAAGTGTGAAGTTGGAAGTATAAAGTCGGAAGTTTGAAGTGTGAATTTGATAGTATGAAGTGTGAAGTAGGAAGTGTGAAGTTTAAAGTTTGAATTTGGAAGTTTTAAGTCGGAAGATTGAAGTGTGAAGTTGGAAGTATGAAGTGTGAAGTGTGAAGTTGGAAGTATGAAGAGTGAAGTTGGAAGTGTGAAGTTGGAAGTATGAACTTCCAACTTCATACTTCGAATTTCCCACTTCAAACTTCAAACTTCAAACTTCCAACTTTCTACTTTCACTTCATGCTTCCATCTTCCCACTTCAAACTTCCGACACCATACTTCCAACTTCACACTTCAAACTTCCGACTTAACACTTCCAACTTCTCACTTCATACATCCGACTTCATACTTCCAACTTCATATTTCAAACTTCCGTCTTCATACTTCTAACTTCTTTGAAGTGGGAAGTTGTAAGTTTGAAGTGTGAAGTCGGAAGTTTGAAGTGAGAACTTTGAAGTCAGACGTTTAAGGTGTACAGTTGGAAGTATGAAGTGTGGAGTTTGAAGTGTGAAGTCGGAAGTTTGAAATTGGAAGTGAGAAGTTGGTAGTATGAAGTCGGAAGTTGGAAGTGTGAAGTTGGAAGTATAAAGTCGGAAGTTTGAAGTGTGAAGTTGGAAGTATGAAGTGTGAAGTAGGAAGTGTGAAGTTTGAATTTGGAAGTTTTAAGTCGGAAGTTTGAAGTGTGAAGTTGGAAGTATGAAGTGTGAAGTTGGAAGTTAGAAGTTAGAAGTGTGAAATATGAAGTCGGAATTCGGAAGTTTGAAGAGTGAAGTTTTATAAAATTTATTAAATATCTGTCAATTTGCAAATGGGAACTGTTACAAAGAAGCTCTCCATACGTCTTCATTTCATGACCATGGGAACTTACCAAATAGAATTGATTGTTGTCTCTGTAGGTCCTCCCAAGATATATCATTCGTTTCTTAACAATGGCAGGTAAAATATATCATTAATTTCTTACCAATCGGCATATGATAAGGTCTAAGTAGGGTGAATAAATGGTTACTCAGATGAAATGTCAGTTATGCTTAGTAACTGATTTAATGTTGAAAGTGGTGTTTAACCGATAACCGGAGGGCAAAATATTAGACTGTGCCAAATTTAAAGGAGTTGCACATGACAACTTTAAGTTTATGAATTTGTAGATATTTTCATCTTTCTGGGCAGAGAACATTCGGCAAAATGAAGAAATTGCTTGTTACAAGCAATTTTGTCATTTACACAATGTTTTCCCAATTATTTTTCTTAAGGGGCGCCTAAAAGCGTCATTGTGTGGGAATGGGTAAACCAATTCAAATCAATCAACCTGCACAAGCTTTAGCATCTGATATTAGATGTGTGCACAAATTTATATCTTTTATATAAAATTTATTCTGGTTAACCCTGGTTTATACGTCCCTGTGGCTTTCAAATTGAGAATGCATTGTAGAAAAAAAAAATGTGCAAATTGAGAATGCATTGTAGAAAAAGAATATGCTTGTTGCATGCATTTTTTTCCTTTTCCACAGTATTTCTACCCTACTGAATGTTTTTTTTTTAATTTATTGTTTTATATATCATTTCATGTATTTAAGTATTTGAGAAAAAGTGAGAAAAAAGTGCAATATAAAAGAGATGACCGTAAGAAGTGTTACAAAGACTAGACTAAGACAATCTTTTTGAACGTGTTAATCCATTTACCAAATTCTTATTACTATATTGAGATATATCATGCAATGACATATATGATACAATGTATATTTACTAAAAATTTGAATCTTTTTCTTGTAAAAAGTGATCTTAAACATGTTTTTTTTCAATTTTTTCTTACTTAATAATTTTTCCAAGTTTTTCTAAATGAGAAACGTTTTGAAATAGATTTCCTTTAATCCTATTTAAAATGTACAAACTCGTAATATCCTTAGAATTAGAGGGAATAGCAAACGACTTCCTTTGTTACTTGTAATAAGGGGATATCGGGTGAAAATCAAATGCAAATGGCCGATCAGTATGAGATATATCCAGTGTATATCCAAAATACCACCCGTGGTCTATTACGCAATCAGAGATACCGATCAGAAGCGTGTAAGTTACTTAGATTAAAACAGCAGTTAATGAGAGGACATCGTTAACTTTAAAATTTGATTTACCATTTAACCCTTTACAGAAAAAAAACTCAGAACGAAAGAGGATACGACCAAAAATTTAATAGCCATGTGTATCGAAAATAATGGATCTTTCAAATGTGGAGAAAATCGGCGTAAAAAGTACTATTTAGTTGTGTGGTCTTTTCAAGTTAAAGAAGTAAACGCAATGATTTCCTACAAAGGACGCATTTGCTAATTTTGAAGTAAAATATGAAAACTGGACGAGAATGAAATTGGTTCATGGTCGGGAGAGAAAAACGATTAAAACGTGTCAAAGTTATTATTAGCTACCACGACAACTCCACGTTGTAAGAGTATTTTAAGAGTACTCAACATTCCTCTGTATCAAATTCTGAGGAAATATCTGATTCTACGCAAAATAGGAGCATTTAGTCTCAGCCCTTATATTATCTATATAGCAAATTTAAATTGGAAAAACCCAGTCAAGTCAAGGGAGTTAATTAAAGGGCAATTTTAGGACAACTCCGTATATCGGTAGGGCCCCATTAAGTTTTACTTTTTTGTTGGTTGGCGACTTTCACGTCGTAACTACAGCTTACCGTAGTCGCCAACCAACCATTATTACTTTTTTGGTACATGTTACTGTCCATAAATGTTGAAAAAGAACGCCATTGTACTTCCTGTCGTAGTCAATGGGCGTGGCCAGCGATCCGTCTAGTAAGTTCTGTAAAGATTATCACGATCAAAGGAAAAACGACTCTCCTTCAAATACAATATCGTTTTTACATAATAACAAGAAAGAAATTACGTATATTCATAATTGGTTATACTTGACATGGACAGTTCAAGCTATTAATAGATTGCAGTTGTAGCTCGCTTTGATTGCTATATTTGGTGGCTATATCATTTATGACTTAATTCTTATTTATAATTTTGCTTCTTTCTTCTACCTTTTTTCAATTAAATATTTTTTGTAATCTTGATGAGGATATTTTGAATAAAAACGGATAGAACCTAAACCAACTAAAACTTCAAACAGTACAATATAATTGGCCAAGCGCGGCTGTCAATCTAGGGATCAATCGACCAATCAAATCATTCATTCAGCCCTGAACTGCGCTTTTAACTCCAAGATTTCTGTAAATCATTTTACTGGTTAGGCGACTTTTAACGTTGTAACTACACTTTCTTCAATCTTAAGTTACGACTATGAGGTCGCCAACCAACAACTTTACTTTTTTACATGCTACTTGCTTGAAATTGTGCAAAATAACGCCGTTTAAAATCGAAGCGGAACTTCCTGTCGGTGTCAATGAAGGGGAGCCAACAAAGTAGGTGGGCAGGGCAAACGATTGGTCAGTGACGACCTCATAATGACAAAGTAATAACGTCATCGTCTTTCGTCAGCAATTAAAAAACCTTAAGGTATCCGATTCATGTTTGGTTGTAAACGATGTTTTTTTTTCGAGATAAATGGGGAAATGGACACATGTAATTCTATTGGTTGTCGACACTCTGATTATATAAAGGCTTATAGCCTTGTTTGCAGGAGAAAAAGTAGTCGGCACTCTGTCTTCCCATTCGATTAAACTAACGGATAAAGCCTTATATGCATTCGTACACTTTAAAGGGAGGTATCGATGTTTCTGAAACCAAGTTAAGAAAAATTTCCAAATTGCCGTAAAATACGCTCAAACGAACAATTAATAAATAAATTTGAGTCGGACGTTATCTTCGCAGTAATCTGATAGGCTAAAAATGACTTTTTGTGGTTATTTAGGAATTGCAGGTTATTTTTAGATATCACGGAAATCGGGTTGTCGACACCACATGACCTCATTTGCATATGACCCAAAGTCAACCGAAGATTACAAATTGACAAGCGAAACAAGGTCATAAATTATGTCACATCAAATAGTTAACGCATAACTAGGGTAAGTGCCTATACGCTTACGACAGTTTTGGACTGATCTTTACAGAATTGAAGATCGGCTAGCGAACATAACTCCTGATGACGTAATAATGACGATGTTTTTAGCGAATTAATTGCAACTGTCTCGGCTTAGTCTGAAAATAGATTAACAACCTACGTCGGCTAACAGGGAAATACCCCGGTTTCTTCTGCTAAATGACCTCTCTGATTTTCGCAAAAATACTTTTCAGAATATTTTGTTAACCTAGTGTATGAAAGGGAATAAGAATCATTAAAATTTATGACATGAAAAACATCGATACCTACCTTTAAGATATCTCGAAAATTTATTGATAGTGGTTTCAATAATTAGCATACTGAAACAACTGTTTTAAGGTATAAAAGGCTTGTATAATTAATCTTTGGTTCTTATATCTATATCTTTTGATATTTTCTTCTTTAAAGGAAGAAGTACCACATTTTATGGACGAAAGACCAACGATCATATCTGCACGCTTTTATGAGATTTTTTTAAACGAGACATCGGACTCTCAGGTGTGCTGATAAGTATGGTTTAAAAAAAAAACATAGTGAACGTTTCCGAAGTATGGGAGACACGATTATGTTCATTTCACTTTTATTTTGACAAGAATGATTTGTTGAAAGTTCAAAAACTTCACTGCTTGCTTTAATATTTTGAAGAAAATACTATATTCAAACAAACTTATTACTTGGATGTTACGATATCTGTAAACTTTAATTGGACAATCATTTTCAGCTAGGAAAACAAATTTCATTTCAGTACACTAGCATATATAATTATAACATATTTAAAAAAGTTGTATAATATCACCTACTGTGCGGGAGTGAAATAAACCTGTCGAATACTTTTTTATATTACACGGGCGATATTACACTAGTGCAACAATGCAAACCTATGGTAACTCATTTTCGTAATTGCTGAAACTCCGATTGAGCTCAAATTTGGTATGGAGGTAGCCATTTGAGGTCCCTACAGGCATGCAAAAAATCGGAGCCCCGGCTGCCATAGGGCCGGAAAAAAGTTCGATCCTAATTGGGGGTAAAATGGCGGATTTCGCTGTAGTTGCGAATTTGGGTTTGGACCTAGCTCCGCCCCTATGAATCCGATTGAGCTCAAACTTGGTATGGAGGTAGGCATTCGAGGTCCCTACGCGCATGCAAAAAATTGGAGCCGCGGCTGCCATAGGGCCGGAGAAAGGTTCGATCCTAGAATTGGGTCAAATGCATATACACAAAGAGCAGGTTGGGTTTGGACCTTACTCCGCCCCTATGGCTCCGATTGAGCTCAAATTTGGTATGGAGGTAGCCATTTGAGGTCCCTACAGGCATGCAAAAATTCGGAGCCCCGGCTGCCATAGGGCCGGAAAAAAGTTCGATCCTAATTCGGGGTAAAATGGCGGATTTCGCTGTAGTTGCGAATTTGGGTTTGGACCTAGCTCCGCCCCTATGAATCCGATTGAGCTCAAACTTGGTATGGAGGTAGGCATTCGAGGTCACTACGCGCATGCAAAAAATTGGAGCCGCGGCTGCCATAGGGCCGGAGAAAAGTTCGATCCTAGAATTGGGTCAAATGCATATACACAAAGAGCAGGTTGGGTTTGGACCTTGCTCCGCCCCTATGGCTCCGATTGAGCTCAAATTTGGTATGGAGGTAGCCATTTGAGGTCCCTACAGGCATGCAAAAATTCGGAGCCCCGGCTGCCATAGGGCCGGAAAAAAGTTCGATCCTAATTGGGGGTAAAATGGCGGATTTCGCTGTAGTTGCGAATTTGGGTTTGGACCTAGCTCCGCCCCTATGAATCCGATTGAGCTCAAACTTGGTATGGAGGTAGGCATTCGAGGTCCCTACGTGCATGCAAAAAATTGGAGCCGCGGCTGCCATAGGGCCGGAGAATTGGGTCAAATGCATATACACAAAGAGCAGGTTGGGTTTGGACCTTGCTCCGCCCCTATGGCTCCGATTGAGCTCAAATTTGGTATCGACGTCATAACGCATGTACTGTCGTCATATTCAAACAGCGTTATATGTTTCGTAGAATATCATAAATCGATAAATCACGTTTTTTATGATTTATTTAAAAAACAAAGTAATATTATTAAGAGGATATCAAATTCGTGTTCATAAAAACCGATTTTATTTAACTCGTCATCTAAACCAGATTAAAAAAAAAAAAAAAACCAAACTCGTCAGAGCCTCGTTTAGGTCTGTTAATGGGAGACTCGTTTAAGAAATTCCGTATTTCATGACCTCTCAGTCAATGTCCTCTATTTTTTTATGATTCTGATTATAGTCTGTCTTTCTAAACATGTTGTGGTCTAAGGTTAATAAAAAGACCGATATCAAGATAATGCGACAAACGGAGTCTATTTTGTGAAACGTTTTCAAAATATCCTGATTGGTTTTTTAGTGAAAGGCATTTTGTAGTGCTTTATAAAAATACGTGCTTTATAAAAGTACGTGCCTAACAGGATCCTGTAGATTTTTTCGACCTTATCAACTGCAAGAAAGCACCAGGAAATATGTAACAGTGACCTACAGCAACAACAACAAAAACAACAATATCATTGTGAAATGATAACATTATGTATCTTAAGTATATGTATAAACTCGAGGTTTATTTCATATGCATCTCACAACATATTTTCTAGCGTTTTTCAGCAGATAACTAGGTCGATATATAACCACGAAAAAAAAAAAGAGAATCCATAAAAAACTAGTTTTTATCACAACATTTAAGTAGGATTTAATTACATTTCAGCCTTATATCAGTCAACGAAATCTCCCTTTTTCATTTCATTTAGATTTCAAACGTTTGTTTTACCTTTCTGAAGCCCTTCAATGATTTTTGGGTATATTTTCCCTTTCCTTTACGATCTAAGTTATCTTTTAAGCAATTCTGCATAATCAAATATACCAATGCACAATAATGCTTCGCAAGCACTTATTCATAATTCTTATACCTTCTTCATTTTCTCTTTGAAACATTGTCAAATTCGTCAAATTTCAATGAAACGAGGCAGCAGCAGCACCACCAACAGCAATCGATGTAATACTACAAGTGGGATTGTAGAAATTGTAGAAAAAGTAGAAAATTAATGAATAGCGATTGTGAATAAAAATGGTCGATAGATCAATCATTTCATTCATTTAGACCGGGAGTGAACGTAGAACTCCAAAATTGGTCAACAATTATGTGAGGCATTTTTGTTGGTTTGGAGACATTGAAGCTTATTATTCAAGCTGTAGATACGACAGTTAGGACGCCAACCAACCATTCTTTTTTGTTACGAGTGACTGAACAACTCCAGTTGATAATTAGGTCGAAACTTTCTGTAAACCAATTGACGTAGCCAGAAATCTTGCAATTGATCCTATTTAATTTAATGAAAGTAAAGGACTTTTACACCGCATATTTTAGCTGATCTGAAAAAGCATGTATATCTAAGCATATCTGATTTTTGGCGTTCAAACTGTATGCTTTACCATATCTGCTTCAGTTAACCTCGGTCAGCCATTCCTAAGGTCATATAGTGCATTATTTTACTTAATCTATTCTCACACATTGGCGCTTTTTGACGCCTCTTAAGAAAAACACTAGGGTAGACAACATTGCAACAAATAGAAAACATTCCAACAAGCAATATCTTGATTTTAAACTAGCCAAAAAGTTTAACATTAAAGATTATTCTATAGTACCGTAATTCAGTTTGAAAATCACGGTCTTGATTGACATCTAATGCATGATACGTCCTATTTCAGTAGAAGAAGGTAAGTCAGAGAATCCGATTAACCGAGGATATTCTTGTGTTAATGAGGATTTTGTTATAAAATCTTATACAGCCCCAATTTCCTGTGATACTAGACAGATCAGACCGGGTTCTGAAAGAAAATTATGTGAACGTTTGAACAGAATCCCATAAACTGTGGACATTATCGTGGTACAATAATTTCAAAATGAGATTTTCACAAGGCTCATTTTCATGTGATTCTTGACGGATCATGTCTAATGTCATCTTAATTATTGTACAATCATTCTGTGAAGGTTTGAAGAAAATACGACGAAAGCCCTGGAATTGAAAACAGTGATTTTAAAACGAAATTTTCATAAGGTCCATTTTCCCGTGTTTCTTGCCAGTTTAGACCCATTTTGATATGACCTTCCAATCATTCTGTGAAAGTTTCAACAAACTGGTCAAAGGGTTTATCGTGTTAACGAGGATCTTTTAATTATATTTTTATTCAGTCCCTTTTCCCATGTTACTTGATGGATCAGACCCAATTTCCAAAGTGACTATCCTTACAAAAGTATAATCATTCTGTGAGAGTATGGAGACAATCCTGTGAAATCAGACCTAATCTCGAAAGGAAAATCCTTGTGATGATACAATCATTCCTTGAAAGTTACAGGTGAATCCGGTGAAATCAAGGGACATAATTGTGTTGACATTCTTTTTTATTCAATTTTCATAAAAAATATTATGAATATATGCATTTATCGTAGTTTTGTGCTAACATTTTAATTGACATAATTCAAGACGTTGGTTGTTTCGATTTTAACTTTGTTATCTCCTGTTCAATATTTTGTTATATGCAATTGGGCTCATGCGAAGGTGACAACCGAATGTCGTGATTTGGATTTTCGCGGAATCTATCCTAGATAACCACAAAAAGCCACTTTAAGCCTATCGGATTACAGTGAAGACAATATCTAACTTATTTTTAAGTATTAAATGTTGGTGTAAGGAAAATTTTGGGGACTTGGCAATCGGTACCTCCCTTTAAGTTTTTCAAGTCAACAACATAGCCGACACTCCAAAGTGATGACAATACCTCGATAAATTGTTGACATTCTTTGCCAACATATACCGCTAAGATGGTAAAATGTCACTTGTTTACCTACAAAGACCCGATAAAACCACAGCATCTGTGGCCATGTTGTTCAAGCCTTAAACGTGCACTTATAATGAAATCTCTCTACAGTGTATAGTTTGTTTGTTTGTTTGAATGGGGTTTTACGCCGCTTTCAACAATCTTTCAGTTATATCGCGGCGGCTAGAGCACCTAACAATGGAATCCTGGTATTTCTCACACCAGTACTACCATTACATCCCTTCCTAGCCTCCAGCTGCTATCTCACATAGGTCTACGATTATCGACCCATTGGTGAGAGACAAATAGTCGGAAAGGATGAGTGCCGCCGTCGGGGATCGAACCAGGGACCTCTAGATTGACAGTCCGACGCGCTACCAACTGCGCTGTGACGGAGGCTACAGTGTATAGTAGACACAGATCCGTCCTTTTCAAGTATCACACTATCGCCGTTGAACAAAACAAAAACATTCATTGTGTATCTGTAATATTCGAACTTGTAACTTTCAAATAATTTAGTGATAAGCTAGCAAAACGTCAGTTTTGATAGCTTAAGTTTACAGAAAAAAAATTAGGCCTTCTCAAAGTTCAACTAGTGCAAACTGCCACTGGGGGCTTAAAAACTAAATCCATTGAATGCCTACGCCATAAAAAGTATTTCTAATGTATTTAAAGAATAATGCAAGCTCTATTCAAATTGTAGAGAACTCTTTCAAAAGCATGCTATTTAACTCGTTCCGTCTAAATTCCGCTTTTTAAGCATCTTAAGAAAAAAGCCTTTGAAAAAATCGTGGACTATGAAGAAATTGCTTGTTACAAGTAATTTCTTGATTGTTCACAATGTTTTCTACCCAACAAGGGAAGATTTTCTTAATTCAACGAACTTCGACATGTCGTCTGCAACTTGATTACATTTGAACCAGTCTAACATTTTATCATGTTGTCACCGGTTAACTCCTGGGTTACTCTAACCTCGTTTGTTTATCATGATAACCTTAATCAAAGAAGATAACTTAAGAAAACTATGCTTTGCTAGCTTACAGTACTTTCAGTACTTTGTTTGTTTGTTTGAATGGGGTTTTACGCCGCTTTCATCAAACTTTCAGTTATATCGCGGCGGCTGGAGCACCTAACAATGGATTCCTGGTATTTCTCACAAAGTACCGCCATCACATCCTTTCCTAGCCTCCAGCTGCTATCCAACATAAGTCTACGATTATCGACCCATTGGTGAGAGACAAATAGTCGGAAAGGATGAGTGCCGCCGTCGGGGATCGAACCCGGGACCTCTAGATTGACAGTCCGACGCGCTACCAACTGCGCTATGACGGCGGCTTCAGTACTTTGATTTTATGTAATGTAACGGAAATCGCAAAGCAATCAGATTAATAAAATTCCCGTTTAAGTGACCATTAACATGAGTAGAAAGTAAGGGATTATGGTTCAAAATAGTTTTTGTCAATTCGACATAAACTAATTCTCCCCGTTCACTCACACCTAGATGCTTTAATGGGAGGCGTCGGCGTTGTCTGCGTATGTCATATTCTCCGAAGATTGACCTGACTACGGGACCGTGTCGCTTATCCAGATTGGGATAAATATTTCTACGTCGTACGCATAACTCCATATTATATATCGCCAAAAAGTAGCAAGTGGATAATTGCAATAAAAACTACAATTGTGGAGCAATCAAACTTAACTGTCGCCCCAAATTGATTTGAAAAATAATAATTTTAAATATGTCTACCCGTGCTCCAAGAATAGGCACCATGAATTCGAAGCGTGCATTTCATGGGCGCTGACATTTTGAATGTAGTTCGACGGAATCGGCCGAGTTGTCACGAATGACACTACCCCGAATGCTCAAGTTAGATAGGTCAGTATTTGAAAAATGCCACCTTTCGGTAGAGGCGTCGGTGTTTTTTTCATATCATAGATTTTAATTAGCTTTACTCCCTCTGTATATTATTTGAATACAATATTCTGAAAACTAGCTTTGCGAAAATCAAATGCCGTTTATCCAAATAAACCGGGGTATTTCCTCAATAGCTTGCAAAGGCTTTTTTTTTTTAGATTAGGCCTAAATATTTACAATCAATTTTTGGACATCCACTGGTGCGATATTCTTTTCTTTTGATTCGCTCAAATCAGTGTCATTTTTCAACAGCCCTCATATCAGAGTACGCTATCAATGTACATCGTTCTAGAGAAATACATAGGGGGATAATTCAGCAGTGGGCTCCACGCCAACCAGATCTAATCGGTAAAAACACGAATGCACTGTTTCAGAGAATTTTCCGGCATATGGCCATAGATTGATGAATGTACTCGTTATATTAAGATAACCTTGATCGGAAGCAAAATAATAAGAAATTCATTCGAATTCTCTTAACTGTGATTCCCACCCTTACCTGTTTTCGTTTTCCAGAACTGTTTTGTCAGACAATTATTCAAATTTCATCATCTAGAACGAAAAACACTCACTCATAATTTTACTGAGAGAAAGTGTTTAGCATTCTGCTGCAAATATAATTATATAGATTGACCGAGCCTTTAAATTTCAGATATAGTTTGTTTTTTTATTGAAACGAAGTTGAGCAGTGATATTGTATAACAGGACATATCTTTATTCCCAGGACGATAGAATCAAGGAAACTTTTTAATTATTATTGTGTCAAGTAAACTTTTGAATGAGGCCCATGCTATATTCTCAATATTGAATAATCACATTCTTGCCGTGTGTAATTGGCGTAAAGGGTAAGCTTATTCTCTGTTCAAACACGTATACACAAATACACTTTATCGATAAAATCTGGAAAGTAGGTCAGCAAACAATCCGCATAGACCGTCAAGTAGAGGTTTTTCATGTACACTAAATACTGACATTTTAAAGACATTTTGGTGGGAGAGGTATCAGAAAGGGGGTTATCAGTGGGGGAAAACTGTTCATTCAAATTATAAAGCACAATGTACAGGACATTGTCGCTTGTTTAACTTTGGGGAAAAAGATACATCACTATGTGTAGAATAATTTGAAAGGAAAAATCTAACTTGAGATTTTATTCCTCCCTAAAATATTTTAATACCCACTACTTTACTAAAATGACCATAGTTTAAGTAACTTGTTTATCATGACTTTATCACGCAAGAGTTTGAAGTTCATTTGAAGATCTCTACTTATGTATATCGTGATTTCCACTCTTCAGATGTAGAGGGACCTTTAACAAACACTAACTAACTTATAAAATCGATTGATTGAAAGCCTCTCCTTTGTATAAATGAAAGATAACTGACACACACCCCGCCCCTTAAAAAATAAATATATTATATATATATGTATATATAAATAAAAAAACGAGTGATGAAGAAGAGATGTTGCTTTTAATCTGATTTTTTGTACGAGCTAATTTTTTTCTGCGAAAGCCATCTAAATTCAGAAACGGGGGACAACGTTCAAGAGTTATGCATTTCATTGAGAAGCGTCTGAAAAATGAATGAATATAATAATGAGTGAAAGAAATAAACTAATAAGAAATAAGATAGTTCAAAACTTTGGCGCCACCATTATGTAAATTTATTAAATACATGATGCATTTTCAAACGAGACACAAGTATTGCATGAGGACAAACTCTGACGTCACGCCAAGAATATCGTTATAATGACATTTCAAATAGGTTGATTTTGGATCAGGTTAGTTAGTATTTTATGTTTGTAAAAATTCATTTGTATCCTATGGATAGAATACTATGCATAAACTCTTGAGTTGGATTCAGTACGCGTATAAACATTTGATATTTCACTCGACCTTAGGTCCCGCATTCTTACCCCGCTCGAATACAATACACAATTCTTTGTCACAACTACAACATTATATTCCCTTATTTATTCATTAGTACTTTTAAAGTTTTCATTCCGAAGCTCAATGACATGATATTATGATAAGCAAAGTAGGAGAGAAAAACATTTACCCGATGATTTCCGGTTACATTCGGGTTAAACTTCTCTTGCGTCTCGTAACGCGAAAAGTTTTTGGTTCTTTTCGTGCTTTTGTTAGAGTTATAAAATGTCATTTTCATTACAAAATCAGCTGATCACTTTTCAATTCTCTGAATGCATTAAATTGATTTGAAAATTGAGAGACATGTTTTTAAAGCAACTTTAAGCTGCGGTCGTGCATAACTGATAATATTTAAATTGTAATATCTTTAAATCGGATGTCGTCGGCGGCACATATCCGACATTTGTCTCTCACCAATGGGTGGATAATCGTAAACCTAAGTGGGATAGCAGCTGAAGGCTAGGAAAGGATGTAGTGGTAGAACTGATGTGAGAAATACCAGGAATCCATTGTTAGCTGCTTCAACCGCCGCGACATGACTGAAATACTGTTAAAAGTGGCGTAAGACCCCATCTAATCAATCAATCTAAATCGGATGTTTTGTTTATGATTCTTGTTTCTGGATGTATTAGAAGAACCTTCTTTAATTGAACTCGTTATTCAAAAAATATACGTATATTACTGCTGAACAAGTTTGTAAGCTCCTTAGAATACCACATTTCCTGAAGAAAGGGTTTTTCGGTTGAAAAAATATACGATCAATGAACATTAAGGTTTAATTACCCATACAAAATGTTTGAAATTAGGTAACGTTTACATAAAAACCCCGACCTATGTGTAAGTAGATAGGCTTTTACCTACGTAGCTACATTTATTTCGCAACATCCTCGTATTACACAATACAAATGTGTAGAAAGAACGTGACCCCGGCTCATTGTAGACTTGACTTTGTCCAAACAAGGATTCCCCAGAAAAGTTCATAGTTTTCCTATCTTGCTAGATTTTCCTTTCGTCAATGAACTTTGATTCAAACCTAAAATTGAACCTTTTTATATAAAATGCTTACAGGGCCGCCGTCATTACGCATTCTCCAGACTCCTAATCTTCAATCATAGGATGGCATGGGTTCGATCCCCGGCGTGGGCACATACTTTTTCCGACATTCCCCACCAATTGGTGGTTAATCGTAAACTTAAGTGGGTTAGCAGCTGGAGGCTAGGAGAGGATGTAGTGGTAGTACTGATGTGAGAAATACCAGATTTCCATTAGGTGATCCAGCCGCCGCGATATGACTGAAATACTGTTTAAAGCGGCGTTAAACCAAATTTGATAAATCAAATACTTATTAAAATATGCCATTTTTGAGCACTTTTCATACTTTCAAGAACATTATTCTATCTCTTTTAAGTATATTTTTACAAAAGCAGAAAAAAAAAAAAAAGATTTACAAAGCAAACATCACTAATCAGCCCGGTTCCTATAGGAGAAAACCTGAGATATTTCTAAAGCTAGGTCTACGTCATTGACATTTTGTAATATCTCTGTTATTAGTGAACACATTTACTTGAAACTCGGAAATGTTCACTATCAAAAGAGCAACATATGCAAATATGGTGGATAACTATTAATGCATTTTTAATGAAATTTATCCCTATCTCGATTTGAAGATTTACCCTCTTGGGAAGCTGATCGTATGCATTCGTGTGCGATGTTCGTGTTTGGTTAAACTGATTTGTGTATATTAACGTTATTGGGCCATGGAAAAACAGTTTTCCTACGATACCTGACATTGTCTATTGCGTATAAGAAACCGTCTCTTTCTAGTATTTCTAATAGACCGGTTGATAAGAGACAGAAAGTAGCTACCTTGATATAGCTTTGACGTATCTGAATAACACTTTTTTAACCCTTGTCATGCTGAACCCGGAATGTTCCTGCTTTGGCAGGAGGTATAGACAAAGATCAGCCTGCACATAAGTGCAGTCTGATCTTGGTCTTAGCCTCCTGTTTGTCCCCTTTAAGTCAGAGTTGATTAAATAATTAATTTTCAAAAGAAATAATAACCCTCAATAAGATCTTCCAGTACTGCTAGTCCTTTGATTTTAAAGTAATTCTGCTTAGTATTTTTAAATTCAGACAACAAAAAGACATAGAAGAAGATTTTGATAAGCGAAATGCTGACCTCGCCTACTGACCTCCAAAATGAAGTCCTTCTTCGATATCAAACGGCGTGAATTTGAAATGTAATGTCCAGTGATATATAACCAAAAGTAACATGTTTTTGGTAACTTTGGCGTCGAAGCAACAGTTTGAATAAGCTGTAGTAACGACGTTTAAGTCGCCGAACAACAAAATAACTCACATATATATCGGCCAATGTCGGTGTTCAAAGTTCATTTTCTGTCTAAATGTATGTTTTGATTGATCCATCGATTTTTTTTAATTGAAAACGGTTATCTTTTAAATAGTGATGCATACGTTTTGTTGACGGGTTGAGTTCAGCTAACCTAGGGTATTTACAATGGCTTTCGTCAGTGCCACGGAACTTACATAATATACCTCCAAACCACTTAATTTTACCAGTAAAACGATATTCATTAACCTTTGCAATGAATCAAGGATAACGGATATATTACAAACATAAGTACGTGTAATACTTGATGTTTTATTCAAATATTCTGATATTACGCCTCACTAGCCGAAGGCAATCGCCTGAGGTCTGTCGTGCTTCGGTGCATTCATTCGTATGTAGACATCTTCTTTCAACAACTCGTCCCTGTCGTTACTAGTTGGATTCCAAGGAAGGTGATCCTTGGTACATCCTCCCTTTGATTCAATGAGGATTTTTTTATGATTAACCTGGCCTTAAGTAGGGACTTATCAGCATGCTATATAAGCAAATGATAAAGATAAGGAAATATTCTTTAAACTTTCATTGGATTTAAAAAAAAATGTTTGGTTTGACAAAGGCCTTGGTGTACGTTTGCACGATTTTTACAAAAAAAAAAAAAAAAAAAAATCATCGGAAGATTAAACATTCCCCTTTTTGCTTTATTTATCAGTCAGTCCTATGCTACATAAGAACAAAGTATAAATAAAGTTTATCCTATCTCAATACGTTACAATAAAATTTAAATCTAATGAGTCCATAATTTTCTGGGCTGAAAATGCATATGGAGCGATAAAAGGCCTCTTTGGCTATAGCCGGTAAGTATAATTTGAGTAAGCAAAACATAATTATACATCTTGAGCGGCATATGCCCTCTTTGGTATCTATCTTAGACTGTAAGTGTAATGAGAGTACACAGCAATAAATATACATTAGGACTTAAAATATCAGACGTCTCAGAAATCTTGTGTACGAAAGCCTTTTTACAAAAGAATTAGTGTTCGAGGAATAAATATATATTTACAATTTATATTTAGAATTCTGATTCAATTATATTTTCAAATTTCTGTTTGATAATATCCTTTTTATAAAATTAGCCATAGCGTGTAATAGCCCATGCTTAATACTACTTTCAAGAACGTTCATCTATTAGATTTACCTTGCGGCCGCGGCCAGAGCGCAGAGGTAGTGCGTAAGACTCCTAGTCTAGGGTCCGGGGTTCGATCCCCGGCCGCGGCGAGCATCTTTTCCGACTTTAGTCTCCAACCAACGGTCAGATAATCGTACAACTAAGTGGAATGAGTAGCTTGAGGCTCGGAAAGAAAGTTGTGGTGGTTCTGGTGTGAGAAATACCAGGAATCTACGGTTAGGTGCTCCAGCCGTCGCGATATGACTGAAATACTGATAAAATTGGCGTTAAGGTCCAATCTGTTGATCAATCAGATGTACCTTGATACTTGTAATAGAGATTCCCATGTCCATGATCAACAACGACTAAGCCCTTTGGATTGCTACCATATTAAAGGGATGTATCGATAGGAATTTTCATGGTCGTAGTTTCTAACGATTTTCATTCTATCTTCTATATATTTTTTCAATACAATATTCTGAAAAGTAGTTTTGCGATATTCGGAGGTCTTTTATATATAAAAAAAAAAAAAAAGAAAGAAAAAAACCACACACACACACACACACAAAACCCAGTGTATTTCCTTAATAGCTTACGTTCGCTTTTAACATATTTTTATTATACTCGCTCAAACCACGTCATCATGAAAAAGCAAGGAGTTATATTCGCTACCCGATTTTAGATTCGTTTAAGATAATTTCAAAACTGTCGTAAGAGTTTTTTTTTATAAATATAGAAAATAAGTAAAGTTTAACGCTAACTACTTAATATGACATAATTCAGAACGATGTCACTTTCTGTTCTTCTTTTAAGTTTGGGTTATATGAAAATAAGGTCATGCGGTGTCGATAACCGAAAGCAGTGAATTCTATAAAACAACTCGTGATGCTAAAACATATACTAAACGTTTGAGAAACAAAAAGCCACTTTTAACTTATCAGATTATCATGAAGACGAGTAATAAATGCTCTGTTGAGCGTATGTTGGGGTATTTGGATTTTTTTCTTATCTAAGATCAATCATGTTAGTCATTCGATATACACTAGCAATGGAAATATTTGGAAATACTTGACATTAGATTAATGTAACTTATCGCCGTTATAATTTGTAATAGGTCGGGAAACAAGTTCTTACAACATAGATAGATCATATCTCGATTTTGCCTTCAGTGTTCTAGCCGATTATTCTGGACAGTGAAAGAACAAAGGTCCAATGGCTGCTGCTCTTTGTCGAAATGAGTGTCCTCTTAACTGCAAATCCCACGGTCTAACTACAACCACGGACACTAATAGTGTGGTTGTTACGTACAATTTGTCGATTTCGCGCTGCTCATAACTGTATCAAAGGGAGTAACTCTACATGTTTTTCATACAAATTCTACGCTTTTGGTGATTCAGTTTAACAACAACAGCAATAAACAAAATAACAAAATATAAACAACAACAACAAAAAAAAAAAAAAAAAAAAAAACACGTTTGATGACACGTGCACTTTCAAAATGTAAGCGCACACGTCTTAATTAAACGGGTTACCTTTATTATGTACGCATGTACGGGTTATTTATGCTAACACGACTTCAAGGAAACTTTTTGCCCAGTCGGTACACCATACTTGTTTCACTATCCAGCTCCTGACGGCCGAGCGTCAGGTATCCGGTATTCATATTAACTATTCTAGTTCTATCTGTAATTGATCTGATATATATCATTTTGCCAGTTCTTTTTTCTCCGATTTCCGGTTTACATATATCTTTATGATTCTGCTAAGTGTCACCAATTAGGAATTGAAAATTAAGTATTAATGTTCCTTTTTATGCGGACCTCTACAAGCTAAGGCTACGACATTTAAGTCGCTAAACCAACAAACATGTTTCACAAAAATGGCGGCCAATGTTGGAGTTCAGGACTGAATAAATAGTTTGATTGGTCGATATATTCTTTGATTGAGAACCGCGATTGGTCGATTCACCGAAAGCATTAGAGAAAGGTATATCTTACAGCCTGGAAAACTGCAGATCCAAAGTCATTGGTGTCAACAATAAAATGAATTCTTCGGTAAATTTTAGTAAATTCGGAATATTATTTAACATCATAATGCTTTCAACGTTTGACCTAACTATGATCTTCAAAATTCGCTTCCTTTTTGTACAATTTACTGTCAATCTTACTCAAACGATCACATCTTTTAAGCGACCACTTTCATTGAGCGACCATAATCAAATGTTCCTTTCCCAAACCAATATCTCTTCAGAATCGGACGAATTTGATTACAAAAAATATGGTAGGAAACCCTATGTTTTTGGAACCCATTGGATTCTATCAAATGAGTTAAAACAACAAGTGATTAAGTTAAAATTCATTAGTAACTATAAATGAACTACGAATCGACCCTTCATACGTGTCTGAAAATATATATTTAGCGAACACCCCTTCAAGCAACCACCTTTTTACCGTCCTTCGCGTGGTCGCCTATAACAAGTTTTACAGTATTTAATGCTATATGTTTTATATATGCATATACTACATGTTTTTAAAATTACGAACGCTGAAATATACTCAACTGTCTGCGCGACAGAATTCTTTATTTTGCTTTCGAAACTTTTCGTATCCCAGATTAAATTGATTAATCAGATTTATTTGCTAGGTCATGACCGTCAATAAATAATCTGATCATCATTTTATTTCGTGAAATGTATCAAATATTAAACAAATGTCAAACGTTCAAGTAAACAGCAGATATATTAATACTTACAAAGTTACATAAAACGGAGCAAGTAAAGGGACTGCATTCTATGCGTATCGTGTGCTGAGAGCAGGATTTGCGGCACTGTAATAATGTGTAATAATCTTAATCAGATTGACTTCTTTACACATTGTGATTGTTTTTGACTGCAGTTTCGGTGTTTTCATTACCAACAGCCGAATGCCTAGCCCCGCCTACTAAGCTCCGACTGGAAATTCCACTTAGATATTAACCCTTTTCATGCTGTATAAATTGCCTTACTAAATTGCTGTAAAATCAAAGGTTTAAAAGCACCGATAGATCTTGTTGTTCACAAATCAATATTTCTTTTAGAAATCAACTTCATAAACAACTCTGGCCGGAAAATTAAAGCAGGTGGTGTAGACACAGATAAGACTGCACTAATATGCAGACTGATCTTAGTCAACACATCCTGCTAAAAACCGGAATATTCCGGGTTCAGCATGTCAAGGGTTAAACGGCGTTATTTTGCAAAATTTGTGGTCAGTATCATTAAACAAAAAAAAAAAAAAAAAAAAGAAAAAAAAAGGCAATTTTTAAAGATTCTGTGCCATGCTCGACCTTTACCTTTGATCTTTCAATTTAATTATTGGATATCTATTCATCTATTCAAACAAAAATATAATATTTACGCATTGAAAAATTGATTTTTCATTATACGCAAAGTTCACGAAACGTACATTTCCACAATTTATTCCTACTTTAGAACAAAGCTTTTGGGAAAAAATAAATCATTAAATCAAAAATAGTATTTGAAGAAACTTTAACTTAAGAGCCACGAGGCTATTTATTTCACGTTAATCTCTGATAATCCTTATAAGTTATGTCTTATTGAATTCAATAAAGATTTCCCCCAAGAAACTATAGTAGTTTTCAACTGTTTATCAAGTAATGACCCTAAATTGATTATTCCTTCACTAAGATAGATCTTCTTTGCTTTGATGTAAACATGCAGCCTTGGCCTCTCTAAACTTAAGTTAAGGTATCATCGGTGGCAAGATAATGCACACAATTTCAGTTTAATTCCTTTCTTTTAAAAACTTATTGTACCAAACACAATCTATCAAATTGAAATTGGGCTTAATTTGTTTGAAAATATTAGAAAAGGTGTCTTATTGAAATTAATGAAACATACAATATTTAATGCCAAATTTACCTCTTTTCATTAAACTTTCATAATACGTTGCCACGATATAGTCGAGTTATATCGCAACCTTTTCAAATTTTCAGGGTATAATTTTAATTTTTGGAGGTGTTTTAATTCCGGCAAAAAACTGAAAAGGATAAGGGGTTGGTCGGGTAAGAAAATGTGTATGTTTATTTTATCTTGTAGACTGTCTCTTTTTGAATAGGCAAGCACCTAAAGGGAAGGCCTTATCGAAATTGTATGTTATACCATAAATATAAGATTCTCACCAAACTTTCGCAGCAAAGCTGTTCAGTAATCTAGACGTTTTTTTAAAATTAAACCTGTCACAGGAAAGGGTGCATTTAGCTCCAGAAATTTTGAAAGGATGGAAGAGTGTCTCATTGATTGATTGGATTTAACGCCACCTTTAACAGTACTTTATTCATATCGCGGCGGTCGGAACACCTAACCATGGTTACCTGTTATTTCGCCCACCATCAATACCACTACACCCTTTTCAAGCCTCAAGCTACTAATTCTACATAGGTTTACGATTATCAACCCATTGGTGGGAAACACATGTCGGAAAGGGTATTCGCCGCAACCGGGGATCGAACCTGGGACCCATGACTAGAAGTCCTACTCGCTACCACTACGCCTTGGTCGTGGTTATGTATAATTTAAAGCTGTTAATAGAATATTTATGCCTACAGGATGACGTTTGGGATTCTTTGGGTAACGCCGTAACACTTCAGTTTGTGACGTTTAACTGATGAATTTACAAAGTCATTTTCTTCAAAAAGAAATCCAAGGCGTTTCTCTAACGCCACAAAATGATGTGTGAAGAGCAAATCGACCGTGATCAAATTTAGAAATATTATCTAATGGTATGTTTTAGGAACATTTTGGGTGGTGATAACGTTTCTCCCAATTTTTTTAGAGATTTGGATGCCCTTTGTGTAGAAAAGGAGGTCTTTACCTTTGCCCTCTTTACTGGTACTCTGCATTGATTGAAATCAAAAGAGTTGTCGACTTTTGATGGGTACCATTCTCAAATTACTGAGTACGAATTCACAAAAAATTGGTGGAAAAAGAAAATAGTAACAATTATCGAAGTATGCTTTCTTTGATTTGGTACTGATTACTACAGGGGCGCCACTTTGGAGGCAAAACAGGAAATGACTTAAGTGGTTCTTAAGTGGTTATTGACGTCATCAGCGTCACGTGGTCATGAGTCATTGTTCTTCGATGACGTAGATAATGTATATGTAAGTTGAGAACAATGGCCAAGATCATACGATTCGAGAACAATGCCTTTCGTTTCCGTTATTTTAAAATGTCGACCAATGGCGAATCAACACGCACCATACTAATGAACAATAGACTTTTCTTGTCATTGTTCTTCGATGACGTAGGTAATGTATATGTAAGTTGAGAACAATAGACAAGACCATACGATTCGAGAACAATGCCTTTCGTTTCCGTTATTTTAAAAATGTCGACCAATGGCGAATCAACACGTGCCATACTAAGAAATGACGTATATATCTACGTCCTAGTACCGACACTATATAAGAGTGAACAATACAAGAAGCCACTCAACGGCAATACATCTAACACAATGTGTGATTATTGGAAACGGAATCAACTGGAGGTAAGATTGTTGAACAGATTACAACACAAGTATACCAATACTTTAAAATATTTATCACTAATTATAACGCACACACAGAATTATCATTGTTCTTCTAAAATTTCTTTTAGTTTTTTTAATTCTTTTTCTACTTTTTTGAGCTGTCTCCTGGCCTGCCTCTGAAATATAAACAAAAATACAAAATAAATCAAAGTGAGGAGATACAGTAAAATTAATAGATACATAAATGGGGGAAAGTAGATTAGCTTTCTAGAATTAAAAAAATATATATATACATCTTTTCTCTAAATATACCTAAGTAATGATCATATAACATTTAATGTAGGTATAAAAAAAAAAAAAACTCACGAGCTTGTCTTCAGCTTCCCAGAGTATTGTCGTCTCTAAGTTCTCAGGGCTTGAGCCTTCTGAGTCTGATGTCTGGAAAAGAAATGATAAATTCTGACTTCTAGAATACGGTTCTACGCAGCTTCATGAAACTTATGTACATTATAACTTGGGAGTAGACGGGTTCGATGTCAACATGATACACTTTTTTTTTTCCTGGGAGTGTTCTTTGGCAAGCATTTCAGAATGTGATTGAAAGCAACATAAAAAACATTAAATAACTTAGTTCTTTTTTTTACGACTATGATTTAAATCTTTTATTACGCGAAAATATTAAAAGCTGCAAAAAAAAAAAAAAAAAAAAAAAAAAAAAAAAAAAAAAAAAAAAAAAAAAAAAAAAAAAAAAAAAAAAAAAACATTGAAAGCACTATTGTATAAAAATAGGCAAAGTCTTCGCATTCAGTGTTTTCTTTTTTCATGAAATTATCATAAATTTTGATATATCGTCAGCAGCCGCTTTCGGTTTGGACAGCTGTAATTTTATTCCGTTAGTGCGAAAAACGTTAACACACGTACACACACGCACAAACACACCCCCACACGCACACACCCCCACACACGATGTCTTAAAAGATAAATGGTAACTTACGGCAAAGAGTCTCTTTGGTCGGAGATGTACACCAGTATGCGGTGTATCATCTCCCACTACTTTTTCTGCCGTGTCCGGCGTACAATCAATCACTATTGGTGAGTTCTGGAAAAGAAAATATTCAAACTATACGTTTAAATGAAAATAATTCCTTTATTTGGACAGTAAGGTTTAAAGATAAGACTTTTCATTCTGTGTAATCTGATCCTGATCTACGCCGTACACAGCCTAAGAATTAATAAAAAGAAAAACTGACAAAAGTTTGCCTCGGTTAAAAGATCAGACTCCACATTCTGTGCAATATGATCTCGATCTAAGCTAAAGATCAGACTTGATCTAAGCTAAAGATCAGACTTTACATTCTGTGTAATCTGATCCTGATCTACGCCGTACACAGCCTAAGAATTACTAAAAAAGAAAAACTGACAAAAGTTTGCCTCGGTTAAAAAGATCAGACTCCGCATTCTGTGCAATATGATCTCGATCTAAGCTAAAGATCAGACTTTACATTCTGTGTAATCTGATCCTGATCTACGCCGTGCACAGCCTAAGAATTAGTAAAAAAGAAAAACTGACAAAAGTTTGCCCCGTTTTAAAGACCAGACTCCACATTCTGTGCAATATGATCTCGATCTCAGTTAAAGATCAGACTTTACATTCTGTGTAATCTGATCCTGATCTACGCCGTACACAGTCTTAGAATTAGTAAAAAAGAAAAACTGACAAAAGTTTGTCTCGTTTAAAAAGATCAGACTCCGCATTCTGTGTAATATGATCTCGATCTAAGCTAAAGATCAGACTTGATCTAAGCTAAAGATCAGACTTTACATTCTGTGTAATCTGATCCTGATCTACGCCGTACACAGCCTAAGAATTACTAAAAAAAAAAAAACTGACAAAAGTTTGCCTCGGTTAAAAAGATCAGACTCCGCATTCTGTGCAATATGATCTCGATCTCAGCTAAAGATCAGACTTTACATTCTGTGTAATCTGATCCTGATCTACGCCGTACACAGCCTAAGAATTAGTAAAAAAGAAAAACTGACAAAAGTTTGCTTCGGTTAAAAGATCAGACTTCACATTCTAGCTAAAGATCAGACTTTACATTCTGTGTAATCTGATCCTGATCTACGCCGTACACAGCCTAAGAATTACTAAAAAAGAAAAACTGACAAAAGTTTGCTTCGATTAAAAGATCAGACTCCACATTCTGTGCAATATGATCTCGATCTCAGCTAAAGATAAGACTTTACATTCTGTGTAATCTGATCCTGATCTACGCCGTACACAGCCTAAGAATTAGTAAAAAAGAAAAACTGACAAAAGTTTGCTTCGGTTAAAAGATCAGACTTCACATTCTAGCTAAAGATCAGACTTTACATTCTGTGTAATCTGATCCTGATCTACGCCGTACACAGCCTAAGAATTAGTAAAAAAGAAAAACTGACAAAAGTTTGCTTCGATTAAAAGATCAGACTCCACATTCTGTGCAATATGATCTCGATCTCAGCTAAAGATAAGACTTTACATTCTGTGTAATCTGATCCTGATCTACGCCGTACACAGCCTAAGAATTAGTAAAAAAGAACAACTGACAAAAGTTTGCCTCGGTTAAAAGATCAGACTCCGCATTCTGTGCAATATGATCTCGATCTCAGCTAAAGATCAGACTTTACATTCTGTGTAATCTGATCCTGATCTACGCTGTACATAGCCTTAGAATTGATAAAAAGAAAAAACTGACAAAAGTTTGCCTCGGTTAAAAGATCAGACTCCACATTCTGTGCAATATGATCTCGATCTCAGCTGTTAACCTACTAAGAATTAATGAAAGAAAAAGTTGCAAAAGTTATTTTCTAAAAGTAAGAAAAGCAATTTCTTAAAGTAAGAAAGTAAATTGTGAAAAAAAAAACAAAGTTATATATTCAAGGAAAAGAACAACTTACACCACTGGCCATTTTTCTTTGTCTTGGAACGCGAAACGTTTGAACCATACAGAAAGCAAAGAGGTACATTGGACCTTTATATAGATTCAATAAATCGAAGACAAGATCGAAGAGTATCCTGGAAGGTTAGTACAATAGAATGAACAATAAAACCGGATTTCATTGTTAGTGGATTAAGATCCTCCTTTCAAAAAGGATTCTGATCTATTGTCAAGCGATGCTGATGGAAAGGAACTTTGAAAAACATTGTGGGAGAAACTGCTGGTAACCGGCATTTTCTTCTTTTCCCACATTATTCTCAACCGTTTCCCAAAACAAATTTTAAGTAATGGGTCACATTTATTTTGCCGTTTGCATAATGCTTCTCTATTTTGACGAGTCTTTAAGTTTTGTCGTTTAGTAAAGGAGTTAATTTTGTCAGGCTTTGTCGAATAAGGGTTAACGCATTCGCAAAATACTTTTCTTTGTTTTTCTCATTTATATTTCGGTCTGTTTGTCTGTTTAGATCAGGGGTTAAAAAAAAAGTATCGTAATCCACGGGTCCTCGGTTTGAGCCACACTGAATCCAGTGGGCTTTTTGTGAGAGTGTTCCTAGGCAAGACACTTAAGAGCCCCAGCCCAGAACTGTCTTGTCTCTCGGGGTCCCGCGTGGCTCAGTGGTAAAAAGTATCGTAATCCACGGGTCCTCGGTTTGAGTTGCACTGAATCCAGTGGGTTTTTTCGTGGGGGTGTTCTTGGGCAAGACACTTCAGAGCCCCAGCCTAGTACCGGTGGAACCCTGGAAAGACATGAATAATGTGAGCGGTGGTCGTGATATGGACTGAAATACTGTTGAGAACGATGTAAAACGCCATTCAATCAATTGATGACTTGTCTCTCTATTAACCCTTAAATTCAAAATATACTTTGAAAATAGAAAAACGAATACGTATAGACATACTGCTCGTGATCCAAATGGTAAATAAAACGTAAGACTTGTTAAGGGATTTCCTGAATTGAAGTCAAGAGCTATATATCCGTGATGGTCAGTCAGTTGAAATTTTATTGTTGATGAAAGGGAAGTAATAAGTACTATAAAATCTTGTTTATGATTATATTGTTATTTTCCCATTTCAGAATGTCATTCGAAAACGTAATTGAGGCTTTACTAGAGAGTAACGTCTCTGTCGAAGATTTTCAACGATTTACCGTTGCCTATGGAATTCAAGAGGATCCATTTTGTATCGACATTCTGCATCATTTAATGGTGCAGGAAGAATCCACCCATACGTCTTTATCTCTTTCCGAATGGATCCAAGAAGATGCTGACAACCTTATTGAATCTTTGAGATCCCCGCCTCGTGGTGAGACCGAGTCTGACTCCGTCTTTGAACCTTGGTCTCCCGGTTTTACGGCTACAGCAATGAAACATGAAGACATTGCCTCCGCGTCTCTAGCCTGCCTGAATGACGGAGAATTTAGGTAAGTTCTAGAAAAAAAAAGACTGACTGTCTTTTCTTAATATAAAAAGTAATAATGATTGATTGATCGAAGGTATTTAAAGCCATTTTCAACAGTTTTTCAGGTAATATTGTGGTGACCAGAGCACCTATCCCGCTTTTTTCCTGGAGTTCTTTTCACCAGTCCTCCGCACAAGATTCTTTCCAAGCCACTGGCCGCTTTAACACATAACCATCGTCTAAACAAATGACAGCGGTGAGAAAAGGAATGAATCCTGTCGTATTGAAAATCATCAATCCTCGGAAAAAAATATTGGCCAAGCCTGGGGATCGAGCATCATCATATTATTATTATTTTCACAGGACTGGTAAAACCTTTTATTGCTCCCGCTGCAATTTAAGATGCCAAGGCTATGAGACCTTCGCTAGACACCGCGAATCCCACGCCAGGTCTACGTCACCAGTACCCGGTCCATCTGGAAGACAACGTGTGGAAATGCCCGAACCTTCAAACGTCCGGGTCGACCCTGCCCAAGAACAGGTGGGCGGTGCGGACGAGGCTCCTTATCGGATCGAACTGACAGGAACCAGGCGATTCGCCAGGACAACGGCCACAGAATCGACGTACAAAGTACGCTTCAACGACGAATGGCAGGGGAGACGACTAAGTGACATACAGAGGCAATTACGACGTCTTTTCGAAGAACTGTTGGCTCGGGCGAGGGATGATATTAACGATAACGACTTACTGCGGGTCGTTATACGACACGATGCACTCAATCACGCCATTGTGGTCCCGTTACAGGCGGCGGGGAACGTAAATGTGGAGAAGATCCTGTCCAAGGTCGAAGACGTTTTACAAAGCGAAGAGAATCTAGCCATCGACGATTCTTTTCAAGGTAGTGATAATAATAATTTGATTTAAATATTAACGATAAATTGTGATTGAAAAAAAAAAAATGCTTATGTTTTTTTTTAATTATTATTCATTGTGATTATGTTTTTATTGTACGTTTAAACTCGTAACGTTTGCTTTTTTTCAGTTATGGTAGGAGCGCTGCACATTCCCCAGGGTAGAGGTAGACAGCGAGTGACAAACTTGACGGGACCCGACAATTCCATTCACCGGAAGTCTTCAATAGTCCAGATCGTAAACGACGACCAACTGTGCTTGGCAAGAGCGATCAGCGTAGGTTTGGCCAAACACTGCGTGATCTCCGATGAAGCGTGGGAATTTGTAAAACAGAGCAACAAATTCTTGACAAACGTAGAGATTCTTGCTCGATATCGTCAAATTTCGGCCCTGGGATTCAAAGATATTAAGAACAAAAACCGTCAGGAACAGAAGTATCTCGCTCTCCTTTTATGTAAAACTAGCGGCATCCCTTCCGACCGACCTGGTAATATGAATGACCTTCCAGCCTTCGAAGAGGCGCTTCAAATTCGAATCGCCGTAGTAGCAGCCTCGCTAGGGAATAAATTTATACGAGTACCCTCCAACGACCACGAAGACTGGCCTCTCCTATATCTTTACTTGGTGAACCACGAAGGCATCAGTCATTTCCATATCATCACCAACATCACGGGCTTTTTCTCGGCGAGATATTTCTGCGACCGATGCTTCAAACAGTACGACCACAACACAAAACACCGATGCGAGACCACGTGTCTGACCTGCAAGAATCGAAAGTGCCCGGAAACCGACGATATGATGTCGTGCCGGTCCTGCCACATGGTCTGCCGGTCTAAAGAATGTTTCGACAGGCACAAAGTTCAAAAGACGAGAAGAAACGGGGACAAAGGAGAGGTCAGTTTATCCCAGTGTGACGAGTTCTGGCGGTGTACGACCTGCAAAAAGGTGGTTAACCGTTTCAAGCGACCCGTGGAGTTGCACGAATGCGCAGAATGGCTTTGCAAATGCTGCAAGTCCTGGGTCACCGGTAACCACCAGTGCTATTTGTTTCCGGAGGAGCCGAAGAAACCCGTCAGAAAGTTTATTTTTTTCGATTTCGAGGCTACCCAAGACACGATCGCCGAATGTACGGACGGATACTCGCCCAAGAACTGTTGCCAGACCCCTTGCCAGGATTGCACCAAATGTCAGCGCTGCTTCAAGTCATGGTGCGGACAACCCAGACACGTCCCCAATTTTGTAGTAGCTCAGACGGTGTGCGAGTGTTGTATGGAGGAAGAACTTGTCCCGGGAGCCGTATGCGACAACTGCGGCAGCCGATGCACCGAGTGCGATACGTGGGACAACGAGGCCAAGACCTACGTCAAAGACCCGTGCCCAGAAACCTGTGGCAAGAGGGAGGTCATCTTTCAAGGGGACCATACTCTCGACGATTTTGGCCGATGGTTGTTTAGCATCCAGCACAAACACAGCACCGTGATGGCTCATAACATGAAGGTATGTATACTAACCGACCACGACTAAGAAGCGAGTTATTTCGAAGAATTTAATACTGAGGAATCTTATAGTAGAGTTAAAATGAAACTTAACAGCATTTTTGTTTTGTAATACTCCTAGGCTTCATATCACTTACGATCCTTGTTGCTGCAAACACGTATTTGAGTGAAATAGATGTTGAACTTTTTAGCAATAAGGCGTATATGCGTAAAAGAATGTGACTTTTAAACCTACGTTTTTATCTTTTTTTTCAGGGCTATGACGGCGTGTTCCTCCTGGAGTACCTTGTAAACCATAGCATTCGGCCTTCTAAAGTGATCTACAACGGCTCCAAGATCATGTACATGGAGGTAGGCAAAGGTCTACAGATTAGAATCCTGGACTCCCTGAATTTTTTACCAATGAAGTTGGCAGCGCTTCCCAAAGCTTTCGGGTTGCAAGAGCTTTGTAAAGGCTACTTCCCCCACTTTTTCAACACCAGGGAGAATCAAAACTACGTAGGACCTTACCCGGAACCGAAGTCGTACGGAGCAGACTACATGTCGACGACCGACCGAGCTTCGTTCCTCCAGTGGCACAAACAGAAGACGGAAAGCGATGCCGTGTTCAATTTCCGTACAGAAATGGAGGACTACTGCCGATCTGACGTCGACATACTGAGACGTGCGTGTCTGCAGTTCCGGAAGCTTATGCTCGATGCCACAGAAGTCGACCCTTTCCAGTACGTCACCATCGCCAGTGTCTGCATGGGCATCTTCAAAACGAGGTAACTAGTGTGTCTTTTTACAACCTAAAAAAAAAAAAGATACATAAACATCAAATACCATAGTATTTCCTAAAATACAGTGATATCTAAAAATGTTTTTTTTTTTTTTATATTTGCGCAGGTTCCTGGAAGCCGATTACAAGGCAACGTTTGAATTGCCAAATGGCGCGAGGGATGGTCCTGTCAAAGCAAAAAAAACATCGAAAGGGTGGGTCAAGCTAATCAACAAGAGATTCTGGGTTCAAGCCTGCAAGGAAGCAAAAGTGGTGGAAAAGAAACCCATAGTTTCCCCGATAGCCCAAGTATCCAGCAGCGGCTACACTCAGAGGGATAACTACAGTAGGGCTTCCATTCAATGGCTGGAGTACCAAATGGAACTCGCCCGACAGAATGGGAATCCTTTGACCATTCAACACGCTTTGAACGGGGGAGAAGACACCATTTTTGGTACAAACTACAAGGTGGACGGTCGTGCCGGGAATACAGTGTACGAATATCATGGTAAGTGCATACAACGGACATGTATCCATTTTGAAATTGATGTTTTTTCGTAGACATTTTCTTTTCTCCGCTCCATTTATTAGGAAATAAACAAAGAATACAAATGGCTGTATTTACAGGTTGTTTATGGCACGGCTGCCCGCAGTGTTATCCCGACCGCACCGCCAAGAACCCAAAGACTGGTCAAACCATGGAGCAGTTGTATGCCTTGACTCAAATCAAGAGAAAAAAACTGACCCAGGACCTTCGTTTCAACTACGTGTGCATCTGGGAGCACGAGTGGTTAAAACAGATCCAGGAGGATCCGTCGATCCAAGACTTTGTGGCCAACCTGAATATACAGGACCGACTGAATGCGAGGGATTCCTTCTTCGGGGGCAGAACCAATGCTGCCAAGCTACATTACAAGACGGGGGATGACGAGAAAATCAAATACGTTGACTTTACGAGGTAATATTTTTAAAGCGATTAAACGTTTTCGTACACTTTTGTATTATCGGGAAATAAAAAAAAAAAAATACGCTATAAACTATAGATAATTGAAACTTATAGAAATGTTCTTTTTTTTTCAGTCTCTACCCATACGTCAACAAGTATTGTCGGTATCCCCGCGGTCATCCAAAGATCATCACGAGAGACTTTGAAGACATCCGCAGCTACTTCGGGATTGTCAAAGTAAAGATTCTGCCACCCAGAGGATTATACCACCCTGTGCTACCGTATCGCTCCAATGGTAAACTGAAATTTCCACTCTGCCGTACATGCGCTGATTCGGACTGCCAAACAACTTGCCGTCACACGGACGAACACAGGTCTTTCGTCGGAACGTGGTGTACCCCGGAAATTGAAAGAGCTTTGGACAAGGGATACACTTTACTTAAAATTTACGAGGTATACCACTGGGAAGAATCCATGCAGTACGATCGCAAAACGAAACAAGGGGGACTATTTGACAACTACGTCAACACTTTCCTGAAGTTTAAACAGGAAGCGAGTGGATGGCCTGCCTGGTGCGAGACGGTGGTTGACAAAGAGAAATACGTCTCTGACTATTTCTACAACGAGGGTATCGAGTTGGAGCCAGACAAGATCAAAAAGAATCCCGGACTCCGTGCCCTGGCCAAGCTCTGCCTGAACAGGTAACTGTACTTTTTTATTTGATTTTGAATTGTATCACGTTCAAATGTTTACTGAATTTCTTTTTCTTTTCAGTACAACATAAAAGTAAAACTTTTTTTTTTTTTTTTTTTTTTTTTTTACAGTTTCTGGGGTAAATTTGGTCAGCGACTAAACCAAGGGGTCTGCGAATTTATCCATTCCTCGCAGCTGGATAAATTCTACAAAACGCTGACCGATCGTACTAAGAAGGTGAAGGATTTTCATATCATCAACGAGGACCACCTTCACCTCGAGTACGAACATCAGTCCGGATTCGTACCGGAAGACATGAAGACCAACATCTTCCTGGCCACATTCACCACCTGCTGGGCACGACTCAAGCTGTACGAAATACTGGACCAACTTGGCGATCAAGTGTTGTATTATGACACGGACTCGGTCATCTACGTCAGCAGACCGGGACAATACGATCCACCTTTGGGGGATTACTTGGGTAGGTAACAAAGTAACCTCATATCATACTTGGTTCTTATTTCTTACGTTAAGTATGTGCTTCATAACAGTTTATTTTTTTAAATGTGTTGCCTTCTTTTTCGGTTTTTATTTACATTCTATGGATAACTAAACGCTTTTCTTTTTTTTTTTTTTTTCAGGTGAGCTGACAAACGAATTAGACCGAGGAGATCACATCGTCGAGTTTGTGAGTGGCGGGCCTAAAAACTATGCCTACGAAACCATTGAAGGCAAACAGTCCTGTAAGATACGGGGATTCAGTCTCAACTATACCAACGCTCAACGACTGAATTTCGGCAGTGTCAGAGACATGGTGACTAACATCAACCCAAACAAAACACACACCTACAGGAAAAGAAAATTGGAAGATGGGGAAGTACCTCCATCTAAAGTTATTATCGCTTTGAACCCGAACAAAATATCCAGGGACAAATATAACAACATCTTATACAACAAAGAAGAAAAGAAAGAGTACAGAATAGTGTATGACAAACGGGTGATTTTACAGAACTTCGATACAGTACCATTTGGGTTTTAAAATCATAAGAGGACGGTGTCAAAGAAAATAAAGTCCAACTCTGTAACATATTTCAAAAACCAGAAGAGACCAATATTTCGTGTTACCGATAACACCATGGAAGGATCGAGAGTATTCTTACACTTGAATTTCTTGGTATCCTTGAGAGCGGCGGAAAATCGGCGGTTACTGCTGCAAAAACATGACCGAAGCCCAAACTGAGGCAGTGTGCGAAGTCGTCAAGAGGATAGTGGACGGGTCTATTAACCCGCTGAGACGTGACAGTCAAAAATTTACCAGAAACTTGACAGTGTTAAGAACTTTGGCTTCGGACAGAGTTAGTATACGGAGGAAAAAGACGTTGATTAGAGCCTATCATTCTTTAATCGCTATTGTGCTGAGAGACCGATATATAATTCGCACTATCGTAGACGAAATAAGAAGTTCGGAACAGTAATAAGAGACGCAAACGTTCTTTCTTTTCATATCTTTGTGAAAATAAAATGAATGTGTGCCCGGAATGTCGACGAACGTTTTCCAGGAGGGACGTTATGTTACGTCATCTTAGAAATTTACACTACGGAGTTCAAAGAGATGAGTTAAACATATCACAACCAAAACAAAAACACGAAACAACGTCGTCACCACCGCAAAAGTATATGCGGAACACATCACCACCTATGCGGCGTTATACACAACGGAACCCTCTGCCACCAATGCGGCGTGATACACAGCCGGACACGTCACCACCGCCGCCTCCGCAAAAACCTATGCAAAACACAGACCCGCCGCCAGAATATATGAGGGACACGCCGCCGCCGCCGCCGCCGCCGCCGCCGCGGGAGACAAACCCGTTACCTCTCGAGCCCTGTTCCAGTATCATGATCGCCGGACCGACGGGTTCGGGTAAAACCAGATGGACATTCGACTATCTACAACAGCTGAACTACTTGTACCGCACGCCACCCAGAAAAATTTTGTACTGTTACGGTATCTACCAGGACTTATTCGAAGACATGGAAAGACGAGTCCCGCGTTTAACCCTACATCAGGGGGTACCTACAGAGTCGGAAATAGAAGAATTTGCGGGTGGCGAGCACGATCTCATCGTCTTGGACGACCTCATGCACGAAGTTTTAAATAGCAAGACGACAGAATTACTATTTACGAGAGGGTGTCATCATAGGAAACTTAGTGTCGTTTTTATCAGCCAGAACATTTACGGTCAAGGGAAATCGGCGAGAACCATAGCCCTGAACTGCTGGTACATGGTGCTCTTCAAGAACATACGAGGAACTTCTCAAATTCAGACTTTGGGACGTCAGCTTTTTCCCGGAAAATCCCGATTATTGACGGAAGCGTTCGACGATGCTACCAGGGAGCCATTCGGTTACCTCTTGATTGACCTGACTCCCAGAGGAAAAGACGAGTATCGACTTAGGACACGGGTGTTTCGAGATGAAGATATTATCGTATACAAAAGTTTATAAGAGACAACCCAAAAGCCTCTAGTTCGTGTAATAATGAGTCAATTGGTCAAACGTCAGTGGACCTTTTTTAGACTTTTGTTATCCAAGACGTCGAACAAACAGAGACAAGCTTTACTAAACACGATCACGCGGGATCAGCTGAAAGCGTTGGTTCAGATCGCCATCAACTTTTTGCAGAAAACGTTTACCGTGCCATCGTCCGTGCTTGCAACGTTGGAAAGACACAGAGGCCTGATACGACGACTCGCCGATAAATCCGTGACACTCAGAGACAAAAGGCAAACTTTGAGAAGGAAAACGAAGGCAGTGATTCAGTTTCTCAGAGCCGTGGAACCGGCTTTGATGACTTTCATAAAATGAGTACTTTGCAGAAGTCCGTGTTGCTCCCGTTTCAAAAATACCAACGTTTAATCGCGGCTTCGAACCGCGACATCGAAAGACCATCGGAAGTAGATAAAATCGTAAAAACAGATCGGCCCACGGCTGGGACGACTCGCACTCTTTCAACAGACATTCAGCGACGTGAGGGACCTCCCGGTATCCCAGTGAGAAACGGACGAAAGAAAAAAAAGGAACGGAAAGCTTGGATCGACGATTGAAAAAAAAAATGGCAGAATGGAAAGAGTATTTGTCATCCATTTATTTCGACCCCAATTATCCCGGAAGTTATGCGGGCCCAGACAAATTGTATGAAACCGTAAAGGCGGAGGGAAAATACAACATTGGCAAACACAAGATTTCTAAATGGCTGAGAGACCAAGATGCGTATTCCCTGACCAAAGGGGTGAGGCGCAAGTTTAACCGATCTAGGGTTCTCGTTGAAGGATTAGACAGTCAGTGGGACGTTGATCTGATGGACATGAAAGACGTGGCCGATACTAACGACGGCCATCAATACGTGTTGGTAGCTATCGACGTGTTTAGCAGATTCGCCCGGTGTTGGCCCGTACGAGATAAAACGGCTGGACAGGTGAAATATGCTCTGGAACGTATCTTAAATCGGAGACAACCCGAGACGATACGTACGGACAAAGGAAAAGAGTTCAATAATAAAATAGTGTCAAAGTTTTTCAAAGACAGAAATATACATCATTTTAACAGTCAAAATACGGAAGTGAAAGCGAACTACGCGGAAAGACTTATCAAGACCTTGAAGCAAAGGATTTATCGATATTTCATCGGACGTAGAACCCGGCGTTACATCGACGTGCTACAAGAGATAGTGAGTAGCTACAATCGAACCAAGCATTCCTCCCTCGGAAGACCACCCGACTCAATCAATCAAGACAACGAGGCCGAGAGCAGATACGAACAGTATATTCTGCGAAAAAAACGTGTTAAAGGCAAAAGTACGGAAAAGAAACGGTTTTCCCTCAAAATAGGTCAGGTGGTACGAATTTCTCGCATTAAAAACGTGTTTGACAGAGAATACTCTCAAAAATGGACGGGTGAGCTCTTTAAGGTCAAGCGACGATTTAGAAGAGAAGGAATACCCGTGTATAGGATCGAAGATTGGTCCGGTGAAGAAGTAAAAGGTACCTTTTACGAACAGGAACTGCAATCCGTAAATGTAGATGAAAACAAAGAATACTATGTGGAAAAAATATTGAAGAGAAGGACGAGAAATAACAGAAGGGAGTTATTGGTTCGATGGTTACACTGGCCTACAAAATATGACTCTTGGATACCAGAAACGGATTTAGTCAAATTTAGTTCATAAGAGACCCTTCAACACGAACCATGTTTCGTTGACTTAAGATGAACGGAGGCGACAGTCAGGAGTGGAGATTTTTTGGTGGTAGGGTACCGAAAGCCGAAATTGTTTACATTTGCCAAATTATCATCGTATACGTTATTATCGGAACTTCAATCGCCAACCTGTCTTTCCAGAACGGAAACGCCGAGCTGTGGATAAGCCTTTTGTGCAGTGCGATAGGATACGCTTTACCGGCGCCATCTTTGAACCATGGAAGAACATTACCTGTTTCTGAGCAGTCTTCAGTCCACTGATCAACACCCGAATAACATTCCCTCAGACTTTACTGTCGAGTTACCCTATCCTTATATTTTGGACGGACACTGGGTGTGCGGACTCAAAGAGATAACGCTTCGGATGAAAGACAACGTTTTATTCGTGTGTTCGGACATTTGCGAAGAATCCTACGCGGAAAATACGATGACGACAGTACTACGCCCTTTACAAAAACCTCCTGGAAGGCAATCTAGCGTCTACTTTCTATTCGAAAACCCCGCCTACATGACTGTCAAAGGAAACCATCTCAACCGCATTAGAATCTTCATAAGAGGCGGACAACTAGAACCTGTAGATTTGAAAGATTCTATCGTACGCTGTACCTTACATTTGAAAAGATGGAAGTAGAAAAATGGAAGAAACATTTCGAACGAATGGCAGAAGGAAAAATTGGACCCAATCACGAAGGACGCTATATCGTGGATACCGATCAAAGCGGAAAAGGAGGTCCGGAACCGAAGATTACGTTTGTGACTCCGATTGCTCAAGACATAGAACTGGCCAAATCGGAACTGAAAGAAAAGAAGGAAACCTCTCCGCGGAAACGACGTTATAAGAGGCCGTCGATCGCCAAAAACAAACGATCTAAGAAACCGAGATATACGGATCACGTCTTCAAGCGATGAATATCGACAAACACGATAACGACTTGGCCCTTTTTCGTTGGCCGGAAGTAGAGACAGCCACGCAAAAGAGAGAATGGATTAAAGTTAGACCCATAAATCAACTGACGGAAGGTGCGGCGATCGAATTCAATATTCCCGGAACATCGATGACCTATATCGATCTCAAGAGCTTACTCCTCAGCGTCAAATTGAAAATCCTGAAAGCCGACGGAACCGATTTACCATCGGGCGAAAAAGTCGGACTAACCAACAACGCTTTACACAGTATTTTTTCCCAAGTGGACGTCAACGTGCAACAAGTTCCAACCAGCCAAGTGGGCACGAATTACGCTTTTAAAGCTTATTTAGATACTTTGCTGAACACTAAAAGTCAACACCTATTGAACGGTCAGCTTTTCGCGCAGGACACAAGCGGGACGAAAATGGACATCACCGATCCATCCGGGGGTAATGTGGGATTGTACAAGCGAGAGAAATCTACGTCAGAAAGTAAAGAAGTGGACCTCTCGGGGCGCCTGTACGTCGACCTGTGTCAACAAGAAAGATTGATTTTGAACGGCGTCCCCATCAACCTTAAATTCTGGCAGAATACCGATCGTTTCCGACTATTGGCCGCGTCCGGAACCGAGTCTTACCGATTACGTATTACTGACGCTGCATTGAAAGTGGCCTTGGTGAAAGTACACCCCGATGTGATCTTGGGACAGGCTGACGTCATCAAGAAACACGACGCCATATACCCCTACAGACGTTCCGTCATCAAGACGTATGCGGTACCCAAAGGACAGTTTTCGTTCATCACGGACGACCTTTTTCAAGGAGATGTTCCCCAACAACTGATCGTTGGGTTAGTCCTGTCCGAGGCCGTGCATGGCTCTTACCAAAAGAACCCTTTCAACTTTCAACATTTCGACTGTAACTACGCCGGTTTCTTTGTGGATGGCCAATCGACGCCTTCCGAACCCCTTCAGATGAACTATAAGAGTGACCAGTTTGTCGACGCTTACCAGGCCTTGTATTTGGACGACGAAGACCGGGCTGCGCCTATTACTAGGAAAGATTTCAAAGGAGGATACTGTCTCTACGTATTTAGACCGAGCGGCGATATCAAAAACAGACCGGAGGACAGAGCTCATACCCGACTGGAATTAAAGTTTACTGAAGCCCTACCGGAGACGTGTACCGTCATCGTGTACGCCCATTTCCCCGCCTTACTCAAGATCGATGCTAGTAGAAACGTAACAATGGAATGATGTACGAATCTCAGCTGAACGCCATCTTATCTCATGACCCTTCGGTTCGACGACAGTTTGGAGGGGTCTGTGCCGCCGACGAGCTTCCCATCAAGATAAGAAGACGTCCTAACTTGTTCATCGTCAATACCGATCAAAAAGGACAGCCCGGAACTCACTGGACCCTCTTTTACTTTCCGAGACTCGGACCTTGCGAGTTTTTCGATTCTTTGGGACGTGCACCAGATTTTTACCACGGACGATTCAAGACGGTGTTAAAGAGGAATGGACCTCGCTACGTGTACAATGGACTTCGAGTGCAACCTTCTGGTACGACAACTTGCGGGCTTTATTGCGTATACTACGCAAAACTACGGTGTCGTGGATGGACTAAAAACAAAATCGTGTCGTCGTTGAAAAAGACTCATTTTTGATCATAACTCTCTTTTTTTTTTTTTTTTTTTTTTTTAAATATATGCATGCTATGTGTAAATAAAATGATAATAAAACAACAACAGAATACGAACAATCAAAAAAATTCTTTTTCTTATTTTATTATGCCCCGCTCAATACAGCGCGCCGGGGATTAGGGCGGTCCCTCCGGTAGCGCTTTACAATAACGTTAATTCGAGTAAAATGGGTATGCATACGGTATAAAATTGACTTTGTCGTTTTATACCCGTCATGAGTACCGTTCCAGACTGAAAACACGTGAAATGTATTCCATCGATTTTAAACATCACTGCTGGAAAGAGTTCCGGTTCGTAACTTCCCGAATAAAAACGACACACTTTGCCCAAATGTATCGCATAGTCCAGTTTGAAAGAAGCAGATATCGTCACAACTCGAATTTTCGAAAGTCGTACTTGCCATCCCAAACGTTGTAGTTGTCTGGCGTATCTTCTCACACGTCGTTTGGCCTCGGAAATAGATGATACTCGTCCGTTTACGGATAGTTTTCCGGACGAAAACACCATACAATGTCCTCCGATCTTAGGATGTTTCCACTGAGCTCCCGAATATCGACTAGGATCGTATATAATATTAACGGTCTTGGTTACCAAGGTTTTGAGGTTAATGTCACAATTTGTGTCGACTGTACACACAATGTTGGTAATCATGATTCGAAACGAATGCCACGTACTTTATCCAGGGTAATTGGGCCGGGTTTTCTGGCTCGATCTCCGTTGTTCAGGATTTTAGCAGCCGTTGAATTGTCTCTGACGCTTTGAAAAGCGTAGGCGAGTAAAGGTTTAGGACGATCACACTGACTCACAACTTTATGCCACTCGTTGATCAACACATACAGTAAAGTTTCTAGTTGCCTCGGATACTGTTCCTTTAAGCTGTCCAGTTGTCGTTTTTCGTATCCCAGATGTACGGCAAAGAGCTCCCAGTTGCGCCCTAGCTCTCTGGCATAATTTAGAATATCCTCTTGCGTTAATATGCTCCTGGAAAAAAACAAAGAGTAAAATGCAGTTTTTTGTTTCCGTATTTCAAACACGTGTCCGTACAAAGTTTTTTTAACGAGTAGTAGCGCTATTCGAGAAAGTCTAAATCCATGGTATCCACTCACCAATTGCCACAGTCATTGGGATTGCACTCGGAACAGCTCAAATACCCCAACTGGTTCATATGATCGCTCTGAAATCGGCAAGGCACGAGGGTAGACAACTCGGGGATCGCTGCTGCTACGTCAGGGAAACTCTCTTGTAGCGTTTCGAATTCTGCTGGTCTCAGGCACAGTCCTTTCTTACAAGGCACGACATCGTCCTGGGGCTTCCAGTATTGTCTCACGTCCACGCAAGGATTGTTCTTCCTGACGGTACAGTACACATTCCCGCCTAAGTGAACCTGGTAATCCTCGTTCTTGCGCAATGCCCCGTTCACGTCGTCGATCGAGTCCACTAGTTCTTTCCAGCGGAACAAGGTTAAACTGATGCCTTTCTTCGTAGGTTTGTCGTTTTCCCACTCTCTGAGATCCACGCGTGTCTCGCCTTTCCACGAGCACACCTTCAGATATCTGTTATTTCCGAGACTGACGTTTGTGCTGTCCATGATGAGAATATCTGAACGAATGTTGATTACCTCTCATAGTTATTGCTTTTATAGAACGGTTGTGACATCATCTGTGCGTGTTGATTCGCCATTGGTCGACATTTTTAAAATAACGGAAACGAAAGGCATTGTTCTCGAATCGTATGGTCTTGTCTATTGTTCTCAACTTACATATACATTACCTACGTCATCGAAGAACAATGACAAGAAAAGTCTATTGTTCATTAGTATGGTGCGTGTTGATTCGCCATTGGTCGACATTTTAAAATAACGGAAACGAAAGGCATTGTTCTCGAATCGTATGATCTTGGCCATTGTTCTCAACTTACATATACATTATCTACGTCATCGAAGAACAATGACTCATGACCACGTGACGCTGATGACGTCAATAACCACTTAAGAACCACTTAAGTCATTTCCTGTTTTGCCTCCAAAGTGGCGCCCCTGTAGTCTGATTTAAATTTTCACGGAACGTATTTAATAAAGACCATCAGCGTTAATCTTTCTTTTCACAGCTGTTCGAGTTCAGCGTTTTCATCAGTTTTCGCCACCATGTCGGATGTCTGTGAAGCTTAAATTTTTCATGAGGTAGGGAACCAGCTCGTTTCTACTGCTTTAACTGAGCTTTTGTCTCAGGTTCGGAATAATGAACCAACAGTGGTAATGCGGTTCCAAAATGTACCCTCTTCACGAATTAAACGACTTTAATTTTCTTTTGCATTGGTTACTCTGGTTGCCTTTTGAGCTGCGGACAGCTGTGCAGGCACCAACCTGACACTTACCTTGCTCATGCCTAGGTGTATTGTAAAATCTTGTGTGCCGATGCCTTACCGATGCTAAACTTGTTGGCTTCCTCCTCCAAAGTCACTCAACGATTTTCGTTGCTACCATTTTTGGGGTCATCGCCTCACAACGGAAAATTGATCGAAAATAAGTGAGTTCGATTACCATGAGAACATAACTGCATATGGAATATTTTAAATCAAAAAGTCTATTTACAATTAATTTTTGTTTTGAAATTTTTTTTCTCGGGCGACATATATTTAACAAATCCATCTATCATCCCAAACATTTTCTTGTCCACTCTTTATTTTCATACACTCTTTCTTCATTTCAGCGGTGGCCCTAGATTGTTCCGTTTAGTTATATCATCGTATTCACAATATTCAAATTTCCCCTTAAATAAATAGGAGACTGTGGTGGAAATTCTTTTCCTATTTGTGTATTTTGCTGACAATCTTTACTAAGTGAAATTTATCGAAATGAACACTAATTATTTGTCGACCATAATTACGAATGAAGACTAAAGTTGGCTTCTTCAATTTCTTTTTGACGCGCGCCGTATTCTGTACCAAAGAGTCTGACGATGTAGAAAAGGCTCTCAGCGGTGTCGTCTTTGCACTGTAATAACTAATAGTCTTCTGTGCGGGGGCGGTACTCATATAGACATGTGCTGCGGTAGCCAATATAAATACAAACAAAAATTCGACAGCGTGCGGGACCAATTATCCTAAGAATCGTGAATGCATATTGTATGGGTGCAAGGTTATATTCATCAATGTCTAAATAAACTTAGTAAAAACTAGTTCGTCGACTTGTTTTGACATATTATCATTACATAGGTTAGGCGTTACTAAACCCCTTTGATAAACATTAATAAAACGGAGACTTCGTTAAACCCCTTCGATGCACACCAGGTCACGTGAAGTTTATCTTCTATATAACCTAACACAATGCATTCCTTCACGAATTGAAAACAAAACAAACCCGAAACATACACGACGTGAAAATGTTTTTATAGGCAAATGGTAGAATTTTATATTTAGAGATATAACTATTGAACGCTTTGTAACATGTATGTATCGAGTTGAAAATAAGAAAATTATCTTTCGGGTTATCATTAAATAGCTTGAGGAAAATACTACGTAAAAAATGATTTGAGGTTTAACGCCACTTTTAACAGTATTTCAGTCATTCGCCGGAGAATTTGACAATGGCGCACTGGTATTTCTCACACCATTTCTCATACTTTATTCAAGCTGTAGTTACGACATTTATCACGCTCAACGACAATACGAAATAATTTTCTGGATATAATTTCTCGCCGTAATCATTCGAAGGCGACAGCATTGAACCGATAAAAAAGATATGCGAGGTATGTCAAACATGAGAGGCGTATGTAAATAAATCTCTCGCTGACATATTATAGCCTGAGGGCAGGCGTGATTATACCTGTATATGTAAGCCGTAATAGCGAAATATTTGCTTCTACATACGTGTATCACACGTGAATCATTCAATACCGTTCCATTTTATTTCAGCAAACTTTATCACGTGAAGGAATGTAAGCGAACTGAAATTCAGCAGACCCCTTTCATTGTAGCTGATCACTTTTTGTGTCTCTCCTTATTTCGACAAAAAGTGATTAGGAGAGACTGTTGACAGATTAAGTTGAAAAAACGCATGTTCATAGACCGAGCGATTTGCAGTTTATTGTGAAGGCAATGATGTGTAACCTAACAAGCGCCCTCGGATTATACATTGATGGATGCTCGGCAAATGAAATACTTGTAACGTAGAGGTTGGACGAGAATAAATATAGAAATCAAACTGAAGAATAATTTATTTATTACTAAGAAAGTATTATACATTCATATAAATTGAGACAGAATATGTTTCATGTTTAAACAAAACGCTAATAGAAGATGTCATTGCATGTAAAAACCTTTATTGTAACAATGAAATTAAACCTTTCAGATGTATATGCAATTTTTTGCAAAATCGTTGCCATAATAGGAACATACATATGATGTACACTTATAGATTGATTTAAGAAAAAGTAAATGGCAATAATACTTAAATAATGGAAAAGAAACACGTTGAATTTTCACGAATGTATTTCTATTGCATTATCTAGGTTGAGGATTTCATTTGCTTAAAGAAGCACTTTTAAAACCTTTATTAAATATATTTTAAACTCATTTGTCACATATAAATACTAGGCCAAATAAAAGTAAAATTTGGTAATTCTTTCCCCCATAAATTATAATTAAAAGGACAAATAAAAGCATCTCCAATAGCATAGGCACTGACAAATCATCATCTCTCCGGAAATTTGAAAAAGGCCCTTTCTTAATTCAATTGAAAAAAAATGTAGCTTTGTTCGATGTTTTTATTTGCAGATCTATTCGAAAGGTAGATGAAACATCATGTCAGCTGTTACGAGATCATCTTTACTTTGTTTCCAACAGCTGCATGTCGACACATTCTTACATCTGAAGAAATATGTAATTAAAGTATATTTTCCGTGTTGCAGTAAAAGGCGGTCAAATGCTTAATCCCATATTGTTTTTTAATTGAAATATTCACTATGTCTGACAATGAAAACGTAAAGATGCTATTTAAGAAACTCTTAAAATGTGTTATTTAAGACTCTTCCCTGATTTCCTTCCAAATTATCATTAATTTTCTCTAGTACATAAAAACACGCCACGGCACTAAATACTATGTTGTTACACAATCAAAACAAAGCATAATGTTTTAGAGAGAAAATGTTATCAACAGGGTTACAATTACGATGAAGGACGGACAGCATAATGCCTGGTTTGGGGTTGATCTATACTCCGCCTTTGTTTCTTTTAGCTTACTCCATTGGCTCTGCCCCCTGACTACCACAGGAAGTTATGTTTTGTTTTTAAACGGCGAAAGTTATGCTAAATTTATAGCCAGTAGCATCTACTAAAAAGTAAATGGTTGGCGACATAAACGTCGTAACTACAGCATTAATAAGTTGTTTTGCGTCGGTTAAGTCATCAAACCAACGAAAAAGCTTAACAAAAATGGCGGCCTATTATGAAGTTCTAAGTTCAATTCCAGGCTGAATGAATGGTTTGATTAGTCGATTAGTCTCTTGATTGACAGCCGCGATTGGTCAATAGGGCATTTAATATACAAACCAATAGATATTGAAGAAGTTATATTTTCTCCCATACGTACGCATACGTGCGTTTCCTTTTCTTTGGCGTTAAGTTTTTTTTCCATATATTAGCAATAGAATCATTGCTCACTATCCATGCAAGCCCACTAAATCTTTTATCCATTGAACAACAAAAGAGCATTTTAACCCAAGACCTTATGAGAGTAGAGCTTGATATTCCCTTAATAAAAGGTATTCTCTCAATAAAGGGTATGTCTTACACTCAGAAAGAATCAAAGTACCGAAAGTATTGTAAGCTAGAAAAGCATGTTTTTGTAAAGTAATCATCTTTGTCAAAGGTTATCATGATAAATAAACGAGGTTAAAATAATGTAGGAGTTAACCATTACAAAATGACAAAATCTGGTTCAAATTGATAGAAGTGGCAGACGGCAATTTCAAGGTGATGGAAATCGATAGAAAACATTGTGGACATTGATGAAATTGCTTGTTACAAGCAATTTCTTCAATGTCCACAATATTTTCCTAAGCATTTTTCTTGAGATGCTTGAAAAGCAAAATTGAGTGGGAACGGGTCAAATAGCATGCTTTTGAAAACGGTCAATACAATTTAAATAGAGTTTGTAATATTCTTGAAATACAAAAGAACTACTTTTTATGGTGTAGGCATTCAAAGGATTTTGTGGTTAAGCCTCCAGTGGAAAATTGTACTCTTTGAACTCTGAGACGACCTCAAAATTTGTCTTTTAACTTAAGCTATCAAAGCTGACGCTTTGCTAGCTAATAAAACCTTTTTCTTTGTCATTTAGTCAGATATTCCTTCCTAACGGATCATATACGTTTGTAAAAGTAGTTTGATACAGGTGGTAACTTGTTGCAATCTTCGTGGGTAAATACTATATTTAGTGTATACAATTGAGATTATATGCTTAAAATTTAGAACAATTTTCCATGCAATTATTGGAGAAAAAATGCTGTTTTTGAGAATTCATTATTCCTTTTAAATATGACATGAAATGGACAACGAGATATTAATTTGTTAATAAAATTGACCGAATTCTTGTGTAAATGTTTCAATAAAAACAGAGAACAGAAAAATATACTATACAACACGTGTGATGACTAGCCATAAATACACGTTAAAAAATCATTCTTCATACAAAAACCTTTTTTTCAGAGTGAAATAAACATCCATGCTAAACAATGTCAACATGAAACATAAGAAAAATTTATTCTAAAACAGAAACTTTAAAACCAAATATATGTATCAAGGAAAATTTGGCCGTTTTTGTGTATTTGAAAGATTCTTATAACCTAATAGGGTATGCGAACTTGCTGTTTTTAGCTGACAATTTTTACATAATGAGAATATAACAAAATTTTCTATCATAATTTACTGGTACGAAATCGGTATTTATGGAGCAATTAATCTACTTCAACGGTTGATAATCCATGCATGTAGATAGCGGTTTAATTGCTATTCTTAATTTTCAGGGGGGAGGGGGCTAAGTTGAATTCCCCTTACAGAGTCTCCAGAACAAAAGTTTTCAATTACTATTTCTACCAGAATTATTGAAGAAGGGTTGGAGCTCATCCCAACGCGTTGTCCTACGACAGTGTACATGCACGGTTCCAGTTCGATCTTTCAACCACATATCACCCTTTTTGCCAATATTGCAGAATTTCTAGTGTTAGCTACGTAGCTTCCTCAATTTAAGAATTTAATACAGACGGTATAGTTAAATTGTAAATGATTTTTTAAAAAAAAATCGCCTTAAAATTAGAAATGTAGCTTGCAACAAGTGGTTTGTTATTTGCCAATAATAACTTCTGAATCATTGAAAATGAAGAAACTAGAAGGAATATTAATTTTTTTGAGGTTATTTTGATAATTTGATATAAGAATAAAACGTAAAGTCCATTCTGATTTTTGTGTGAAAAGTTGCATGGGTGAGGCAACTCGTGAATCACTATTTCTTCTTTTCAATTAATGTTTTCCAAAGCATAATAATTGGAATTTTAATCAGAACTATTAATCACCCTTTTTGTGTTTAGTGCATCAAAAACGGATGGCAACTTGTACACCCCCCCCCCCCAAAAACCCCCAAATACATAACAAAACAAACAAACAAAACACAAAACATAACAAACACCCCCCCCCCCTCTAAAAAGAAAAATAAATTAGATAAACAAATTGATATTTTTGTTAAAGGGTTGTAAAGGGTTGTAATTGATACATCACAATTTTTTTCTAAAGAGTTATTTTTCCATTTGTATCAGTATGCCTCACACAAGAATTACCCCGCTGAACTGAATCAACCCGAACGATAAACTTCGATTTGGTACTAGTTGAAAGATGTTTTTTTCATAAGAAAAGAAAAAAACCAGCCAAACCTCAAAAATTGGTGCCATATGATTTTTAAAAGATAAAAAAGGACGAGTTTTTTTCACATTAATTTATCAGGCAAAAGTCATAGTAAGTTTCTTTCAGTTGGGGGATTGCTGTAATTCCGTGAATTATACGATGTGATACACTTTTAAAGTGCGATGAATCCTTGCATATTGACCAGTCGCTGGCCCCGCACACTTACTTCGCCAATCCCGCCCATTGCCTCCGACAGGAGGTCCCACTTCGATTTTTAACGGCGAGAGAATAATGGCCAGTAGCATGTAATAAATAAGTGGTATAGTTGGATTGGCGACCTGAACATATTACCTACAGCTTGACAAAACCAACAAAGAAGGTTAACAAAATGGCGGCCAATGTCGGAGATCAAATATCATTTCTGGTCTAAATGAATGATTTCATAGGTCAACTGGTTATTTGACTGACAGCCGAGATTAGTCAATTGTAGCCTTCGGAATTTATCACCTTTAATTTGGAGCTTGAAACCGAATATGATTTATCAATACCTGTATAATATGACCTACTTTAATCAATAAGCTTGTATTTGTTTGTAATTGGACCGAAGTAAAGAATTCCATTTATGAAATCCCATAAATGGCCGTATAACTGGTGTTTCAAAACAAAAATCCGATCCGTTTACAAATAGAAGAGAAATTGTTGAATGCCATCAGGCATTTCGTGGCGTCAAATTGGAAAAGCGCTATCGGTATTGCGGTAAACATAAACGATAATCAAACCTTCCAGGGAAAGGTTGTGCAACTTTAATAGGCCATCGCATCGAAAGATCGAAGTGATATTTGTTATCGGTGCTCATCCGTCTGTCAATCCATTCTTCTGTCCATAAATGAAACTTACAAACTAAATATTTCGTTGTAAATTTGATAATATTAAGCTTCAGTTTTCAGGAGCCTTTTGGCGATTCGCATCTAACGAAAGTCATAATGATTATATCCAAAACGAAACGCTTAGCTTGAAAACTTAACCCGTAATTTTTTACTTCTTTAGACTTCAACACAATTCAATTAAAATGCTTATTGTCATCTGACAAAGTAAAGCGATTATATTGATCTTGGGACACCAGTGTTGTAAAACTTGCATTTTAATCCATGAATATATGTTTTTGAACGACGCTGACGACGGCCTGGCCATAGCAAATCCGAAAACAGTCGAGCTTGAAATTCTATATGGAAAAGATTATGTTGAGGACATTTTAACCTCTTTCTGGCTTTAATTCGGGTCAATTGTGATAACGAACATTTTCACACGCGATTTTATTTATTCTTGCCGGATAATTCTTCAATGCAAATTTCAAAATCAGAATACTATGGTCTTGATATTAAAATTTTGACATTAAATGGCTATCATTTTCTTTTTTCAGCAAAAATATATATAGTATGGTCTAACCTTTTACGATATATCGATACAAATCTTAGAATAAATAAATTTACATGATATTCCAAAAACATATAACGCCGTATGTAAAATGACGTAATTAAATGCACTATGACGTCATTTTGTGGTAACGAGAAGCCGTTACTTTAGGCTCCAACTGATTTGCAATGCTATAACCTTTGTTTATAACATCCATGTGATATGAAAAATATTCAACCAGTTTATTTCACTGCTATATTGCTGATCATATTATAATTTACATATATTCAATATATTTTATGTATATTTTTCATACCTTTTTTTAGAATAGTAAAGACAAATACCTATGAAGTATCTCGAGGAGTTGCATTTGTGAAGCCCATTAAAAAGGTTTTACAATAAAACCATCACCACACCGCAAAATCGTAGACTAGCCAAAATTCAAAGAAGTTGTAGACGATAATTTTAAGTCGAGATAATTTGAATATCATTGTCTTTATTGGTGAAAATGAAGAAATCGCTTGTAACGATCAATTTCTTCATTTTCAACCTTTTTTTCTTTGAGTCTATTCTTTATTGGCGAAAAAGGCGTGATCGTGTGGAAATGGTTTAGATAATAGAAGTTTAAGTCTGTCAATAAAAGATGATTTTGGAAACTTATTTTTCGTACACTTATTGTAGGAACACTTTAATAAACCAACAATGAAATCCAATAAAGTAAGTTTTGAGAGTTGTATGATGAAGGATCCCCTCTTTGAAAGACGTTTTTGTTGTTCTTGGTATTGTTAGTTTTGGTGGATCAATGATAATCATCTAATTATCCACTTAAGGGATTTAATAAACAGAGTTCCAATATGCCAGTTGAGAGGTTATTTTTTCATATTTTACTATATAATGTAAATGGGAAAAAACATACCAACGGAAGCTGTTTATTTAGTGGATCAAAGGTTCGTCTTACTACAAGGAATATTCTTGCAAAACAATAATGAAAACACATCAATCGAACAGAAAAGACTTTTGAAAGACTTCGTTGTTCTCTATAGATGGACTAAAAGCCAAGTAAATAACGGACCCTGATTATTTCGTAAAAAAAAATCTAGCCAACCGTTTGAAAAAGATCTTTGAATATTTAACCCTTTCCTGCACAATCCCATGTTTTACGTCCGAAGGTTTTTATGCTTGAGAAAATATCGTGGGAGAAGAAGAAATTGCTTCTTACAATATTTTCTATCCTATTGGTTGGTAACTTTAAAAATTACACTTTACTTTTGTTTGTAGTCTGCAACTTCTTTCAAATAAGGATTGACCAAAAACTTCAAAAACAAGAAATGGTTAACTTTGTGCTACTGTTGAAATAAGCGTTGTCTTTTAAAAGCATGTATTTGTGGATATATTTTCTTTGTTTTTCCTTTTTTGTCTTTATCATTTAACAAAAAAGATTATTTTGAAACGTTTAAATATTAACTGCAATAATTATTAAATTTAGTATAGAACATATTTCTTTCAAGGAGATCACCAAATCATGTTTCTGTGACATGTGTTAAATCAACGACCTATTTTCTGGAGAGAAGTTGTTAAAGAAAAGCATGCAGGTTCACTTGCACAAAGCGGTAAAACTGACTCGTATGATTATTTAGTCCTTTCATTTTCACTGGAAATCTTAACTTTAAAAGAACCATCATATAATGGTAAAATCATGCTATATTCAATTTAAAGAGACCCTTATGCTACGTGCTCCAATACCGCTGGCCCTTCTTTCTTTAGTATTTGAATCACTTACTTTATAGTCTTTGACTTATGCAGCTAAGCTTGACATAAATGTTGACAATATAACACCCTTAGTGTCGTATTAGGACTATTTGGTGGTGGACGTGTGTGTGTGTGTGTGTGGGGGGTGTTCATCTCTTTTCACTATATATCCGAACTCATTCAGCTTACATCGTTAATGGCGCCAACGAAGGATTTGCTTGACTCCTTTGATTGAATGGAGTTTAACGCCACGTTTAACGTTTTTTCAGCCATATCACGGCGGCTAGAGCACCTAACAATGGATTCCTGGTATATCTCGCACCAGTACTATCATTACATCCTTTCCTAGCCTCCAGCTGCTATCCCACTTTGGTTAACGATCATCTACCCATTGGTGAGAGCTTGACTCCATAGTCTTAAAGCAAACTGGAAAGGTTTTGTACATAGAATGATACCTTGACATGCTTTTACAATCTGTTCTTTTAATACCGTTAATCCATTTTAAGAAACTTAGTAGTAAATTGCATATATTATCTCAGGTACCGCTCATCCACTGCTTTACGGTATACATAAAAGTACTTTATCAAACGTCTTAGGCAACATTAAGAATAAATATTTAATTGTTTTATAGATCCGAACCCGTGATTTTAAGACTGTCCGAAAGCTGTTTTCTCTTTCGTTCGACAAATTATTGCACGAAAAATATATCATAATCATGAATTAAACGAATAAGCTATAGATAGCAGATTGAAAAATAGAAAAAAAAGGAAATTGTAAGCAGAAAGATATCATTGTGGAAGGGGAACAAATTGCAATCGACAAAATTCTTCTTTCGCAAAATATGTTTTAAGCGACCATTCTTTTAAGCAACAACTTTTTAGTCGTCGCATGACTAAAGATTTAGTGATATACCATGTAAGTTTTTACCAGTAGGTCCTCGGAGGTGTGTGCATTTCACCCAAATTTTGTTGCGAATTAAAGAGGCTATTGCATAGATTACGGATGATAAATTTTTGCTCCTTTTTTTTTCAATTTTCTAACTGTAATGCTTTCGGATATTTGAAAGAAGGGGGTACAGCTGATTTCTAATGAATATGAAACGTTCAAAAAAAGAAAGATAGGAAGCAAACATATTTCGCATTACGAGACGCCAAATACGGCAACAAAGTACAGCCCGAATGGAATCGGAATTCATCGGGAATGTTCGTTTATTGCACCGAAAATTGCCTTATCTGTAGTTTCAATGACGTATCTATTATTGCATTGGCTTCCTATTGCAATACAGTCATAATCGACACTACCCGTAGGCTAACGATTTCATCCGATATAAATATGAGTTTGTTTCAAATTCGGGAATGGGAATTATATAACAATTAATTAAATGTATAGTGAATTTAGTAGATTTAACACGAATAAAGAACATTTATCCTGAAAATGACATTAATAACTATTGGAAAATCAGATAGTTTTCCTATATCAAGTGTACATAAAAACTGTGTAAGAGCCGCTTTAAACTAAACAAACGAAAACACTTATATAAGTTTTGATTGGCTTACAGCCTTTTTCATTACATCTCCCTTTTATTGAATACAGATTATCAATTTACTAAAGTAATGTCATCGAAAAGGTTTTTGATTGGGTTAGATTGATTTAAAATTCGAATATTTTACAAAAACTGTAGACGGCTTCATTACGTCACTTGAATACCTGAGTGACCAAGACTATACAAGAGATAAATTGCCTCAGTAGGGATAGTACTAAATATTGTCATGCTAAATTAATATCCTAAACATTATTGCTTTAAAATCAAAGGAATGACAGCACTGGAAAGCCTTAATGAGGGTCAATATTCCTTTTGAAAATTGATTATTTAAACAACTCTGGCTGTAAGGGGGACAAGCAGGAGGTGCAGACCAAGATCAGACTGATCTTTGTCTATACCTCCTGCTAAAACCGGAACATTCCGGGTTGAGCATGGCAAGGGTTAAATGCCGAGCTAAAAGTATTGACTTAATTAATTCAATGTTTTCAACACCATCGAAGTATATCTTATTAATTATATTGAAAATTACATTTTGAAGAATTACTCTCGTTATATCTACGACCTTTTTGCGGTGTCCTATATTAAAAAATTGCTGCGTGTGATCTGCTGATCTTTTCAGTTCTTCTGCTCTCTTGTTGAGAAGACTTCTGTACCATTCTAGATAAAACAAGACAGAAAGTTTTACATATCAATCGTAAAAACTCGTATCGTAAAATTATTATCGTTATCATGTACAATCAAGTTAAATTTCGTTGATTTTGTCACGAATACCCAGTGTGTACAATAGTCACAATCCCATCTGTTTGATATATATTACGTTCAGATTCAGATTGAGAACAACAAAGTCGCCATATTTGCATTTAAGCTTCCGCCTTATCGATGTAGATTATTTATCTATGATAGGTTAACCGAGGTCAATACGGTTAATTCAATAAAATTTATACCTCTGTTGAAAAGCAAATCATACAGAATATTGGCATACCAACAAAATGATTTTTGAAAAAGCAGCATTTTGGAATTACTTTTTTAAAGCCCCATCTTTAAATAAAACGAACTTCTTATTGTAGTTTAGCGAACGTATCATTCGAGGATAACTAACAACCATAGGTTCGATTCTAGTCGCCGTATAACTACGTTAACATGTCGAATATATTTTTTTGTTTCGAACTGCATTAAAATGAAAGGGCTTAAAGTACTGATAGGTCCTAATTGTGGGTCAATAATAATTTTGATAGATCGCACCTCTAACTTAAATCATTCAAGCAGGTGGTGTGGACTACAATCAGACTGCACATATATGCAGGCTGATCTTAGTGTATACTTCCTGCTTATTCCGGATTCAGCATGACAAGGGTTAACGTATTGCAGAACCATAACCTATTAATTGCACTATTGAGCAAGCATTTGGGTAAGTGAACTTCACTTGTATAACCGAGAGTTTATTCATTTTTTTTAATATTTCGTCGGGTGGAAGTCGTACCATTTTGATTACCCGCTGACATTATACGTGTTTATGTTTATTTGTCATAAGGGGCAATGTTTAGTTTTGTTGAAGTTATTCATATTCGAGTAAGCCATGCTTTGGTTATATTAGCCTAACCTAGCATTTGACTCCTGTACCAGATGACAAATTTCAGATTTGTACAAATAAACAGAAGTTGCTGACGACAATTCCAAATTTATGACCTTTTGAAAATCCCTATATTTTGGACTTGAAACATTGTGGCTAATGAAGAAATTGTTCTTTATGTTCCAACTTGTTTTCCTTTTTTTCTTGAGGGGCGTACAAAGCGGGAATGTATTCGAATGGGTTAACCGCATTCTTTAAGATTTATTTAACGTATTCATATTCCCAAAGTCATGTTTTTATTGCACAAAATGCCTATATCTGTCAGTATATATATATATAGAGTCAGTAAAGAAATCGTTCAAATATACATAATTATGAATAATATCTTTTCCATTTATGATTAACATATTTGTCACATTTTAAAGGTTCCATTTGTGATTATTGTACCGTTTAAAAATACTGAAAGGGCAAATGCATATAAAGCGCTGTCAAAAACTTCTTTAAATTTATATCCCTTTGGCGCTTTAAAATATCTCATCGAGAAATGATTTGAACTTTTAAAATCGCATGTTATAAATCAATTACCTCAAGTTTGCATTGGGCATACTTGACTTGACGAACGATGAAAAATTCTGCTAAAATAGGCTCTAGTCCCTGTTCTTGATCTTAAATCATTTAGGACATTAAATTTTACATATTATTGATACATACTATACCCTACGCAATATTCGTGAAGCGTTTCATATTTTTACATACCTAGAAAAAACTGTTGCAGATGACTTATAAGCCCGTTTGGGCCGGATTTGATTTTGCAAAGTATATTGTAACATGCTGATACACATGTCACAGAATCTTATCTTATATTTTTTCTCACGTCTCTAAATTCCAAATGTATGCGGCTAGTCCTGAACAAAGACTTCGAGAAGAGGGAATGCATTTATCACCTTTTACTGGGCAACCAAGATTGTTTCACGTTCAGAAAATCAAAGAATAATGATCGACCCCATTGGATTTTTACCTTCATTGTTCTAAATAAAATCGCATATGTTTTTGATGCTGTATTAGCTTCCAAAATGTTCAATCATATCGTCGTTGGGTGTGAAAAATGTTGGAACTACAGCTTTATCCTAACCAACACGACCGGCGACGCGGCAATGATTCCAATCAGCAACCCTTGACCTCTGCAAGATTGCGAGTCTACAGCCCTAGCCACTGAGCCACATATGTATCCGCCGTCCTTACTACTCAGCCACGAAGGACTCCGCTGTCCTAAACACTGAGCCACGAAGAATTCGGCCGTCCTAACAACCGAGCCACGAAGGACTCCGCCGTCCTAACCAATCAGCCATAAAGGACTCCGCCGTCCTAACCTATCAGCCATAAAGGACTCCACCGTCGTAACCAATCAGCCACGAAGGACTCCGCTGTCCTAACCACTGAGCCACGAAGAATTCGGCCGTCCTAACAACCGAGCCACGAAGGACTCCGCCGTCCTAACCAATCAGCCATAAAGGACTCCGCCGTCCTAACCTGTCAGCCATAAAGGACTCCGCCGTCGTATCCAATCAGCCTAGTAGGACTCCGCCGTAGTAACAAATCCGCCATAAAGAACTCCGCCGTCCTAACCTATCAGCCATAAAGGACTCCGCCGTCCTAACCAAACCGAGCCATAAAGGACGCCGCCGTCCTAACCACCGAGCCACGAAGGACTGCGCCGTCCTAGCCGCCAAGCCACGAAGGACTCCGCCGTCCTAACCCATCAGCCATAAAGGACTCCGCCGTCCTAACCAAACCGAGCCATAAAGGACTCCGCCGTCCTAACCACCGAGCCATGAAGGACTCCGCCGTCCTAGCCACCGAGCCACGAAGGACTCCGCCGTCCTAACCTATCAGCCATGAAGGACTCCGCCGTCCTAACCAAACAGCCATAAAGGACTCCGCCGTCCTAACCACCGAGCCACGAAGGACTCAGCCGTCCTAGCCACCGAGCCACGAAAGACTCCGCCGTCCTTACCATTCAGCCTAGTAGGACTCCGCCGTCCTAACCACTCAGCCACGTAGGACTCTTCGTCCTTACCACTGAATAATGGAAGCAATAACTATAAGAACATATTTCTTTTGAAAATTGATATCATAGACAATTCTGGCTTGACAGAGACAAACAGGTTGTGTAGACTATTATAAGACCAGACTACACATATGTGCAGTCTGATCTTTGTCAATACCTCCTTCCAAAAAAATAGGAATATTCCGGGTTCAGCATGACAAGGGTTAATTAATATAAAACCATGCAATAAGAAAGTTAAATAAAGCGTAGATGCGGAACACATAAAAAAGCATTTGAGTATGTAGACTTTAAAATGTTGATTTCGTGTCGGACTAGTTTATACATACATCGACCTTCAGAAGTAAATTCAATTGAGGTCACTGCTAAAAGGGCCGGTCAAGCAGGAAGACAATTCTTGCCCTTTTAGGCCTGTTCCTGTCGTTTTTGTGTCTTAATATTATACAGTCGCATAGGCATTAACTTCAAATGTATATCACATAAAAACACTCGGACAAGGCGGCATATATGAGATGCCAGTGCGATATAAGTATGTGGTCGGTGTGTAACCGCTGAGAAAACAACAACATCATTGCAAAACGTCTTTGGGCCTAATGTTGTAAGCACAACTGTAGTTATGACCTTTATTTCGCAATCAGAAGGCATGTTTTCATTATATGTGTTCCTGCTCAAGGTAGTAAGTGAAAGTTTTTATCGACGATTCGCTGTCAATTGCGTCAATCGTGATCGCCATGTTTAAAAAAAAACCAGAACTTTTGTAACATATTCGATTTGTATGCTTTGTTTTAAATGGGTTTAACGCCACTTTTAACAGTATTTCATTCACATCGCGAGGGCACCTAACTATGGATTCCGCAGTGGTATATCTCACACCAGTACTACCACTGCATCCTCTCCGAGCCTCAAGCTACTCATTCCGCGTATGTTCCTGTAACATATTCGAGCCCTGCCCTGGGCGTCGGTTGAAAAAATCTTGATAACTATTGCGATTGTCAGTCAAAGATTCAATCGATCAATAAAATAATACATTTGGACCGGCGGTAAATTTTGAACTCACATATAGGCCGATATTTATGCGAAGCACTTGTGTTGGTTCGGCGACTGAAACGTCGTTATTACAGCTAATCTTAGCTGTAGTTACGATGTTTAAATTGTCATCCAACCAGTTTTACTTTTTGTAACACTTCACGTTCTGGAGATGTTCATTTAAAAACAACAACAACAACAACAACAACAACCCCCTAAAAAAAAAAAAAAAAAAAAAACAATAAAAAGTTTAAAATATCGAAGCTGTGCTCTGTGGGCAAGGCGAGCCATCCGATATTCGAAATTGATGCAAAATGTTTGACGCTCAACACCACTCGAGGATTTTTCGATAAATTTGTATTTTACGTCACGGAACATCTTATTTTTTAAAAAAGAAGACAAAAATAGGTATAGTTTATTAGATTAACTCTATGTAAATATTTCTAATCAAAGAAGATATGATATGTTAGCAATATTTATGCATGTGTATATGTTAATATATCACTAAATCATTTTTCTGTAATTATCGTTACGAGCCATGCGAAGAGCTCTCAGTTTCAACAATAACTTCGCTTCGTCATTTTTTAAATTGTAAATAACACATTATAGAGGCCTTCGTGGGGTGCTTTATATGTACTTGATTCGAGACTATCTTGTATTTTCTATGAACAGTTTGACAAGACTTTACGCCAAGAGAACATTACAAACATGCAACATTATCTTCAGTGGTTGAAGAACCTATAAATCGATTTCCGAATCTATAAAATCGGGGAAGTCACTGACCTAGCCTAAAGGGATATATTCTAAATCATAGCCATTTGATATACTAGGTAAACACAAATACAACGGTGTGTGTAATCTGTGGCGAGCTATTTATTTCCCTCCATTTACACTCCCAGCTCAAGGCTATCGATCATGTACATAGTTACACTCTAGACACCACAATCCTTTTGGATTTTGATACCTTTACGATAGTTTAATGCTGGATCAATGGCTTATACCCCACCATATCACGGCGAAGGCATCTCTTTCCGTGTGTAAGTGCGTGGTCTGTGTGTGAGTGCGTGGATGGGTTAGTTCGTGTATTCATTTGTTTTCAGAATCATATATCTTATATCAATTGATGAATCTCTACTCAAAATGTATAGAACTCTTTCATAAACACGCTATTTTACCCATTCCCAATCAATTCCGCTTTTTAAGCATCACCAGGAAAACAAGCTTTAGAAAACAGTTATGGGCAATAAATAATTTGCTTGTGACAAGCAATTTCTTCAATGTCCACAATGTTTTCTACCCTACAAGAAAAGTATTTTCTAAATTCCACCAACTTGAAATTGTTCGTTGTGGATAATGATTGAATTCTTAGTAACCAGTTATTGCTTCATTTTCTACAATGTTTTCCATAAAGCTTGTTGTATGACGAGCGTAGCAATAATCACAAAATTGAGTTTTGGTTTAACTAGCGCCACCTGGACAGGTTCTCTGGCTAACGGATCTTACTCGCTTGATATGTTGATTAAAAAATAAAGTTAACATATTACTCATTCACACAATTTCATGTGAGAAAGATTCTTTGGGATTCTGTCTTGTTTAGCTCGCCTGCGCACAAAATTCGAGGTGAGCTATTGTGATCGGTCGTTGTCCGTCGTCCGTCCGTCTGTACACATTTTCTTTAAAAATCTTCTCCTCCCAAACCAGTAGGCCAATGAAGTTGAACATTTGCAAGGATGTTCCCTGGGTGAAGCTCTACAAAAAATGTGAAAAGAATTTCATTCCGTTAAAAACTTTGGTTGCCGCGACATTTGAAAATTGGAAATTTTAGTAAATCTTTGATTTTTTTCTTAGAAACTACAAGGCCTAAGGCATGTATATTTCATATGTAGCTTAATCACATGGTTCCCTATCAATTAAAAAAAAAATCTCTGGGATCAAAATGGCCCCGCCCCTGAGGTCCGAAATATGGAAAAGGCTTAATTAGAGCAGGTTCAAAAGATTTCTCCTCTTAAACTATAAGGTCCAGGATATTGATATTTTGGTATGTAGCATTACTAGATGGTTATAGAGCATTTTTAGAACAGTCATTTCCTCCAAATCTACCAAGTCTAAGGCATTCACATGGTATATAGCATAACCAGATGGTTCTCTATCATGTTAGATAAAATCTTAGCCCTGGGATAAAACATGGCCCTGCTACAGAGGTCCAAAATTTGGGAAAACGCCAAATTAGACCAACTTCAAAAGTCTTCTCCTTTTGAAATTAGGTGAAGGCCACTCAAATTTGAAATTTAGCATTACTAAATAATTCTGTACTATGTTACAGGAAAATATGCTCCTAGGATTAAAACGTCTCTGCTCCAGGGGTCGAAAATAGCGCAAATTGCTTAATTCGAAAGAATTCTTCTTCTTAAATATAGGGCCTGGAGCATTCATATTAAAAAAAAGCATAATATTATTGTAATCTGCCAATTTTATATACTTGGACAAAAATGGCCCTTACGAAGGCATCCAAAGTTTTGAAAAACGGCCAATAAGAGCATGTTCAGATATCTGTCTCTCCCAATGTATAAGTTAATTGTAACACATTCATAGTTGGTTTATATTACATCAAGACTGTTCTCTACCAAGGTTGCTAAAATTATACCCATTCGGTCAAAATGGCCCCGCCCCAGAGGCCCTTAGTTTGGTAAAATGCTCATTTAAAGAAATTTCAAATTCTTCTCATCCTAACACTGATCCACATTAAAAGAAGTTGCAGAGGTAATTTAAGTTTGATTTAAAATTTAAATACAAAGAATTTCAGGGTAGAAAGCATTTTTGAGAAATGGAAAAAATGCTTGGAACTACTTAGTTCTGCCTTTCGCACAATGCTTTATAAAACTATTTTCCTTGAGTGCATCAAAATGTGGGATAGTTTGGTAATGGATTGTACTATAAAGTCATAAAATTCATTTTTATTGAACACCGTTGTACTAAGCCCAAAATCTTTTATTTGTTTTTATTTTATTTTATGTATTTATTTATTTCATTTTTATGCCCCCGCATCGATAAGATCGGAGGCATATTGTTTTACCGGTGTCCGTATGTCTGTCTGTCCGTCTGTCTGTCTGCAAAACTTAACCTGCCAACTAAACATTTTCCTATAACTTCGACCCTGATTAAGTTACAATGCTTATATTTGGTATGTAGATAGGTCTCAATAAGGCGCAACTTGGGAAGGTCATTTCATCAAGGTCAAGGTCAAAATTCTAACCCTTTACTAGTTTCTAAAGAATTCCCGTTTCGGGGCATAGTGTTTCACAAACACATCTTGTTTTTGCTCAAGTTGTGTCTTTTTATACAAAAAAGTATTATAATTTGCAGATGTCTCAGGTGAGCGATTTAGGACCATAATGGTCCTCTTGTTTACTTATATGTACATGGATTTTTATGCCCATTTTTTACGAAAGCCCTGCGTTCTGGATGAAATAACTCTAGCGAACTCCCCCCCCCCCCTCTTAAAATTCGCTTTTCACGAAAGCAGAGCAGAGTACAATTTTTCAAACGTTAGTAAATGTTTATTCTTCGTTACACAGGTTTTAATCGATTTAGTGTTATGTTAGCCCCTTTATTCAAAAGCAGGTTGATATTTAGAGATAATAATATGCCCTCTTAGCATATTTACATATCATGATTGTACGAGGCTTTAATCTATAGAATAAACTATACGGTTAAGAGTTTTCTCCTTCTTGGAGAATAGACGTCTTAGGGTCATACGATTTTTCCGGTTGTCACGCGGATAAAAAACGTGACAGCAATACATAATGGTGGTATTGTACATTTTAAACACTTACTATGCTTAGATGTATCTAAAAAAAGGGTTTGATACGATATCTAGAAGTAAACAATATTGGCATGTGTCTCGGTCTCCTACTTTGATCAAATCTATTCCAGTTTATTTCGATACATTTAACATTGGTTATCGAACACTCTGGATAAAGATCTGAAAATATATATGATGTGCATTTAATACCTTAGCGGGCTCTTGTCATGAAACAAGTTTGATGATAGAATAAACATAAGTTCAGCTTTTCAACCTCATTTCAGATTAAGGTCTACCGAATCATATGTAATACTTTCATATGGAGTATAACCCTTGAACAAATACTCTTAATAAAGTGCCAAGGGGGAAAATAAACTACTGTTCTATTTAGGTATTTGTAACAGAGTTCAAAAGAAATAAAACGAAACATATTACACATACAAACATATAAAGCGCATATGCAGGATTATAGATTTTTGTCTTCATTACAAACGAAAACAAATAAAAAAACAAGATAATCGCCCCATTTGTTGCTTCATTATCAACTTTTATTTCTGTTTGTGATTGCATGTCAAAAGGGAATTATTTCTTAATTCTGTTGGGTAATATTTCGGTAGCAACGAATTTTATGGATTTTATCAAACCATATACAAGCTTTAAGCGGAATTGGGTAGGTTTCAATTTGATTTACGCGTAGGTGGGGGAATCACATCTGAGTAGACAGCTTCAGTAACTAGGATTTACTGTGTCTCAAGTAGACCTTATTTTTTGTCGCGTCCCGTTGACGAACCATTCTGTTTATTTTCGATTTTTTTCATTCGATCTGACATCCAGGAAATGACAAAAAAGTTGATGTAATCATATTTAAATGTTAGAATAAACAATCTTTCTGAACAAAAGCTTTTATTTCTGTTTGTGATTGCATGTCAAAAGGGAATTATTTCTTAATTCTGTTGGGTAATATTTCGGTAGCAACGAATTTTATGGATTTTATCAAACCATATACAAGCTTTAAGCGGAATTGGGTAGGTTTCAATTTGATTTACGCGTAGGTGGGGGAATCACATCTGAGTAGACAGCTTCAGTAACTAGGATTTACTGTGTCTCAAGTAGACCTTATTTTTTGTCGCGTCCCGTTGACGAACCATTCTGTTTATTTTCGATTTTTTTCATTCGATCTGACATCCAGGAAATGACAAAAAAGTTGATGTAATCATATTTAAATGTTAGAATAAACAATCTTTCTGAACAAAAGCTTAAACCTGACAAAAATACATCTGTTTATGTACAATAATCCTCTACAAGACAAAATATTGAGCAAAACAGAAATGATATGTTGTACTACAGTATCTTCAGTTTATCTAAAAAAAGTCATATTCAAAATTAGATTACGCAACATTAAACTAAACAGTCCTTATACGGTATACTCTAATACGGTCTAAGGTAAACACATATATATCGCAAAGAGTCGGGTCATTACTCCATTTTTTTCTAAAGAAATATAGATTCTCGCTGTGTCTCGTGTTTGAAAAAAAAATCCTTAACAATTTTTGCTAATGGGAAATCCTGCTCTTATTGGTATTTTTAGCTCTTTTGACCGAAGCCAAGCAGGGCTATGGTCATGGAAATGTTCCCCCGACCCATCGTTTTTTTTTTTTTTTGTAAAAATGAAGTTCTCCTAAATAACTACTAAGAGTAGCCTTGAATTAGCTTAAACTCAAACAGCAGATACAAAATGTTGTTTCGCTATCTTAATGTTAAATACACTTTATTATATACCTACAATTTGTTTTTAAAAAGGCAATGGAAAAGGAAAAAGGGTATAGTCTGTACATGCATCTTCTTTCGGATAGCGTTAATTCGCATAATGACGTCATCTACAGAATTAAAAAGACGTCATCTTACACTACCTTATACTGATCCGTATTTATGGACTTTTTTTCATGTGGAATGAATATATCACGGTTGGTAAAGTTTGGAACGACCTCCAAAAAGAGGTAGTGAATTTCTGTTCCAATCGCACATCCGGGAACTCGAGAGGTTGGTCCAAAGGCTAGAAACAGGTAAACAAAGGTAGGTGTCGGTGGTTCTTTTTATTTTATGTTTCTAGCGAAAACTGGATAATTATGGCAATGCTGTGTCGTGTAAAGATGACTTCTCGATGCATACGGCCCAAAACTGTGGTTGAAACCGAAATAATTTCCGCTGAGTTGTTTTCAAAAGTTCGAACACGATGTTGCTTTTTCACAACAGTTCGTCAACAACTGACACCTTTTTGCATAATTTGTGGTTTTCCGCGAAGAATACAGCCCCGGTACACTCGCCCTGGGGAAACGAGCACTCTGTGTTAAATATCCTGTAAAAAATGGCAACAGGGCGCTTTATTTAAGCAAATTGATAAGAAAATTCCAGTAGAGGTCGTTACGTTCTTTCCTAGCCTCCAGCTGCTATCCCACTTACGTTTACAAATATATGTCGGAAAGGATATGTGCCGCCGCCGGGGATCGAAGTTATAACACTCTTTGTTTGAAGATTGTGGGTCTGATGCGCTATCAACTACACTATGACTACGGCTCAACACAAAGAATCATGTTCAACTGGTCCCTATCTTTCGCGGGCATCATTGATGTTGTAGATTAATATTTGCTTGTTTTGTTTGTTTGAATTGGATTTAATGCCACTTTTTTAACAGTATTTCAGTCATATCGCGGCGACTTAAGTACTAAGCCATGACCTCTTGATGTTTCTCACTCCAGTACTACCACTAAATCCTTTCCGAGTCTTCAGATGCCCATCATACTTAGGTTTACGATTATCCACCCATTGGTGCGAGACAACTGTCGGAAAGGGATGATTGAGAGTTAGACGCTCTAACAACAGTGCTATGGTTGCGGCCTCCATAATTTCTTGTGCAAAATTGGTAATTATTATAAGGAATGTGTGTGTAACAACCATGATACGAAATATATATAGGATCAGAGGAGAAATGTTCTTTGAGACAAGCTGATCTAACCCGGGTCTAGAGTAGAAAAGAAAGCTAGCATTTGTGAGTTTGATAACTTCTCCATTTCAGACAAGGTCAATATATAGGTAATACCATGTTACGATAGAGATGCAACTTCTATTGAGGAGGAAAATTTGATTCCGCGAGATCGAACGTCTCGTGGAATATCGAAATTTCCCCCCGCAGTGAGAAGCAAATAAAAGATTTTGTGTCATATTTCCAACTTAGTATTCCATTTATTATATACCAACATTTTTTTTAATAAAATTGATCAAATGAAAAATTCTGTATTTTACATGTATTTTCCTTCTTCTTAACTACTCTGATTACGATTATTCGCATGTTGACGTCACCTATAGAATGAAAAAGATGACGTCATATTAGACTACCTTATAAAGAATCGTATTGATACGGATTTTTTCTGACGTATCCAATTTTGACCGTGTGGAACTACCAGGAATATTTATACATCTATAATAAAAGCTTGTCTCCCAGAAAATCGAGCAAAACGATTCGACCAAAAACATTTCTTAAATGTTCTATGACTCTCATTTGGGATGAAATATCTCACAAAAAGGAATCGTCGTTGAATATTTTTACAGACCCAAATATAGTAAGAATAGGTTACTATACTGCTATGAAAAACCTTGCCGAACCGACAACGCAAATAACATGAAATAATTTTGAAATTTATTTTCGTTTTCTGTTCGACAAAGATTACATAGATGACATGTGACCTGTTCTGAAATTATTAATCGAAGGTTATATTAACGACGATTTCAGGATTCCTTTTTGTGAGAAATTTGGCCCTGCGTAAGGCATAAAGCCCTTAAACCCTAGGAAAAACTCAATATATGGAAATATAAATCGGCTCTACGACGTTCTCCAAATACTTATTCTACACATATAAGACAAGGATATGCATGACAGATGTTCGCTATGGAATATAAAGTAAGTTATATGAGTACAAGAGATGGATCGCTGGCCACGCCCACTGATCTCCGACTGGCAGTTTTAGTTAGATAGCAAACGGCGTTATTTTGCAAAACTATCCATCCAATCCAGACAAGAACACAATCAAGCAATTAAACAAACAAACAAAGAAACAAACAAATAGTTTGCAACATAAAACTTAAAGAATAGATAAATAATAAGATGATTGTCCGGCTTATCTGCTGTAGTTACCACGGTTGAGTCGTCAAGCCAACAAAATGCTAGAAATAAATGACAGAGTTCAAAGTTCACTTCCGGTCTAAGTGAATGAGTTTAATGGTCGATCGAGTTTTTGATTGACAATGTTGATCAGTCAATCAAGCGTCCCGGTCAACTCACGGAAATCCCTGTCGATTTAAGTTCTGAAACAGTATTGGAGAAATTGTTTGGAAATGATTTCATATGGACCCCATTTCTTTTTAAATCAAAGTACTGAAAGTACTTATGGAGAGCAAATCTGATGCTCTTGTTCGAAGAAGAGCATAAATTTGTTTTTCCTTTGATTATATACAGCGCTGTCTAAGAAAAAAAAAAAAAAAAGAAAAAAAGGTTTTAAAATAGAATGAACCTGCTGTCTGCATATGCACTAAAACCACTTTTGTAATCTGACTTTGTGAGAAACTTTCAATAGTAATTCATTGAAACCACAGAGAAAGGCCTGTCAGTAATACCCGAAAGGAGAGTCATGCAGTATTTATAGATAGATAGAAGGCAAATTGCCACATCGTTTTCTTTTTTGTTTTTAGACTTGTTTGATTAAAGAAAACGATCGGACGAACAAGGAAATGTATTCTGTATAACGACATATTTGAATTGAGAGAATATTTGATTTGTGTTCGTCATAGTTTCCTTCTTTCCCCTTAAATATTTTCTGAGAGTAGTTCAGAAATTGTTTTCCAACGCCAACTTACATCAACGTAATGTCATAGGATAACTATTTGCTCTCCAAAGACTTTATTGATACATTTTAGTTGACAGATAAAGCTACACCTAATTTTATGCCCACTTCCGATGAGGGAAACACAGTTGTCGCTATCACAAGTCGGCGTATGTGCGTTACAGTGTTAGTACGTTAGTTATTGCGTCATATCCAGAGCACATCTCCTTTATCTATGGGTATTATTGGTGGATTTCAAAATAAGTTGGTGCAATTATTGTCTATCATGACCAGGTGTGCCATTTGAAACAAATTGTTGGATAGGCCTAAGGTCGAGATCACGACGAAAGGATATACGTTCAAATTGATCTTGAGAGCGTTTCTCTTTTATTTTTGGGTGAATTTCAAAATTTACTGATCACATTTGTCCTCCAATATGAGCAGATGTGCCATTTCAAACAAATTTTCAGATACCTCTAAGGTCAAGGTCATAACTCATGCTCAAATTCAAGGCGAGCCCAACTTGTCCCTCGTCAATTTTTTAAAAAGATTTTTTCAGTTGAATTAACAGTCGGTCATTCCTGATTTAGATTACATGTACTCGTATAACGTCGCTTCGCGAGCCAAATGTCGTAAATGTAGCCTGAACAAAGCTGTATCTACGACATCTTCCTCGATGATATTGATTATTGAAATGATATTAATGATAATATAAAATGATAGAAATAATTTACATTCTCCGCGAACAAAGATAATGATACATGCGCAAGCGTTATTTGATTTCTTCGCACAGATAACACTTCATAAATTCTACCATTCTTAAAAAAAAGACCCTCGTTTACTTGACCACACGTGAATGAATACGATAATATGAATCGAGCGTTTTGTATAAATAGAGCAATTGAGTACGCACTGATCATCAAAACGTTTGAGTTAATTGATTGATCACTGTTGTCAATCAAACAATCGATAACCAATCAAATTATACATTTAGACTGGAAGAGAACTCTGAAGACTGATGTTAGTCGACATTAATGGGAGGCATTTTTATGGTGGTGGGAGAGGAGATGGCTACTTAACCTATTCCTACGCAATAGTGCTTTTTGACGCCATTCGAGAAAAACAATTAGGAAAACATCGTGAAAAATGAAGGAATTGCTTGCAACATGCAATTTCTTCATTTTTCCACAATGTTTCCTGCCAAGGCAGCTGAAAAAAAAATCACAAACTTTAAACTGTCGTCTGCAACTCTTTTCGATTTGGACCAGTCTTAAACTTTGTGGTCTGGTAATGGGTGAAAAGTGGAAACTACAGCCTATTCAATTTGTAGTTATGGTTGTTAGGTCGCTAACGAACCATTTTACATTTTGTTTCTCATTACTTGCCATATTTCTGTGCAAAATAACACAGTTCTATAACTAAGGAGAACTTCCTATTGGAGCTTGGTTGACGTGACAAGTAATCCATCAATGATCTAGTTGAACATTTTGTTTATTTAAGAAATGAAGAGAATGTTTTATGTTTTTATGGAGGTGTGAACCGAATAAACTATTGAAATTACTAATCACATAAGTTTTTCGGTTCTTACCTCCATAAAAAAAAATATATTCTCTTCATTTCATATGATTTATTAAGATCGAACAAAAAAGTAAGGATTTTTCAAATTTTGATACATTTTTGTAAGGAACTATTTTGTGTGGAGGCATACAAAATAGCCGGGTGCTTAAAAATTTGTTCATGGAGCTATGAATATTTTTTTTCGACCAATCAGAACGCTCGTTTTTAATAGACGAAACTAACGATTTAATAACAGAAAGGTGTTAGTAATAATTGATAAAAAAATTAAGGGCATTATTACAGAACACGTTGAAAGTGTCATTGAATATGCGATAAACACGGAACTAATGTTGAATATTTTAATATGTCATTTTAGTATATTTTATTTTTAGTTCCTTCTTACTAAATTTATGCATTCTGATTTGCTGAATTTCCTGACATTACTTAAGAAGAAGAAGAAGAAAAAAAAAAAAAAAAAATAACACAGAGTTGTTTTGTATGCTTGTGATATAAGTAGTTCCATTGAATTTGTATCAAATTATATACATAGGCTTTGAAAATATACCCTTGTCATGCTGAGCCCAGAATATTCCTGCTATCGGCAGGAGGTATAGACAAAGATCAGCCTGCACATATATGCGGTCTGATCTTAGTCTTTAACACCTGCCTGTCCTTTTAAGACAGAATTGGATATAGGAAAAAAATTCAATATGAACATTGACCCATCATTAGCTCACCTGAGCACGTAGTGCTCAAGTGAGCTATTGTGATCGCCTTTTGTCCGGCGTCCGTCCGTCGTCCGTCGTGCGTCGTGCGTCGTGTGTCGTGCGTCGTGCGTCGTCCGTCAATAATTTCTTTAAACGACATCTCCTCCTAAACCACTGGGCCAATCTGAACCAAATTTGGCAGAAATGTTCCTAAGGTGGTCCCCTTCAAAAATAGCTAAAAGAATTGAAATCTGTTTAGAACTCTGGTTGCCATGGCAACAAAAGTGAAATTTTAAAATAATCTTTAAAAATCTTCTCCTCTTGACCCAGAAGGCGTAGAGCCTTGATATTTTGCATGAAGCATCAGTATATTGACCTCTTCCAAAATAGCTAAAATCATGATCCTCGGATCCCCAGGGGCGGAGCCCCAGGGGGGTGGGGTTTATATAGAAATAAAGAACGATTTTTTAAATGACATCTCCTCCTTAACCTCTGGGCCAATCTGAACCAAATTTGGCAGAAATGTTTCTTAGGTGGTCCCCTTCAAAAATAGCTAAAAGAATTGAAATCCGTTAAAAACTCTGGTTGCCATGGCAACAAAAGTGAAATTTTAAAATAATCTTTAAAAATCTTCTCCTCCTGACCCAGAAGGCATAGAGCCTTGATATTTTGCATGAAGCATCAGTATATTGACCTCTTTCAAAGTAGCTAAAATCATGATCCTCGGATCCCCAGGGGCGGAGCCCCAGGGGGGTGGGGTTTATATAGAAATAAAGAACGATTTTTTAAATGACATCTCCTCTCAAACCACTGGGTCGATTTGAACCAAATTTGGCAGAAATGTTGCTTAGGTGGTCCCCTTCAAAAATAGCTTAAAGAATTGAAATCCGTTAAAAACTCTGGTTGCCATGGCAACAAAAGTGAAATTTCAAAATAATCTTTAAAAATCTTCTCCTCCTGACCCAGAAGGCGTAGAACCTTGATATTTTGCATGAAACATCAGTATATTGATCTCTTACAAAAAAGCTAAAATCATGATCCTAGGGTTTCCAGGGGCAGACCCGGGGGGGGGGGGGAGGAGGTATAGACATGAAGCATCAGTCTTTCTTATTTCTGAAATTATAACCCATGGAAAAAGTTTTTTTCCTTCTTTCAAATCAGCACTAAGGCCTTAGAATTTATTATTTAGACTTTTGGATCCACAGGTTCATAGTCTTTATATGTAATTGTGGCCCACTTGTTTCATAATCCTAACCTTAACATGAAATTAGACTGTTGAAAGAAAAAGAGCCTTTATCTCAGGTGAGCGCCCCAGGGCCAACGGCCCTCTTGTTTAGTGCTTTCAACCCTTTGATTTTGATGGAATTCTGTAGTGGATTTATAAATCAGTATGACAAGGGTTAAATTACAAGAGATTAGGGATTAGGAGAGTTTTTTCCATCGAGGCATTTCACTAAATGTTTTTCATACTTTGTAATCTCGAATTAATTGAACAGGCTTTTCTATCAATTTGTATAACGTTTCTTTTATTCTTTTTTTTTGGGGGGGGGATAGAATCGTGGAGCACTGTTGCAGTGCTTGGAAGACTTAAAATGGTTCTATTTTGTTAGAAGCCGGGACTTATCATGACTGGTGCGTAGACTTAAAGGCCAGTCAAACCTTGAGAATCAGTACAATACACATTTTGAAGATTTAAGTTTAGATTAGATCGATTTATTTTACTTCGATTGGGAAACAAGTTCTTCCAAACTTATATTAACCCCTCTCGAGTGTGCTTCTTGGATATTCTATTGTGCCGAATGTGTGAGCAAATTAAAAAAACAAGTTCGATAGTCGCTCCCGGGAATCGAACTCGGGACCTCTTGATCGGGAAGCTGACCCACTACCTCTCGAACATGGACACCACAAGGATATCACTTCCCTTGTATGAAATTAAAGGCAAATGAACATTCTACAAGCCAGATTAAATCCTATCCTAAGACGCAGACTAGATTCTATGCTACAATGATAGATTTGAAAGATGTTATGCACTTCTAAAGTCGTCTTTTTAGTGAGTCTAAAATCGACAGGAGCGCATGTATATGGTCTCGACAAGTTGATCATAAGAGGATATAAAATATTTATAAAATTGGTCGATACTGCCAACGCCCATTTCATATGTCGATCTGCACTAAACACGCCGACAGGATAGCCTTCATGGCAAATCGATGGACGACATTAAGGTGCAGTCGGTGATATTTCGCAAAGGTAAAACAAAGACATAACAAGCTAAACGTTTTCTTGTAAGTTTCGCAGATAAACACTGTATGAACGATTTGATTTTTCCGTCGACTTCGTGATTTCAGCGACAGTTCACCACCACAAAGATATTTGTTTCCCGTTAAGTAGAAAACCTACCCCTCGGAAACTCTGCGAAACATGTATTTAAAAAATGTGAAACATGTATTTTTAAAAAAAGGTTCCGGGTGCAGGACATATCAATTGGACACCCTCGTTGGCTGTGCAAAGAATCCTAAATACAGCTTGAATTAGGTTGTATTTACGACAATTTGCATATCCAACGACGATATAATGTATTTCGAGAATAAACATTTTATATGGTAGATTGGCAGTTCCAGTTTCAGAAAATCTTCTGAGAGCGAAAGGTTTTGACCCCGGTCAGTCTGCTTAGTCCGTGCAGGCTGACCAGTGTCGAACCTTTCGCACTACCCAGGTCCTTTTTCCTTCTGACCTTTCAAGATCGACCCGGAAGTCAAGGTAAAACCTAACATCGGTAGAAGAGGCTTGGGTTGTTCAGAAACACAAAATGAGCTTAAATATTTAACCAATCTCTAAGAAAACCTGAGATATTGCTATTGCCAGATTTTCGTCTGCGTCTGTGTCGTCATCCTACGAAAATTTTTCACATTTTGTAATATCTCTGGTATGACAGAACACATTCACTATCAAAAGAGTAATCTTCACCAACAGGAGCAATCTTTACCCACAAATGGATAACTCTACATTTTTTGAACGATTTATGCCCCTTTTCCGACCTATAAAAAATTACCTACTACCAAGCTCTTGAATAGTCGAGCGGTGACTTCCGCATGCGGTGTTCTTGTTAGATTATGTGAACTCTTCATATTTTTACGAATCAATTTGTTTTATTCTTGCGAAAGAACAAAGAACTCGCACAAATAGCAAAGGACATTTTTTTAGATTAGTTTCATAATGAGATGAAATATGCTGTTTAATAACAAGCGATTTGAATAAAAATTGTAAACTATACATAAACGCAATAAACTAGCTTGAGGCAAATTTGAGCTGTCACGTTGAATTAATTAGAATGCCATACACACTTTCTCTTACGTATAGCAGCAAAACAGACTGATTCTCCAGCTTCGTAGAGACTTTATTTATTCGATTTAGATTATACGTTTTCATGGTGGTTTGAAATAAAATCTAACCTACCTTTATGAAGCCGGGAAGAGTAATAGTATTGTAATGATATATGAAACAAAACCCAAACCCACCAAACAAACAACCCCCTCATAAACAAACAAACAAGCAAAACAAAACAAAACACCCGCAAAAATTATTAAAAACCAACATTAAACAAAAAACAACAACATCAACAACAAAATATATGATCTTGTCTTCTCCTCTCATATTTTGATATTGCCAAATAAGAAAGCTTTGAAAAATTTAAAGAAATGTCAAATAAGCAACATTTTTTCCAGTTTCAACACATTTTGTAGTACAACAAAGGTCCATTCTTAATATTTTTTTCACGGAAGCGTGAATCAAGACTGTTGAGCAAACCCTTGACAGGCAAGTCTGTACAATAATAGTAGCTGCCACATTAATAACGCTGAATGTCAAATTTTACTCGAAAACCACTTTTAACCAGAGCAATTCAACCTTATCATCCACAGTCGGTGACCATCGTAAATTTACAAGTCATTACCCTCACCATACATCTCTGCGGTAGGCTAAATGACAAGATTCTTGTCAAACCAAGAATATATGTATTATATTCTATTGTTTCGAGAGAAATAAAAACATCTAGGACATAATAAACATGACCTTATCTATTTATGCGCCAGATTTAAACTGGAGTCATTTGTGGTATAAGACGTTATTTGACGTAACGATGACGTGTAAGGGGATTATTTACGGAGTTCGTTACAGAGGTGATAGGGTAATAAACCACAGGGCAGGAGAGTAGACCATAACCTCAGACGTCGTCTTTATAAGGTATATTTCATATACCATTTACAACATGTTATATTACATGTATATATGAACGGTTTTAGGCCAGGAAATCCCTTTATAGATTACACTATCCTTAAAAAGCTTAAGTTATTCATATGTGGTGACGAATATACAGTTAGCGCTGATGACGTCGGGAGCTAAACTGACGGATCGCCGCTATCAACCTGAAAAGTCGATTTAGCATTTAATCATTCGTACACACCAGAAGTCAGTGTTGAACCCGTCATTTATGACACGCATTTCTGCTAGTTAAGCCACTTACCAACATATTTAAATAATATTACTTGCCATATATTTTGCAAGCTAATGTCGTTTGATATCTCATATGCATTGCCATTTCGGGGGTCAAAGGGCGTGGCCAGCAATCCGTCGATTCCGTTACTTGTGTGCAAGCTAGCATCGTAAGCGGCCAGAATAGCTTCAGTCGGAAGCTGAAAGCGACTGAGTTTATGTTCGAATCCCAAAATTTTAAGAGAGCCCTTCCCTCAATATAACAATATAAATAATATTATAAAGTCTTTTACATGTGTAAGTCCTTATTTCAAATACGTGACTCAAAAACAAATTCCAGTTTTAATTTCTGAAAACAGAAAAGCTCCAAACAGCAAAAATGTTCGTTATGAAGACTCGCGTAATGTAAACCACCATGATGATGATGATGACGGTTTCACCGAGTTCGTTGTGAAAAAAACTAAAAAATTTTTCGTTGGAGGATTCAAACCCTCTATTACAGTGCCACGACTCAAAAGTTACGTGACAAATAGACACGTTAAAGTCACTATGATACGTATTTTCCCCCAGCGCTTCGGTAGATCGGTGGTAATTAGGCTTAATGTTGAATCTCCCGACGCACACAAACTAACAGAAAACGGCTTTTGGCCAACTGGTGTTACTTGTCGCCCTTGGATGACAAAATCTGCTTATATGAAAAAATACCGCTCATCTCCGAGTGATAATGATGATGAAATTATAAGTGATGATCTCAGTAAAGATGTCATTCCGAGACGTTCACATTCAGAAAATCAAATCAATCAGCACTACAACGGCCCTCGTCATGAGCGTAATCAAGGTTCTCGTGGTCGTGAACGGCATCGCGATAACGATGGATATCGGAATGGCGAGACCGGTTACGGCTACGAGTACAACGTGGATACACAGAATCGCTACGGTGGCTATTATAATAGTTACAGTAATGGTGACTATGATAAGCAGTCGCAGTGCGATGATGATGATAATACAAATATTTATTAAATAGTAAATGCCGGACTTGAAACTAAGTTTTCTCTTGCTAAATTTCGTCATGTATTCTTTAAATTTATGTTCTTGGAACGCTTCTGGACTTATGTCCAGTGGTTTTTATCTAAGCAAATTACTTGATTATGAGAAAATTGATATAATTGGTATATCTGAACACTGGCTTTATACTAGTGAACTACACTTTCTGCGTAGCATACACTCAGACTATACCGGTATGGGTGTTTGCGACTCAGATTTAAGCGTATATAGAACCAGGCGTGTGGGTAAGGGTGGCGTAGCGATGCTGTGGAATAAGAAGCTAGATCCCTGTATTAGTCCGTTAAATATAGACAGTGATCGTATTATCGGAATCCAAATTCAGGAATCCCAGGACAAATTCATCTACGTTTTACAGGTTTATTTACCATGTACTAATCATAGTATTAGAGTCTATCGAGATTGTATAGAATTCATCTATAACTTGATAAGTATGTATTCGCAACTTGGCCGAATCATAATAATGGGTGATTTCAATGCACATCTTAACGGCAGTATATTCATTAAAGATATTGATGCACGAGGTGCTATACTAAATGAGCTTGCCTCGCAGAACAATTTAAGTATTGTCACTACGCTACCTTTATGCACTGGTGCTGGTACTAGCTATGTTGCATATGATGGTAATCACCATTCTCTTATTGACCATGTTATTGTATCAGATGAATGTTTGAGTTTGATTACTAAAGTCCAAATTTTAAATGACGATGCCATAAATGTTTCGTCTCATCGGCCTGTACTATTTACTTTATGCATTGAGGCTGTTGAAAATGTACGCCCGTATTCACTCCCTGCTCCTGTAAATTGGAAAAGAATAAGCGATTTACAAAAGGCACAGTTCTCCAATTATTTAGATTCTGGCCTTCATCTTATGCTTACCCAAATCGCACGGGGGATAGACAACGATATATTTGAATTGATTGATTCATTATATATTCAAATTGTATTTTATATTTGTGAATCATCTGACAAATTTTTACCACACAAACATTATCGTTCTTATCTCAAACCTTACTGGTCTGACAGCCTCAAACGCTATCATGCGTTAATGAGACAAAAACGTAGGATGTGGATTGAGGATGGCAGACCTAGAGGATCAGAATTTTCTTCGTATGTTGAGTACAAAAATTCTAAACGTCAATTTCGTAGAATGCAAAGACATGAAGCTATGAAGTACTTGCAGAAACTGAATAGCGATATTGATAGCGCTTCGGGCCTGGACAGTCCATTGTTTTGGAAATTGTTTAATTCTAGACAGAGAACAGCACAAACATGCTCAGCTAGTGAGCTTAAGTTTAACGACAATGTCTATCGTGATCCTCAAACTATATGTGATGCATGGGGACAATATTTTGCATCTTTATACTCGGACATTGATTGTAAAGATTACGACCCTTGCCACTTCGACACAGTTACCCGTAGTGTGAATGCCATTAAGACGTCCCCCTTACCCTGTGATGATGATCATATAACCTTTGGCGAGGTTTCGATGCTATATCAACGCTTAAACGAGGGAAAGCCTGTGGTAAAGACCGAGTCTGTAACGAACATCTTATATATGGCGGTGACTCTCTTAAGCATTGCCTAACATTTTTGTTCGATTTGATGTTTTGTAATGCGTATGTTCCTAGTACCTTAAAGTTGGGAACCGTAATAACACTATTCAAAGGTGGTCGAAAACCAAAGAATGATCCTAATAGCTATAGGGCCATTACCCTGTCTTCTTCTATTTTAAAGCTATACGAAAAAGTTTTACTTAAACGGTTGCAAACGTCGGTATCAACTCCACTTAATTCCCTTCAGGGAGGTTTCCAAACCGGCGTGGGTAGTATCATGACGTCATTCGTTCTTAATGAAAGTATTCAATACTGTCGAGAAAAAAACACAAAATTGTATGCTTGTTTTCTCGACGCGCGTCAAGCTTTTGATCGTGTATGGCACGATGGCTTGTTTTATAAACTTAAAGAGATCGGTATTGATATGAAGTTATTAAGATCCGTTATTGAGATGCACTCCAATATGTACAGCTGTGTTCTTTACGGCGGTTTCCAGTCGAACTGGTTCCCCATTCTACAGGGCACCAAACAAGGAGGGGTTTGGTCGCCCGCCTTGTACCTTTGGTACATTGATTCGTTACTCAGTGAATTAGTCAGCAGTAAGTTAGGCTTCCAGATTGAAGGGTATGATTTCTGTTCCCCATCTTTTGCTGATGATATGACTCTTTTGTCATTGTCTCAACGTTCTCTCCAAACGATGATTGATATTTGCTATCGATACGCTTGTAAATGGCGGTTTCAGTATAACCCAGCTAAATGTGTGGTAGTGACATTCAATGAGTCTAAACGTTCTTTTCAAAATCGATCCAAACTGTGGTCTATTGGTGATACTCTAATCGACGAAAAAGAAGAGTGCAATCATTTAGGCATATTGTGTCATAAATACATTAAATCTTCGCTTATGGCGAAATATTTTGATCGCAAAATTAGAGGAACCTTTTTTGGCCTTATTAAAGAAGGAATCCACAGAAACGGCCTCAATCCTCTAACTAGTTACCGAATATACCGTACACTTATATTACCTCGAGCACTCTATGGTATTGAATTTTTATATTCAACTAGTAATAGCGACAACCTACCGTTAGAAAGGGCAAATAGACTGTGCCTCAAACAAATACAGGGTCTGCATACGCGGTCTAGGTCTGATACCGTTTATGGTCTGTTAAGTGCATTTCCTATGGAGTATGAGATTGATAAGCGCAAACTTTCACTTTTTGGTCAATTGTGTCGATTAGCAAGGGATTGTGCGACGAAACACCTTTTTCTATTTAGGTTGTTTTCCTTTGATATGTACTCTCCTGGGCTAGGATTTATATCCAATATTGCCCGTGTTTTACAAAAGTATAATCTGTTCCATGTTTTTCATGATTATATCAATTGTGGATCTTTTCCTGATAAATATGCATGGAAATCATTGATAAACAACAAACTTTCTCAACACTTTATTTGTGAATGGGAAATGAGAACATCCTCTGCAGAATTTAGACTATATAGAGAAATCCAGCCTCGGTTTAATCTTTGCTCAATATGGCATCTTGCTAAACGAAAGCCGCATTTGCTTCGCAATTTCTTCTCTGTGGCACAGATTATTTCATATCTATCATGTTTTTCATCAACTTGTAAAAAATGTCAACGTGATGACTTAGATGTTAGTATATCGGAACATATCTTAACTGATTGTCCCCGATTTTACGAAATTACTCGTTACTTTGCTGCTCTGGTCTATCATAAATTTGATAATTTGGTATTTGATAATTTATTTTCAATTACACCCTTACAGTACTTGAGAACTCTGTTTGGCTTGAACTTACAGTTTAACAGAATCTTAGGGAACACATATGATTACTTTTATTCACTTGTCTTTCAGTTCCTACATGGAGTAATATGCCAATATAGAATGCAATACTAAATGACAGAAATACATATATGATGAAATAATATCATCCAGTGTCTATGCACCTTTTTAATATCTTTCCTTTTGGTTTCGGGTTTTCGTTTCGGGTAAGATATTATCCTAGGTGCGTATATACAAGTTCAAGGTTATTTCTTACATTAAACTTCGTTTTTCACCGATAGTGTAATATTTTGATCTCGTTTTTGATCTCAATTAATTCATTAATTCTCTGCACTCTTTTCCGTCTGCTTTGACTTATTCTTTTCCTATGCTATTCTTTTGGTCTCGTTCTGTCCTTTTTTATTCTATTTTGAATGCATTTCTATACATTGTATTTTTGTTGTGTAAATATATGCAATCTCCAATTTGGAGGAAATAAAGAATAAAGCTGTCAAAAAAAAAAAAAGTCAGAAATAAACAGAACGATTTAATTTTTTTATATATAAACCTACCTCTTATCCTCATAAAATACGTTCGTAGTAGGCGATCAAAGTCGTACTAAAAAAAAAAAAAAAAAAAAAAAAGACGTACATGATTCAGCCATGTACTGATCTGATAGGTGATATGGTTAGATGACGTCATATTCTCGGTAAGATGACGGCATGCCAAAGGTAACGTTGATTTTAGACACGTTTTGCGAGGATATTTTATTTTATGCAATGAAATTTTGTTTTTTATAAGATAAATGGAATACTATGTTATAGTTGTGATACAGAATCTTATATTTGATTCTCGCCACGTAGGAAAATTTGATATTTCACTCGACCTTCGGTATCGCGAAAAATCCAAATTTTACTACACGAATTACTACACGAATCGAATCCAATACAAGGTTTTGTATTATAAATATAACATACTATTCCTTATATATATATACATATACGTAGAGTTTGAACCGTCAAAAAAAAAAAAAAAAAAAAAACATTTTTATATGGGGTATCAAAGACCATGTACATATAATAGGAAAATACTCTCCCACAAATATTTCAGCTATAATCATCAAAAATAGCAAAACTTTTAGCCAATTTCAGTTTAATAAATCATATCTGCATCTCTAGCAGATCGTTCATTCAAGTAGCTTAGGAAAGAGAAAACCATTAAATCCATACATTTTTTTATATTGTGTATTTTTCTTAACCGTATAAGTATGATAGTAGGCCTACTTATAACACTTTTTTAAATCTAGACCATATTTGTGATCGTTTCGGATTTTAACAACTGCTAATTTAATTTAAGTTCGCATATCAAGATCCAACAGATTTGGTGGATTGACTTTTTTCTACTCCCATAAACAAGATTTTGAGTACACAACTACTTTTTATGCCTGCGCACAAAGTAGATTCTTAAAGTTTAGTCAAAAGTAAAGTTATTGCCTTGTTTTGCATTAAATTGTGAGAAGTGAAGAGATTATTCATTTATTTTGTTATTTTTTCATTGAGAGATCAACCTCAAAACCTTTGACAAACATCACTGGTACCGTCATGGGAAATGTTTGACTCATAGGAATACGGAACCATTGGTGTTTATTAAAACACCTGTTTCCTTAAAATATGGCAGCTGCACTACCTTGTTGATATTATATTATAGAGTGAGATGTGTTTGTAAGTCGTTATAAATTCCTGAATCTAAGTGCCTATGGGCTCAATCTTTCAAACCATGAGCTTCTCATATTGATAACCTTACTATATTTCTGATAATAATCCATGGACATATGTTTAAAACATGCGATTCTATAAAAAATAAATTTAAGTGGACACTTGGAGTATGGACAAAATTAATGAAAAGGCTATAAGCGTAAGCATATTTTCTACAGAACGCCAATGTATTATTGTGCTTGGTTAACACATTTATCGGACCCAATGAGTAACACCAGGAACCCCGAGATACCACGAAAAAGCGAATAAGAAAATGTTAAGGATATGTATATATCAGATATGTTTACTAGGTTGATATCCGTCACGCGTGTAAAAACGTGATCTCTAGTCACGGTCTAAGAATAGTTACCGACAAATCGCCTTTAAGGCTTTAACCCATCCACATACAATGAACTATTAGACCGCTCCCAGTGCAAAAAAGTTGCAGACGACAATTTCAGATTGTTTAATATCTATAATCCTTGTTAATTTCGGTAGAAAACAAAACGAAAATGCCAAAATTGCTTGTTTCTTTCAGAACTATTTCATGAGGGGCGAGAAAGGAAGGATTGTTGATGTACAAAGGGCTATGTTGCGTAACAACGAGATTGATTAAGCTATACCTACGATGTTCTTAAATCCAGGCGCCGTCATCAATACCTTCGTTGAACAGTCACTATCACTTGAAACCTGTAATTTTATCAGGGCCATAAGATTTGTAAAGAAGGTGAGATGGAAAATTTATTTTCCATATATGAAGCCATGTAATGTTCAACTGCTTCTCTGTCTTTTAAGATGATAGATTCAGGGATTTAACCACATACGGAGAAATAAGGATCAACAGAATGTTTCTTAATGCTCCACAAACTGTCGAAATCTTCCGAAATGGTCTCAATTTACTCAGTTGAAATATTCATACCGCGGCTAGAATTTAGACAATCGATAAGGCATATCTTATTTATGATCAACTCGAAATTTAGGTCGCATCGCCTACAGTATTAAAACATTATTGGTTATAAATACGATAACGTATTCTCTATTCTTCTTTAGTGTGGTTTTACACATTTCTAAAAATGTACATGCTCTTTCATAAAAAATCACCCAGCGCTAAGTAGCCACAGACAATTCATATAAAGTAACTACTGATATAACCTTCTTTTTTCCCAGACACATTTCAGATGATTGGCATCCTGGGAAACCTTTGCAATATGTGTATGGTTCATTTAAGGTTGCTACCGGGGCGTTTGCCGATACGAGCAAGGCCCCAATATATGGTCATTTGTCTCGGGATATAATACGAGTATGTAAGACTGACCTGACATTTATGTTTATCAGGCGCGATGGTTCGGCGACTAAAATTCAAGCTGTAGTTATGATGTTTATGTCGCAAACCAACTATTGTCTTTTACTTTATGTCCCCGACGTTATTCATGCTCTAAATAAACCCTCTGTTTCGACAATTATATAAAAAAAAAATACATTTGTTTGGCGGATTGAAAGCCGAAACTACAGCTTATTCATATCAGGTCGCTAAACAAATATTTGACATTTTATCTTATGTCCCAAGCCACATATTTTACTTAAGAGATGAAGAGAATATTTCCTGTTTTCATGAAGGTATGAACCGAAAAACCTAATCACACTGTATGAATACGCGAATCGGATTCATACATTATGTGATTAGGTTTTTCGGTTCATACCTCCATGAAAACAAAAAAACATTCTCTTCATTTCTTATAATTTAATAGCATCGAGCGAAAAAACCAAAGGCTGTACAAATTCTGATACCTTTTTGTATGGAACTATTTTATGCGGAAGCATACAAAAAGGCTGCGTGCTTAAAATTTTGTTCTTGGAGGTATGAATTAAATTTTTTGACCAATCTGAATGCTCGTTTTTGATAGACGAAACTAACAATTAAATTATAAAATGATATCGTTTAACACCTCAGTTAACTGCGGTGTTGGATGTCAGTGGGTGTGATAAAAGGTCCGTCTATTGATTGGTTGTTCTCTTGTTATTATTCCTTTATTCGCAGTGAATGGAATCCAGTCATGACGAAATTTGTAGAGAGTGTATCTTACAATTTGTAATCGATATGTTAAATTCAGTATAGCTCGATACTTTATCTCCGCTTTCATTTAAAAAAAATCGATAGGCAAATCAAATCATTTATTTAGACCGGACATGTGATGCTGAATTCCGAAGTATATGTACAATGTTTTCGTTTATTGGAGACTTGAATGTCCTAACTACAGATTTTGTTTCAAGCTGTAGTTACGACGATTTGATAGCCCACCAACGATTTTCTCTTTTGTTTTGTGTCTTTGATCATGTACTTTTGCAAAATAAAGCTTTTTGATGTCTTAGTCGAGCCCTCGGGGGAGGGGAGTAGGCGTGGCCAGCGATCCTCAATAAACTGATCGCTAGCCAGACCCTCCGACCTCCGACATGACATTTAGATTGGATTTAAAGCTCGACACCATTTTGTTAAAATTCTCTTTCGAAATAATTGATTAAAATAGCGAAGGTTACGTTCTTTATTATTATCATTTGTTGATGATACCTGTGTGTCGGTACTGAATTCTACATTACGAAACAATTAACGTTGTACAGCATATACTTCGCACTATTGATAACTCAAGTATAACCCATAATGATAAAATCAAATAATCTGTTATCAAAGAAAACATGACAAAAATATTTTCTTCCTTTCTTCCGATATTAGGATAAACTCGTTCTAATTCACAAAATGATTAAATAATGTCAATATCTAGGCCAAACAAGGTTATAACTGTTTTCGTTAATCCATTACTAGTCTTAATACTTTTGGACTGCTCAAATAATAAAATGACGTTGCAGATAAAGGTTTTGAAGTTGATGAATTTCTTAAACTGCATTATTGGGTAGAACAAGAGAGACAGTGGCCCTGGTGCTCACCTGAAATAAGGCTCTTTGCTTCAAGGTCCAATACTAACTGGGTCTGGAGAAGACCTCCTTCAAAATTCAAATAAAAATCATCCTATATTGCTATGGCAACCAATGCTTTCAACAGATTTGAAATCTTTTAGTAAGTTGTAAAGGGCGAAACATAAGGCATATTTCTGCCACCTTTGGTTGAAAATTGGCCACATAGTTTTATTTCAATATATATAGAAATTTATATAGGCCCAATGACCCTGGGGATCTGCAATTTTAGCAATTTTGTAAGAGGCAAATGTATTGATGCTTCATGCAAAATATCAAGATTCTACATCTCCTGGGTCGAGGGAAGATTATTTATAAAAGTTTTCTTTATTTAACTCCACTCTGCTTGCCATGAAAACCAGAGTTTTAGACGAATTTCATTTCTTTGATTCAAATTGGCCAGGTTGTTTAGGAGGACATATAGTTTTTAGAGTCCGCCCCTTTGCACCCGAGGTTAATGATTTTGGCAATTCTGAAAGAGGTCAATATGCTCAGGTGAGCTTAAAAAAGTGGATAATGAAAAAATTGCTTGTAACACTATGCAATAATCAGACAATTTTCACGTCCTCAAAACATCAATATCATAAGGTTTCTCCATTTAAGCAGGTGTTCCTCGATAAGGTAACGTATTAACCCTATTTGTCCATATGTAACCACATAAATATTTCATTTTCTGTATGATCTGTCATTTTCTGCGCATCGCTGTTTAATTACAGGACAAAGTATTTATTGATATTTTAAAGCATTTTCTTAACACCTTAAGAAGGCGAATCTATCAGTTCAAGTCGATAAATCGTGTCAACCGGCGAAAAAAAAAAAAAAAAAGAAAACAACAACAACAACAACAAAACACACAATATTTTGATTCAAGTTGGGTGGATATACGTTTCATGTAGACGTCAAAGAAGACGCATACGATTATGAAGGCACTTGCGAAATAAGTTATAAGAATTAACGATCGCTTGCCACGCCCACTGAACTCCGTCATGGCAGTTCGATTGAGATATTAATCGACATTAATTTGCATATTTTATGGTTAGGAACATGAAACAAAAGATAAAGCGTTGGTTGGCGACATAAACGTTGTAACTATGGCTTGAATAAGGTTACGATTTTATTACAACACTGACGAGGACCGGACAGCAACCTGTACCTTTATATCTATCCTCATTGTAAAGCCAGCGAGAAAATATATTTAAAGACTTGTCCCGTTTTATCAACGCCGTAGCCGCCGTCATAGCGTAGTCGGTGGCGCACCAGACTCCTAATCTTCAATCATGGGATGTCATGGGTTCGATCCCTGGCGGTGGCACATATCCTTTCCGACATTTGTCTCTCACCAATGGATAGATAATCGTAAACCTATGTGAGGTATTATCTTGGGGCTAGGGAAGAATATAGTGGTAGTACTGCCAGTCTGGTGTGGGAAATACCAGCAATCCATTGTAAAGGTGTTCCAGCCGCCACGATATGACTGAAATACTGTTAAAAGTCGCGTTAAAACCAATTCAATCAATCAGTCAAATTATCAACTTCGTTATTAGAAGACTGTTTTGGATTGGAATTTATAAGTGCCATTATTGAACTACCTTTGTTAAAACTTGACCTTGACCTTGGTTACTAAAATAATATGAAAGATGCCTATTGCTAAACACGACGCTTTCCTTTTTTACATTGATTGATTAGTGTTTTATGGCACACCGACAGCTGTGGCAATTTAACACGCAAGAAATTTAACGATGGTATATCATAAATATACAGAACAATACCAGGACAAACACAAGACATATAAAATGTTCGATGGGGAATGGGAAAAAAGATGGATTAAGACCATTTAGTTGCCTTTGATAGTTTAAGTTAACAGACCAACTTTTGAGGTCTTCTTAGAGTTCAAACAAGTGCAAACTGCTACTTGAGGCTCAACCACTAAATCTATTGAATGCCTACGCCATAAAATGTAGTTCTTATTTCAGGAATATTGCAAACTTTGCCACTGCTTTTTATGGTCACATGCATTAACTTCATTCAAATTGTAGACAACTCCTTCAAAAGCATGCAATTTAACCCAATCCCATACAATCGCGCTTTAGAATCACTTCGAGAAGTAGTTTTGGAAAACATTGTGGACAAAGAAGAAATTGCTAGTAACAAGCAATTTCTTCATTTTCGACACCGTTTTCTACCTACAAGGCAAAGGTTTTCTAAATTCCACTAATCATGATAACCTTTGGCAAAGAAGATTACTCGTTAAAATCATGCTTAGCTAGCTTTCAGTACTTTGATTCTCTTATACCCGTTTAACCGCACTGAGTCTCATACACAGGCTGGTGTTTTTCTTTTCAAAGTTTCTTTACACCGAGATAAAAAAAAAAATATTAGCTTTGGGAAAAGCACCTATCTGCTGCAATCCAGAAGCAGTAGGCAATCTCTGGTTTAAGTCGCCTTCTACCACAGGCAACAAAGAAAGGCCGAGGTACTATTCTGGAAAAATGCCTGGCACCCCACGGTGTTCCTTTTCACAAGCAGAAAGAAAGAGGTTGTTTGATAAAGATAAGATCTTTAAATCGATCATAGCCTGTTATTATTTATCTATTTCAACTGAATGATGACTCAGTTCTATTTTGTAAGTCTTTCATCATAGCGCAGTTGGTAGCGCATCATACTCCAAATCTTCAATCATGGGGTGTCATGGGTTCGATCCCCGGCGGCGGCACATATCTTTTCCGACATTTGTCTCTCAGAAATGGGTGAATAATCGTAAACCTAAGTGGGATAGCAGCTGCAGCCTAGGAAATGATGTAATGGTGGTACTGGTGCAAGAAATACCAGAAATACGTGCACCAGCCGCCGCGATGTCTTAAGCGGCATTTTACCCTAATCAAACAAACAAACTCAATCTGCGTCCAATTCCATTGGTGATAATTCAGACTTTGTCAACTGATGCATTATTAGGAAAGATAAACAAAATTTGTAAAATTGTATAAATCGTTGCTGAAGATATAAAACACATACATCATTGGTCAAAATATGTGATGCTCGGCCCCGAGTTTTTGCAATCTATAGCTCGAAATAACTCCCCGCCACCAAGATGACGTCTCACAACGCATGCAGTGACGTCATTTTATAAACTGCGTTATAATTTTTCGCTGAATATCATATTTCAAAGAATATTGGTTTTCATCAAATTCATATCAAAGAAAAGAATATCAAGTTCGTGTTCATAAAATCCCGAATTTAAGACACGAATCGTCGAAAACAGAAAAATAGAAAACTCGAAAGAGCCTCGTTTTTATCCGTTTATAGGTGACTCGTTTGATAGCTTCGGTTTTCCATGACCGCTCTTTAATTGAGGGGGGTGTTATACGTGCAATATAAAAATAGGTTTCAGGAGATGTATATAAGTTTGTTATTTTTTAATCAAACAGTCGGCTCATCAACTTCAAATTGTCGTCCTCTGCTCCTTTCAATTTGGACCAGTCTAAAATTTTGCAGTCAGGTAATTGGTTAAATGTATGTTTATCCATAGGCAAGGGATTGGTCAGATACTTGTGTTTTCTACACAACTTTAGTGTGCAAAGCCGTCATAGCGCAGTTGGTAGCGCGTCGGACTTTCAATCTAGAGGTCCCGGGTTCGATTCCCGACGGCGGCACTCATCCTTTCCGACTACTTGTCTCTCACCAATGGGTCGATAATCGTAGACCTATGTGGGATAGCAGCTGGAGGCTAGGAAAGGATGTAATGGTAGTACTGGTGTGAGAAATACCAGGAATCCATTGTTAGGTGTTCCAGCCGCCGCGATATGACTGAAAGATTGTTAAAAGCGGCGTAAAACCCCATTCAAACAAACAAACAAATTTAGTGTGCAATATGTTTGTGACTAATAGAATCGTGACCCTTTATTGGTCATCTTTATCGTTAGATTTATTACATGACAATTATTCATTAACCATTACGAATAATTGCAAGATATTACTCAGGTATCAATTATTTGTTACTTTTTTGATATTTTAAATTGCAAATGTATCATTTTAAAGAGTTTTTATCACCTTTACATACATCGGTAACAAGCATTTATTCATTATCCTGACTATTTCTACCCAAAAAATAAATAAATAAAAAAAAAAAAAAAAAAAAGAAATCGAAAAGTTCATCAACTAAAATTTGTCGTCTGCAACGTATTTGAATATTGACCAATCTAAAATTTTAATGTGGTATGGGTTAAGTAAGAATAATGGAAACGAGAATAGTCACGACATCTGATTTACACAAACCTTTTGTTTGTAACATGTGATTTTTCCCCGTAAAACAAACAAACAACAACAAAAATCCTAGCAATAACGTTACAGCGACAATAGACAATGCATGGGCAGAAAATTGTATTGTCATTTACGCTTTACTTTAACTAAGTTAGACTATTTCATTTTAAAAGTAATCATCATAATTCTAATAGGTAGCGTTAAGTTTTTAGATATACAAATCAGATAGGTTTCATTCTGGAAAACAACAATAACAAAAACAACATACAAACAAACAATGAAACAAGCAAACATAAAACCTATACAATTTGCCGTCATAAATGATAATCGTTGTCATGTTCTTTTACTGCAATTTACCAATCGCGGTTGTCAATCAAATAGCCAGTCGACCAATGATATTGTTCGATTAGACAAGAAATGAGTTTTTTAACTCCAACATTGGCTGTCATATTTGTTAACCATTTTTGTTGGTTTGGCGACTTAAACTTCGTAACTGCCACTTATTCAAACTGTATTTACGACGTTTAAATCGCCAACTAACCACTTTGCTTTTTTATTTCATTCTGCTAGCCATAAATGTTGCAAATGAAAGCCTTTTAACCCTTTCCTGTTTATTGGAAATTTTAGACTGGTCCGGATTGAAAGGTTTTTCAGACGACAATTTAAAGTCCAACTTAATTGATATAAAATCATTCAAAGGGTAGAAAATATTGTGGAAAAAGAAGAAATTTTCTCAATCATAAAATCACAGGGACGTTAAAACCAGGGATTAACCAGGAAAGGGTTAAAATCGAAGCTGGACTCTCTGTCGGGCGGGACTAACGAAGTTTATGGGCGGGGCTAGCAATTGGTCGATTGAAAAAGAGAACTTCCATATTGTTGAATGAAATGGCCATTGAAATTTATCATATCATGAATTAAAACAGAAATTTTGTTAAAATTTGTATAGGTCAAAAGATACGTTTTATCGACCCACATGGAACAACTTTAGAAAACGTTGTGGAAAATGAAGGAATATCTTTTTACAAAAGAAATTTAAGTTGAATTTTTTCTAAAAAATAATAAATGAATAAACCTGTCGTTTCCGACTTCTTTCCATTTGAATAAGTCTAAAATCCTGCCGGCTGGTAATGGACGAATTGAACATTTACATTGATTTTAGAATATTTTTAGAAAGTAAAAAAATAAAAAAAAAATAAATAAATACACTTCAATGGTTTCTAATCGATTATCTGCCTTTTCTATTAGAACATGAGCTTTGAAAGGTTTTTGGCTTACTGCATGGTTGGAAATTCGTCTTTACAAAATCTCCGGACATTTGCGGAATGATTTTACTTTCTTAAACCGATGTACAACACCATAAAATTCTCATAAACTAAAGTTAAACTCCGTGGTTGTCATATCGTCGCTGGGCGTGCAAAATGTCGTAGCTACAGCTTTAATAAAGCGGTAGTTACGACATTTAGCACGCCCAACGACGATATGTTATCCAGCCTATGGGATTCATTTATATATGTATTATTATGAACCAGAGTTAAGACAGGGCTATATTTTAACCGTTATCCGGGTAAACCTGCCTAAATGACGTTTCTTTGTGACGTTGAAAACAATCCTTTATTTCGATGACGTCACAATTGATTGATTATCGCTACGTGGCGCATAAAACAAAAAACAAATGAATAGTTTACATAAAGAAAAAATGGAAAACATTTTGGAAATTAAAATGAAAAGCAATTTCTTCGTTGTTCAAAGTATTTTCCGAGCCAAAAAAGCAGGTTTTAAAAATTTCACCAAATTAAAAAATTGTCATCTGCTCCTTTTTTTTTTTTTTTTTGACTAGTCTAGAATTATCTTGTCTGGTATGAGGTTTATGTACAAAAGCAGTTGTAACCTCGTCAAGTTTTAAGGCATTGGCACTTTATTAAATCAGAAAGATTCTTTATTCAAAAATTTGAAATTAGAAATAAAAGTTATGTATGCCGGTTATCTTTGATAATGAATCACACATAAATTTTTCCTTTATTTTATCACAGTATGTTGATATTAGTATGGATGAGAAGTATACCCGAACAACGATAATGAATCACGTGACGAAGATTGACTTGTATCTAGGTTCACATAATTGAGTTTAAAAATAGCTTATATACCTAGAACAACTATTAATCCTTTCCTTTTCAACCCCTGATTTTTACGCTCCTGTAATTTCATAATATAGAAACATTGTAGAAAAAAGAAGAAATTGCTTGTAACAAGCAATTTCTTCTTTTTCTACAATATTTTCTACCCTACTGAATGGTTTTTTAAATCAACTTTAATTTTTGTCTGCAAAACCTTTGAATTTGGAGAAGTCTAAAATATTGCAAAATAGGAAAGGGTTAAGAAACCAATAGACACTAGTTGGTTGTAACAACGCTATCGCCTATGTTGTAATTTGACGTGTTTTTGTTTGTAAACAAGTGGTATTTTATAGCCGGTGAAGTAAACATGCATGTATGGTGAGGTATAAGTGTTTATGACAAGGCGGTGTGAAACAAAGCTCAACCCATTACACAAAATCCCGCTTTTTACGCTCCTCAAGAAAGGACTTGAGGCAAATTTGGTTTAAAATGAAGAAATTGTCAACTTGAAATTGTCGTCTACAGCTTCTTTGAATTCGGACTAGTTAAAAATTTTGCCGTAGGGTAGCGAACTAATTTTTAAATACGCAGGCTGTAAAGGGCAAGCAGAACAAGCCCCGGGATCTCGTGAAACAATTTACAATATGCGATGGTTTGCTGATCTAGCCGAACTTTCATATATATGCAACATTTAATGGCGCCACTCAGTCTGACTGGTAAAATAATTTATTTCATCAAGATTTATTTAAGGTTTAACTTTAACCGAATAATATGTAACGATCTGATGACATATAGAACTAGCTTTATATTATTTTATTATCAGACGTATCGCCAACACGCCCCCTGACCTCCAACAGGAACAAAAATGGCCAGCATCTTTACTTAAAATAAAGTACAACAAATATATTTTGAGTCCCATGAAGAAAATTAAAATGGTTGGCTGAGTGAAGCTTAATTTTCGAGCTTTAAGTAGCCAAACCAAAAAATTCACAACATAAAAGTTGGACGATGTTGTAGTTCTAGTTCACTTCCGGTCAAAATGAATGATTTGATTGGTCGATTGATTCTATGATTGACGACAGCGATCTGTTTACTACATTTCTCTACCAAAAGTCACCCTTTATCAACAAAAGAATGATTTAAAAGATGACTGGCTTTGAAACTTGCATATGTTCATGACATTTTATGATAATATGTTAAAAAATATTTTTTGTTGTTGTTTTATTTTTTTTTTTATTCCCGAAGGAAAAAAATAAGTGTTTGGTCCAACGCTTAATTTAAATCTAAAACGGAAATATTCATGTCACTTAAATGAACCATAGTTTGGAAACTAGTTTTTCATGTGGCGAAATTTACTTCCAAAATTAGTCTGTGTCATTCTAGGAACCTTTCTTTTTGTATACAGTTGCCAAATCGCTTGTCACGCCCACAGACCTCCAAAAGGGTTTTTTTCTTAACCTTTTCCCACACATTGACGCTTTTTGACGCCTCTTAAGAAAATAAATTGAGAAAACTTTGTGTAAAATGAAGAAATCGCTTGTAACAAGCAATTTCTGCATTTTGCACAACGTTTTCTATGCAGAAAGTTGAAAAAATCTAAAATTTCATAAACTTTAAATAGACGTCTTCAACTCCTTTCAATTTGGACCGGTCTAAAGTTTTGCTGTGTGGTAATGGGTTGAAACAACAGAAACTTGGTTGGCGGCCGAAACGTTAGAATAATTATCCTTCCTTTCTAAATCATTATTCCTTTCTTCTCTTCCAATCTTCACTACTTTTATAATATGTATGTATATACATATTTTTTTTACATTTATTTCAATGACATGAGCTCTTCCTATGCTATTAGGATAAGAACTGTAACGCTGTTGGTAGCGTATCGGACACTCAATCATGAGGTCAAGTGTTCGATCCCGGCCGCGGCAAATATCCATTCCAATTTATGTCTCCTACCAGTGGATGGATAATCCTATGAGCGGCTGGAGGCTCGAACATTACTTAGTGGCAGTGATAAATACTAGGAAACTATAGTTAGGTTCTCCAGCCGCCGCGATATCACTGAAATACTGTTGAAAGTGGCGTTTAACCCCATTCGAACAAGCAAACAGATTTTCTTTTATTCCTGTGCAAAAGTTAGATAATTCAAATAGCATACAGTGCATTTCAGTTGGAAAAGGGAACGGAAAAAACTTAAAAATACAGAGGCATTTGTCTATCCCACTTCCGGTAATATGTCCCTAGATGTAGATCTCAAAATGATATCTTGGCACATATTTGTTACAGCGTGCCCAACAAAGAAAATTCTTAAGCTCCACTTTAGTTAACCCATTCTTAAATCTTGCAATATTTATTACGGTCCTAGTTAGGCCAGTTAACCCATTCCCACTAGACAAAATTTTAGACTGGTCCAATTTGAAAGAAAATGCAAATGATAATTACAGGTTGATGAAATCTTAAATTTTTTCATCTTTTTTGATAGAAAACATTGTGAACAATGAAGAAATTGCTTGTATCAAGCAATTTCTTCATTTTCCACAATTTTCCAAAGCCTTTTTCTTGAGGGGCGTAAAAAGGAGGGACTGTGTGGGAATGGGTTAATAAAACGTTTCTTTGATACAAATTTATTCATACAGTTTTTAGGTTAAGATTTTAAATGATCACATGATAGCTTTCTCTCATAAATGACACATTTTTTTTATTCCAGCTGATATCTATAAATGAACTTTTAAAGCAATCATTTATTTAAAAAAGTTTCCATTTTACACGACGGTTCATAAATACTCATTAACCTAATACCACTAAATAACGCCTATTTACGCCCCGGTAAAATAATAAGAAGCAAAACATTTTGGGAAAAGAATAAATTGCTTGTAACGAGCCATTTTTTCTTCCCCCACAATGTTTTCCACCTTATTCAGTCATTTTTTTCAACTTCTTCCAATTTAAACCAGTCCAAAATATTGTCGTTTGGGAATGGATAAAAGTCAAATATTAAGACCGTAAGTTATTTTACATATTTATTGTCTAGCTCACAGGATCCTATGATGATTTAACAAAATAAGCATCATTTATAAAAAAAGTTTATGAATAAAATAATTCAATAATCAAGGGATCTTGCATAGGCCAAATTTCAGTTTGCCTGTAGTATTAGCCCCCATCCCCGACCTGATATAGCCGACCTTAGACCAGTAACTCAGCTTTTACAAAATCACCTGATAAACCCATTTCCAGATAACACAATTTTAGAATTTTCCAAATTGTAAGAAGTTGCAGGAAACATTTCAGACTGAGCTACATTGGGAAATAAGTGCCAGATAGGGTAGAAAACATTTCGAGAAAGAAGAAATTGCTTGTTGCAAGAAATTTCTTTTTTTCCAACAAATTTTTCAATGACCATATATCTTCAGGGCGTCACTTTGTAGTGATGGGTTCATAGCATCGTATGAACAAATACTAGGGGCAGTTTAGCATGTTTGTAGTTTAAATTAAGCATGAATTACTCGAATGTGATTTGTAGAATTGGTTTTACTTATTTTACTGGTTTTCAAAACTCACAGATAATTGAGGCAGCTAATAAAAACACATCTAAACAACGCTACTTCATTAAAATATTGAGAAAGTTATTAAAAAGAAATAGGTTATCTCTACCAATTCATATTTTTTAAATCATAATAACACATTTACCCTTTTTGACAAAGTAAATGCGAAAGGTAAGCATAGTCTTTGTATGGGCTTCTGAGCTGATAAAAAAATTCTGATTTATGAATTCACACTAAATCAATCTAAAGTCTGTCTATATTTTAAAATGGTAGCCTTTCCTCTTTCATTATTTATATTGTTGTTGTCTATCGACAGCAGAAAAATGAAAACGACAAAGGGAGAGAGAGAGAGAGAGAGCGATAGAGAAAGGGAGAGAGAGAGAGAGAGAGAGAGAGAGAGAGAGAGAGAGAGAGAGAGAGAGAGAGAGAGAGAGAGAGAGAGAGAGAGAGAGAGAGAGAGAGAGAGAGAGAGAGAGAGATTGAGAGAGAGAGAGAGAAAGAGACAGAGAGAGGAACGGAAAAAGAATTTGTACCATTTTATTTATTTATTCTTTTTTAATTATTATAATAATTATTATTTGTACAGGCGACGGTTTTCTATCTATATGTCTTGCGAGGCAATGCTGTATATTAAACCCATTCATAAAACAAATATGCCGAAGAAGTGCAAGTCCGTGGGAAGGCTTATTCGAGCTAGCAATGCTGACTATATCTGCGTGTTCTTTATCACTATACAGTTCAGAGGTCTATGCTAAATGTTCGACTAGAGGTCTCTTGAAACTGACGGACTGCAATGTCTATCAAAAAACCGATAGACCAATCAAATAATTAATCTTGACCGGCAGTGAACTCTTACTGAAAGAAGATAATACTTTTTTTCATTTAGGTACGAACCTGAAAACTTTACCACATGTAAAAAAGAAGTTTTCTTTTTTTTCAATTGCCATATCGGAAACGTTATACATGACGTCATGTGTGCCTACAAATTACATAGCTTTTTGATTTGCTTGGTTTTGATGATTTTTTTCCAGAATTAAACCCATTTGTTTTGTCAATCTAAAAGCTGTCGGTGGGTCGTAAACGTTTTTCAAGCAACAAAAAGTAATACGCTACCTATTAGAATTTAGATGGTTGCTTTTAAAATAAATCGGCATACAAAGTTACAGTAAAACGTAAATGAGGTAACAGTTTTCAGCCGATCTGTTGTCTATTGTCACTGTATCGTTATTGTTTTTGTTTGTTTTTACGAAAAATAATTACATGTCATTTAAGAAATGAAGATAATATATGAGCGCATGCGTGACATTTCCTACCATTACAGATGTGCGCCAAGTAAAGACTCAGATCAGCCTGTGCATCCGCACAGTCTGATCAGAGTCTTCACTCTGCGCTCTGTAGATAGATACCGATCCAAATATTCTTTAAATAATGAGCGAATATTCTAATTGCCCCGACTGGCAGTCCAGGGTGCTCAATGTGTGCGAGTCACGCACATGCGAAATGGTTGGAAATGACACGCATAGGCTCATATTCTATTTTCATTGAGGTATGAACAACAACTTAATAACACTAGTGGTTAAATCCTGTGCGTATTCACAAAAAGTTCTCTTAAATTCTTAAATGAACTACAAAAATATCTTTAAATCGCGGTAAAAACTTAACTCTATTCGAAATAAGGCTACAAACTAATGAGACCCTTTATCATTCGATCATTCTAAAGCTGTGTTATCATAGCTCCATAATTATTAACCTAAATCTAGAATCTAGTTGAAAATGTAAGGGTTAAGATAAAAATATATAAATAAAGTAAGGAAATCTAAGGAATTTTACACTGTTTTACCAATGTCGAAAATAAACCTATTTTTTTCTAAGCTGAAATAGGTTCAGCTGTAGCCCCCTCCCCCTCCCCCCTCTCTCATATCCAATATGAGAAGCGGAGATGTCTTTAAACGATTTCAAACCATTTCAATAAAGTGCTGACAAGCCTAAAGACATGATGATTAATATAATTAATCTAGTGTAATATATTCGTATGATATCATAGAAATTAAATGTGTTTATTTAATGTCTGCGCCGTAAACCATATTAAAATTCACGTTTAGTTTTTACTTCTCAAAATAGTTCAAGTCAATAGCTTGGGCCCTTAAGTATTGGGCCCCAAGTACAATTAAAAAAATGCCATACGCAGAGGTGACCATTTTGTACCGAATTCCCCTTTCCTAACCAACATAGATTTTCTCGAAATTACGGGACGCTTTTCAGTTTTCAAGGAATTTGACGTTTCAAAAGAGACTTGATTGATGGGAATTGTAAGCAATCACTTATTGAAATACCTACCATTGAAAACATTTTTAGTATCATTGAAAATTAACTTTTTATTTATTTATTTAGCCCTTATGCCGAATTTTTCCTGCTATAGAGTTGAAAATACACAGAGATTTTTCCCGTTATCTGTCGGCGAAATTAACTTGTTCGTATACTTCGTGCTGGAGTTTCTTATCAAAGATATAAACTTTACCTTTGTTCTGGCACAGATTGGAAGCCATGACTATTTACTGGTAACCTGTTCACAGTCAAACTAATTGCGCCATGTAAGACTCAGACTTTTTTAAATTAGGAAGAGGGGGAGTGGTATTTAAATATGTGTATGTGTGTAATTTTGTCTACCACCAAATGTGTATTTTCAAATAACTTGCGTATGCTAGAGGCGTACCTTTACAAATCAATAATACCAAAATTATGTCACAAGAAATGGACTCCTAAGAAACAAAAACAAAACAAAAATCAAAATACCGATCATTTACAGAGGGTAGGCATTTCTCGAATTGACGAAACGCCGTTGTCGTTCGAAAATCGAATTATTCATTTGGACCGGAAGAAGCTTTGAACTCCTACATTTGCGTTAAAGGCAAATCTTCCCTCCGAGGAAGGAAAAACAGCTTAAACAATTCTTCATTAATTTGGTTACTAAAGCAAACAAGATCCTTCTTATATAAATATGCAAAATGCGGGTATGGTTGCAGTTCTCTGGAACGAGTTTTTTGTATTTTTCTTATAAATTGTAACTCGTGTTTGTTTACATTTTGAGATCAAGGCGATTGCACCCGATTATTCCCCGGAAAAGTTCGCTAATCTTCGGCATTGACTGTTCTGCTGACTAAACTATACAGACAATTTCGTTATTCTTTGACCGAGATAGTTGTTTGAACGACTAGCGAAAGATAAAACGTCATCACTGACGTCATGGTTTTATGTAAACAAACCTTAAATTGTGGTGGGTGCCGTTTTAAAATATCGTAAATTCTTTCATTAAATGTACGCTTATCGCGTAGAATTATTTTGATCTTATAATTTCAGTCGTCATAATTATTGATGCCTTTGACACTCGATAATGGTTTTCTTATCGATTTTGTTCAATGTTTTGGGGGAGAATATGGCTTCAAGAATTTTTGTTGGATTGTCCATTTCTATTGCTCATTCTAGCACTGGGTACGACCTTTAAGGGTCGCAACAAATGACCTTTCTTTTGTTCTATGCCCCAGGCCCTATATTTGACAAAATTATATTGTCGTTGGGCGTGCAAAAAGTCGTAACTCCATTTTTATTCGTGCTGTACTTACGACAGTTTGCACATCCAACGATAATATAATTCAAACGATACCTCACTTAAACTCCCATTTCGGAAGTCAGTTTGCATGACCAGCGATTCGTTAATTGATTTTGAAACAAAAGACTTACTATGTGCATGTGTTTATAATGAGGTTTAGTATTAAGGGGTAATTCAGGTCCTAGCAAAACTTTAGCTTCAATGCAAATAATTGACGCAACGCAGCTGTCAGTCAAAGAATCATTCGACAAATCTAATCATCCATTTAGACCGGAAGTGTACTTAACTCCAACATTGGCCGAAATTTATGTGAAGTATGTTTTAATTGGTTTTGAGACTTAAACGTCCTAACTACAGCTTATTCAACTGTAGTTACAACCTTCTGTCCACCAACTTAACATTTAACTTTTTCGTTGCGTGTTCCTGGCCATACAGTTTGCAAAATAATGTCGTTACATATCTTAGTTGAACTACCTGTTGGAGGCCAGTTGGCGTAGCCAGTGATCCATCAATTTTAACCCTTGTCATGCTGAACCCGGAATATTCCGGTTTTGGCAGGAGGTATAGACTAAGATCAGACTACACTTATGTGCAGGCTGATCTTAGTCTAAACCTCCTGCTTGTACTTTTCCTGCCAGAGTTGTTCATCAAGTTGATTTCTAAAAAATTATTTATTTTTGAACAATAAGTTCTACCAGTGCTTTCAGCCCTTTGATTTGAAAGCAATTAAGTAGGTAATTTATACAGCATGACAAGGTGTAAATTTATCAGGCACTTAAAAGTTATCATTTTACATTTTATCCTCAACATTTTAGTCAAAATATTTCAAAAGTTTTACTGTTGAATTAAAAAAAAAAAAAAAAAAAAAAAGAAAGAAAAGATAACATGATCTTTGACTGAGTAAAAGTTTATCAGAAGTTCGGGACAAACTCTTAATTGAAAAAAAGTTGATAAAATTGAATCTAAAACTGAAAGAAGTATGCCTTTCAAATACTCGTAAGGCATTATTTGGAGATTACAGAAATATTCTTGTTTTACTTCATTGGGAATAAAATTCCACTTGTTTACAAATAACAACATTAGAAACACAACATCGGCGATCGTGTTGTTAATTTTATTCTGCATTATGGGAGCCTAGACTCGAGTTGGTCTTCGTCAGGTAGCATATTTTCGTCGTTGGATTATATATTTGGCTAGGTATAACTGGGACTTATTTATCTTTTTATTGTCAGTAGCAGTGTTAGCTGGTTTGTTTCCAGTTTTAAATTGTTTCAGAATGGTTCTGGTTTTACCCAATTAAAGATTCTCGATTAATTGTTCGTTCCATATAATAAGTATGAATCGTAAAAGAGAAGTTTTATATCATAGTTTTCGAAGTTTTAGAACGTTCTATAAATAGTTAAAGGATACGACCAAATTTTTATAACTACAGTTATTCAACCTGCTACTTAGAGGCTTGGTCGCTGGCAGACGATATGTCTTCTTCCTAATTCACATTCATAAAATATAAAAAAAGAGCGCAAATCCTTTCATCATTCGTATTCTTTACTTCTCGAGGTGGCAAAGTCACGTGGAAAAAAGTGATGATAACCTTATACAGTGGATACTTTACATTGTTAAAGATAACTTAAATTATCTTTATCAGATCAAAGTACCGAAAGTCCTGTAAGCTAGCAATTCATGGTTTTGTTAAGTGATCTTCGTTGTCAAGGATATATAAATAAACGAGGTTAAAATTAACCAAGGAGTTAACCTATTACAACATGACAAAATCTTAGACTATTTCAAATTGAAAGAAGTTGTAGACGGCAATTTCAAGTTGGTTGAATTTAGAAAATATTTCCCTTGTTGGGTGGAAAACATTGTGGACAATGAATACATTGCATGTCACAAGCAATTTCTTCATTATCCATAATGTTTTCCAAAGCCTTTTCTTGCGATTCTTAAAAAGCGAAACTGAAATGGAACGGGTTAAAGAGAATGCTTCAAAGAGTTCTCTACAATTTGAACAGAGTTTGCAATATTCCTGAAATAAAGAAGAACTACTTTTTATGGCGTAAGCATTCAATGGATTTAGTCGTTAAGCCTCCAGTGGTAGTTTGCACTCATTGAACTTTGAGAAGACCTCAGAATTGTGTCTGTTAACTTAGCTATCAAAGCTGACGCTTTGCTACCCAATAAACTGATATCACCATATATTTCTAATTTTGATGTTGGCTCATCTATCGAAATTCCCGCATTTTGATTGCCAGAAAAAATTGCCAGAAAAATGCGTAGTATGATTACATGAAATATGTGTACGGGACTTTTTTCGCATGCTTGTATAAAAATTTTGTTCAATAAAAAATGTATAAACTTGTACAATCTTGTACAATCTTTGCCGGTTTGCCTTATTTTAAAGGTTTTTATCATCAAATCATAAAATGAAATATCGCTATTCAGTGTAATAAGGTTTTTAGTTTCATAACTTTGTGAAAAGAAAAATATACCTCTGAAAAAAGATAGAATTTAAAAAAGAAAAAATAAAACAAAACAAAACAAAAAAAAGAAAAACAAGTCTTTTTTACTTGATTGCAAAACGGATAGCCGATGAGATACTTTAATCGAATTTACAGCAACAACAGACCAATATATTCTGACAAAAGATCAATGTGAATGTTTTAGTCTATTTTGTATCACTACTCTTGAAAGAACAAAATTTTCGAATTTATGAAACCTTCACCAGTGATAAACATTGATAAATATTGTGATAAACAATGTGGTAAACATTATTATGGGACAAAGTTTATGAACTCTTGTCCGATTAACTGGATATGTTCAAATAAATTTCAATGGTTCGCCCAATACCTGGTCCCATCAACATAAGGTTCTACATACGTACTTGTCTCCGTCAAACCCCAGACTGGTCACAGAAATCTTTTTAGAAAAAAAATCTCATCAAAACCTTTTTTGATAATCTCGCATTTAAAGTAGCTGTCGTAAAATCAAGTTCTTCTGGTAGATTCTGAATAAGTTAATCGTATATGGTTTTACGTCCGTGTCAACAGAATTTAATTAATAATTTCCGAGTTCAAGCTCAATTCAAGGCTGAATGAAAGATTTTATTGGTAGTTTGATTCCTTGATTGACAGTCGCGATTGGTCATTTCGATTAAGTTCCTCAAACGAATCGTTCTTGTGATGTATACGAACTTTAAAGAAAACGACTTACTGATTCGACTTGCCTCTTATATGTTTGATCCGTTATCAGGGTAAATCTGCTTAAATGGCGATAAATTGTTTCATAGTGTTTCTTTTCTTTTCAAATTTCGGAAAAAACTATCTTTCTTATTCATACTCAAACAAAAATCATTATCTTAAAAACTGATAGTGTAGCAACTGGTTTTGTCCACTACCCGACGATAAAGTTAAGACTAGTCCGAATATAAAACATTTTTAATTGGGTTTTACGCCCATTTAAACAGTTTTTCAGTCATATCGCAGAGGCTTGAGCACCTTACATTGGATTCCTGGTATTTATCACACCAGTACTACCACTACATTCTTTCCTAGCCTCCAGCTGCTATTCCACTTAGGTTTATGATTATCCACCCATTGGTGAGAGACAGATGTCGGAAAGGATATCCGCCATGGATCGAACCATGACATCCCATGATTGAAGATTGGAAATCTGATGCTGTACCGACAGCGCTATGACGACAGTTTAAATTTAAAGTATTTACAGAAGACATACACATTTAAGGTGATGAAATTTTTGGAATCGGTTTTTGTGGGTAAAATAAATTATGGATAACGAAGAAATTGCCTGGAACACATAATCCCTTCATATTACACAGTGCTTTTCAAAACTTTTAGCTAAAGCCGCTTAGCAATAACCAGACAAACATGGCGCCATCAAACATTCTATTTTACAAACGCCATAACGTAACCTCATTAAGAAAGGGTTTCCAGGCTAACAGATCATGCCTTTAGGATACAGGGAACTATTCCGTTTTCCATAGGCGACCAATATAAGAAAATAGCACATTGCTCATCCCAAGAAATTGCAAGGGAGTCAAACCATGCATCAAATTCAAGATCAAAGTGCCGTACGCACTGTAATTGGTCGTCACTGAGAAATTGGACATATCGTTGCATTCCGACCAATTTATATAACCATAAACTCGAGATTGTGTCGCTGCAATTTACCAAAACTGCCTTTAGCCCAACTGGATGTATATTCTGACGGGAAAACAGAAAAAAAAATCATTTCATTTTACAAGTTAAGAATTATCAAAAGGAGTAAAGGAAAACTGGACGGTCACACGGTTTAAAGATGAATGCTTCAAGGATTTCCCGCTAGTGATGAACGCGTCTAACCAACCCTTTCTTTCAATCATATCGAGGTGTAAACAAAGATGATACTGCCACTCAATTATTTTCCAGCCATAAGTTAATCAAAGTACTGGAAGTTCTTTTGGAGAGCAAATTTGATTATTATGCTTTCAAGCTGTCTAAAGAATTCGCCCAAAGAATAGTATCAATGTTTTTTTCCTTTGTTTATAATCAGCGCTGTTTAGGAACTTGTTAATTTCTGCCCAGAAAAAGAGAGGGATTTGAAATTTCATGAACCTGCTGTCAGCATTTGCTCTTAAACTTAAGTTATCATATTTCCATAATTTTTCTGTTTTGGCTTTATAAAAATAAGCTTGCGGGGATGATCTAACCATGGCTATTTAACAATCGAGAATTTTTAAAAATTCAGTTTTCACAAAAAGTTGCTTTTTTGTCGGTACCCATGTTGCACCAAGGTCTTACGCTCGTGTAAAATAATATTAGTTCTAATTAACATTCACGGAAATATCATACACTAGGATAGAACCTACGTGTTGTGAAAGTAATAGAAATTAAAGTTGTTTTATCCTAATTCTAAAGTCGGAATGCAACGATATGTCCAATTTCTCCGTGACGACCAATTACAGTGCGTACGGCACTTTGATTCTTGTATATATCGATATCTTATCTGTTAGGTATAAACTGACAAACAATAACTTGTATCACAATAAATTTCAAACTGATTTCACATTTCACTTTTTGGGGGCTAAAGGCATTTCTTTTATTTAGGAAGAATTTTGTATCGCAACACATTTCTGTTATGAAAGGCCCTAAGATCCTAGGAGAAAGGCTCTAACATATACCCTATACATATATGAATTGAACCCGCCCATAAAAGCCGTGTTTTTAATACAATCATATTATCTTGAATAAGTCTGATAGCGGGCGACCCTAGGACCATTCTTCTGAAATTTTGTTGAAATCTATGTGGTAGTTCCAGAGGAGAAGATTCTAAAAGTTTTCAATACATACACATTATAATACATGCACATCAACCATGCTCATATAAGCTTTATTTCTTATCAAATCGTAATTCCTTCAAAGCAACCTGATAGAGGCTACCTAAGGGACAATCCTTCAAAACTTAATTCAATGATATCTTAGATGATATTTAAGGAGAGCGCTACGGAAGTGACGCACGGTCTGACGGACACACGGCAGAAACAATGCTCTGGCAACAATTAAAATGCATCCGTTTCCTGTTTAGAGTGATACAGTATTTTGCTAACAAATCAAGGCAAACAAAACTTTAAAATCTATGAAGTTTATAGGCATTCTTTAATGCTTTTCGGTCGATTATCGAGATTTCTCGGTGGATTAACACTAAATAATTCCACCGTGGAAAAAAACTTGGTAAATTTTAGCCTCGCTTTCGTCAATTTTACACTGCTTAACGTCATCTCAGCTTGACCAAAGACACTGATGGCGTAAGACTTCAAGTTACCACGTAATATTATGCGAGATGACACATTATTTAGACTGCGTCCAGGAAACAAATGGCCCCTTTTTGCAAGAAATAGAATATTTAGTAGTTTTCCGTGTAAGAACGAGAAGCCCTTCATTTCGTTAACACTTTGGATTTTGGATTTGGAAAATTTCCAAATGTATAAGATTGAAAAATCTTGATCCTGCTAAGCCTATTAGGTCTGAGCAGGACCGTTTCTTTACGAAATGCGTAAAAGGTCGAATTTTTGCCTAATTCAAACGGCTTAAATATATATCGGTTGTAAGATATTGGTATCCTATCATATTCATCAAAATTGGGTATTGGCTATGTACACAGTATTTCGAAACCGCTTAATCTCACGAATGTTTTTTCGTGTGTATAATTGATAAGTGAGTTCTTTGTGAAATGTACAATGTACATTGTAAGCTAATCTGGTCAAACCCGGTTATTGTATAAAACTAACACGCTATTTCGAAAGATGTTTACAACAATACATTAACCACACAGTGTTTAAAAAGGCGCGAACGATATATGCCTTAAGCTGAATTATTTTTCTTGATATTTATCGACTCCACTATTGTTAGAAAGTGGTTTTTATTTTTTCAATTCCTATATTGTTTTGTGTCGTTGTATATTTATGAAACCCTGATATTTTCGCAAAATACGAAGGAATTAAATGTATAAGAATATCAAGAGTTGAATAAAACTATACGTATCTAAGGTTGACGTGAAAATCTTTGCTTATCAAAAAAAACAAAAAAACAAAAAAACAAAAAAACAAAAAAACAACTTTTGGAGATAAGTCGCCGGGTCCCCTTTTTTTCAAAGCACTGTTATAACGGAGTTAAAATAGTTGCTAGATGTTTCAGTGATGATTTCTCACATAGTTGCACAAAATGTACTAAAATAATTAATATACCACTTTGCGAACATATTATATTTGAATGTGAACAGCCACTGATATAAGGTTTTATTTATTTAGTCAAATACGAGTAGTATACGGTGAATCACTTTTCAACAGGTTTCTAGAACTCTCGGACTCTTTTAAGATAATTACTCTTGTATCAGGTTTTGAAAATATTATAGAGAAAGGTTTCTGGTCTGAAAACTCATTATTCTTTGTTCTACCTATTTTGAGTAAACTTTGGTATATTTATAATTCATCTGTAATATAATTATGGCATATTCATCGTATTCATGGCGTTGTTTGGCGATTGGAATCTCGTAGCTACAGTTTTGGTTGCGGGCTTTTGGTCGTCTACCAACGATATGCGATATACAAGCTTTAAAGCGCCTATTCATTAAAGTTTAAAAAACAAACAGTAAGGTCGATTATAATAACGTCAGGTAGAGCGACATATGATGTTCTCAAGCCTTTTAAGGCATTTAGTGTTTTCTGTTTTTATTATTTTTGTTTGTTTGTTTGCTTGTTTTTTAACAATATTTTTCTGTTACTCTGAAGATTGTTGAAAGCGGCGTAAAACCCCATTCAAATCAAATCAAATTCTGTTACTCTGTTTACCGCTTGAGCGGTACTTTTGTAGTTCGCTTTCGGTTGACAATGGTACGTTCTCGTTATTTCGCTACTTTAAATTTGTGTTTACTTCATCCTTGTTTGTATTCTTTTCGGTTTCGCAATTAATACAGCAAGTATAGGTGAAAATGTGGCACACTTAAAACCTTTCCTGTTTTGATAGACAGACTAGTCCAAATTCTGAAAGCTCGTCATAGGCAATTTCAAATAACGTTTCCGTACTGAAAAATTACAGATAAAGGTCAGGAGATCACGATTGTACTGGAAAGGGCTCAAAAATTTCGATGTTTGTGTCAATGTTTGTACCTAAATGTCTTTCTTTTCATCGTGTTGTCTTTATTGTGCTCTTTTTCTGTATATCTATGTATTTTGAAATTTTGCTCGCCTACATGGCGGAAATGAAAGATAATAATAATGATATTGGCAAATCAACCTCAGATCGGCAATAAATATACTGGGTGCGGTTTGAAAGTTCCTGGACTTGTCCATTCTTGAACATATCTGACGCCCAATCACAAATAAAACACCTAATTTACATTGTAAAGTTTATGTTGTTGTTGTTTTTAAGAAATATAGGTATGCAGAAATTATTCAGACCAGAGGCGCATGAGCGCCTGATTCGCTCCACCGGCCTGAATTTACTAATCATTCCTGAGAATTTAGTTGAAACCATCCTGCAGATTGAAGGTTTTCACTGTTTACCATATATCGATGTAAGCCCAATCCATTAAACCAATGCTTACAGTCAATTCTTTTTTAGCAATGTAATAAGGGTCCAGCAAAGGCTAATTCCAGTGAAATTTGGTTGAAATCCATCTAATTGTTTCTGAGAAGAAGATTTTCAAAGCTTTCAGCATATGTTGATACCCCCCCCCCCCTAATAAAGCCATGTTTTTTGTTCGGACAAAATTCTTTGAAAAAATCTGATAAAGGATCACCATGGGATCAATCAAGTGAAATTCGGTTGAAATCCATCCATTGGTTTCTGAGAAGAAGATTTTAAATTTTGTACTATATATGGAAATAATCCCCGCCCATGAAAGTCATGTTTTCAACGGATCTTAATTCTTTGAATGAATCTGATAAAGGGTCACCAAATGATCATTCCTGTAAAATTTGGTTTAGTTCTTTCAGTACTTTCTGAGAAGATTTTTAAAGTAAAAGTCTACAGACGGACGGACGACTGGAGGGACGCACGACGGACACAACACCTTGACAATAGCTCGCTGGGTCTCAGCCAGTGGAGCTATAAAGCAGAATTATATATTGAATGCAAACGTGCGAAGCAATTTGAAGCAAAACGCACTTTCCTCCTTTAAGCAAGAGAAGAATGAAAAATATTTCGATATAAAAAATACTTCAAGCTACGCTGTGAAAAGGTGTTCTAAAGCCATAATGGTAATTCAATATCTTGAATATAACGCGGTCAATCTTGAATATAACACGGTGAATAGAAGTAAATAAAGCACATGTCTACTCCACGTGTCAGGTTGCCGATATTTCAACCAGCAAGTAAGGTCGCTTGGTTATACACCCAAAAGTAACACTCTCTTCTACTTGCATAACAAAGAAATCGTATGAATTTACAAGCATTATAAAACTATTGATAATAGTATATTCTACGTTACAAAGACAGAATATAATCGTGAAGAAGATCGTGGCTAACAACTGACGATTTAACATTGAGATGCACCTGTAGCTGATATATTCTTCAGTTGTCATGTGAGTCCGTTGTTCAAATCTTCTAACACAATGCGGTGTCCTAGATTGTGACGTTGTTATCGATTTTATATTGTCGACAAGAGACCTTGAAAGTCGTTAGTCTAGCGTGAATTGGTTATTGCGATATAATTATGAACATGAAGGAAACCTTACATTTACAGAGTAAACTAGTATTTTTAACTAAAAAACTATAAGTGTAACGCCATATAACTCTTTAAAAAAATTCAACCGTGTTTTTCCACTTAATCGCTTTATTATGAAAATGCAAGAGATACACGTAGGCGCTTTTTAGATCTTTGTTTGAATGGGTTTAAACGCCACTTTTAACAGTATTTCAGTCACATCGCGGCGGATGGGGCACCTATCGATGGAGTGCTTGTATTTCTCACACCAGTACTACCACTTCATCCTTTCCGTGCCTACAGCTGCTTATCCCACTTAGGTTTACGATTACCCACATACCCACTCTTTGTATACTACAAGTGTACACATGTAAATGAGCTATTTATTTCTTCTACCGAAGACGAAATATATTTAAGAGATGAAGAGAATTTTTTTTGTTTTCATGGAGGTATGAACCGAAAACCTAATCACACTGTATGAATACGCGAAGCGGATTCATACAGTGTGTGGTTAGGTTATTCGGTTCATACCTCCATGAAAACAAAAAAATATTATTTTCATTTCTTATAATTTAATAGCATCGAGCGAAAAAAAAGCTTTACAAATTTTGATACCTTTTTGTATGGGACTATATTGTGCGGAAGCATACAAAATCGCTGCGTGCTCAAAATTTTGTTCATGGAGTTATGAATATTTTTTTTTCGACCAATCAGAACGCCCGTTTTTGATAGACAAAACTAAAAACTAAATTATTTACAAGTGGCAAGAATTAAAACATTACATGCATCGACCGAAAAAAGGTCTTTAAATTTCATTTTGGTGAGACACGATATATAGTTTTGCAATGAGCAATTTGTATTATTCCGATATCAGGCTGCGGATGTAATCACAAAATGTATGTACTTTCATAGATGTACAAGTTATAGTGAGTGATCAAAAGTCAATTTTGTCACCTTTGATCACTATTAATAACTTGTACATCTGTACGATTGCTTGCACATTTAAAGTATTCTATTCATGTGAGAAATTTCCTCTCCAAAATCAAATGGCTAAGTCAGAAATATCAGGGTGCTGGTAAAGTTTTGTGCGTTGTTTGTTTATTTATGACTACAAGTATATCTGATTCCTGTAAAAGTTCCCTATACGACGTCATTACTTTAGATAAAACTTATTGCATTATAATTTATTTAAGAGACGAAGAGAATTTTTTTGTTTTCATGGAGGTATGAAAAAACTAAATCTCACTGTATAAATACCTCCATGAAAAAAAAATGTCCTCTTCATTTCTTATAATTTAAGGACACCAAACAAAAGCCCCCAAAATAGTTTACAAATTTTATAGAACTATTTTGTGCAGAAGCATACAAAATAGGTGCGTGCTGAAAAATTTGTTCATGGAGGTATTATCATTATATTTTGCCGACCATCCAGTACGCTCGTTTTTGATGGACGAGGAGTAAAAATTGAATTATATAAGGTTAAAGTCAGATGATCGTTTTAAGCGTCAGGTACAATGGCAGTGTTATAAAACAGCAATTTATTCCATGTAAAAACCATGATATTTGATATTTTATTTGGCACATTGAGAAAGGCTTGCCACCGAAAATACACTAATGAAGAATTTGAAAATTGAAAATTAAAAAGTATTGTTAGGGATAAATCTTTGATTTTGAGTTCAACTGACCGTTAAAAGTGATCATAGATGTAAACTTACTCCAGCGAAATGTTTGATTCACTTAAATGTAATTTACTCAGTCTAAAAGTTTAGACTTACAATTATTTAACCTTATGAAGTGTCCTTAGCAATTATAGATTGTCTTGGATATGGTGCTATTATTAGGGTCGGAAAGGAAATTGTAAGAGTAATATGACCCAATAGCATAAGTATGTAAAATTGTGGTAATTGTAAACTATGGTCATTTCGATCTTGAAAAGTGACTTAAGCTTACCGGTATTAAAAAACTTTAAACAAAGGCCTCCTCAGACGGAGCGTACATGTATAATCTAAAGATAGTTCAATGAACTACTACAAACCTTCTTTAATAAAACACGGCCAAATTTTGTTTTAATCTATTTATTTCGTTGTGTGTGTGGGGGGGTGTTATTTTTACTTTGTTAAATTAACACATTTTATAATTCATATATTTGTGCCTGGACAAGACATTTGAAAATTGATCTTGACAATGACAGGTGATATTGAACTTAGTATGAACCATATTTTTGGCATTTAATACTAGTCAAATTTCAAAGAAGTTTCAGACGACAATTTAAAAGTGGTGAATTCTATATTTCTTTGTCTACTAGAATATTTAGGGTAGAAAACCTAACGGATAATGTGTAAAGTGCATGCAACATGCAATTTTCCACGATGTTTTACCAATCTTTTTTTTCTTAAGGGGCGTAAAAAGCGCGATTATGTAAGAAAGGGTAAATAGAAAGGCTTAACGATATAAGAAATAGATAAGTACCATCTCAATGTTATGACAAGTTTTGTATAGTCTTTTATTGATAAACATAATCGCCAGATTTGACTATGTAATGTGAGGTATAGAAATAATCTATAAAAGATTATTGTTTGTTTCAGTGTAAGATCAATTTATCTGTCCTTGAGTTTTAGCCACAAAAGCTTTATTTTAACGAGTGACTGTGTTGTTCACGAAACGAAAGATAAATCGAGCTTACGCAAAATCAAGCGGTTGTTATATTTATATAATTTAATTTTCAGTTTCGTCTATCAAAAACGGGAGTTCTGATTGGTCGAAAAAATCATTCATAACTCCACGAACAAAATTTTGAGCACGCAGCGATTTTGTATACTTCCGCACAAAATAGTCCAATACAAAAAGGTGTCAGAATGTGTATAATAATTGCTTTTTCGCTCGATGCTATTAAATTATAAGAAATGAAAAGAATATTATGTTTTTGTTTTTGTTTTTGAACCGAAAAACCTAAAACCCTAATCACACAATGTATGAATCCGCTTCGCGTATTCATACAGTGTGATTAGGTTTTTCGGTTCATACCTCCATGAAAACAAAAAATATTCTCTTCATCTCTTAAATGATTTTTTTTAGCTGAAAGTTTCTAAAAGCACGTCATTTCGCACCTGAATTACTTAGCAACTTCATAATTTCGCCATTTCTTTCGCTTCCGACTTGGACGAAGTTTAATAGAGAGCAATGAACGAAAACAGGGCCTTATATACCAAAACAGTGAGTTTATCATTTTGATAATTTCATTGTTTTTTCAGTGAACCTATTCAGTAATAATCTACCGATTAATTTCGATAATACACTAGAAAGCATTTAAGAAATAAATAATATTTAATAATATACATCCTTTGATTACTTCATCAAATAACGGAAACATTACCTTTATCTATTGAAAGGACAATCCATCACCACCAATGTCACATAATATTCAGGAAAACATTGAAAAAAGGGGGTGGGAGAATGGCTTGAAACAAGAAATTACCCCCTTTCTTGCACTGCTGTCTACCCTCCACGCTACTTACATTTCAATGCCCTTAGATTTTAAATTGGCGTCTACATTTTTCTACTATTCAAAACTAGCCGTCTGGCATTGCGTTTAAGAACTTATAATTAGCGAAAGTAGTTGAAAAAAATATGCTAATTTGATGGCATAATTGTTAATATCTGGTGAAAGTTTTGAAAAGCATACGATTATTTAAATGCTGCAAGTTTTCTTTAAAAACAGTGCTCAGTGATGCACAAAAAAGAGCGTAGCAAATATGTTACAATAGCAGCGACCGTCTATGACGTAGGCCTACAATATACGAGTTGGGTAAATGTAGTACACAAATCTCAAGAGGTTGGACAAACCGCCAACCAACCGATTTACTTTTATTTACATACTACTAGCCATAGATTTAGCAAGTAACGCCTTTTAAATCGAGGCGGACCTTACTGTCGGAGTCAAAAGAACAAGTGGGCGGTGCCAGCGATTGATCAGTTGGAAGTTTGAGTTGTGTAAAAACTGAAAATTGGCATTTATGACATTCTTGTGTAGAGGCCATATTTGTTTTATAATTTGGATGAAACTTGGTAGGAATAATTGTTAGATCATAAATATAAACCTTATTTAAAACGATATTTTATTTGAAAACATAGGGTAAAGGGCATTAATTGAAATCTACCCGAGTACACTCCAGGGAGCATAACTTTTGCCCAATCCTGATGAAACCAGTTCTGAATGATTGTTAGATCATGAACAAGAATGCATTCGAAATATGAAGATTTGCAAACATGGGTAATGGGACCTAAATAATAATTTCTTTGTTTCTCTTCATTTCTTGAAAATGGAACTATTCGATTGAAGGTGGCCTTAATGACAATTTGATCACTTTCTACGACTTGTATAAATTTGGGCTGTTTGCTTCTCACAAATACGATATTCATTGGGGTTTCAGTTTCATGTTCCTTTGTTCAATTTAGAACTCAGGTGAGCGATCTAGGACCCTCTTGTCTATTTCACCATGTATTTATTTATCTATTCATTAGTTTATTTGTGTTTATGTTTACCATATATTCACTTATTTATTTGTCCATCATTTTTCATATATCTATGTTCTAAGTGAACATCATCCTTTTGTAACTAGATAAGATAATAGCCGATGAAATATCAAGTATCAGGTCGTCGATGGGCGACTAAATATCGTAAAAACATCTTGAATATGTACCTCATATCACGAGAGAATTTTCTACATTAACAAACGTGAGTGCTTTTATGTTCTAACGTTTTCAGATAAGTTTGCTTTTAAAGTTCCCGTACTGTAGTTTTGCAGTTGTATCCCGCAGTGTTTCCGTAAATCAAACAAAGTTAAGGACTTGATTGTATTTCCTTGTTCTCGTTGAATGCTTCCTTGTTTCTCATGTGTAGTTTCCTTGTGTTTGAGAACTAGTGTAACACAACACTTGATAAAAGCCTTGTGTTTTGAATTTGCGCAGTGATTAAACCATGAGAGCGTACATCAAATATGTTTAGCTTTCTACTTTAAATTAGACAATATTGATCCTTTATTGTCTAGTATTCATTATAAGTTTTCACATGCATTTTAGACAAGAAAGGTTTTTCAACTCATTTCAAGTCATTTTCTGCGTAAAAAATATAACTAGATGTTTCACATTCATTCCTCCAAGGTTGGATCTACCAGAAGGTTTGTATTGGACATGACGGGTTATAATCACAAAAGTAGAAATCCTCAGGATAAGATGGCGACATATGGATCTTCAGTCGCGAGGGCAAATTAGGCAAATTTTGGAGCGTAGGGTAGTTACTGACATATGTGGTTGCTTTATTGAGATATCAAGTTGGTCAAATTTGGATAATAGAAAGGTCATGATGCTATATTATCAAATCATGCACTTGACATTAATGCCTTTCCATTTTGTCTTTGTTGGATTTAATAAAATGACGAGCAAGTAGTATAGATATATACAAAGACAACCACAATACATATAAAATGATAGATGAGTAATGAAACAAAAAACAATGAAAAATGAAACCCTTTATTCATCTCTAACAACATGCCAATTGTCGCGTTTGTTCTGCGACATGAAATGGCAGATATAATAGGGGTAGACCTGTAGTGGTTATTCTTATATCCAGTTAAACATATTGGGCCTTACACACAGGCCAGTACTTTTCATTCCAAAGCTTATTTACATCGAGATATAAGATATTAGCTTTGGAATGAGGAGAGCAGTAGTTAGTCTCGCCTACGACAGGCCACAGAGAAAGGCCGAGGAACTATTCTGGAAAAATACCCGGTACCCCATGGTGCTGATCATGTTGAAAAATAAGGAATGAACCGAAACTTATGACACCTTATGGGCAATTATGACTTGTGACTTGTAACTTATTACTCTTGTTCCATAAAGACTCACGACGGAATAAAACAACAACACGGACACAAACAAAAAACCTTCAAGTTTGATAAGCAATAATTGTAATTCCCACAGCTGTTATATTGTTATGAGTAAATGTCAGAATTAAAAAAAATAAAAATAAAAAACAGCAGCGTGAAATATGATGGGTTTTTTGTTGTTGTTGTTGTTTGTTTGTTTCACTACAGACAGAAAAAGAGCGAGGAGTCTAGGAATTTTAGATAATTGACTTTTTAAATATTGGTAGAAAGTTACGTGTAAAATCACTCCAAGTGTTCCTTATTGCATATCCCTACGAAGCTTTCGGAAGGCGGGACAGGTCGGGGCTGGGAAGACAAATTGACCTACATTCAACAAACGCATTTCATACACTATCTGCACGTTCTAACTGCATCTTGTTCCGTTGTATATTTTCCCTAATCATACCAATACGAAATGTTTAGAGGGTCTGAGTGTATTGCTATGCATCCTGCAGAAGTTTGAGTTACAAATTGTAAATTTGTATTTAACGAAAATACTAGTTTTTCAAGGTTCCAAATAAAAAGACCCTCCCTCTGATTGATCAAATGATAACATATCTTTTATGTGTAGGCTTATCAGCACTAAATGAAATAATAAAATTCAAAAATATGTTCCTCGAAAGCATTCATTAGATTGAATGATTTTGAAAGACTATATTTCATTTGATAGATCTCATCTTAAATTCAAAGTTTAATCCATTCTCACACAATCATGGTTTATGGAGACCCAAAGAAATAAAGCTTGTAAAAACATACTGGAAAATGAATGAATTGCTTGCTACAACCAATTTCTTTATTATCCACAATTTTTTTCAACACTAACCCTATCCTGCTTAATCCCTGGGGTTTTACGTCCCTGTGATTTTATCATTGAGAAAATTTGTGGAAAAAGAAGAAATTGCTTGTAACAAGCAATTTCTTCTTTTTCCACGATATTTTCTACCCTACTGACTGGTTTGTTTTCGCATTAAATCTACTTTGTACCTTTGAATTTGGACAGGCGTAAAAATCATTTAAAAACAGACAAGGGTTAAAGGCTAAAGAAATTAAATTTCAATCTATTTTGAATTGTCTGCTACAACTTTTATTTTGGACAAATCCAAACATTTTTCGTCTGGTAATTGGTTAAATGGGAAGATAAACATTTAGTTTTCATCGTTGGACAAACCTGCATCGAATGAAACACAAGGCCATGTGCACTTTAAAAAAACTCCTCAAAATCTCTAGTTTGATCTCAATGTTGTTTGCCATTAGTATACTTTGGTTACACCTCCCTCCGTTTACTACAAGGAGTTCAGATTCAATGATAAACACGTGGCTTTTTTGACGTTTCAGGCTTTTATAGCATGGGAACTTAGTTTTTACATAACTTTGTCCTAGCTTAACGATTTTTTATACAATTTAATGTTGATACGCCTAAACTTTGCTTGGTCGAACGTGCCAGTGAACTACAGACACGAGCGATATTATAGCTTTTGTCGTACACTCAGTGAAAGATGGGTCTATGTTAACCCTGTCATGCTGAATTAAGATTTTATATAGAATTGTTTTAAAATCAAAGTAGTGACTGCACCTAAAGATCTTAATGAGGGTCAATATTTCTCTTGAAAAAATATTATTTAAGCAATTTTGACTTAAATGGGACAAAGAGGAGGTGGAGACAAAGATCAGACTGCACTTATGTGCAGGCTGATCTTTGTCTTTACCTCCTGCCAAAACAGGAATATTCCGGGTTCAGCATGACAAGAGTTAAATGAAAAACAAACGATAATTCTGTTCAACTTGAATGCAAGGAAATTCAAACCTTTCAAATAAGATTTATTTTGAAAGCATACTTCCATGAGAGTTTTTTGTTTGTTTTGTTTTCCTTGTTGTAATTGCTTGTTGTTGAAAGATTGGGGGCAAGGCTAAAAGACACTCCGCCCCCTCTCCAAAACTAATTCTTGCTAGACCTCTTGCTACTACGCCTGTATGCTATAGTAAAATTTAATTCTTCCTTTAACACTTTAATACAATGCAAGCGGTCTGAAAGTTCGAACATGGCAAAACGACATTTTAATCTCCTACTACCGTTCGAGGCTAGCTATTGAGATCGGTCATTGTCCTGCATCCGTTTTTTTCCCTACCTGCATTTCAGCCCGTCCTTGAACAGTTATAAGAATTCGTCTCCTTCAAAACTCACCATCAGATTTCAGCCAAACTATATAGAAGTGGTCCGTAGTTCATACAATTTGAAGATATTTCATAGAATTGAAACTCATGGGGATTCTGGTTGCCATGGCAGCCGATTGAGAATAAAGAAATTCTCTTCTGAAACCGTTAGGCCTAAAGCTTCCATAGCCTTTTTGATATGTCAAATAGCCAAATAACCCTCGACGATATATCTTCAAACCAACAAACACTCTACACTTTAAAATATCTGTACATTTTGGAAATACAAATTTTACAGAGAAATGAATTCTTTAAATTCTTCTCCTCCAAAACAGTAAGGCCTGTAGTTTTCAAATCATTTGATGATCTTCTTTCAAGATAATTTAAATTTATCTCTTACAAGACCTAGAAAAAATGAAAACGTATTATAATTTGCTATAATTAATTACACTTTTGTACGAAATTGAATCTAATTATTTATTAAATCATTTTGTGTATGTTGAACGATTCCTACAAAAACCGCAGTGGTCTCATACCTGATAAGTTGCACCTACAATGGTGATGTTTCAATGGTGCGAGAGATAGTCGCACTTTCTATTTGTTCTAAGAGAAATAAATAATAATAATAAAACATTGTTTTTTGTAAACATGTTGTACCAAGACTGAAATATAATTTCAGATGACTTAAGTACCTCCTTTCTTGACTAAATGATTCAACATCAATTTATCCACATTGTAATTGAGAAGTAATTGTGTTTTAAATTTCCTACTGCAATCTGAACTTCTATGAATTAAATTTACGTGTATTTCACCCTAACTCATGAATAACCCAGATTTTACATAAAAAACGAATAGAGGAATCCTGAAAGTATTTTCTTCTTATCTAGGAGGACAAAAGCTACTTCAAATAAGTGGCCCTGTAATTTTAAAGATATATGTGCGCATGTGTTACTTTTCCAACAATTACACATGTGCGCCAAGTAAAGACTCTGATCAGTCTGTGCATCTGCACAGTCTGATCAGAGTCTTCACCCTGTGCTCTGTAGATAGATACTGACCCAAAGCTTCTTTAAACAATCAGCGCAAATTCTAATTGCCTCGAATGGCTGTCCAGGGTGCTCAATGCGTGCGAGTTACGCACATGCGAAATGGTTGGAAATGTCACGCATAGGCCCATATGATAAATATAATTTCATTGGTTGTTCGGTGAAAATTATCAAGTGATAATCAAACAAGAAATCTCGGTGGTTCATAGGAAAGTGACTCTTGAACAGGTTTTCATGAAAAATTGATCTAGGAAAATTATCTAATTTTCCAATATTTATTGATGTAATTTTCACGATAAATAAATAATCTTTCTTCTTGTTAGATCTACTAAATTCACTTGAAATTTAGTTTAATGTGATATATTCCCTATGGCCTACTTTGAAACAGCGGAATTTTTCGGATGTGGTCGTTGGGCTTCGGATGAAGTCGATAACGACTGTATTGCCAGCGGAAGCCATTGGCGTCATGGAAATCACAAATGAGGCAACTTTCGGTACAATCAATAGATAACGTATTTACCGATAAACTCCGGACTGTTCCTTTCGCTGACTTATTTTGCGCGTCGTAACGCGACATTTTTCGCCTCTTTTTTTTCTTTGGATAATGAACTTTCGTTTCATTACAAAATCAGCAAAATCACCTTCTTGCAAAAGTCTGAAAGCATTTCATTCAGAAAATTGAGAGCCATTTCTTTTCCTTTCATTATCTGTACAAAAGCCGCTCTAAAGAATGGACTAATACTTTAGACGGCGTGTATAATTTTCCCCTATCGATTGCCTTGTCTGCTTATCACGAAATCAGAACATCGATTTAGTATATGTTTATCTGCTTATCGTCAACATTATTTTGTGAATATAAGCACCCTTAACGCTTGAAACAGTTGGAAAAACATCCTCTGCAAAGACAACAGGCCCACTTCTCAATATTTACCATTGTAATCATAATTGTTATTGTTTCGAGGAAATAATAATAAAAAACCCAGAATAAACCCGCATGCTTACCTATCTAAATCATAGTGTTTATTCACCCTAAATAGCAGCGATCGTCTATGACTAAGGCTATATATGCTTTGCACTAAGACGTTGTACAAACAATTCAGTATATCTTGTCTCGGAAATATCTTTAGCTTAACCAGAATCAACAACATCAAAAGAAACGAAATGATCCCTTTTTCAATTCGGTATTCAATAGCCATTTTACTTGAGTTGGTATATCATTTATAATAATCAAATGGTAGGATATTCTTTGTTCTTCCTACCTTTTTGAAAGCGAGGCGCACGCGCGCAAAAGTTGTAAAAAAATCTCTTCAACCATTTCTTCTATAAGATACGTTGTGTCATTAATGGTTAACGCTCATTTTTTTTCTTAACAAGATATTGAATCTGGAAAAGTTTTGAAGCGAGTCGTATCGTAACGAGTTGAAGCTTTTTCTTGATTAATCATTAAGGAAGAAGAATAAACGTTTGTTTTCGTGTACGATCGATATTTCATTTTTTTTTACCAAAACAGCCAGTTTTACTCTCTTTTACTCTCAATCAAACTGTATTTCCGACATTTAAGTCGCAAATCCCCGCCCCAAATAAATAAACATTTTACTAGCAGTAAATAATTCAAAATTACTTCGTTCAATATCTTATATTTACTTCATTACGATGATAAATTCAAATGTTTTGATGATGTCACATTTGTTTGGTTATTGCTAGGCAGTCCAAGAAAAAACTTCAAAGACGTCATTTTATTCTAAAATTTGAAAATAGTAATTTAATGAAAACATATTTTTTCTCTGTCTTTAAGGCAGATCAAATGACCAATCTCGGCCGTAAATCAGATAACCAGTCGACCAATGAAATCATTCGTTTAGACCAGAAACCAACATTGGCCGCCATTTTTGTTTACCTTTTTCTGTTGGTCTGGCGACTTAAACGTCTTAGCTACAGCTTTTTCAAGCGGTAGTTACGACTTTTAGGTCGCCAATTTACTATTCTACCTTTTATTTACATTCTACTTGCCATAAATTTTGTAAAATAACAAATCGAAGCGGGATTCCTGTCGGAGTCGTTGGGCCTGGCAAATGGAGCAAGTGGGCGGGACCAGCGATTGGACAATTACATTTTCATCTTTTAGATTGAGAACATGTTGGTCTGGTGATACATTAGCTATTTCATGGTGTTTCATCTGTCATCAATATGTGTCGGTCTTTACATTCTGGACAGAACCTTGTTGACGACATTCAGGTTAAGCATTTTTTGGTTTGGTGATTTAAGCGTCGTACATGAAACTACAGCTTATTTATGAATTTCGGTCGCCAACAAACCATTTTACTTTTGGTCATATGCTACTGGTCATATATGTTGCGAAATGGCGCCGTTTGACATGTAATTCAAACTTCCTGTTGGAGTCAGTGAGCGAGCCGTAAATTTCTCCTTTGGTCAATAGTGGTCACTTTATCAGAAATCTATGTTATAACCTAATATCTATTAAAAATATATATTATGTTGATGAACTGTTCCTCGGTCAACAAGATACCCTTTCGAAATGTGCCCCGAACGTCTGGTCGTTGTCTAATGGCAATAACGAATTGCGTCATGTGGGATGTGTTACCAGGCTTTTACTTTTAATTCCTTTGAGATATTAAACCGCGTTGATTTTTAAAAAGTGTGGAATGTAATATTTATCAAAAAAGAAAAAAAAACTGGTTGGTTTGCGACCTAATTGTCGTAACTACAGCTTGAGCAAGCTGCAGTCACGACGTTTGAGCCGCACAACCTACAAAAATGTTTCTCATGATTTATATGTCGGCCAATATCGAAGTTCAAAGTTCACTTCCAGTGATTGGTTGACTGATTATTTGATTGAGATCCGCAATCGATAAATAATTATCATTGTATACGAGCTTTTTATGGTTGATGTTTGAATTTTCATTGTTAAGATATTTTGAAAACTGATTACGTGCAGATTATCTTCAATTACTTTTAAAATACGATTTTCTACATGAGATAGGCTTTTGTTTTCTTTTCTGGTTCATTAAATCGACACTATTTGGTTTTCATAACCGATTAAAGATCAAAAACAGGTTATCAGATATTGACCCGTCGTCAAAAGGGTCATTGAAGATATTCAACCGATTTACTTCTTACAAGAAATCAGTACACTTCACTGGGAATAAAATTATTAACAAACAAAAACGCAGCATTGGCGACTGTGTGGTTTTTTACCAATTAGCGTCTATCGTTTACTTGCTAAGTGATCTCGGTACAATAGCTTTAAAACTGTTTATCCTGTATGAATCTCTTTAAGTCAGCCCGATTAGCTCAGTTGGTAGAGCACTTGACTTTAAACCTCTAGATCACGGGTTCGAACCCTTGGCTGACTTTATTAACTAACAATCTAGTTGATTTTGCAGATGAGACGTTAAACCGAGGCCCCGTGTGACGGTGCTATCTATCGAGCGCGTAAAAAATTAGGCAGAGCTCTCATCAGTTTCGTCCTGTATCCGTGCACTATCCCCGGTAACAAGTGTCTTCTGGGGGCGTCGCTCATATAGGTATGTGCTACGGTAGCGACGATAAATAAATTGAAATGCACATAATATCTTATACATTTTGCATGGTATTATATTTCATATATCTTGACGTGACGTATATATCGCCATCACGCATTTCCTCCAGCCGACATTTCCATTCTCACTAAGAGTTACTCTAAAACTGGGGTTTACTCGAAAGTACGCGTACATTTTCGAAAATCTGTCCGCGTTTTTGCGAGACAACATGATAATGACGAGCTACTTCTCTTATGTAACATCCACATTTCTCCCACCACGTGTGTTGTTTCACTTTCTATGTTTATGTTAGGGCTATAAATATGGTATGAAACTATTTAATGCCGAATAAAGTATATGTATGTATGTATATGTATATGTGAGCGAAGACCCATTTCTGTCTCCAATAAGTGACACATTACCGCAGTTGGATTATACACTAATTATGTTGAATCTATTGAAACCAGTCGCTATATAGATTAACCAGTCGCTATATAGATTGTAGTTATTTTTTGTGGCTAATGACCCATTCTGCTATCCTTTACCTGCGTACGAATGTAGTAGTATGTTTCGTGTTAGCATTTGTTATAGGTTGAAATGAGAGCCTTATTGTTGTTTTGTTGTTTTTTCGACTGACCCCGGCGGTCGGTATAAAAAACAAACAAACAACAACAACTAAACACACACACAAAACTGGCCAATTAAATAATTAATTTTGATCAGGAATCGAATTTGAACTCTGACATTGGCGGCCATTTTTGTGAAGCATTTTTGTCGGTTTGGTGACTTGAACGTCGTAATTATATCTTATTAAGCTGTAGTTAAGACGTTTAGTCGCCAACCAAATATAACGCCATTAAAACTCGAAGTGGAACCTGTCGGAGACGATGGACGGGGCATACGGAGTAAATGGGCGATGCAAGCGATTGATCTATTGGTCCGTTTGCAAGTTAGCTTCCTATGTCCAACCCTGCTAGAAGTAACAAAGTAATTGCACGTCGGTAAAGATATAAATAAAGTACTTGAACTCGTTTAATAAGAATCACCTTGCGAGGATTTGAGCGGAATTCATATAGAGGAACTGTATCATATTGCTATAGTTTAACCCTTGGAAAGAATTTTCTGAATGCCATAAAAATCAAGGGACTGAAAGCGCTGGAGGCGTTGCGACAAATCATTTTCCAAAGAGGCCATTTTTTTTAGGGACAAACATGTGATGTGGACAAGGATCCGACCGCATTTATATACGGTCTTATCTTTGTCCACTACTCTTTCCAAAACAGGAATAATCCGGGTTAGCATGACAGGTCTAATGCGTTACCACTGCGTTATGGCGGCGGCTAATCTACGGTATTGTAGTGTTTGTGCATTGGTAAGTGTGAATGCTTGAAGGGAGGCATCGATGTACAAAATTACCTTTTCAAAATCAAAATTCCAATGAAGAATTGATTGTATTTTCTAGAAGCATATAGTACCCCAAAACAAAGGTTTGTATTCTTTAGAATAAGAATCGTCTGAATGAGACGATTCTAAAGAGTCCCAACAACATTTGATTTAGGTATAGCTTTAAATATCCATGTATGCTACCGATTTAACCCTTCATATATTACACAAAAATTGTTTGAAGAGACCATTCTCTTAAGCAGCTGCTTTTTAGTACCCCATGAGTGGTCTCTTAATACAAGATTTACTATTTACGCTGTTTACAATGCATTGATTCGGCTCGAAGATATCGGTATTTTATAGCTTTGGGATTTTTTTTCAAATGCTCAAGAATACACACTGACAGCGTTTTATTCTAATCAGGCATTATTCTTTTTATTTAGAAGTTTATTCGGATGTCGACACCACGTGACCTCATTTGCATATGACCAAATTTCGACGGAAGAAAACAGAAGTGGAAAGGGCAAAAACGTACATCATTGAGTATGTGACATCACAGGTAAAACTGTTATAAGTGTGAATATCAAATCAAACTCTTAAGACAGTTTTGAGTTGAGCCTTACAAAATGGGAAATCGGATAGCGAATATAACTCCAGGTTACCTTTCGACGACGTTGGTCTTAGGGCACGAGCTAGTTATTGAACTCTTTTTAAACTGAAAGCGTTAGGTCACCCTGGGGTGCCGGGCGTTTTTTCAGAATAGTTTTTTTTCTATGGCCAGTCCTAGGTGGCGACTTAAATCAGAGACAAACTACTGCTTTCCTCGTAGCTCCTGGATTACAGCAGGTGATCTTTATTGCGTTTTTTTTATTTCGATGTAAATAAGCTTTGGAATGAAAAGCACTAGCTTGTCTGTAGACACTGTGTTGTTAAAAGTGGTATCAGAATAAACCACTGCAGGCCTATCACTGCCACATCTATACCTTTTCATCTAGAGGAACAAACGTGACAACTGGCATGTCCCTAGAGGCCGCTAAATGGTATTCATTTATCAATTTTGTTTCATTCCGCATCTATCATTTCATGTCTGTTGGTTGTCTTTGTATTGTTCTGTATGTTATGTGTCACACTATCCTTAAATTTCTTGCGCGCAAAATGACCTCAATATCCAATGCGCCTTGAAAAACCAATCAATCAACAGCTTGACGATTTTCTTTTTTTCTTCAATTAATTCTTTTGTCTAAAGTATTTGATTTGTGCATTTATTTAGCTATTTATCTATTGATCAATGATGAGAAATATCACACACAGACTCGCTCATCCTTTGTACTAAAACGTACTAATATTGCAGTGGCGATTTCTTTACAGTTCATGATTATTTACGCTTTGCATATTGTTGGTGCAAGAGAAAAATGTCCGAACTACATCTTACGCACCGACGATATATACAGATAAACACCGGAGTTACATATTTATATTTGTTGTTGTTGTTCTTGGTGACGATAATGGTTAATATATTATGATACTTTTCATTATACATGTATCTAAGTACCGTTCTTGATATAATATACATACATTTATTTTATTTATTAAAACAGTAAGCAGCATTACTAAGCAGGAAACTGTAATACAAGATTTGTGTCATTTTCAGTTGCCAACGATATCCCCCCAATTTTTCCCTTTGGTATTCGTGGACGGTTGTATATAATTTAATTTTATTTGGAAAATCTTTGTCACTACGTAAATTAGCCTATGGATTATAAAAATCCCGTTCCACGAACCGAGGCAACATGAATTAAATGTGTTATCGTATATTTATAGTTTCAGTCAATAGCAAGATTGTTGTATGCCCTTATCAAGATCTCTATGACGCCCTTTGTTACGGTGTACCGTTTGAGTCAAAAAACAAATTTAAGTCGTGCATGCTAAAAAGAGCGTGTACTATATACAGATACGCCTTCAAAATGTGAGCGCGCTTGGTCATATATTTAGCGTGTATGCGTAATTTTACTGGGTGGGAACGCTTAAAAAGTACCTTTATTTTATTCTTGCACCTATAATTCTATGCGCTCATGCATGTTGTATACGCATGCTGCAACAGTTTTGAGTCCGGACGACTCAATCTTATGGGAGCATGTGTATAACGCGTCTTTTTTAGCGTGTACGAATGATTGTGAACTTTCGACCTATTCAGTGCGCCATACTATAAATTACGGTCACAAGAGACGCATTTGTCGAGTTGACGCTTGCTTAGACGGTGGTGATTTTTTGGCATTGGTACTCGGAGTGAACCCAAGCTCAAGCATGTCTGCAACAGAAGAAATGCCTTTTTGACAGAAATGTATCGACTTTGTTAATAAATATTATAATTAGCATTGGTCGTGAAGAGTCAGGTATCAGTGTATATGTACATTTAAATATATTATGCTTGATAAGTGCTTTCAATTCGATTCAGTTGATGAAGTTCGAATTATAATATGCAAATAATCTCAAATAGGGGGAAATAAAGATAGTTCATGCATGGGTGGTAATATTATGATTATCAATATAACCTTAAAGGGTCTATGGGTCTCTTAGGGACACAATTTTGAAATCTTGCTTAACCCTTGTCATGCTGAACCCGGAATATCCCGGTTTTGGCAGGAGGTGTAGACCAAGATCAGCCTGCACATAAGTGCAGTCTGATCTTGTTCTACACTTCCTGCTTGTACTTTTCCTGCCAGAGTTGTTTATGAAATTGATTTCTAAAAGAAATATTGATTTTTGAACAAGTTCTACCAGTGCTTTCAGTCCTTTGATTTTTACATAAATTCGATGTAGTTGTTTATATAGCATGACAAGAGTTAAAATTGTTTACATATTCCTCTAGAAATGATCTAGAATGGGTGACAAGCCCGCTATGAAAAGCTTTGCCTAACAGGAAGCAAAAATAAATTTCAAAATTACCTTATGTTGGAAAAAATTATGATTCCCTTTGGTGAGAAATTTCTATTTATCTACCTATTTTTTTTTTTTTTTATTTATTTATTTTTTTTTTTCTTACCAAAAGAACCTAAAATTAGATAAGTATGAGTATACTTTTTTTATTATGATAATATATTTAAGAATCGCTAACTAGAGGCGCTTGAGCGCCTGGATCGCTCCACAGGCCTGAATGAACTGAATAAGAATATGATGTTTCAGGAATATAATATAAACACAGTCGTCTTTACCATATCTGGCAAATAAATCTAGTCGCTGAAGTCTTTGGAAATAGTTCTGGAGAAGCATTTCAAATTTTTCGTTGTATTTTTAAGTCAAATTATGTAAACTTCATTTACTAAGCCAGATGAAAAATTATTTATTAAATTTCAATTTTGTCACTCTGTTAAATATATGTACATAAACCACGGCAATAAAAGTAATGTTTTTTTCATGCTATCAAAATTATATGAAGGAATTTGGTAAAGAGTCACCTGAGGATCATTCTTATCGCGACGGCTGGAGCACCTAACAATCGATTGCTGGTATTTCTCACACCAGTACTACCCCTACATTCTTTCCTAGCCCCAGTTGCTATCCCACTTAGGTTCACGAACATTTTTTTATAATTGTATGCCATCGAGTAAACAAAGCAACCATTTTACTTGTATATGTGTACCCGCACAGTCTGATCAGAGTCTTCATTATTCTCTTTATGTAGATACCCAGTGATTCAAAGTTATTTTGGATGACCAGTAGTGGTGCGCCGATTATCGATTGTCACTTTGAAAAATCGATTATCGGGTTGAACGGTTTTAGTACCGAGTATCACAGTTACAGTGACAATAACCACAGAAAATAGCAACACGTCCTTTAAATGTTCAACAAGTCATTCAAAGATGGCTAATACAGAGTTGTATAGCATCCAGGTTCAAAGAAAATGTCCGAAGTATTGAAATACTTCATAGTATATGACAGCAGCATTTAGTAGTAGGCTAACTTGTGGCTTATAGTCTGGAATTAAGCAAGTTACACACAAGTCATTTTCATAGGAACCGATTATTATCATCAGAATCGCATCGACACCACCGATCGATGCAACCGATGATCATTTATGATTTCCAACCGATGCCCCACCACTAATGACCAGCCAATGTTCTACATACACTTTATGAATGCTATACTGCTCATAGTCGGCTCTTCGCCAGGGACTCTCTCTCCACAGATCACAATATTTATTCATTTATTTTCAAAATATCCGTGAATGTATATTTATAGTCCATGGATTCATGAGCATGTGAGGTTGTTGGAAATGTCACTCACCGGATAAATTGACGGGCCGTTAGCCACGCCAAGTGGCTTCCGAAATGGTAGTTTGACCGAGGTTAAAACGACATTATTCTGTAAAATATGTTTCCAGGGGAATAAATAAGATACAACTCGTTGGCTGCGAACCTGTAACTGTAGTTTATACGTTAAAATCGCTGAACCAAAATAACGTGCTTAACATAAATATGGAGTCCAAACTTCACTTCCTGTCTACATGAATTGACCAATCGCGGCTGTCAATCAAATAACAAGCTGACCGACGAAATCATTGATTGTGACCAGACGTGAGATTTGATCGCCAACATTGGCCACAATTTCTGTTGACCAATCGCACCTGTCAATCAAATAACAAGTCAACCAATGAAATCATTAATTGAGACCAGACATAAGATTTGATCTCCATCATTGGCCACCATTTTTGTTAACTTTTTTGTTGGTTTGGCGACTTAAACGTCGTAACTACAGCTTATTCAAGGTGTAGTTATGAAGTTAAAGTCGCAAACCAACTAAACTACTTTTTTGTTACATGCTACCAGCCATATTTTTTTCAAAATAACGACGTTTAAAATCGAAGCGGGGTTTCTTGTCGGAGTCCATGGGCGGGGCCAAAGTAGTCAATTTGCGGGGCCAGCGAATGTTCAATTATTCGATCGGCTTAAAGATTTTTGTTGACAGCGGCGATCGGTAAATTCTAAAGTCTTCATTATAATACTTCACCGATCTGTATCTATATCTGAGGACGAAGAAGAAAAAAGTGCGAGAGCAAAAACGAAAAGCTGCGTGCTCAAAACATTGTGGTATGGAAGTATGAAAAGAAAAATTCAGCCAAAACGCTTGAATCTTGATAGACAAAACTCAAATTTAGCATATAAAATACGATGTACAAAGTGCTTTCAGTTTAAAGTCTTCCGGCAATTGGCAAAAAACGGCGGTACAAGCGCCATATTTCTCTCACCATCTGAGCAAAATCCTCACGAGTGAAGTGGTATCGAGAGCAGTAGAAATACGCCGCCCTTTCTACGACAATATGCTGGGCGAAGCCTAAGCTGAGCGAGGCACTGGTGGCCCGGATAAAGTATTGTGGTCGAAATGGTGTGAGAAATGACAGGAAACTAAAGTTAGGTGCACCAGCTCCCGCAATATGATTAAAAAACTAATGAAAGTGGCGTTAAGCCCAATAAATCAATCAGTCAATAAGTTAATCAACTAATCAAAATATAGTAGATCTTAGATTAAAGTTTAAAGTCGAATTGAACAAATTATTTAATAAATGTTAAAGTAATAATGCGTAATTGTTTAAAAAAAAAAGTGAAAAGCCTTTAAAAATGTACTCGTATACGTTATAGTCTTACACAAAAATGTAAGTAGTGTAGTTTGTTATATAGATTTCATTTGGTAATATTTTGAATTTAAATACTAACGTTTAAGTCGCTTCGGATATCAAACAAGCGTTAAAGTCGTCAAACCAACAAAATAGGTGAAGAAAATGGCGGCCAATGTCTGAGGTGGCTCGTTTTGGTTTTATGTATTCTGCCCATAAATTTAACGTCGTCTGATATTTTAGTCTAACTGTCATGGTGGAGGTCAGGGGCTTGGTCAGCGATCGATCCGTCAGTGCTAGCAGAGAGGTTTGATAAAACGAATGTGGTTTTCTGTTCAACAATATTGAAAATTTTTCAGACGAATCCTTCATTCCTATTTGAAAATGAATTCATTCTTCTTTTCACGATATGTATTCTAGGTTTTATTGGTTTTGTAGTGTTTTTTTTTTTTTCTTACTTTAGATAAACACACACTTTTGACTGTCTGCTGCAATGCCTTTAAAGCATACCAGACTGTCGCCAGCCTAAAGTTTTAGCATTATCACATCAGTCGCATACTTTTCTATAATATAGTATGAAGATCCGGAAATATCTTCTCTCTCTCTGTTTTTTCCGTTGATGCACTAGCTAGAGCGCGATCGCCAAAAGTTGCGAATTAAATTGGATTCGTAATCCGGGAGAACTGCCTAAATGACGCTATTTTTATGATGTTGGGATGTTAAAACATTTTCATGAAGTCACACTTTGACGGATAGTTTGACTCGACCAATGACTTTGCTGGTAACCCAATCGGCACACGCTCGGCCTTTCCCGTAAACTTTTGGAACAGACCTCGGACGTATATAAGGCGGAGAATTATGTAGCAAAATGGTGCATTTTGTTAGCCGGAAACGGTGTAGGAAACGAGATACGCGATCTCGGAAAAAAACGGATGGTTTGGTATTCTCAAAATTGCTGAAAAGCTAAAAATTGTTTTATGATTTGCTCTGTTTTGCTCTGATATTAAGTTTCCTTGTAGAACAAACAGAGTTCTTAAAGAACATTAATAAGATGCGATTTACCAAATTTGCTTTGCATAACGGATACCGCCATTTTGAAAGTTTGCCACGTGAAGCTTTAAAATAGCCCTACGATGTACATCCGAGATTTGAACGAGGAGTTCAGATTGCTGGCAACCGTGACCCACTGACTTCCACTGGAAGTTCTGCTTCGTTTATTCTTGAAAATACATAAATGAATAAATAACAATATATGGCCAATAACATGTAACGAAAGAGTAAATTAGTTGGTTTGAGACCGAAACGTCGTAACTAAAGCTTGAATAAGCTGTAGTTATGACGTCAATGTGGACAAACCGACAACATGCTTCTCATAAAAGTTAGACATTAAAATAATTCTTTAAACCGATTTGATAAAAGTTATATGAAAGTGTTAAACATGGATTCGGGAGATATCTTGATAACTAAATAACACATGCCGTAATGACACACAATCACTACAATGCTACATAATTTAATATTCAGTTTCGTCTATCAAAAACGGGCGTTCTGGTTGGTCGAGAAATATCTACAACTCTATGAGCAAAATACAGTTATTTTGTAAGCTTCCATACAAAATACTCACATACAAAAAAGTATCAAAGTTTGTAATTTTTTTCCTTTTTTCGCTCGATGCTATTAAATTATAAGAGATGAAGAGAATATTTTTGTTTTCACGGAGGATAAACCAAAAAACCTAATTACACCTACGTATAGGTCCGCTTCGCGTATTCATACAGTGTGTTTAGTTTTTTCGGTTCATACCTCTATGAAAACAAAAAAGTATCTTCTTCATCTCTTAAATAACACATGCCGTTATGTCATACAATCACTACAATGCTACATGAAATGTTAATAAAAGCATCCATTTCAGTTTGTATATTCTAACGCTTAATGTACATAAAAATGCAACTTTGTCCGCTCTTCATTTTATTGGGGTTTGTTTGTTGTTTGTTTATTTGTTTGATTGATTGTTGCTGTTGGTTTGTAAATCAGAAAGATATCATATTCTAAAATTTGAACAAAATGAATAAAAATCAAGCTTTTACCATAAGTTTGTTCGGGTAAACGGATCATTGAAATTTATTTATTTGTTTATTCATTATCATTCTTTGGTTTTATACAGTCCCGCATTATATGCTAATAAATCATTTGGCAAACAACCAAAAATACACAACAAAATCTCCTATTAATACCAGAATGGTCTCGTATAGGTTCACAGTTGTTTGGACGAAAATATGACAATTGGTTCCACCTAAAACGACAGGCCCCTATCACTAATTTTGTGTACAAAAGATAGAGCATTCTGTGCTGACAATTCTGCTAAAATTTGGTGAAATTTCATTCGGAGGTAAATCCTTGATAAGTTTAATTCCTATTTTCGTTCATCAAATTCATACACTGAAAATTCTTTTCGTACAACCATGACAAAATGGGTAACGAACAATTGTTAAAGTGTTTGCACAACGTCGTTCCAATTGGTATTTATTATTTATTGTTATGTTTTAAATCATAAGGAATGAAGTGAATATTTCAAGTCGCGGCTTCATACAGTGTGATTACATTTTTCGTTTCAAATCTCAATGAATACAAGATTTATTCTCTTCGTCTCGCAATAAAAATTCATAAATCAATCTTATATTCGAAACTTTTGATTTTATTTTTGATGAAGAGCACCAACTTTCGTTCCCCCCTTTTTAAAGGGGACATTTTGCTGCTTTCTATGGGGAAAATCGGGCAATAATCATAGATATGTATACAATCAATAGATTGAATTCATGAATAAATACCTAATAGTATACATAAATAGAGGCGCTTGAGCGCCTGATTCGCTTCAGCGGCCTGAAATTACTTATTACAACGGTAATTTGGATTTTTAAAACATAGAAAGCAAGTAAGACTTACTTTTTTCAATTTAGTTTAATCAGGGAAACTTTCTTTTACACAACAAATATTGTCAGTTAAGCAGGCACAATTATTTCCCTTGCATCACGATGGGATTTGGCAAATCTTCTAAAGAAGTATTATTTAATTATAAAAAATCCTCAGAAAATCTGATAAAATATAACCCTTAAATTCTGGTATAATTCCATTTTTGAAAAGAATATTTTCAAAGTTATCACAACATAACATATGGGAGTTATCCCTGCTTATAAAAGCCATGTTTTGAAAAAAAATCAAAATCTTTTGAAGAATAAAGGGGCCACAAAGGGGTCATTTCTGTGCTGCTGCTTTCTAAGAAGATTTTCTTAGTTTTCGCTATACACCATATATATAAATTAGCCCTGCCCAATAAAGCCATATTTTTCCCGATAATTTTTTTACAGGAAAGTGAAAAAGAGTCGCCCAAGATAACTCCTGTAAGATTTAATTGGAGTCCATCAACTATTTCCTTCCAGAAGCCTTTCAAAGTTTTCACAATAAAACCATTTGCGCCATATATTGAAATTCCAATTAGCCTCGCCCATAGAAGCCACATTTTCGAATGGTCAACAATTCTTTAATAAATCTCAAAAAGTTTATACAAAGATCATTTGAAATTTGGTTGAAATCCAACAATTGGTTTCTGATATTAAGATTTTTTTAAGTTTTCACACTATATTGAAGATTAGTCCATAAAAGCTATATCTTTAAATTTTTTTCCCGATCAAAATTCTTAGAACTGATATGATAAAGAGTTACCCCGCACGTCGGATACACCAGCGTGACCGTGAATGGCCCGCTGGCTTTCAGCCAGTGAAGCTAAAAGTGATAATAGACACGTAAGTACATAAATCAAATTAAAACAACAGCAACAGCAAAACAGTCCAATGTCAAATATTAGATCGAAAACTTGACATGCTTTGAAACCTAATATGTAACTATATACATGCATGCGTGCCTAAAGGGGGCTAATTAAGTTCATTTACCAGTCCAAGTTTTCTTCTTCTTTTTTAAGATCTTATTGTAAAATCTATTCTTTTCTTTGCCAATGTTAAGTAGACTTGAGCGGGTCAAACTATTAGCCTACATGGTATTGACCAGTCGCTGCTGTCAATCAAATAACCAGTCGACCAATGAAATCATTCATTTATACTAGAAATGAGTTTTGAACTCCGTCATTGACCGCCAATTTGTAAACCATTTTTATTAGTTTGGCGACTTTAACGTTGTAACTACAGCCTTCTCGAGCTGTAGATGCGACGTTTTGGTCGCCAACCAACCATTCTACTTTTTTGTTACATGCTACTAGCCATACACTTTGCCAAACAACGCGGTCTTTAAATATCGAAGCGAAACTTCCTTGTCGGGTTCAATGGGCGCGGCCAACGGTGTAAGTGGGCGGGGCCTGCGATTAGTCAATTGAACACAATATTTGTAATCATTAAAAAAATTTTACAGTCTTGTATTTGATTCGGGCCATGTACGCAAATTTGGGAAATTTCACAAGACCGAAGGTCAAGTGAAAGATCAAATGTTCCTATGCGGCGAGAATAAAAAAAAAAGTGTTACTCTACTACGTCATTCTTCCGGGGAGTTGACGTCATCTGGCATATATATGTATGTATCATAATGTCCGGATACGGATTTTTTTTTCTCTTTCCAAAGCGATTTTGTCCGCGTGCAATAAATGCGTCGATCTTGAAAGATGTATAATCACGGTAACTGAAATCTCGCGCAATCCGGCTGAAATCTGATGCCGGATCAGCCTTTATGCTTATTTGAAAACTACTTTATATTTAGGCCTCATGTTATATATTTTTCTGTTAATCCGGTTGTATTCTATTCATATCTGGTCGAAATACGGATGTCATTTATAAATATGTTTTCAACTCATTCTTTCTCCATTCAGTATTTAGACACATTTTTTAAAAAATTATTATCAACTTTGTTATTATTGCGAAGATTTTGATCACCTTTTTTGTTGTTTGTTGGGGGATTTATAATTGGGAGTTTCATTAAGGTAAACTTAATGAAACTTTACCAATGCATCTGTTTATTTCCCCTTTTTTCTCCGGATGATATGTTTTAACACTGAATTTGAATTCAGCCTTGACGTATAAAGATAATAGAAATGGTAAAAAATTATATCAAACTTTGTGATAACATAAATACGTGCAGAAATTGAAACTAATCATGATGATGAACTTCCTAAACCATTGTTTATAATCAAATTCTACGCATTAGAGAAATGTTTGGTATTTCATCCTCTATCAGTGTTCGTAGAAAAAAATCTCGCACCAATGTTGAAATTATGGGGAATCTTTGAAAAAAGTGGGAGAATCCCCCACTCCCCCTGCAAAAAAAAAAAAAATAAAATAAAAAAATAAAATAAAATAAAATAAAAAAAAAAACTGTTAAACTCCAAACGGTTAACCTTAATTTCGCTATTGTGGATCAAAAGCCGTGACATATCGTATCGGACGATGTGATACTTAAGTGAGGTTTGGGCCTCTAACGGAGAATATATTTGACGTCATAGTTGGGATTAAAAAAATGAACAGTCTCCAGTGGTTAGAACTAAAATGCCTCTATGATTAGAAAATTCGAACAAGAAAAAGAAAACAACAACGTTGTCATTTTCTGTTTTCTTGTTATTCTTCTTTTTACCTATTCTCCAATTTCTGTCATTCGATGTAATTAGTAACAATTGCTATTTTTGAACGATGACGATGAAGGGAAAACTTAATATGCATTTCATTTTAATAAAATATATCTGTTTTGTTTGGAGTTATTGTTTGTGCCATAGGCTGCACAGCAACAAGGAGTATTTCCCAGACCCCGTTCTGATGCCATTTGTTTATTCAGCAAGCATATAGATCTAGCATAATTATCAAATGACCTTTTTTTATTTAACGCAGCTAAATTTCAAGCTATATTCTCATACAAAGTTCGTGTGATGAATACTCAATTTCTGAATACACAGGGCAAAAACAGCAGACGATCAAACCCTTTTATTTAAACCCATATCAAATATCGCTGCAGCCGATGTAAAAAATCTAAACCTTTACACCGAAATCGTTCAACAACCAGATTTTTCACACAGATACAGTAATTTTGCAATGAAAGAAACCAAAACGACTGTCTTTTTCTGTCGAGAAAATACACTATTCAATCAAAGGAAAAAATAGCATTGGCATCCAACAGGTTACAAGTATGGCAGAGATAAATTTACGAGTAGTCAGCATTACATATACACGTTTAACCTCCTATTTCCTCAAATTACTTCTAAACTAGAATTTTACTTTGTCCTTCGATTAATTCAGCTAACACTAGAGGCTAACCTGAACTCATTTTCATTATATATTTTAAGTTTTGTGTTGTTCTTGCCAAATTAAAGCCAAAACTCTTTATGATTGTTCTACTCTGATGACGTCACTATACCAAATCCGAACCAACTTGTCACTTTGTCCGCCATTACTTCGCGAGGAACTCATATGCGGAGATGTTGTATCAACTATTTATATATAACTCCTTATAGAATGCGATCAGAGAAAAAATTGTACCATGGAAAGACAGGTAATTGTTTGTTCTTTACAATCCTTTATCGATTTTGATCAAATAAGACTTTTCTTCAATATTTGCCATAGCGACAAGTTTGTTGGAAGTTAGCCTCATTCTTGGGCGCAGTCAGCCATGCAAAGTCCCTCAAGTAAAAATAGGATCGTAAATATTTGTTTATTTTTTTATGGTGATTTTATAATGGATCAAGATCACACGAACCTCTCTTGAGACCCACAAATACGTGTTTTTAGTGGAATGACAAAGTCTAAAAGGGTATTTTTTGGTACTTTGCGTGAAATTAATCGATAGAGTATGGGTGTTTTGTAGGATGTTTTAGATATGCGTTCCGGGGCCGCGATCTATTTTTGTCTCAACATGTACACATTTTCCGTGTTTACATGTGCCGTAATATTACTAGGGAATGACAGTTAAATATGACGGTTTGTGTTAACACGTTTTAGTGTATTGGATACTCTGGCGAGACCTTTTTTTCCTAGCCTATTTTCTTTAAATATATATTTAATAGATAACTGTTTGCAGTGCTGATGAAATTAATCAAATTATCCCCACTAATACTAGGGATAAGGAACCGGTATTAGTTACATTTACCTTCAATATAAGGAACTATATAATATAAGCATTGTGATAAGAGAAGAAAAGTTATTACTTTTCAAATATGTTCTTTTTTTCTGTTGACAATGGAAATAATTTTTTTTACATTCTGTTTTTTGTTAATTGGTCCATGGAAATATCTCTTTTTCTCATAGTCATTACTTTTCAGCAGTTTCTTCTTTTAATTGTTAATTGTTGATGATTCATAATTGATAAATCTATTACCAGGCAGTAGGATTTTACACTTGTCCAAATATACAGAAGTTACATATTACAATTCAAGTGCAATGAAATTTGTTTTTCTGTTTGCATAGAAAACATTGAGGAAAATGAAGAATTTTTTTTAACCTATTAACCCATTTAGACTGGTCCAAATTGAAAGGAGTTGCAGACAAAAATTCAAAGACCATGAAATTTTAAAAATCTTTATCTGTTGGGGTAGAAAACATTGTCGATAATGAAGAAATTGCTTGTATCAAGCAGTTTCTTCATTATCCACAATGTTTTCCATACTTTTTTCTAGAGGGACATCTAAAGGCGTCCCTGTGTGGGATTGGGTTAACTAGTGATGTCTTCAGTTTCTACAAAGTTGTTTGAAGCTTTTTAGCTAGCAAAGCATGCTATTTAACCCATTCCCACTCAATTCTGCTTTTTAAGCATCTCATGAAAAAGCTTTGGAAAACATTGTGGACAATGAAGAAATTGCTTGTAACAAGCAATTTCTTCAATGTCCAAATTGTTTTCTACCCAACAAGGGAAGATTTTCTAAATTCAACCATGCTGTGCTAGCTTACAGTACTTTCAGTACTTTGATTTTCCTTGGGGGGCCATTGGGGGCATCGGAAAGGGTTATTCAGTTGCAAATCTGTTGGCTAGTCTGTATGAATGCATAGTACAGTATAGTTACTGTAAAGAGTACGCAAGGTAGGAAAGGACCTTTTGCTTGATTGCAATCATTAAGATATCCTTCCCATTACCAGACAAACTAGTTTTAAACTGGTTGAAAGTTAGATGTAGCATACAACAAATTTTAGTTTCAGGAACTTTGGATATTTTGGGTAGACATGGATAATGAAGAAATTGCATGTAACAATCAATTTCTTCATTATCACAATGTTTTACAAAGCGTTTTTTTCTTGGGGGCAATTAAAAAGCGTCACTTTTTGGTAATTGGTTAAAACATTTTCTAAACAATTGACTGTCCTCCATTTGTCTCTCACCAACGGGTTGATAATCGTAAACCTATAGCAGCTGAAGACTAGGAAAGGATGTAATGGTAGTACTGGTGTGAGATACGCCAGGAACCCATAGTTACCGTGTGTGCTCCAGCTGCTGTGATTTGACTGAAAAATAGTTAAAACAATACAAACAAACAAAAGACTGACCTTTTTGACATATTATCATAAGTTTTCAGATTGAAGCATGTCAGCTATTTTGTATTTGTGAACTGTCAAAGGGAATGGTACAATCAAGGTATCTGTAAGATATACAACAGGTGGATACTAACCTTTTTTTGTCAGCAACCTTTGGGACAAGTTGGTTCCTACTTTACTATTAAAGGTCCTTAACAATCTTTGTTCATCATTAGAGTATGTAAGACCACATGTATTTTAGCAGTGAATTAAAAAAGAAAATAGCAAATTTTGGAAAATGGCTGGTAACAGTTGCTTTTGAGCTTGCCTTGGAGGAATGTCTAAGAAGAGCTGTTGTCGTACCCTTGGGGTCAGTGTTCCAGTTTGTTAAAGTTTTTATATATGATAATATCTCTATCATAACTAGTGCTGGGGGGGGGGGTCATATTTCTTCATACATGCACTCATCAGGATATATGCTTTCATTTGAGAAAATGACCTTGACTTTGAGACATTGATCTTTAACCAATTATTAAAATAACTTTAACCAAAAACTTTAACTTTTTTATCTTGATAATTTTTCTTCCTATGGTACTCATACTTTACACATTCTTTTATAAGGAAATTGGCTTTCATTTGATATAATGACCTTGGCGTCTTGATTATATGACCTAAACCCTTTACTCTAGAAAGCTTTAACCCTAAACATTAACTTTTTATATCTTGGTAATTTTTCATCCTAGGATGCTCAAGTTTCGCACATGCATTCATAAAAGGATTACATTGTCTCTATGAACAAAGTGCTCTTAACATTTAACTGTTTCAAATAGCACTGGAAAAGGTGTGTTATGTTGTCTGCGGACAACTCTTGTTTTTTACTTTCAATTGTTTCCTTAAAAAGTTGACTAAAGATCATGAAAACGTGTGACTGTATTTACAAAATGGTTAGATATACATGTACTTACTGTTTTTGCTTAAAAAACTGTATGTACTTCAAGGTAGAACAGACTTATTACATTCAGTAAAAGTGCAAAAGCTCAAAAGTTTTTATCATCCTTGGTCTGCTCTATCTCTGAAGAGTGACCAGAGTTTGATCTCTTTTGCCCACTTTTTCGTGTAACGGATCAAAGTTACTTTTTTAAATCAAAATTATTATTTTTAAGCCTTGGTTTGTTCCTTTTTATTTCAGAAATTCCCACCTCCTGTTTCGACAAAAATTACGAGAAAGTTGGCGTCACAGTCGACAGAGCACAACAGCTTGTTGAACTTCTACTCTTCCATCAGTACAGATGAAACAGGTTTGTAGCAAGGTTTTGGGCAATATTGAAACTCTTGATAAGCCTAGAGGGAATGAGAAAAAAATAAATCTTTAATTTCTCCTCCAAGCCCTAAGTTGTTGGTATGCATTTGTCTGTGAAATACTCCTGAAAATAGTGTTTGATGGAATTATTATTAAAGTATAAAGCTGCAGTCGTGACATTTAGGTCACCAACCTATGATTTGTCTTTAATTCATGGCATTGACCACATATTTTACGAAGTGATATTGTTTGTTACCCCAGTCTAATTGCTTTCTTTGTTGGTGTTCATTGGGCTTGATGGGCGATCCGCCTTTTTATTGCAGCGCTTTCTTTAGTGGGTCAATTTCAGGGCTTTGGTGAACTTCAATACTCACTGATCTGCCAAGATTTCGGAAGCAAGGGAACAATGGGGTCATCTCACAAAATTGATGGATCACACTAGCAATCTACTTACCAGGTCTTTGGAATCAAGGAGACAGTGTCCCCATGGTCTTAAATAACTGGGGACATTTCTGATTTTCTGGAGACTATGGTGCAAAGATGCAGTCTTGTCATGCAAGACTGAAACAGGTTTATCTCATTATCAGACAATAGGGTTTTAGACTGGTACCCTGATGAAAAAAGGTTGCAGACAGCTTGTCAAATGTCGTTGAATGAAAAAAATCAGTGTTATATAGGGCAGAATTATTGTGAGAAGATTGTCCTTATTGCAAACAATTTTTCAATCAACCCATTACCACAAGGCAAATTTTAGACTGGACCATTTTACAAAAAGTTGCAGACCACAATTTCAAGCTTGGATGTTTTTTTGAGAATCTCTGTCTTTTGGGGTAGAAAACATGTTGTGTAAAATGAAGAAGTTGCTTGTTACAAGCAATTTCTTCATTTTACACAATGTTTTCTGAAGTATTTTTCTTGGGGGCATCAAAAAGCGTCTTTTCATTGCTTGGGAATGGGTTAACACTAAAATTTATTTAGTCCATTCCCACACAATGATGCTTTTTGATGCCCCTTTAAAAAAATGAAGAAACTGCTTGTAACACAATGTTTTCTACCCCTCCCCCCCCCCAAAAAAAAAGAAAAAATGAAAATATGCAAAATATTTTAAACTTTAGATTGCAACTCCCTTCAATTTGGACCAGTCTAAGTTACTGCTTTGGTTCATCCTAATTTGTCCAAAGCATATCTTGAGCATTTATGGATGAATTTCAAAATAACTTTTGACACTTATCCTCCATCATAAGTACATGTGCTATTTGAAACAAATTTTCAGATAGCTCCAAGGCCAAGGTCATTGTTGAACTTCATACATTCAAACTGAGATTGTACAGAGGATATCCTGCTGTATTTGTACATGGATTTCGAAATAATTGGTGATGCTTGATTTCAATCATGAGTAGTTTACGTGTGTTGTTTGAAACAAATTTTCAGATAGCTCTAAGGGCAAGGTCACAGCTTTAGTCCAAATTTTCAGCAGGCTCAATATGTTGGCCCTGGATGACTTTTAACTTATTGAAGATGAATAATTCTCCAAGATGTGTGTAATCAACAGATCTTTGGCAACACCACCTGACCTCTGATAATTATGTCTATTCATTTTGTGAAAATATGGGTCAACTCCACTCCTGAATTACTTCTGGGTGGTTGTACCCTAAAGTAGTCCATTAAGAAAATTTGATCTCCTCCTTTTTTATGCTGTTTTAACGTTTAAACAACAGTAATTTGCTTGATGTTAGGTTCTGCAGAGTGAGAGATCACTGCTGCATGTCATGCATGTGAGTCAAAGAATTTATCTGGGAACTATTTCCTTGTAGAAAATGACATTTGAAGGTGGCACCTGGCCTGTAATTCAAGACCAAAGACTGCTCTTGAAGACGGACTAAGATTTAAGGCCCAATGAAACTATTGGGGGGAGCTACAGATTGCAAAAATGGGCCTTTTTTTGTCCTTAATTTAATGAGGCAAAAACAGACAGGAGTGTAACCATATGTGGTCAGGGAGCTAAAAATTGGTTGGTTATCCTAATATTTTGACTTTGGCTTGAATAAGCTGTTGCTATAATCTTTAAGTTGCTTAACCCATTCCCACACAGTGACGCTTTTGGACGCCCCTATAGAAAAACAATTTGGAAAACATTGTCTAAAATGAAGAAATTGCTTGTAACAAGTAATTTCTTCATTTTACGCAATGTTTTCTACCAAGAAAGTTGAAAAAATCTAAAATTCCTTAAACTTTGAATTGTTGTCTGCAACTCCTTCCAATTTGGACTAGTTTAAAATGTTGATGTCTGGTAATGGGTTAACAAATTACAAGATGACAAAATTTAAGGCCGGTCTAAATTGAGAGCACTTGCAGATGACCCTCAAAATTGGGCTAAAATTGGAAAATAAGTACCCAAATGGGTAGAAAACATTTAGAGAAAAGGAAATAAGCAATTACTCCTTTTCCCTTAATGTTTTCTATGTTGGTATTTTTCCAGGGAGCCAGAAAGTGTCATTATGTGGTAATGATTTAAGAAACAAAAATTCTTTACATATTTGTTGAAGTTCAATGTTCACTAGGTCAATAATTATACCCCCCACAACGAAGTTATGGGGGGGGGGGTATAGTGGAATCAGGTTGTCCGTCCGTCCGTCCGTGGACATAATTTTGTGTCCTCTTCTCCTTCCACATTTTTTGACCAATTTTGCTGAAATTTTATCAGGTTGTTTCCTATCATATGAAGTTGTGCACCTGCAATTTTCATCTTGATCCAGTCGTTAGTTTCAGAGTTATGCCATTTTGAACTTTTTAATGGGGGGGGGGGGAGTAGTTAAAATTTAAAATTGCAAAACTCAGTAACCATAAGGGGAGTTACCAAATTTGGTAAGTAACATCATCTTGTTGACCTTTACAAAATATCGAACGGTTTATTTCCTGAGGTCAAATTTGACCCCGCCCCCCGGGGGTCAAAAATTTAACATAGGCTCATATTGACTTTTCGTGGATATAATTTTGTGTCATCATCTCCTCACACAGTTTTCTTTAACATAGGCTCATATTGACCAACCTTTCCTAATCAGTCAACTCTAGCAACAAACACAAAATCAGAAAGAGGTGGAGGGTTGGCAATGTTCATCCACCATGACATGCATGTGATTAACCCATTCCTGGTTTTTGAAATTTTAGACTGGTCCAAATTCAAAGAGGATGCAGACGACAATGAAAATTGGATGCAATTCCAAATAAAACCATCCTATGTGGTAGAAAACACTGTGGGAAAAGGAGAAATTGCTTATTATAAGTAATTTCTCCTTTTTCCACAAAGTTTTCCCAAGTATAAAATCAAAGTGACGTAAAATCCCGGGTTTATCCAGGAAAGGGTTAAACAGCTTCAAATTCCACTCCTTCATAGAAAAGCCTTTTTAGCGGTGTGGGGGGTATTCTCGTCAGCCCTTGAGGGCGACAGCTCTAGTTTTTTTTTTAAATCTACAAATCATCAATTTTATCTTTAATCGATAATTTTCTTTATTGTATGTAATTCATTTAACAACTGCTTCCTTTCTTGTGTGAAATGCAACAGATTGGATTATTGCAAGAAAGGGATATAAGTGTAGTTATATAAAGGTGTTTTCTATATTTTTATTACACAGTGCTTTTACTTTTTGGTATTTTTTGGCAAATGTGCATTAACCCATTCCCACATGGTGACACCTTCTGACTCCCCTTAACCCTTTCCTGTTCGAATACGGGATTTTACGTTCCTGTGATTTTATACTTGAGAAAACATTGCGGAAAAAGAAGAAATTGCTTGTTCTCCTTTTCCCACAATATTTTCTACCACATAGGAAGGTTCCATTTTAAATGGCATCAAGTTCTAATAGTCGTCAGCAACGTCTTTCAATTTGGACTAGTCTAAAATTTCCAAAAGCGGGAAAGGGTTGAGAAAACCAAGAAAGCATTGTGTAACACAAAGAAAATCCTGGTTAGAAGTAATTCGTTCAAGTTACACAATGTGTTTTTATCCTAAAAGTTGAAAATTTCGTAAACTTTAAATTGAAGTCTTCATCTCCTTTCAATTTGGATCGGTCTAAAATTTGCTGTCTGATAATAGGCAAAGGAAATGTTCAGTACTTAATTGTTAGGTTTGCTGTTTTCGGAGAAAATCGGAGGTATTGTTATAGCTCACGGCCATGTCAACGTTGTCATCAAAAACGTTGACAATTTGTAATAAATCTGGTATTACTGAACACACTCACTTGAAACTCAGAATATATGTAAACTTTCAAAAGAGAAAATTTTACCAACTTGGGGGATAACTCTTAAGTTTTTTTAGCTCCATTGGTTGAAAGCCGGCAAGATATTGTCATGGATTTGTGTCAATTGTGCGTCCATATGTGTTTGTCCATCCATAATCTTTTATTTTAACCCTTTCCTGTTTTGCACAATCTTAGACCTGTGCAAATTCAAAGGTTTTACAGACGAAAATTCAAAGTAGATCTAATTTGAAAAATAACCATTTGGTAGGGTAGAAAACATTGTGGAAAAAGAAGAAATTACAAGCGATTTCTTCTTTTTCAAGAATGTTTTCTCAAGTATAAAAACCCAGGGACGTAAAAACCAGGGATTGTACAGGAAAGGGTAAAAACCCTTCTCCTCAGAAGGTACTGAACAGAATTTCATAGAAATGATCTCTTGGTGACCCTTCATCAGATTCCTTCAAAGAAAAACATGGCTTAAATGGCTGGGCTACTTTCCATATATGGTGAAACCTTTAAAATTTTCTTCCCAATAGATGGATTTAACCAAATTTTACAGAAATGATACCTGGATGACCCGTTATCAGATTCCTTCAAAGAATTTTGATCGGATGAAAAACATGGCTTAAATGGACGGGGCTTATAACACTATATGGTGAAACATTTGAAAGTTTTCTTCTCAGAAACCAGTAAATGGATTTCAACCAAATTTTACAGGAATGATCCCTGGGCCACCCTTTATCAGATTCCTTTAAAGAATTTTGATCCACATATGGGGAAAGCTATGAAAATCTTTTTCAAAGAAAGCAGTTAATTGATTTGAACCAAATTTCACTGGAATGATCCTCTGGTGATCTTTTAGCTCCACTGGCTGAAAGCCAGAGAGTTATTGTCATGGCGTTGTGTCCGCCGTGTGTGCGTCCGTCCGGTCATCCGTCCGTCCGTTTGTAAGTCCGTAAACTTTTATTTTTAAAATCTCCTCCTCAGAAAGTACTGAACAGATTTCAACCAAATTTCACAGAAATGATCCTTGGGTGACCGTCTATCAGATTCCAGATTGAAGAATTTTGATAGGATGAAAATCATGGTTTTAATGGGCGGGGCTAATTTCCATATATAGTGTGGCTTTGAAAATCTTCTTTTCAGAGAAAAGTGGATGGATTTCAATCTAATATCACAGAAATGATCCTTAGGTGAACCTTTATCAGATACCTTCAAAGAATTTTGATTTGATGAAAACATGACTTTAATGGGCGAGGCTAATTTCCAAATATGGTAAAAGCTTTGAAAAATTTCTTCTTAGAAACTAGTGGATGGATTTCAACCAAATTTCACAGATCCTATGGTGAACCTCTGTCAGATCCTTGGGTGATCCTTTATTAGATTCCTTAAAAGAATTTTGATCGGATGAAAAACATTGCTTTAATGGGCAGGGCTATTACCATATATGGTAAAACCTTAGAAATTTCCATCTCAAAAACCAGTGGATGGATTTCAACCAAATTTGACCGGATCAATCCATTGGTGATCATTTATTAAATTATGAAAAATAATTTTGACTGGATGGAAAATATAGCCTTTATGGGTAGTGCTAATTTCCATATATGGTATTTACTGGAAGCTGTGTAAATTTCTCAGAAACCTGCTGATGGATTTCAACCATATTTCATGGGAATGATAACCAGATGACTGTTTGTCAGATTCCTTCATATAATGTTAATTGGTTGTAAAAAATGGCTATTATGGTAGTGGGTTATGTCCATATATGGTATACAGTGAAAATTTTACATAATGAGTTTTACATAACTTGACTTGACTTTTGTAAAAACAATGAAAAGTTTGAAATGGTTTTCTAGAATTATTTCAAAGATTTCGATGATTAAGCTTAATTTTATTATATGTATTCAGTTTATTTCAAATTCTTGAAAAATTTGCTTAATCAGTACATTCATGCCTGTGGAGTGATACAGGCGCTCAAGCGCCTCTAGTTTCATATTCCATCAAGTTTCAGCAAGCTCCAGCCGCCATGATAGGACTGAAATACTGTTAAAAGTGGAGTTAAACCCCATTCAATCAATCATTAACCTATAATCAGACAACAACATTATAGACTGGTCCATTTTAAACGAATAGTAGACCACAATTTTAAAGTTGACAGCATTTTAAATGTCTGTCTTTCTTAGAGGAAAACTGGAAATTCCCATACAACAAAATTTTAGACCAGTCCAAATTGGAAGGAGCTGCAGACAACGATTTCAAGTTGATGGAATTTTAATTTTTTTCTTCTTTTTGGGTAGAAAACAGTGTGGATAATGAAGAAATTGCTTGATACAAGCAATTTCTTCATTTTCCACAATGTTTTCAAAAGCTCTTTAATTGAGGGGCGTAAAAAGGAGGGCATAAGTTGGAATGGGTTAAGCAGAAACGGCTGTATTTTCATAAAAAATATCTTTGAACTTGGCAAAATTTGATGGATTAGTCCTATGTCTTTTGCCTGTTAAAAGCAATTTCTTCTTTTTCCACAATATTTTCTTCTCTGTAGATTTCAAATTGCACTCACTTTTAGTTGTTGGCTGCAACTTCTTCAAATTGGACAAGTCTAAAAAATAGAAAACAGATAGTTAGTCGGATCATAACTCTAACATTTATTGATCCAATTTGAAATAATGAGCATCCCTTTTCTGTCATGAGAAGAAGTGCTGTCTAGACTCAAGATCAAGATAAAAAATGAGACCAAAGGACTGTAACTCTACACTTATGGGTAGATTTCAATTTAAATTTGAAGAGTTGTTCATCATGAGTTAATGTGTGATTGTAAACATTTGTTCTGGTCAATCTAAGGTCAAAGTCAGATTCAAAGGGCAAAGGTTAACACAAGTGGACCTTTAACAGCCACTTTAATACTGGCAATTGGCCTAAATGCTTCTGTTTTCACCCATCATCAGAACGCACAATTTTAGACTGCTCAAAATTGAAAATTTATGGAATTTTAGATTTTATCAACTTCCTTGGTAGAAAACCTTGTAGAAAATGAAGAAATTGCTTGTTACAAGTAATTCCTTCTTTTCTCACAATATTTTCTATGATATAAGATGGCTAATTCTAAGCTCACCTGAGCACAAAGTGCTCTGGGTGAGCTTTTGTGATCGGTCATTGTCTGTCCGTTGGTCTGTCCATCTGTCCGTTCACTATTACAAAAAGATCACCTAAACTAATCATGAAATTTCAACAAAACTTTACAAAAATGATCCTTAGGTCATGCTCTTTCAAAACACTTCAGAGAATTGAAATCCATGAAGAACTCTGGTTGTCATGGCAAGGAGTGAAAAAACTTAAGAAATCTCCTCCTCCGAGGCTGTAAGGCCTAAAACTTTGATATTTGGTACAAATCATCTATTGACCCTCTACCAAAATACAAAGAATTACCGTATTCTGAAAATTAGCACTTTTCTGTGAGATCCCTGATTTACATGGAAATAATGAAAGAAAACATTAAAAATCTTCTTCTCCAAACCATTAGGCCAAGAGTTTTGATAAACATCATCATCTATTTACCCTCTACGAGAATACTTTTTGTGTGATCCCTGATTTTACATAGAAACAAAGAAGGAAATCTTTAAATATCTTCTTCTCCAGAATCATTAAGCCTAAGCTTTGATATTTTTTAAAAATTCTTCATCTATTGACCCTCTACCAAAATACTTCATAGAATATTAGTGACAACAGACAAGGTCTGATTAATTTTTGAAAAATACGGGCCAAAAAGGTTGGAAAATATTAAGATAATGAGATAAGGAGAATTTACTATTGACAGATACATTTCTTCATTGCTCAAAAATTATAATTATTATTTTATTTTTTTGTAACAGAAGATAAAATGATTTTATTTTCACTGTATGCCTATAAAGTTTTCTACTGTATTGTCTGATTGTGTCAAATGAAAAAAATCATCAGTCTACCAATTACCACACAAGGTAAATTTGAACTGGTCCAAATTGAAAGATGCTGCAGAATACAATTTCAAGTTGATTAGATTGTAGAAATATTTGTCTTTGAAGGTTGAAAACATGATAGATCAGAAAGTGCTTGTTACAAGTAATTTCTTAATTTTCAGTTTTTTTTCTAAAGCATATTTCTTGTAGGGCATCAAAAGGTGGGATTGTGCTGGAATGGGTAAATATGTTTCCTTCCTCCAGTGACTTTCATTTTCTCACGAGTGTGATTTCATTTCAGGTGCACCAAAACGATGGAAGATGTCGTCAAATGTCCAGATTGATGAAGATTTTATATCCAGTGGTAAAACAAGCCCTGTACCAAACAAAAGTACATCAAGGGATAATTCTACCGATAGGAAGGGAAGGCCTGGTCCTAAAAAGGGTTGGAAAGACAAAGAATCTACTGACAATGGCAGTTCTAGAGATTCAAGTCTTGAGGGTAAAGAAAAGAATAAAGGGAGCATAGAACTGAAAAGAACTGATCTAAAAAGAGATTCCTCAACAGAAAGTTCTAAAGGTAGAAAGACAGATGAAGAAGTGTCAAGATCTAGGAGTTTGGACAAGGCTAAGTTTTATGGCTCTGCTAGTAAGATTAACGGAAACCCTCAACCTAAGAAAAAGGGTCGCCCAAAATCTTTGGACTTGATTTCCAAATTATCAAATGGGGATGATGAAAGTTTCAAAAGCCCTGACCCTTTGACCCCTTGTAATGTTGCTGTTAAACGTAAAAAAGGTCGTCCAAAAGAAACGCCTCCAACATTAGTAGCTGAGACCTCCGTAGGGGTCCCAGAAAGCCCAGCTGAAACTCAAGCGTCAATAAACACTGATACCCAACAACCAAGTTTTGAAAGTGGAGAAATGGATGCAGACGTAGAAGATAATATAGAGATAGTTGTTAAAAAGAAAAGAGTAGGAAGACCAAAATTAAAAGCTAAAAAATCCTTACATGTAATTGACAATGCTACAAATGAGACAGCAGGTGAAATTTCAAAGAGGAAACAAAAAAATTTAAACAAAGTACTTGGTCAGAAAAAAGGGTTAAAAGGTCAACGAGTTTTATCAAAGCTGAAAGGGAAAGCCAATTTAAAGAGACCAAAACATTCAGGTTATAGCAACATTTTGGATGTAAAAGTTCAACCCAGTAATGATAATGTGGTTAAAAAGAAAAAGGGCCGACCTCCAGGAGCCAAGAATAAAGCCACAATACTGAAAGAACAGTTGATGGCAAAATTACTTGAAAGTAAATTGTCACAAGAACAAAAAAAAGAACATGATAACACTATGGCACAAACACAATTGCTTGATACTCTTGTCTGTGATAATAATGTTAGTACAACTCAAACTACAAGTAGTAATGACTATGTTGAAAAAGTTAGTGACTTAAATGCATCGAAATCACATATCAATCCTACAGAAATTAAAGATATAAATGTTCCTTCATTGAAAGATGAGGTTTTTACTGAGGATATATCTGCAGAATATTTAAAAGAGTGTGAGAGTGTTAATGTAACTGGCAGTAATGGTAAAACATCACATAAAACAAAATTCAAGAAAACTCTTGGTGTTAAAAAGGGTGCTATCAAATCTAGGGGAAAGTTGAAGAAGGAAGAAGATGGAAATAAGAAAGTGAGAAAAAAGAGAATTCTAAGCTCCTATGCAAGCAATGGTGGAATTGGAAGTTCATTGGATCACCTTCCCAAAAATGATCTAAGAAGATATCTTCAAATGAAGTTGATAGAAAGACTGAATGGAAACAGGTCTTTAAATTCAAGTTTGTTAAAGCCTTTTCCGGAAAAAGAGGAGAAAAGTGAAAAGGAGGATGTTTATTCAGAAGATGACAGTATGTCTGTTTCAGACCCTGTGAAAGACACTGATATACAGAGCCTTTCAGCCCTAGTGGAACAAAAACGGATTAGATCAGAATCAGATGCAAGTGAACAAAGGCGATCAGCAAGTAGATCTCGAAAGTCTAGTGTTGACTTATCAAAAATAAGTGATAATGAATCAATATCATCAGAATTGAGTGTTAATTCAATAAGTTCTGCTAAGCGTATTTTTGTTCTTGGTGAGGATAATGCAGACACAGATGATTCAATACGCACTAGACAGAGAGTTGAAATAGTGCCTGGCAAGAGTAGAAAGAGAACGCTTAGTGGAGAGTTTGATTTAGTGGATGAGACTCAGTTGAGAAAAGAAAAGAAGCTGGCCAGAATCTCAGGATCAGGCATTGAATTGTCTGGCAAAAAGGATGAGATTGGTATCAATGCTCAAGTTACTCCTTTTAGCAGTCCAATGAAAATTAAGAAGAAATCTAGCCCAAAACTTGTTGCAATTAAGCAAAAACTAGATGCACAGAGAGACCAGTCCTTGCCGTTTGTGAGTCAACTTCGTAAAAGATTATTGAAGCAATCTCCATTCTTAACAAGAATGAGACGGAAAAAGAAAAGGAAGCCAGAAAATAGAGGATTGTCACCTAATAAGAAAAAGGACACTTTTAGTAATGACATTCTGCCCATAGCTTCATCAGTATTACAGGAAATGGAAGAGAAGTCAGACATCAAAACTTCACAGGAGAACATAAATTCTCTCGATGAATTAAGTTTACACAATGAAATGAATGAAGAAACCAATGCTAGTGATATTGTAGTCTTAGTGAAGGATAATGTAGAGTTAGAAGAAAATAAAGCTAATATAAATAGGGACCAAAGTGTTGATATACAAGCCGATATAACAGTGATTTCATATGACAAAGTTGAAGTGAATGACAAAGTTGATGTGGAACCTTTTGTTATTGAAAATGAAGTTCATGAAATTATTATGACGCTTATTACAAAAGTTGTAGCATTAAATGAACCTGTTTTAAAGGAAGAAATTTCATCAGATAAGTTGGAAACAGAAAAAGCTACTTACATGAGCTTGAAGGAAACCTCAGTTCTAAGTGTTCCTACAGTAGAAATTGGAATTTTCAAAAAGAAGAAAGGAAGACCAAAGAAAGTAAGAAAGTTTAAAGGTAAAAAAAGGATTTTACCAATTAAACCTGTGGACGGCACTCCAAATTTGATTCCAGTCAAAACTGGGGCCAAGAGGGGTCGAAAACCTAAGTCAGCAAAGGTGATAGAGACATCAGAATTAAGTAGTGTTAGAACATTCCAATTGCGACAAAAGATTTCTAGATCACCTCTAGACAATATAGCACTGAAACAAAGTATTGAAGAGAGTGAATATATTAAAAATGAAGTTCAAAGAGCCAATAAAAAAGAAGCAAAACTACTCAAGTCAAAGCGTTCTCAAGCAAGTCCAATTGAACAGTTTAGTGTTATTCCTCTTGAGCCTGCAGCTTCTTCATTTATTGATTGTAGTCTAACTGAAACAACTGAAACAGCAACCGAAAGTGACTTATCAGAAGATGAATGTGATACATCATATGAGGCTAAAACTATAGAAGATTATATAAAGGAATGTAAACCATGTAGTGTTGTTGTAACTGACTTCTTTAAACAACTACAGAAGGCACAAAAGCACACATTTGATGATGAAAGTGCAACTGAAACCGAAGACTTTGGTGAAGATTTTATTGAAGACTCAGAAAACCAAACACCTATAGATACTCAAAATAATTCTGAGAAAAAGGAAGATTCAGAGAAAAAAAAACCAGAAGTATCAGAAGATTCTGTGAAAAATAATGGTGAAAATCAGACTGAAAAAGAGCTGTTAGATTGGAAAATTGTACAAGCCAAGTCTGAAGAAACTCCAAGTAAAAAGGAGCTCAAAAGACAGTCTACCTTTAGTTCAAGCCAGGTTGTTCAAGAGCTTCAATCTGTTACACCTAAAAGTGAAAAGACAAAAAGTCCCCAAAATAAAAAGAAAAGTCCTACTAAAACTATTAAATCAAATCTAGAGAATCAAACAGCAAGGAAGACAGTCCCCCCACTTAAAATCAAGTTGAAGGGTGGGATAAGGAAGACATACATGGTAGAATCAACATTAGCTGGACAGGATATTGACAAAAGTCCTGCTCCAGTGCATAAACCAGTGAAGAAAAAAAAGAATAAATCAAGCAGTAAGTCAGGATCAGACTCAGATAGAGGCAACAAAGGGCATCACCATCATCATCATAAGAAGAGGAACAAATCTCCACTAGTTGGTCAAGTTGGTGTGTTCCCGGAGAAGAAATCGAAGCCTACAGCAATTGTTGCGGCCTCTCCATCTATAAAACCCAATCCCATTCCCAAAGATCCATATGAAGCCACATTTTTGGAATTTATCCAGAACAAGGAGAAAGATTTTATTCATGCTCCAACTCCAACACCAGGCAAGGTCAGACCTCTGTATGATATGTCTAAATTCAAAGATATGGCGGGAAATGTGACTGTGGCTGCATCACCCCAATCAATACCAATTGCATCCGTTGCTTCTTTCACAGAGAACCAAAATCAGGCTAGCTTGTATAATAGCATTTCAAAGAACACTTCTTTAGTGAATTCGTTCATAAATGACAATCTAAAGAAAACTGTTCCTGTTGATAATTCAAATGCTCCGATTGAGAACCAAAAGAAAAGTGGTCCATTGTTTATCGGTGTTATGGGAACAAAGTCAAATGTTCACTACTTCTGTTCTCACTGTGTAAATGAGGTGCATAAAACAGATGATTTAGTTTTGAAGCATTTTGCTGCGATCCATCCTGGGGCACCAATCATGTACAGGAGAGTAGCTGATTCCAAGCCTAATGAGCAGTTGGAACCAAGCAATAATTTTGACTGTATGAATCAGCCAGTTCCTGATGATTCAAGCAAGAAAGCTGATGCAAGTGGGGATATGCCTGTGGTTGAAAATACAAATATTGGGAACCAGGAACCAATGCAGAATCAACAAAGTAGTACAACCCACCAGACAAACCAAGTTGACACTGACAAACAGTCACCCTCTAAAAGGTATACTCTTACATTATCCCATAACCTGTCAACAAAATTTAAGACTGGTCCAAATTCAAACATTGACAATTTGCAGTTGGTGAAATTTTGAAACTCTTTGTGTTTAACCCATTTACAGAATGATGGCAAAATTTAAGACTTGTCTTGACTCCAAATCGAAAGGAATTGCAGATGACCATTTAAAGCTTATGAAACTTTGGATTTTGGGCATCTGAAAGCGTCATTTAGTGGGAATGGGTAAAGAGTAAAAAACATAGTGGATAATGAAGAAATTGCTTGTAACATGCAATTTTTTCATTTTCACAATGTTTTCTAAAGCTTTTTCCTTGAAAGGGTGGTATCGATGTTTCTGAAACATTAAGAAAAATTTGCAAAGTGCGGAAAAGTACGCTCAAACGAACATTTGATACTTATATTTGAGTCAATTATTGTTGTGGCAGTAATCTAATAGGCTTAAAGTAGCTTTTTGTGGTTATACATGAAAGGTAACAAATTGACAAGCGAAACAACTAACGCCCTAAATCATGTCACATCAAATGATAAGAGAAAAATTATGGTATATCTTGATATTCATAATGATTAGACAGATTTGGATTGACGTTTACAGAAATAAAGATTGGCTAGCAAACATAACTCTTGATGACAAAATGATGACGTTGGTTAAATGAAATTCAAACTAAATGCGAGATTTCAACGGTTTTTAGCACCACATGAATGACCCTATATTATTTGCAATTGTCTCGGCTTAACCCTTTCCTGTTTTCAAAATTTTAGACTAGTCCAATTTGAAAGAATTTGTAGACGACAAGTTAACACAAGAGTAATTTGAAAGGTAACCAACCTAAAGGTTAGAAAATATTGTGGGAAAAGAAGAAATTGCTTGCTCTCTTTTCCCACAATTTTTTTTTCAGGTATAAAATCACAGGGGGTCCAATTTCACTCAATTAACCCAATTTCATGTGTATGATACTTGAAGACTGTCAGATTCCTTGAAGAAAATTTTGATCCAATGAAAAACATAATGGGTTTCATTTGCAGGGCTAATTTCAAATAATTATAATCTCTAGTGAAAAATTGTTTAATTTCAGTTTCCTCTTTCATGATTCAAGTGTTTTGATTGGTTGAATATTTTTTTTCATATGTCCATTTTGACCACACATTCACATAATGTATGCTTGCACAAAAAATAGTTCCATAAAATTTTACTCAAAACTAGTAAAAATATTTGCTTTTTTTGCTTGATGGTATCAAATTATAAAAATGAAGAAAATGTCTTTTGCTTTCATTGAGGTTAAACCTAAAACATAATCATACTGTATGAATACACTAAAAAATGAAGAAAATGTTTTCAGTGAGGTATGAACCTTTAAACCTAATCACACTGTATGAATATGCAAAACAGATTCATACACTGGTGTGATTAGTTTTTAGCTCCACTGGCTGAAAGCCAGGGAGCTATTGTCATGGCGTTGTGTCCGTCTATTGTGCGTGCATCGGTGCATCCATCGGTGCGTCTGTCCGTAAACTTTTACTTTAAAAATCTTCTTCTAAGAAAGCACTGAACAGAATTCAACCAATTTTTTCACAGAAATGTTCCTTGAATGACCCTTTATCAGATTCCTCCAAAGAATTTTATTCGGATGAAAAACATTAATGGGCGGGGCTAATTTCCAAATGTGGTGAAACCTTCAAAAATCTTCTTCTAAGAAACCAATGGATGGATTTCAACCAAAATTTACAAGAAATGATCATTGGGTGATCCTTTATCATATTCCTTCAACGAATTTTGATTGGATGAGAAACATGGCTCTAATGGGCAGGGCTATTTTCCATATATAGTGAAACCTTCAAAAATCATCTTCTCAGAAACCTATTGATTGGTTTCAACCAAAATTTACAGGAAGGATCATTTGGTGACCCTTTATCAGATTCCTTCGAAAAATTTTATCGGATGAAAAACAAGGCTTTAACCCATTCCAACACAGTGGAATTTTAGACTGGTCCAAATTGAAAGGAGCTGCAGACGACAATTTCAAGTTGATGGAATTTTAAATTTTTTCGTCTTTTCGGATAGAAAACATTGTGGATAATGAAGAAATTGCTTGATCCAAGCAATTTCTTCATTTTCCACAATGTTTTCCAAAGCATTTTCGTTGAGGGGCGTAAAAAGGAGGGATTGAGTGGGAATGGGTTAATGGGCAGGGCTATTTTCTATATATATATATTTTCAAATAATTTTAATAGGACAGAAAGCATGGCTTTAATTGGAGTGGCTTATTTCCATATATAGTGAAATCTTTGAAAGTCTTCTTTTCAGAAACCATTGGATGAATTTCAACCAAATTTCACTGGAATGATCCTTGTCTCGGTATTATGGTATATAGTGAAATTTTGAAAATCTTATTCTTGCAAACTGCAGGATGGTTCTCCACCAAACCAGTAATGATATGTAAATTCAGGCCGGTGGAGTGAATCGGGCGCACAAGCTCCTCTAGATAAGTTCATACCTCAATGGAAACCAAAAAAGAGAAGAAAATGCTGATTACCACAATATTTTCTACCCTATCTGATTCAAAATTCAAAGATTCTACATTGTCGTCTGTTATCTCTTCGAATTTTTGCCTGTCTAAATTTGATAGTCTAGTAATGGGTCAAACAATCAAAATGACCACGCATGAGAGAAACTTCTAAATGTCAATTAAGGATATTATCAGACCCTTGAGGGTGAAATCGTGTCAAAACTCTGGTAAACAATTCAAATATAATCCCTGGTAGCTCTTGATTTGAGGTATCACTCAATCTTCTTTAACCCATTAACCAGATGACACAATTTTAGACTAGCCCAAAGTCTATGACAGAGGGAAATTAAAAGAGGATGAAATTTCAAAAATTGTTGTCTTTTTCTATAGGAAACATCTCGGATAATGAAAAAATTGCTTGTAACAAGCAATTTCTACATTTGCTGAGATGATTTCTAAAGCTTTTATCCTGTAGGGTGTTAAAAACGAGATTGTGTGATAATGGTTTATTTGCTTTCTGATGGATTAGTGAGAGTTTTTAGTGAAATATCACCATAAAATTTCAACAAAAAATAAAAAATTATCAAAATGATAGTCATCCTTTTGGTAGATCAAGTCCTTCTTCTGTTCATTTCGCAACACCATCTCAGCGGGACCAAAGACACAGATAACATCATTGTTTTTAGAGAACCTTTGCTTTAACCCACTCCCACACAGTGGCGCTTTTAAACGCCTCTCAATATAAAACGTTTTGGAAAACGTGGAAAATGAAGAAATTGCTTGTCACAAGAAATTTCTTCATTCTCCACAATGTTTTCTACCACAATAGACGAAGATTTTAAGTGTCATCGGCAACTTCTTTGAATTTGGACTGATCTAAAATTTTATCATGTGGGAATGGGTTAAGAGATCATTGCTTTTAGAGATTTTGTTTTTAAAAAAAATCATTTTTAGTCTCTTTTATGCTGTAAAGAAATAGAATTTACATTGAAGATTGAAACATTTTTAGCTAATCTGAGCACAAAGTCCCCAGGATGAGATATTGATATCGTCATTGTCTTCAGTCCATCCATTCATCTGTCAATCAGTCTGATCAAAAGTGATCATTATTACAAAAATTCTTCTGCTCCTAAAAAAACATAAAATTCTGACCAAACTTCACTGAAATGATCCTTAGGTCATGTTCTTTCAAAATACTTCAAAAAATTGAAATCCATGAAAAACTTTGGAAACGCATGAAAAACTCTGGTTTCCATGGCAACCGAGTGAAAAAAACTTTATTCTTTTTCCCCCGAACCACAAGGGGTAGGGCTTTGATATCTGATATAAGCCTATTGACTCTCAAAATACTTCAAAGAATCACCATACTCTGAAAATTAGCTCTTTTCTATGTGATCCCTGATTTTAAAAAGGAAAAAAGAAGGAAGTCTTTGAAAGTCTATGTATTGATGACTATAAACCCTCTACAAAAATACTAATAAAAAATACTTTACTCTGAAAATTAGCCCTCTTCTGTGCAATTCCTGATTTCATATAGGAATGAAATCTAGGGAAATCTTTGAGTACCTTCTACTCCCAAACCATAAGTCCTAGAGCTTTGATATGTGGTATAAATCAACACTTAATGACCCTCTACCAATTACTTAAAAAAATTAGCTTTTTCTGAGAAATAGCCCTTACTATGTGATCCCTGATTTTATAAAGGATTAAAGAAAAAAATTTTCTTCTCCTAAATCATAAGGCCTAAAGCTGTGATATTTTGGATTTATCTATGCTATTTGACTCAAATTACCTCAAAGAATGCCTCTACTCTAAGTATTAGCCCTATATTGTGCGATCTCAGATTTACATAGGAATAAAGAAGGAAATCTTGAAAATGTTCTCCCAAACCATAAGGCCTCGGGCCTTGATATTTGGTATATAGCATTGCTTATTTACCCTCTACCAAAATACTTTCAAAGAATGACTTGTTTCTGAAAATTTGCCCCATGTTATGGGTTCTTGGATTTACATAGGATGAAAGCAGAAAATCTTTAAAAATATTCTATCTTTGAACCTGTTAGGCATAGATCTTTGATATTTTGTATATATCTTGAAAGCCTAGAGCGATCATACTCAGATGAGCGATACAGGACCATCATGATCCTCTTGCTTTTTTTATGAGCAACAAACAACCCTTTAAAAAGAAAAGTTTGGAAACAATGTGAAAAATGCAGAAATTGCTTGTGTTTTTTACCAACAAAAACTGATAGATTCAAAATTCTATCAATTTGAAACTGTCCTTTGCAACTTCTTTCAATTTAGACCAGTTAAAAAATTGTTGTTTGGTGATGGGTTATAGAAGTAGATAACACCTCACCTGAGCAAGAAGAGCTCAATTGAGCTATTGTGATCACTTGCCTATCGTCCGTCAACAATTTCTTTAAACAACATCTTCTCAAAAAACACTGGGCAAATTTCAACCAAATTTGGCAGAAATGATCCTTAGGTGGTTTCCTTTGAATGAAATAAAATCTAATGATAAATTTCGTTACCATAGCATAGTGAAATATTGAAATAATCTTTAGTATATTAATCTCTTTCAAAATTGCCAAAATCAAGACCCTTCGGTCACAATGGGCTGAGCCCAAGGAGGATGGGGTTTATATGGAAATAAAGAAAGATTTTTAAACCACATCTACCAAACCATTGTTCAATTTGAACCAAATTTGGTAGAAATTCTCCTTAGCTGTCCCTGTATAATAATAGCGAAAGGAATTAAATCTGTTAGAAACTCTGGTTGCCATGGAAACAAAAATGAAGTTTTAAAATAATCTTCCCTTCCTGACCCAGAAAGCATAGAGCCTTCATATTTTGAATGAAAAGTAAGTTTATTTACTTCTTTCAAAATTGCTAAAATTATGAGCCTTGGTTCCCAGGGGTCGAACCCCAGGGGGGTAGGGTTTATATAGGAGGATTTTTAAACGACATCTCCTCCAAACCAGGGTTAATTTGAACCAAATTAGACATAATTGTTCCTTAGGTGCCATGGTGCTCTTTCACAATAGCTTAAATTATACAAATCTAGTGGAAAAAACTCTGGTTGCCATGGCAGCAGAAGTTTAATCTTAAATCCCTCCTCCTGACCCAATTGGTCTTCAGCCTTGATATAAAGCATGAAACATCAGTTCATTGACTTCTTTCTTATTTCTAAATTATTAGTTATGGATCCAGAGGTGAGGAAATAGTGTGCTCCACATTTGATATAAGCCTTGAAATTTTTCATTAAGACTTGGATCCTCAGGTGCACAGCCTAGAGACGTATAAAGAATGGTCAGGCCCACTTGTACCATAATCCTTATCCTTACATGAAATCAGACTTTTGGAAGAAAAAGATCCTTTATCTTCAGTGAGCACCCCAAGGCCAACAGTCCTCTTGTATTCTGTAAGATTGATTCATCTTTCATTCATGAACAGCTAAAGCATATTTTCACTTGTGGCTCTTCCAGGAAAGATATACAGCTTATGTTGTTCTCTCAATAAAAGATAAATTGATGTTACACTTAACCTATACCCACACAATCCGTCCTTTTCGCACCCCTCAAGATAAAAAGTTTTGAAAAATATTGTGGACTATGAAGAAATTGCTTGTAACAAGCTATTTCTTAAATGTCAACAATGTTGTCTTTACTAAAAGACAACAATTTATTTTTACAAATTTGAATTAATCATGAGGGTATGAGTTAAACAAACTATTATCCTCTAGTTTCGTTTATTTCAGAGACAATAGTGATGACAGTGATACCGGCAGCTTGAACTTGAAGATTGTTGAAGTAGTGAGTCTTAAGGATCAGATTAGTGCAATAGATGTCGAGGAACCTGTCCAAGAAAAAGAAAGTACGATTAGTGTTGAAGAGACGCCTGTGAATAATCGAGTTCTTTCTCCAGAACTGAAAATTCCTCAATTTCCGCGATCAACAAGCAGCTCTGCTCCACAACAGGGGCAGCAAGGACTTTTAACAAAAACATTGCATCAAGGTGAACAGATACTACAAACCTATCCGTCCACTAAACCTCTGCAGAGAAAGACACCGGGTTTGATAACACCTGGAAAGTTTTGCAATACTTTTAAATGTGAGAAGTGTAATGTGCATGCCCCTGTTTTAGGGGCAATGGTGGCTCACCTTCGTAACGCACACACTGACATTCCACGGTTGTTTCAGTGTCCGTATTGCCGGGACATAGAGGCAGAGACAGAGGCTTTGATTCATCAACACATTCGTAAAAAACATCCGACAGATAATCTTAACCCACCAGTCGCTTTATCAGAAAAGGCAAAGAGCAATTTGCGAACACTTTCCGTGCGGGTACCAGATAGTAAGGCAAACGATACAAGTTTTCTGGAAAAAGACATTTATATGTGTTTGAACTGTAAAGTGCATATGCCCTCTCTCGAGGCAATTTATGATCATTTAGAGAGGGTACACACGGAAGTTTTTGTGTTTGTTTGTTCAGCCTGTAAAGTATTCAAGTCAAAGACAGAAAAGGACGTTTTACTACACTATCAAACTGACCCCTTATGTCGTACTAAAGAGAAAAATATTTCATTAGCTATAGATGGAAGTCAGTTTACTCGGGTTCCCTGTCTGATGAAGGAAAAGACAAAAAATAAAAGCGTACCCCAACCTAAAGCTCCGCAACAACCCAGTCCAGTCCCAAGTGTGAAACAACCCCCACCACAGTCAAATACAAATACACAAGCAAATAGTATTGTTCAAGCACTGCAGAAACAATCATTGACACCAGCTCAAATATTACAACATGGTCTGAACATGCAGCAGTTTTTTCAGCAGCAGTTCGGGCCCATGATATCGCCAGCAGCTATACCGCATCACCCTAAAGGTTCTGTAACACAACAGCCCACCATGGTAGCCGGTCCTGTAGTATTGTCCCAGCCCCCATCTGTCATGTCTCAGCCTGTCCTAGTCTCACCCCCAGCTGTTGTCCCACAGTCAACTTTAGCATCTCATCCTGCAATTCCTCCTTCTTTCATCATTCAACCATCACCTTTACCCTCACAAGTACCTCTCATATCGCCAAACACTATTACAAGAACCTTACCTTCAGCCTCTCAACAGCCAGTATTTCCACATTCAACATTAGTGGTTCCTACAGCTTCTACTCTGACTTCTTCTACATCTTCTGCTTTAACTTTTAGTTCTCATATTTCATCAATTTCTAGTAAAGTCTCTGTTGTAGCTTCTCCATCCCAAGTCTCATCTATTTCTACCTTCTCTTCAACATCGGCTTTAACTTCATGTGCTTCATCTATTTCTACAGTTCTTCATTCTTCTACTTCTTCAGTATCAAGTGTAACAACAAGTTCCTCTAACAAACCTGTGTCATCTGCTTCAACTAAACCAACTGGAGCAAAGAAAAGAAAAAATCTGTTGGAATCAATTCAACACATTAAAATGCAGAAACAACGAGAACAACTTGCCAAGATGGAGAAAATGGAAACTGAGTCAGTATCGGACAGAGATTACCTTTCAACAAAGTCTGAAAGTCCTTTGGGACCTCTGTCATCTAGTCCTAGTCCAGTTCTATCAGAATCAGTAGGAAGTAATCCGAATAACAATGCCCCTCCCCCTTTAATCAGAGGACCACCCCCTCTGATTAGATTTGACCAATTAAATCAAGTTCCATTATCAGTAGCTGCTCCTATGCAATCAGGTGGGATATCTCAACAAGCTGTAAAGCAGGTTTCAACGCCTTTACAGATATCAAAGTCAGACACTATTAAATCATCAATCCCTCCCAGACAGATCCAGTCATCACTTTTTGATACCTCCGATCCTGAATCATTCAAACCTGTGCAGAGGACTCCAGTACTGAATGTACCATCAGTACCTAGGGCAAACAGGAGTCCAGCTGCCCAGCTTTCTAGTCAGAAACCTAATCAACTTAAACTGAGCACAACTCCGTTAGATCTATCCAGGACCACGCCCACAAACTCCCCTGCTTCGTCTCCCCCAGTTCATGACATACCTCTTGCCCAAAACAAACCTGATACCTCAAACCAAGAGGTGTACAGTGTATTCAACTTAAAGCCCAGTACACAAGCACAGTTACCAAAAGAAGCTTTACAGAACAGGACAGGTATTCATCAGCTACCACCAAAGGTTCCAATCTCTCCCCAAACTGTGCGCCCAAATACAGCAAACACTCTAGCCTACAGACCACAGCACCCTCATATCTCCACAACCCAGGTCCCTCAAGTGATTAACATGCCTCTGGGTATGCTGAATAATATGGGTAATATTGTTGTCTCCATGCCAAGCTTTCAAGTCGTACAAGGCATGCCAGGTCAGTTGATACGAATGACCGGCACCCAACTGATAACTAGTCCAGGAAACCAGGTACCAGTAAATGTTTCTGTTGCCATGCCAACGGCTCCTGTAACAAGACCTGCCTTGACGTCACAACCATCAACATTCCAATCACCAATAAATGACACATTTAAATGCCCTTATTGCCCCAAGGTTGTGCCCTTGACCTTTGCACAAGTTAAGCCTCATATTGAGACACATCACCCTGGATGTTCTGTCATGCTGAAAAGAATTGAATCACAATAGTTTTTGTGAGGCACTTAAACCATTTACCTGTAAACACAATTTCCATTCCAACTCAATCCCTCCTTTTTATGCCCCTCAAGAAAAAAACTTTGGAAAACATTGTGGAAAATGAAGAAATTGCTTGTATCAAGCAATTTCTTCATTATCCACAATGTTTTCTATCCAAAAAGACGAAAAAATTCAAAATTCCATCAACTTGAAATTGTTGTCTGCAGCTTCTTTCAATTTGGACCAGTCTAAAATTTTGCTATGTTGGAATGGGTTAAGGCTTGTCCAAGTTGAAAGATTTTTCATTCAACAATTTAAAGTTGGTGAAATAATGAAAATGCCTTTTAGGACAGAAAACTTGCAGGGCTCTAAAGAAGCAGGTTTTTTCCTCAAGGAAAAATAAAAAACTTGGTGAAAAAGGAGAAATTGCTTGTCACAAGCAATTTCTCCTTTTCCCACCATGATTTCTATAATTATTTTTCTTGAGATCATAGAAATGCCGTCTTTTAGAGGAGGGGTTAAAAAGAAGTGGGGTGGAAAAAGGTTAATACAAGAACTTTTCGTATTCTTAATTTTTGAAATTTTGTGCTATAGTTTTGAACAAAATCCTTTTAGATGCTTTGAGCTGCGAAGGAATATATTGTTTATTCACTAGGTCGAAAGGCAAGTTGAATTTCAAATTGTCCAAGACATGGATAATCAGATACAAAATTTCATATCAATAGTATAGTTTAGTACTCCATTTCTTAAATACCTTCACTTGCAGATGATTTTAACCTTTTCTTGTACAAACCCGGGGAATTTTATAATTGAAAACATTGTGGAAAAAGAAGAAAATGCAATTTCTTTTTTTCCTACAATATTTTCTACCTCATAGGATGGTTTCATTTCAAATTGCAACAAATTAGGGGCAATGATGGCTCTCCTTCATAACACAAAACACAGACATTCCAAGGTTGTCGTCTTCAACCTCTTTCAATTTGGACCAGTCTAAAATTTTAAAGAAAACAACAAGAAATGGTAAAGTTAAAAATTAAAATTGATCAAATATAAAGTATGGACAATTGTATGTTTTTATCTTTTTTTTAACCCTTGTCATGCTGTATAAATAACCTCACAGAATTCCTGTAAAATCAAAGGGCTGAAAGCACTGATAGAACTTGTTGTTCAAAAATCAATCTTTCTTTTAGAAATCAATTTTGTAAACAACTCTGATAGGAAAAGAACAAGCAGGAGGTGAAGACCAAGATCAGACTGCACTTATGTGCAGGCTGATCTTGGTCTACACCTCCTGCCAAAACCAGAATATTCTGGGTTCAGCATGACAAGGGTTAATATTTGTGAATTCTCGATGTGATATCATCATCTTGACAGAAATATGTCTTCTAGTACTTCCAATATCTGCATTTTACATACTTACTGTAGCGCAGTGGTCTAAGAACTCCTGATCATGGGGTCCTAGGTTTGATCATTGGCCGTGGCAAATATCCTTTCTGATATTTGTCCCCCACCAGTGGGTGGATAATCGTAAGCCTAAGTAGGACCTAGAGACTGGGATGTTGTGGTAGTACTGGTAGTGCTTGTGTGAGAAATACCAGGAATCCATGGTTTGGTTCTCTAGCTGCTGCGATATGACTGAAATACTGTAAAAAGTGGCATTAAACCCAATTCAACCAATCAATTAATGTATGTATTTTTAATTGTTGTAACCCATTACCTCTCAAGAAAGCCTTTTTACGTCCCAGAAGAAAAAAAGATTTGGAAAACACTTTGGAAAATGAAGAAATTGCTTGTAAGAGTTATATTTTTTATAAAGAAAGGCAAAGAATTCTAGAATTCCATCATTTTAAAATTTTTGTCTGAAACTACCTTCAATTTGGACCTGTCTAAAATTGTTTCCTCTGGTAATGGGTTAAATATTTGACACAATCCCTCTTTCTGACACTCCTCAAAAAAGAAGCTTTTGTAAACATTGTGGAATACGAAGAATTTGCTTGTAACAAGTAATTTCTTCATTTCCATATAAAATCTTTTCTATACAGAAAAACAGTTTTTGTAAAATTTCATTTACTTGATTTTGCGTCTGATTTTCTTGAATCTGGGTCAGTCTAAAATTTTGTTGTCAGGTAACGGATTTAACCATTACTACACAAAACCATGTTTAGATGTAGTAAACGCATAGAAAAAAGAAAACAAGTGTTGATAGCAGTTTCTTGTTTTCTCACAATGTTTCCTTTCCTTATAGTCCTATATCAAAGAAGACTAAAATTAAATAAAATATTAATATTTTTATTTTAAGATTATGCTCTTTTTTTACTGTGAATTATCATACAAAATGAATGCAATTTCTTCTTATTTTGCCTTATCGCCAGTTGGCAAACATAATGTTTAATTACAGCTTTAATTGAAGCTGTGGTTATGACATTTTTCTTGAAAACCAACAATATGTTACTTTGCATCATTGTACATGTGAAGAAATTGAAACAAGATTGATCTATCATTGGTGTCTTTCAAAACATTAATTGACCAATCAAATCATTTACTTAGACCGGAAGTGAACTTTGAACTCATGCGTTTCTGTTTACCCATTCCCACACTAAAATGCTTTTTGACACCTCTAAGAAAAACAGATTTGAAAAACAAGCAATTCCTTCATTTACGCAAATATTTTTTACCCACAAGATGAGTTTAAGTTCCATCAAATGAGAATTCTCATCTGTAACTCCTTTCAATTTGGACCAGTCTAAAATTTTGCTGTTAGGTAATGAGTTAAGTGTTTTTGATACTTTGTAAACTTAAACATGGTAACTACACATTAATTAAGCTGTATTTTGAACATTTAGTTGCTAACCAACCATTCAACCTTTTGTAATATGTTGCTGACTGTAAAATTAGCAAAATAAGCCAAACTTCATGTTGGAGATCAATTAGTAGACCAGCAATCCATCAACTATCCAGAAAAGGTTAAAAAGAGGAAAAATACCAGATAATCTTAACCTCTTCCCGTTTCTTGAAATTTTAGACTGGTCCAATTCCAAAGGTTTTGCAGACGGCAATTTCAAGTTGAACTTGTTAGAAAAATAATCATTCAGTATGGTAGAAAATATTGTTGAAAAATAAGAAATTGCTTGTTACAAGCAATTGCTTATTTTCCCACAATGTTTGTTCAAGTATAAAAACACAGGGACGTAAAAACCAGGCATTAAACAGGAAAGGGTTAACCCTTTCCTGTACAAACCGTAACTGCGTTACTGTGATTTTATACTTGTAAAAACATTGTGGAAAAAGAAGAAATTGCTTGAAGCAATTTTTCCTTTTCCAACAATACTTTTTACTACATAGGATGTTTTGTTTCATTGTCATCTGCAACCTCTTTTAATTTTGACAAGTCCTAAATTAAAAAAAACTCCAAAAAACGGGAAAGGGTTGATATAGCCTGTTTCTGAGATATACATTTGACATTATCTAAAGGTACTATAGTTAATCTGAAGAAGCTTGGAATGAGTTTGGCAACAATATGGGTATTTACCCTATCATGCAAAATGGAAACTTATAGGATTTCAGTCAGAAAATACAAATGTTTGAAAAAAGGGATATGAATAAGCAGAGGTCAATGAAGGTTCATGTGTTTTTTGTAATCCATTCCCACATTATAAAACTGTAGACCAGTCCAAATTCCAAGAAGTTCCATACAACAATTTTATATTGGTTGAATCTTTAAAATGTTTGCCTTTTGGGGTAGAAAAATGAAGAAATTGCTTGTATCAATCAATTTCTTCATTTTCCACCATGTATTTAAAGTTTTTATATTAAGGATGTTTGAAAGCACCATTTTGTAAGATAGGTTAAACAAAAAAGTTATTTAACCAAATACCAGTCGGCAAAATTTAGACTGGTCCAAGTTGAAAGGAGTTGCAGCCAACAATCTTAAGTTCATGAAATTTTAGGCTTTTGTATATTTATGGGTAGAAAAAATTGTGGAAAATGAAGAAATGGCTTGTTGTAAGCAATTTCTTCTTTTTACACCATTTTTTCCTAATTGTTTTTCTTGAGGGGGTCCAAAGGTGTCACTGTGTGGGAATGGATTAAAAGAATGAAAAAAAGCCTGAAAAACTAGTGAGGCAGATATAAGTATTTTACTTTGAAAAAATCTTCCCAAAAAGACAAAAAGTTTATGCTTTTCAAGTTGCACATTTGACGCAGTCAGGCTGTGGTGTGTTTATGACTAAGTGAATGATTTTATGGGTCGACTGATTGTTTGCTTGACACCCGTCCATTGAACCTTCCAAACATCTATATCAATACTTCCATAATTGTGGATGGATTTCAAAATAACGTGGCACAGTTGTTTTCTATTATGAGTTGATGTGCCATTTTAAAAGTTCGATAGGGTCAAGGTCACAGTCGAAAGTCAAGGTTTTGAGTTTTTAGCTCACCTGAGCACAAAGTGCGAGGTGAGCTATTGTGATCGGTCGTTGTCCGTCGTCCGTCCGTCCGTCTGTCCATCTGTCCGTCTGTCCGTCCGTCCACAATTTCTTTAAAAATCTTCTCCACCTAAACCAGTAGGCCAATCAAGCTGAAACTTTGCAGGGATGTTCCTTGGGTGAAGTTCTTCAAAAGTTGTTAAAAGAATTTAATTCCATCAAAAACTCTGGTTGCCGCGGCATTTGAAAATGGGAATCTTTAGTAATTCTTTAAATATCTTTAAAAATCTTCTCCTCCTAAACCAGTAGGCCAATCAAGCTGAAACTTTGCAGGGATGTTCATTGGGTGAAGCTCTTCAAAAGTTGTTAAAAGAATATAATTTCGTCAAAAACTCTGTTTGCCGCGGCATATGAAAATTGGAAATTTTAGTAATTCTTTAAATATCTTTAAAAATCTTCTCCTCCTAAACCAGTAGGCCAATCAAGCTGAAACTTTGCAGGGATGTTCATTGGGTGAAGCTCTTCAAAAGTTGTTAAAAGAATTTAATTCCGTCAAAAACTCTGGTTGCCGCGGCATTTGAAAATGGGAATCTTTAGTAATTCTTTAAATATCTTTAAAAATCTTCTCCTCCTAAACCAGTAGGCCAATCAAACTGAAACTTTGCAGGGATGTTCATTAGGTGAAGCTTTTCAAAAGTTGTTAAAAGAATTTATTTCCGTCAAAAATTCTTGTAACCGCGGCATATGAAAATTGGAAATTTTAGTAAATCTTTGATGTTTTTTTTTTCATAGACTTCAAGGCCAAAGGCCTTTATATTTTGTAAAGAGCTTAATCATATGGTTCTCTACCAAGTTTTTAAATATTTAATCTCTGGGGTCAAAAATGGCCCTGCCCCTGAGGTCCGAAGTTTGGAAAAATTCTTAATAAGAGCAATTTCAAAAGGCTTCTCCTCTTAAACTATAAGGTCTAGGATATTCATATTTGGTATGTAGCATAACTAGATGGTTTTGTACTATATCACAAAAAGTTTTCATCCAAGGGTCATAAACGGCCCTGACTAGAGGTCCAAAAATTAGGAAAAATGCAAAATTTGAGTATGTTGAAAAAAATTCTTCATTTTAAGACAGAGGGCATTTATATTTTGAGTGTAGCATAGCCTGGTTGTTATCTATCAATTTTGATTAAATTATGCCTGTAGGTTAAAAAACACCCCTTCCCTGGGTGTCCAAAGTTCGTAAAAATGCTCAATTAGACCATGTTCAACAGTCTTTTCCTCCCAATCTACAAAGTCTAAGGCATTCATGTTTGATTTATAGCATAACCAGATGGTTCTCTACTGTGTTAGCTAAAATCTTAGCCCTTGGATAAAACATGGCACTGCCCCAGAGGTCCAAAATTTTGGAAAACACCCAATTAGAGCAAAAGTCTTCTCCTTCTGATATATAAGATGAAGGGCATTCATATTTGGTATGTAGCATGACTAAATAATTTTGTACTATGTTACAGGAAAATATGCTCTTGGGATAAAAAATGTCTCTGCTCCTGGGATTGAAAATTGCATAAATCGCATTGAAAGGATTCTTCTTAAATAGAAATGGAGAAATTGCTTGCTTTCTCACAATGCTTTTTTAAACCTTTTTCCCTGAGGGTGTCAAATTCTGGGATAGTTTGGTAATCAATTAAACTATGAAGCCAAAGGCATTCATTTTCATTTTAAAGCATTACTGGATTGTTTTGTACAAAGCCCAAAATCTAATATTTGTTTTATTTATTTTGCTCAAGTTGTGTCTTTTTTATACAAAAAGCACTGTAATTTGCAGATGCCTCAGGTGAGCGATTTAGGACCATCATGGTCCTCTTGTTAAGACAAGCTATTCATTGAACAGCTAGTCTAGTTTGTATTAAGTCATCAAAGAATACTTAACCATACAATGATTTAAGAATTAATTCCCTTGTATTGTACTATATGCACAGTTTCTCTGTTTGACAAGATTACTAAGAAAACTCAAATGAATGTATGCAACAATTTATATGTGATTCTTTCCTAGTTTTAAAGTTTTGATGTTTCCTTTCTTTTTCACGATGTTCTCTTTTAAATAGAAGACATGGTTTCCAGTTGTCTGTTCGTTCGTGTACATGTTTGTCAATTGATGCATTTAAATGTCATTCCAAAGACCTGTTTGTCAGATCTCAAAATCAAAGGCAATTTTAATATGCTGTCAATCTCTTGAATACTTTTCCTTTTTTGGGTCTTATGGATCAAAAAGTTAGGAATATAAATGGATTCCTTATTGAAATTAAATATGTCATTAAAATTGATTCCTTATTAAGATTAAATATGTCATTAAAATTTATAAAGTGACTATATATTATCATAAGGTATGGACAAATTTCTGTTCCTGCTTGAAATTTGTCCCTGCTTTATCAATGCTTGTCATGCTGAACCCTTAATATTAATGTTTTGGCACGATGTATAGGCCAAGACCAGCCTGCATGTAAAGGTGTATATGTTTAAAAATGCATCAATTGTTTTTTACAGATCAGAAGTTTGGAAAATTATTCGAAAGAAATTAAGAGTTGATCTAGTTTATTATGATTTTACATTAAATGTATAGCAGATGCTTGTATATTGTTTTAAATGTACAAAATCATGCATTGTATATAGTTTACCAAAAATGTGATTAAAACACTGTGAATATTGATATATAACGACTTTTCTATCCCTCTGTATTTCCATTCGCCTCATGGGTCGTATCATGTTATGGACCGGTCGTCCGTCCGTCTATCTATCTGTCCATCGACATCAATTTGGGCTTTGCGCAACCCCTCTTACAGTTACAACTGGAATGCACTAAAACTTGTTAAAATGGATCTCTGATGTCTCGTTGTGTACGAGGCCAAAATTATTATGACATCTGAAGTCGTTCTGGAATTATCTGCACTTGACTTAGCAAAATAATTCAAAGCGCTTTTAGCTCCACTGACTGAAAACCAGGGAGCTACTGTCATGGCGTTGTGTCCGTCGTGCGTCTGTCCGTCCGTAAACTTTTACTTTAAAAATCTTCTCCTTAGAAAGTTCTCAACAGAATTAAACCAAATTTCACAGAAATGATCCTAGCGGGAACCTTCATCAGATTCTTTCAAATAATTTTGATTGGATAAAAATATGGCTTTATTGGGTGGGGCTAATTTACATATATGGTGAAATCTTTGAAATCTTCTTCTCAGAAACCAGTAGATGGGTTTCAACTAAAATTTCACAGAAATGATCCTTGTTTGACCCCCTATCAGGTTCGTTCAAAGAATTTTGATCAGATGAAAAACACGCCTGTAATAGGCGGGGCTTATTAGTCCCCTACTGGCGAAAGCCGAAGGGGACTATAGGTTTGAGCTCCGTCCGTCTGTCCGTCCGTCCGTCAGTCCGGACATATCAGTTTTCCGGACTTTTTTTCTTAACCCTGGGAGATACTGAGCTGATTTTTGGTATGTGAGACCACATCAAAGAGTTACAGAACAAGTTCGAGTTTGGTTCCGGTCCGTTGATTTTTGTGAAAGATACGGATGCTGGACTTAGAAATTACAAGAAATTTCAGTTTTCCGGACTTTTTTCTAAACCCTCAGAGATATTGAGCTGATTTTTGGTATGTGAGTCAACATTAATGAGTTACAGAACAATTTCGAGTTTGGTTCCGGTCCATTGATTTTTTAGGAAGATACGGATTCCGGACTTAGAAAATTACCAGGAAATTTCAGTTTTCCGGACTATTTTTCTTAACCCTTAGAGATATTGAGCTGATTTTTGGTATGTGAGTCGGTATCATTTAGTTACAGAAAATTTCGAGTTTGGTTCCGGTCCATTGATTTTTGTGGAAGATACGGATGCTTGACTTAGAAATTACCAAGAAATTTCAGTTCTCTGGACTTTTTTTCTTAACCCTCAGAGATATTGAGCTGATTTTTGGTATGTGAGTCCACATTAATGAGTTACAGAACAAGCATTAGGTTGGTTCCGGGCCATTGATTTTTGAGGATGATACGGATGCTTGACTTAGAAAATTACCAGGAAATTAAGTTATCCGGACTTTTTTTCTTAACCCTCAAAGATATTGAGCTGATTTTTGGTTTGTAAATTCACACCAATGAGTTACAGAACGAGTTTAAGTTTTGTTTAGGTCCATTGATTTTTGTGGAAGATACGAATGCTGGACTTAAAAAATTACCAGGAAAATTCAGTTTTTTTTTCTAAACCCTTTGTGATATGAAGGTGGTTTTTGTTATGTCAGTCAATATTGATTACCGAAAAGCATTCACAATCATAGGCAGGTTTTTGAAAGCTTTTGTTCAAAGTTTAGGGTCTTAATTCTTAATTCTCTTGGAACAGATGACTTTATGAAGTATAATTTAGCTAACAACAAAAAGAGAAGCCTATTTTTTATGTTTGTGTGTATGTGTGTGTGTTTAAGAATTGCTCATAAAATCTGATACAACTGTAATATTTTGGCGGGGAAGTTATCCCTTTACTACCTGAAATATACCGCTCTAGGGATATATATAAAACCGGTAGGGGACTTGGTATTGCCATGCAATACTTCGGAATGTTTGTTTCTATATATTGTAAAAGCTTTGAAAATGTTCTGCACAGAAACCAGCGGATTGATTCCAACCGAATTTCACAGAATTGATCCTTAGTTGACCTTTTATCAAATTACATAAAATGATTGTGATCGGTAGTAAATTTGACCTAAATGGGCGGGCTTAGTCTCCATATATGGTGAAAGCTTTAAAAATCTTCTTCACAGAAACCAGCTGATGGCTTTCAACAAAATCTTACAGGAATGGTTCTTTGTTGACCTTTTATCAGAATCCTTCAAAGGATTTTAATGGGATATAAAAGTTGCTTCGATGGGTCTTTTAATTTCAATATATGGTGGAAATCCTTGAAAAAAATCTCAAAAACCAAATTTCACAGGAATGATCCATGACGACTCTTTTTCAGATTCCATCAATTAATTTTGTTTGATAGAAAAATGGCTTTGATGGTCGTGACTATTCATATATGGTATACAGTGATTTTTTAAAAATGTTAATACCTTTTTCATATGAATTAGTATATGAATTGACTTTTGTAAAACAATGAAAATAAGATTCGGTTTATTATAGAATTCGTCATTAGATAAAAGACTTTTTATGTTTAACTTTAAATGAAATCAACAAAACATTTTATATAGTCGTTTTCTAATATCCAATGTTGAAACCTGATTTTCCTACTATTATTAAATACTAAATTTCTTTGGAGAATGTTTTGAGTTTTATGGCCGTAACAACAATCCAAGCAGGATCATAACCCCATTGCAATAGGGGCCTACTTAGATTACAAGTAGCCGAAAGTCAACCCCGATTACCCCTTAGAATTATCCCCCAAAAGCATAGTCCTTCACAAAATCCATGCAAATCCTAGCAAAGAATTGCTAAATACAATCGTAAAACCTATAGTAACAACGCGACAGGATTGATCCCCAGCTCGAGAGCTAGGCCTAACAAGGCATACCCCGTAGGTATAGTTAATACAGCAATACTCTAATTGCCACATAATGCAGAATAAAATGCCATGAATAATGCTGCCTTAAACAATTGTGTCTAAAACTTATAACAAACTCTCGAACCACTTTGCAGATATCGTAAGTAAATGCAGCGTTATTGGCAAATGATTATCTTTTTGTGTTCTACAAAAATTATTCATATAAATCATATCCCCCCCCCCCATGATCTTGTGAACATAATTAAAGCTTGTAATATATGATGAAATTGTCATTCCTGCTTAACCTTTTACAAAGCAGTAAGAAATAAACAGGACAACACAATGGTACAGCAGTAGAGTAGGCCGACAAGGCTGTTCTGTATACAATAAAAGTATTTTGTGCAATACTATTTTTAAGCAGCTTAGCTACACCTAGCTGAATATCGCCCATGGAAATGCTGGAATTAGCTGAGGATCTTAATCTGCATGTGAGGCTACTAGATATTTGAATTTGTCTACCTGTAAATAAGACAATGCATCACATAAAATTCTTCTTTTATCCAGGAGCATGCTTTGCTTTAATGATACGTTATTCATTAAGCAGTGTGTAGCAACGTGCTCAAATTTACCATAACATGCTCTGATTTTGAAATCATATTATTGATGATTTCCACGATAGCCATATAATCGCAATAAAATCGAACTTTCTTATTGCAAAAAGTTGCTCCCAAAATGCAAAGTGCAACAAAAATTGTTAAAAACTCCAGAGTAAAGGTGTTCAATGTAATATCAATATGCCCAATGGCCGTGAAATTAATCCCAAGCCTATACTAGCCGCACTGACTGTGAACAATTGTTCAAGCTTATTTGAAACCCATAATTTGATCATAAAAAAACTGAAACGCCATTGGAATCTGCAGAGAGTCTTACCATATTTTCAAGTGCCACTTTATACCCCTTGTTATACGTAGATGATGATGAGGCTTAGTCAAACCACATATCGCACTCAAAAGACGCCTGAAGAAAGGTCTACCTGCTCGAATCGCACGGCAACAGAAATTAAGCGATACAATATTCCTTTAATGTTATTTTATGAGCCGATAGCATTTTACGTATTTTCGTGCAGACTTCACCTACTTTTTATTGGGGGGGGGGGGTCTATCACGTAACTTAACCTTATCGACTTACAAACCTAAAAAGGTAACAATCTCGCAAGGACCTTCCATTTCTATACGCCCGACGAAGACGGAACGTTTTATGGGATCACCCGTGGCGTCCGCTGTCCGATGTCCGGGGGGCGTCCACTTCGTTGTCCGGAACATAACTCTGTCACCTTAAGTCCGATTGACCGGTTGACTTGAAACTTGGCAGCTAATTTCCTCTTACGGAATGCAGTTCATAAGAACCGTAACTCTACCCAGCTTATTTTTAGAGTTATTTCCCTTTGTCGTTTTTCATACTTTGATTTTTGTCCGGAGCAAATCTCTGAAAGTATAATAGCTATGATCATGAATCTTTATGCATTGATAGATGTCACCAAGGGGAAGTGCAGTGTACAAAAACCGTAACTCTACCTTGCCTATTTTTTAGGTATTTCCCTTTGTCGTTTTTCACACTTGGATCTTACTCGTAGCATATCTCTAAAAGCATTATAGCTATGATCATGAAACTTTAAGGGTAAATAGATATTATCAAGGGGAAGTGCTGAACACAGGGGAACACAAGAATTGTAGCTCTGCCTAGTTTTTTTAGAGTTATTCCCCTAGGTTTTTATCATACTTTGATTTTGTCCGGAGCATATCTCTGAAAGTAGAATAGCTATTATTATGAAACATTAAGGGTGGGTAGATGTCATAAAGGTGAAGTGCAGTGCATAAGAACCGTACTCATTTTTAATTTATTTATTTGTTTTTCATACTTTGATTTTGTTCGGTGCATATCTCTGAAAGTATAATAACTATGATGATGTTTCTTTATGGATTGGTAGATATATCAAGGGGAGGTGCAGTGCACAAGAACAGTAACTCTACCTTGCCTATTTTTTTTATTTATTTCCCTTTGTTGTTTGTTCATACTTGGATTTGTCTGGAGAACATCTCTGAAAGTGTAATAGCTATGATCATGAAGCATTATGGGTGGAAAGATGTCACCAAGGGGAAGTGCAGTATAAAAGACCGTAACTCTTCTTTGCCTACTTTTGAATTATTCCCCTTTGTTGTTTATCATAGTCGGATTTTGTCTGCAACATATCTCTGAAAGTATAACAGCTATCTTCATGAAATTTTATGGGTGGATAGATATCATCAAGGAACATATCTTTTTTTTTTCTTTCTTTTTTTTTTTTAAATCTCTTATAGTGTAACAGCTTATGGTTTTCAAAACCTCATGATAACAAGAAAAACACCAGAACCATAAGTTATAGTGAATTGTTGCCCTTTCTTGAATTTAGACTTAAATTTTAATCCCCTTCCCCAGTCAACATCCAGCAGTGTGACGGGCGTATCTTGTGACAATTTGCAACCTTGTTTTCCTGTGTTTATGGCATTGAAAGCCACTCCAAACTTTTTTGCAATCTCAACATGGCTTATTTAGATTCAATTTGGTCACAGTCCCCTCCCAGTGGCCGCCGGCATAGCGCAGTCGGAGGCGCGCATACACCTAATCTTCAATCATGGGGTGTCATGGGTTCGATCCCCGAGGGCGGCATATATTCTTTCCGATATTTGTCTCTCACTAATGGATGGCTAATCGTGAAACTAAGTGGGATAGTAGCTGGAGGCTAGGAAAGGATTTAGTGGTAGTACTGGTGTGATAAATACCAAGAATCCATTGTTAGGTGCTCCAGCCACCGCGGTATGACTGAAATACTGTTGAAAGCGGCGTTTAACCCCATTCAATCAATCAATCACATCCCCCTCCCCCCAAAAAAACGTCCAAATAATTCAGAAAATGATCTGAAACTAGTTTGGCTCCGGAAAGTTCGAACAATTTTCTCAAATAAACTACAGCTTATTGACAGACACATAGAGAGGCTCTTGTCCAAGTAATATTTGCCTTGAAACTTGGAACCCATGCGTTCAATATCTTTTTAATTCAATGGCAATAAACGAAAAGTATTTTTGGATCCATTCTAAACAACTTGCATCCTTGTCCCAGCTCTTGTACCATACATGAAGTTTCATCCAAGGTTGTCTACTGCACAGTGCAAAATCTAGGATCAATGAAATCATTAACCGAGCAATCTGTAGGACTAGACAAGTGATGAATTAATCGATATTAATGATGGTTTTGGAGACTAAGCCGGACCTGCCACTCTCCCAGCTTTAATTTCTTTATCTGTTTTTTGCTTCACTATATCCACATTTTGGACAACTGACTGAAGATCCTTACTATCCTGTGGACACCTTTGGCCAGAATAATTGAGCAGAAATAATAATAATAAAAATAAAAAAAAAAAAAAAAAAATACCGCAGCCAGGCAGATGTCAAACTTAAGAACTACTATGTAACGAGAAGTGTTTCTAAGCGATATATATTTATCTCTTATATATTTTCATACAGAAGCAGTAACTTATTACCCCCTGTAGATACACTATGATCACTTCCGGGTATTGTGCAGAGACATGCTTTCCCTTTAACATTTCTTGGAACGAAACTTTGTTTTGTGGGTTGGGGATAAAATGCAAATACAAATACATATATGCGGGTTTTTCTAAAGCACTAGGGTTGTTTTTATGTCTAATGGCTTAAGAAAGAAAGTTAATTAGGAAAAATGAGGTATATTGGTGATTTCGAGCCCGGGGTAGCTGACCCTCCAAACAGACATACAGAAAATTCTACCACGTGTCTGTTCAAACGTAAGATATTCATTGAACCTTGTATTTTTCCGCTCATGAACCAGATTATTCGTAAATAAACGACTTTTTTAAAATTTCTTTTTCATTGTTAACTTTTAAGTATAATTATCAACTTGTTGACATGGTAGGGCGGAGGCTTAAGTGAGTTCTTGTTTTTTTAAGTCATGGAAAATGGGTTTGTTACTTGTTATTATCGCATTTTACTTAAATTTCGTAATGTTATGTTTTTGTATCGAGTCAACACATTACTATTTCGATTTCTATTGAGCAAAAGTTAGTTTATTTTTGTGGCCCTTTTGGCAAACTATGTCTAATTTTGTTAATTATTTTGATTTTATAGTCTAGTAATGGATGCGTGAAAAGACAAATTATTGTTAAATCTTCTATTTGAAAGGAATTATTATATATATTTTGAAGACTCGTCGTGTTATTTATTGGTTAAGCTTCGCCCTGCTTGTCAAAACACCAACATATACAGTGTAAATATTTGTACTTCTATAATTATTAATGTTGAAATTTATAATCAGACACTTTAACCTTCGATCCAGTATAACCCTCTCCTGCTTCGCACAATTCTAGACCTGTTCAAACCCAAAACCCAACAGACGAAAAACTAAAGCGGATTTAATTTGATAAAGAGCCATTCAGTCGGGTAGATAAATAATAATGTTGAAAAGGGAGAGCCCGTTTGCTACAAGCAATTTCTTCCTTTTCCTAAATGCCTACTTATTTATAAAATCGTTAAAACAAGGGACTGAACAACAAAATAAACGACTTACTCCAGGAGAACATTCATTTATCGGTAATTTAATGAGTGGGTAAAGGTCAAGTCATGTAAATAATTTCAATTTTTCTTCCAAATTGGAAAAAGGAATACTAGTATTTGCTGATAAAAACACCTTTAAACAAATCAAAACAAACAAACAAAAACTTCCAAAGCAACATAACAAATATTGCATGGTGATTAATTGAAGACCTATCGGCGGGCGACCCAAACCTCGTAACGAAACAGATTGAATAAAATGGGCTTACATGGTTGAATGATGACGACAATGGTTTATTTTTTTTTTGAAATCAGCCTTTCCTGGACAGAAAATTTTTGTTGGAGAGCAAACAATGTGGAAAACGGAGAAAATACAGAAATGAATCCAAAGTGTAATTTATAATATAACTCTTGAATCAAATGTCATGGCTGCTATCCGGAGTAGAAAATATTTAGCTTAACACATTCCCCCACAACAAAATTTTAGACTGGTCCATTATTTTATTTTTTTTATAGAAAACATTGTGGATAAAGAAGAAATTGCTTGATACAAGCAATTTCTTCATTTTCCTCGATGTTTTCCAAAGTTTTTTTTTCTTGAGAGGCGTAAAAAGGAGGGATTGTGTGGGAATGGGTTCAAACACATCGGACAAACAAAATTTATATTAGATTTTGCTTTCATTTCATTTGTTCTGGTGTTAGAAAACTGGTCCAAAAACCACGGCGAAGGAGATATGGTAATGATGACTTTTCTGTCCTAATGTTTTAACAATGTCTATCATTCCACCTCTTTTTCCATAATACATCTCAAGCAGAATGATAGCTATCAAAGATAAAGGTCAAAGTTAGACCTGATAGACCTGACTTGAATAAGCTTTAGTTACGACGTTTGGTCGCCAACCAACCATCTTACATCTGACTGGCCATAAATTTTGCAAAATAACGCCGTTTAATACCAAAGTAGATCTTTCTGTAAGTGTCGGTTTGGCAAAGTCACTTAGCGACAAAAAGAAGAGAAAGTGCGTTACTGAGAGTGATTCATCAAATCATATCAATGTGTATAGAGCATCTTTATAATGGATGATACAGCCTCATAAATATTATCTAGCCATGAGTTAAAATACCATCGTTTTAGAAAATCAAAGTACTGAAAGTACTTTAAGCTAGCAAAGTATAGTTTTGATAGGCAATCTTCTTTGCCAAAGGTGATAACATGATAAATAAGTTGCCAAGTAGTTAACCAACAACAACATGGTTCGAATTGGAAGAAGTTGTAGACGACAATTTCTAGCTGGCAGAATTTAGAAAATTTAATCCATTGTAGGGTAAAAAAACATTGTGCACGTTGAAGAAATTGCTTGTTACTAGCAATTTCTTGATTGTCCACACTTTTTTTCAAAGCTTTTTTCTTTAGATACAGGCACAGTTTGCAATATTCCTGAAATACATGAGAACTACCTCTTATGTCGTAGGCATGCAATGGATCTAGTAGTTAAGCCTCCAGTGGCAGTTTGCACTCGTTGAACGCTGAGAAGCCTTCAACACTGATTTTTTCTGTTAAGTTAAGCTATCAAAGCTGACGCTTTACTATCTAAAATAATCAGGTATAGGCCAGCCTGTCCTAATTTACTGACATATCGAAGGGTAGCGTAGATGCATGGGATCTAGAGTAATGTAAAACACAGGAGTCACGTGACGAAAGAGTTCTCCCAACGTATTACGCATGAAGTTTATCCTTAACGACGTGTGGATAGACGCCCGCTTGGCGCAGTGGTAAGACCGTAAGGTCTTAGGTTCGAATATTTTTCTCACCGTTTGTTTTACATTACTTATTTGTCTAAGCCTACTATTCATTTTATTTTTCGGGCTACTATGAAAATCCGTTGTATTTAAAGCCTTTTATAACCGCATTTTTTTTATTTGTTGATTTTTTTACATTGTATTAAGATTTCAGGTCTTGGAAATTGAATTAGCGAAAGTTACAAGATAGATCTTATAGGTTTTATCCTGTGTACAATATACCTTAAGTGAACATATTTCCATAAATGTTCTGTTTTGGTTTTATACTGAAGCTTGCGGGGATGATCTAAGGATAATAATTCTTAAAAAACAAACAAACAAACAAACAAACAAACAAACAAAAAACCACACCCACAAACACATACACCCACCCCCACACACAACCCCTCCTCCCCCCATTATTAACCACTTTCTTGTTTTTCAAAATTAAACACTGGTCCAGTTTGGGAGGAGTTGCAGACTACAATTAAAAGTGAGAGTTATTTGAAAAGTAACAAACCTACAGGTTCGAAAATAATGTTGGGGAGAAGAAATTGCTTGTTACAAGTAATTTATTCTTTTCCCACAATGATTTTTTTTACCAAATATGTAATCACAGGGACGTTAAAACAATTGACTTTACAGGAAAGTGTTAAATATTACTCAAGAAGGAAACTTTTTTTTACTGACTATATAACGAACAAGAATTGTAAAAATCTGGTTTCCACAAAAACTTGCTTATTTCTTGGTCCTCGTGTTGAAACATAACTACAGTAATCAAGAACCCTGATAACTCTGAATTTCCTATCTTCTCTAGAAATGATCATGTGACCTTTGAAAGGTTATGTGATATTTTATGCCGTTCAACTTTGGATATCTGGAAATATAGACATTTATTGGTTTAATTGAAAGATCTCAATTTTACTGTTCCTGTGAAATTTTCTTTGACAAAATTTGAATCAATGTATTGTGCGCGTGTTAAAATAATATCAGTTCTAATTAATATTTACGGAGATATAGTACACCAGGATAGAACCTCCGTGTCGTGAGAGTAGTATTTTTAAAGTTATTTCTTACCCTATTGTTAAAGTCGAAAAAGCATCAGTTTGTCCAATTTTTCAGTGACGACCAATTACGGTGCTTACAGCACTTTGATTTAATGAAGAGAATAGAAGAGGCCGACGATATTTGTGAGAGAAGGCCAACGATATTTGTGAATATGTTGTGCCCAATCTTGAGAATTTGCCCATTCTTAAGAACGGGCAGACACATTTTGCCCATTCTTAAGAATGGTCGCCCATTCTTAAGAATGGTCAATACGGTTTGTTTCTGTTATCGAACGCGTTTTTTCGATCAATATCGATCAATATATTAATGAATCGACCAACCAGTCGTCAATCGATTACTGGATTAACCTATCAATGAATAATTGGTATATTAAACCCTGCGGGTTGAGATACACAAAGCGAAGAGCTTTCACTTCTACAGAACACAATTTTGTCGCACTTCTCTACCACATTCGGAGCAGCTCGCACCCCGAGATAAATGAACAGGTTTAAATTTTTTTAACTTTTACAAGTTTCTGTTCCAAACTGGAGTCTAAATACTTTAAATAGTCAAGATTTATCACCTTGTGATAGATAACGCAATGTACTCATTATCCGTCAGGTCGTACCCGAACTATTTCGTACCGTTTATGTTGGGTGGGCGTATTGTATCTATCGCTAGATTTGTACTCGTTGTTTTATACTTTAGAGTACAATCCCAGGTTTTTACGTTCCTGCGATTTTATACCTGACAAAACATTGGGGGAAAAGAAGAAATTGTAACAAGTCATTTCTCCTTTTCCTACAATAATTTGTACCTTGTAGAATGATTGCTTTTTAAATTGCACTCTCTTTTAATTGTCATCTGCAACTTCTCTGGTTTTGGAAAAGTCTTAAATTTTGAGAAAACCAGGAAAGTGTTGAGGTCTTTTTGGCATGGAATGGTTTTCGGCCTAATTTTAGAACTGTTGCCTTTTACTTATTAATGTAGTGCCCTTATCCTATTGCATCATATATGGAATTAAATAGCATTTGATAAAGCCATAGCCCGGGTGGTAGGGTATAATGTCTATGTGTGTCCATCCTGGTCCAAATAAAGATCCGGGTTCTACAGTTAAGGAAATTATGGAATTGTCAATTAACTCTTTCCTGTACAATCCCTGGTTTTACATCCCTGTGATTTTATACTTGAGAAAACATTGTAGAAAAAGAAAAAAATTGCTTCACAAGCAATTTTTTCTTTTTCCACAATATTTTCTACCCTTCTGAATGTTTATTATTTATATTAAATCCACTTTAAATTTTTGTCTGCAAAACCTTTGAATTTGGACAGGTCTAAAATTTTGAAAAACAGGAAAGGGTTAATGCCTGGGAGATAGAGTATAATGTATGTGTAGGTCCACCCGAGTCAAATCATGGACAAGGGTTCTGCAAGTTAAGGCAAATTAATATATTGAAAAGATGAATGAATTTGAAAAGTCTTTTGAATGGTATAGATCAGAATGGAAAAGGTTTGATTGTGTGAAAAACTTACAGAATGTTGAAAACATGAAAAAATAAGACCCATTAAAACTGCATTTCAATAAGTCACAACGTCACTTAAGTTTTGTCTTGACCGATTATTGATTGATTGAATGGGGTTTAACGCCACTTGTAAAAGTATTTCAGTCATATTGCAGCACATATTTATTGAACTGACTTCCCTTACATTTATTTTAAGCCACTTTTGATAGTACTTCAGTCATATCATGGAGGCTTGAGCACCTACCCCTAGATTCCTGGTAATTCTCACACTAGTGCAAAAACAACATCCTATCTGTGCCCCCAGCTGCTCATTAAGACTTAGGTTTACAATTATCTACCCATTTGTTGGAGGCAATTGTCTGAAAGGATTTTTGTCCCAGCCGGGATTGAATTTGCGATCTCACAACTGGGACTAACTGAGCTTTAGCCGCAGTCCTAAAAAAGTTATACTGTAATAGGCAATATACATGGCAATGTGTTACAGTGTTTTCAATAGTCTTTATTTAAAGCATCAAAATGTAGAGTTGAGTGGGAAAAGGTTCAAGAGCACATGCCAATTGAAATGCATTGTACTATCCAGTTAGCGAGCTGCCGTCATAGCGCAGTTGGGAGCGCGTCGGACTGTCAATCTAGAAGTCCGGGGTTTGATCCCCTAAGGTGGCACTCATCTATTTCGACTATTTGTTTCTCACCAATGGGTCGATAATCGTAGACCTATGTGGGATAGCAGCTAGAGGCTAGGAAAGGATGTAGTGGTAGTACTGGTGTGAGAAATACAAGGATTCCATTGTTAGGTGCTTCAGCCGCCGCGATATGACTGAAAGATTGTTGAAAGCGGCATTCAAACAAACAAACAATTCAATCCAGTTAGCTCAGTTTGTAACACATTTTTTGCTAAATTCACAAGTTGTGAGTTCTATCCCCAACTAAGCTATCACTCTTTCTGACATTAAGTTGACAAAAGTCATTTTGACTTTGTCCTTTCACTATCTCTCTCCAATGTAAAATATTTATATGATTATAAGTAGTTCCCTAAGTAGATGAGCATTTGGTAGCCCATATTCATTGTCCCGTTTCACTATTGAGAAGAATGACAATAAGCCATGGTTTAGACTAAGGTGACCAGTTTCTGCATAATAACTGAATAACTGTTGCAATGGACATTAAGTGAGATACAATCAATCCAAATGAAATGGATTTAAATCTATGCAACAAGGAATTAAAAATACATGCTTTAACCCATCATTAAAGATTGTGCAGTTGTGTGGAAATACAGATTTGCTGTACTATGGGCAAGTAAGACATTTTACTTTTCCAGAAATTAAACAAACTTGTCTCCTAAAAGGTGAAGAGATAGATTTAGAGAAAAAAGTTGTTGTTAATGAAGCAAATGCTATTTCCTTCACTTACATGAATGTTTTACACCCTTCAATATAGAATCATCATAATTTCCCAATATATAACATTTTTTCTTTCACCCATTTCCAGATGGCAAATTTTTAGACTGGTCTGAATTGAAAGGAGTTACATAAGACAATATAAAGTTTATGTAATTTTAGATTTTTGTTTAACTTACTGGGTAGAAAACATTGTTGAAAATAAAGAAATTGCTTGTTGCAAGCAATTTCTTCATTTTCCACAATGTTTTCCAATTGTTTTTCTGGAGGGGTATCAAAAAGTATGACTGTATGGGAATGGGTTAAGATTTGTTTTGTACCATTCCAAGATATGCCCTGGTATTTACTAGTCCTTCGGCAAGTTGCCTTGATCAATGTACTTTTTCCCAAGTTTTCAGACAAATGGGCATGTGAATTCAACACCCATGAGTTTGGACCATCAAACCTTGGTGAAGAAGAACAATTTTTCAAAGGGGTCTTGCATGGCTAAATGGTAAGGTCTGCAGATAAATTGTAATCAGCAATAAGTCAAGGATTATGGCTTTGAATCCCAGCTGCACCACTGGTCATGCTGGTTTGTCCTTGGGCAAGACATTTCAGGGCTCAAGCCTAGCACTAGTGGTACGCAATAAATAAGTGAACTTTACTGTGAAAGAATATTCAAGTTTTGCACATTCTCTTACATGCAAGGAAGATCCTTGTATTGAATGTCATAAAAAGGGGCCTTTACCCTTTCCTGTTTGTCAAAATAAAAAATTGTTCAATTTGAAAGAAGATGCAGACAATGATAAAAAGAGAATGCAATTTGAAAAGTAACCAACATACAGGAAATTATTGTGGAAAAGAAGAAATTGCTTGTTACAAGCAATTTCTTCTTTTCCCACAATGATTTTGCCAGAATGAAACCATAGGGACCTCTAAACCAGGGATTTAACAGGAAAGTGTTAATGATAATTGCCTTGTTATGGCTTACAAGTCAAAAATCTTGGATTAGTCTATGTGTTTTATGCTGTAGGGGAATTCCCAATCTTTTTTTTAAGCTATGGGGAAGTCCCACTATCAAATATAATAGCATATTACACCCAATATCAAGAGGAACTGGGCCATTTATACAGGTTAACAAAATTTTCGACAGATCCAAGTTAAAAGAAGTTGCAGACAACAATTACATCTTGACTTAAATTAGGATAATCTTTGCCTTTTGGGTAAAAACTTTGTAGATAATGAAGAAAATGGCTTATAACAAGCAATTTCTTTGTTGTCCACAATGTTTATCAAAGCTTTTTAAATTTTGCAAGCAGAAACTTGGCCTAAAAACTTCAATGTCGAAGTTTTTGAACATAAGCCCTATATTGTCCATTCCAATCATGGAGTTATTAACCCATTACAAGGCAACAATATTTTAGACTCGCCCAATTTGAAAGAAGTTGCAGATGATAATTCAAAATTGGTGCAATTAAGAAAATCTTCATCTTTTAGGGTAGAAAACATTGTGGCTATTGAAGAAACTGCTTGTCACAATTAATTTCATCATTATCCTCAATGTTTTCCAAAGCTTTTTTCTTGAGGGGCATCAAAAGGTGTAATTGTGATGAAATTGGTGAAGAATGAATTCTTTAGAAATTACATCTCCTAAAGCAGAAGTCCTAAGAGCCTGTAAATTTTTTATTCAGAGGTTTTCTGCATAAGTTCCTAAATTATATTACTCAGAGTACAATATAAACTGTGTGTTTAAGTTCCCTTGACTTCACAAAAAGATTCAAAAATTGTCTTCCTTGAAAGCAAGTACCAAGTCTTCAACATTTTACATGCAAATTGTTGCCTTATGGAACCCTACTGCAATACTATAAATGATAACTTCTTTATCAATATATATAGGTGAAACTAACCATTAGAGTACAACCAAACTTCACAGAATGAGCCAAAGGTCATGCTCTTTCAACATACTTCAAAGAATTGATATCAATGAAGAACACTGGTTGCCATGCAACCGGAAGAAAAAATCCTCTTCCCCCAAATCACAAGGCCTAAGGCTTTGATATTTGGTATGTATCAATGCCTATTGACTATCTACCAAAATACTTTGAGAATTACTGTAATCTGAAAATAAGCCCTTTCTGTATCATCCCTGATTTTACAATGGAATAAAGAAAGAAATCTTCTCCCAAACCATAAGGCCTTGAGCTTTGATTTGATGGGGGAATCTAAAATCATCACTCTATAAAACAGATTTAAATTTTGTAATCTTTCATTTATTTTTGCCTACATGAGTTATATTGGGATATATGCTGGTTAGATTGATTAATTGAATGGGGTTTAACACCCCTTTTAACAGTATTTCAGTCATATTGTGACGGCTGGAGCACCTAACAATGGATTCCTAGTATTTCTCACACCAGTACTACCACTACATCCTTTCCTAGCCTACAGCTGCTATCCCACTTAGGTTTATGATTATCCATCCATTGGTTAGATACAAATGTCGGGAAGAATATATGCTGCCGCCTGGGATCCAACCCATGACATCCCATGATTGAAAATTAGGAGTCTGACACGCTACAGACTGCGCTATGACAGCGGCCATATGCTGGTTAGAACAGTATATCAGTAACATTCAATGGGCTTAACCCATTACCACACAAATGACGCCTCTGACGCTCAAGAGAGACAATTGGAAAAACATGGTATGAAATGAAGATTTCTTCATTTTGCACCATATTTTCTACCCAGTTAGTTGAAAAAGTCTAAAATTTAATGAACTTTAAAATGTTGTCTGCAACCCCTTTCAATTTGGGCCAGTCTAAAATTTTTGTCCTCTGATAATGGTTTAATCATGCATCTACATAGTGCAGACAACAATGTGGTTAGATGCAGTTTGAAATGAAATCATTCTATGTAGTAGAAAATATTATGGAAATAGAAGAAATTGCTTGTTACAAGCAATTTCTTCCCTTTCAACAATCTTTTCTCAAGTATAAAATCACAGCAAGGTAAAATCCCAAGTTGGAACAGAAAGGGGTGAGATAGTAACAACATACCAATTGATTTAGTATATCATTGAAAGCATCTTGTTGTAATACTTATTTTTGCCGTTTCAATTTTAAGATTACATGTACCTTTATTTTCACTTGTATGTCAAATTAGAAGTTAACTCATTTAACTACTTTGAAGAGAACAGCTATATTGAAGTCAGTTGTTTGTTTGTTTGTATGGTAATTAATGCCACACTCTAAAGATCTCTAGTTATATCATCACTTACTCTGGTTTTAAGGCATTGCAATTTTAAACTTAGAGAACATTGTGGGAAAAGAAGAAATTCTTTGTAACAAGCAATTTCTTCTTTTCCCACAATATTTCTACTAAGTAGATTGGTAACTTTAAAATTGCAGCTTTTTTATATTGTCTCCTGCAACTTCTTTGAACTTTGACAAGCCTTTACTTTTGAAAAAAACAGGAAAGAATTATTTGAGTAATTATGAGCTTCCTCCGTATCAGTAAATGTAGGCTTGGCCTTTGAATATCTTGCCCCAAAACATAGATACCTATGTGACAAGCAGTGCAGTCATAGATATTCGAACCTGCAACCCTCATTTTCTCTCAGATTTATAGCCTGCCACTACTGAGACATGCAAAACCCTTGGTGGATTGTTAGCTAAACAGGCTAGCTATGAGGCTTATTTCTGCTCTTTTTTTTCATTTAACCAATTCCTACACAATAACACTTTTGGATGCCCCTCAAGAAAAAGAATTGGGAAAACATTGTGTGAAATGAGGAAATTGCTTGTTACAAGCAATTTCTTCATCTTACATAATATTTTCTACCCAGAAGTTTTAAAAGAAATCTAAAATTTCTCAGATTTCAAATTTTTGTCTGCAACTCATTTCAATTTGGACAAGTCGAAAATCTTGGCATCTGGTAATGAGTTAAATATGAATTTTTATTCCACATGGATTTGATATACGGTACTTGCATTTGGCCTGTAAACATAGCTTATTTTATATTCATTTGCCAAATATTTAAATGCTTTCTTTCTTTTTTATTTATTTGTAGTTCTTATTTTTTTTCAACTGTATCTCAGTTTTATCAGGGCAACAGATGCACCTAACCATGGCTTCCTGTTTTCCATACCAGAACATCAACATTCAAGGAGCTACCTTATAATGTCAATGAAGAGTACTTTTCTTTTGGCCATTGGTGAGAGACAAATTAATCACACATGCAATGACACATGTTGAAAACAAATAAAGCTGATCTGTGGTTCAAACTCTTGACCTTTGGTTCAGAATCAAAGTGTGTTACTGACTAAGTTTGAACTGAGTTTGGTTTTATTAGCTCACTATACAACGAGGTGCTCATGGTGGGATTTTTTTATTGTTTAATGTCCGGATTGTCCTCTGGTTGTATGTTGTTGTCATTCATTGTCAATTCAGTGAAACACTCTACGGGTCACAATTTTGGTGCAACCCTACTCAAATATGCTGGATTTTTTTAAATTGTACTGTTGATGATTTCAATTTTAAATGTTGACATTCCGTCCAATATCAAGGGGGGGAATTGTAATAATGGCCATGTCAAGACTACTGCTCTACTGTTGCAGTTTGGGGTAAATCTTTCTAAAACATGCTGAAAATGTTTGTATTGTCATATGGATGATCTCTATTTACCCATTACCAGATGGAAAAATTTAAGACTGGTCAAAATTGAATGGAGTTGCAGACAACAATTTAAAGTTTATGAAATTTTAGATTTTTTAACTTTCTTGGCAGAAATCATTGTGAAAAATGAAGAAATTGCTTGTAACAAGCAATTTCTTCATTTTACACATTTTTTTCCAGTTATTTTCTTAAGAGGTGTCCAAAAGTGTCATTGTGTGGTAATGGGTTAAATAATCATGGTTCAATTCTGCCTATACCAGGGGAAAAGCCAATTTCCTTGTTCAACTCAACATATAATCCTTTTGCTCAAGCCTGCTGAAAATGTATGATTGATGCCTATGGAACATGGTAACATTACATCTATTGTTGCTCTAAAAGGGGCTTTAATGACTAATTCATTGGTACTGCACTATAAATCATAATTTTCTGCTCAACTGGCTTAAAGCCATGGGGTTATTGACATGGCTTGGTGTCTGTTGTGCATCCAGTAATCTCTCTGTCAGTAAGTTTTACTGTAAAAATCCTCTCACCAGAGTACTGATCTGAATTCAACAAAATTCACTGAAATAATCCTTGGGTGACTTTTTATCGGATTCCTTCAAAGAATTTTGATCAGATGGAGAACATGGCTTAAATCGATGGAAACATTGTATGTTGAAAGCTTTAAAAATCCACTCAGAAACCAGAGGATAGATTTCAACCAAATTTTGCAGGAGGGATCCGTGTGTGACCCTGAATCAGATTCCTTAAAAAGAAATTTGATCAGATGAAAATCATGTCTTTAACCCATTCCCACACAATGACACTTTCTGTCACCCCTCAAGAAAGACAATTGAGAAAACATTGTGTAAAATGAAGCAATTTGCTTGAACAACGCTATTTCTTCATTTTCCACAATGTTTTAAAAAAAAAATGAAAAATTAGAAATTTCACAGCATTCAATTTGTTGTCTGTAACTCTTTTTTAATTTGCACTGGTCTATGGTTAAGGTTTAATGGGCAGGGCTAATTTCCAAATATGGTGAAAACTTTGAAGAAACTTTTTCTCAGAAACCAGTTGATTGATTTCATTCTTATTTCACAGGGATGAGCCTTTGGTGACTTTCATCAGTTTATTTTAAAGAATACTGATCGAATGAAAAATGTGGGTTAAATGGGAGGGTCTTATTGCCATATATGGTAGATAGTGAAAACTTTTATTTCTTAGATACAAGTCGACTTATTTTAACCAAATTTCACAGGAATTATCCTTTGGAGACCCTTTATCAGATTTCTTCAATGAATTTGATTGTATTAAAAGCATGGCTTTTTGCTGGTGGGGGCATATTTCCATATATGAAATATATTCTGAAAACTTTAAAATCATCACAGAATCCTGTGGATGGGGATTTTTAACAAAATTTCACAGGAATGACCTTCAGAATGACTCTTTGTCAGATACCTTCATATAACCTTGGTCAGTTGAAAGACATGGCTTTTATGTCCATGGCATAGAATGGATATTTTGAAAATTTTGTAAATACCTTTTCATTTGAATGAATTTTATATACCTTAACTTGACTATTGTAAAAAAGTGAAAATTTTTAAATGCTTTTGTAGAGCTATTTCAAAGAATTCAGAGCCCAGATTTATTTGCAAGATATGGCAAAGGTAATTCAGTTTATATTGAAACCTGTTTCCAAGGATATATTGCTTTGGATAGCATGTCAGAATCCTAATCAGCTAGGGTGTTCAAGGTTCGGTCCTGGGTTTGCGGCAAATATGCATTCCCACATTTGTGAAGGCTCGGAAAGGATGTAGTTATCGGGTGCTTGTGAGAAATTCTAGGAATCCATGGTTAGATATATACATGTATGAAGTATTGTTCTGTCTTAGAGGCAATGTAATTGTAACTACTCATCTAATCACCCTTTTTGTCCATTATACTTATGAAACAAGCTTAAATGTTTGTGTAGTCACCAAAATGGCCCCTTTATAAAGGGATGGTTACTTTAGTAGAATAGATGACACAAGTGATTTAGCATCACATGTTACTCTAGTTTGTAACCGATTACCACATAATTTCACTTACCGCCCTGAAGAAATATGATTAGGAAAAATTTGAAGGAAAAGGAGAAAATGGCTTGTAACAAGCAATTTCGCCTTTTGCCAAATATTTTCTACCTTATTTGGCGCTTATTTCCAATTTGAGTAGACTTTGCAAAATTTTCTGCAGCTGAATTCTTTCAATTTTATACATTAATTAACATTTGTCTGGTAATTGGTTAACCCATTCCCACACAATAGAATTTTACAATGGTCCGAAAAATGAAAGAAATTGCAGGTGATAATTCAAACTCAATGAACCTTTAGATATTTCATATTCCTGGTTATATAACATTGTGGAAAATGACGGAATTGCTTGTTACAAGCAAATTCTTTATTTTACACAATGTTTACCAACTGTTTTTTAGTGGTGTCAAAAAGCGCCATTGTGTGGGATTGGGTTAAAAGGTGTTTTCCTTTACGGTGCTGTCCGGTGATCTTGCGCATCTTAATCAACTTCCATAGGGGTACCCCTTCCATAGTGCGCAAAATCACCGGACGCACAAGATCACCGGACACGGCTACCGTTTTCCCCGAGGCGTAAAACCTCTAATTGTCACGGTTACAATTCGTTGAATAACATCTAACACTTACTTATGGCACACATGCCTTATTTTTAATCAAATGACGGGTTTACACGCTAACAGAATACGGTAGAAACAGTCATAGTGACATCGCCATTTCTTAAGGATTGGCTGCGTTCCGTCTTCGTGTTTTCTAGATGGAAGATCGGTGTAGCTTCCAGAATAAGAATACGTAATTTTCGATCTTATTGATCTTACAAAGACCGTCGATGATGTGATCATGATATTTTATTTTGCCATGGGACGACCTTTTAAAAAGATTAATGGTTCACCGGAAGTTATGTCGAACGACTGTAGTGAAGCCGTATCGTAGTTGTTTTTTTTTTTTATAATAACGTTTTATAATGGTATATATTACGATCCACATACAAATAAAATGTTCTAAAATTAATATTTCCTACAATATTAACAACGAATAGGCCTGTTTTCGTATTAAAATCGACGTTTTGCCCATTCTTAAGAATGGGCAAAGCCTTGATTTTACCATTTGCCCATTCTTAAGAATGGGCATTCTCAAGAATGGGCACGACAAATATACTTTGAACTGAAAGTGCGGGGAGTATAATCCGGTGGCGATAATTTGTGTCACCTCATGAGACTTACTTGCATCAACATTGAGGAAAATATTTAGCCTGTCACTTTATCATCTTTCTTAATTTGTCGTTGATTTCCGCGGGTTCATCTACAAGATTTTATTTCAATTTACATTTTGAATTTTGGTTGTACAGATTCGGTGTGTAGTGTAGTACGTAGTCGTAACGTCTATCTTTAGAATTTGCATAACTTATCAGGGGTCGACATTAACTCTGCTTCAGTGGAATCCCACAGGAATCCCTACCTATTACTTCGGGGTTTCCTCCAGATAATCAGAGATCCCTCCTTGATATACATGAACTCATTCACACGCAATCCTGCCCCCCAAAGCTTCGGAAAACATTGTTGAAAATGAAGAAATTGCTTGTTGCTTTTGCAACTGCTTGTAACAAGCAATTTCTTCATTATCCACAATGTTTTCTACAACAACAAGCAAACAAAAAAGTCAGGAGCATTAGCTGATGCATTAAGCCTCTATTGTACTGGGAAACTATCGTAGGATCAAGACGGAATCCTAGCCTGAGATTGCTGGGGTCCCTTCCAATTTTTAGGGATCCCGGGACACTGTCACTGTCGACCCTCCTTATACATGTTATAGAGCCGGGTTCGATTCCGCATGGAGGCATATATGTATCTTGTAATAGTATAAACTTAAGTTGTTTGTGTTTGTTTGATTGTGTTTTATTTGATTTCAATGTTAAAACTTACAAAACTGATATTTTTCACCAAATAAAACAAGAATCGACAGTGATCGGCCAAAACCTTGCATCTACAGTTTTGAGAAGCTGGGTTTCCGAGGCCATGGTCGCCGGCCGAGGTTATATTTCTGTTGATTGGCGGTGAAAACGGGTGATTCGAATATAAAGTTTGTCCATGACTTTGATATGCCGTTTTTTTCATCCGAGTTCTTTAGCATTGAAGTATGAACCGAGAAAAATTAATCACTTTGTCACTTTGTATTAATATTTCGAAACGGATTCATTCATAAGTGTGATCAGGTTCTCCATGAAAACAAAAAAATATCCTCCTCAATTCTTCTAATATAATAACATCGAGCGACAAAGCAAAAACGTTACAAATTTTGATACCATTTTGAATGGGACTAATTGTTGCGGAAGCATACAAAATCGCTACGTGCTCAAACTTTATTCATGGAGATATGGATAATTATTTTCGACCAATCATATCGCCTGTTTTTGATAAACGAAACTAAAAATTAAATTATTTCTCTTTAAAACCAAAGTTTGTTTGAAATTTGCCTGATGAGACATTTCAAATGAATACACAAATAATTATTTTTAATGAACAAATTAAGTAATTTTACATTTCGAAATCGAATCCCGAAGCTTTGGAACCACCATTTTGAAATCAAAATCCCCTTTCAGAATATCGTGTAAAAGAAACAAAAGTATATAAAGTTTTAGTAAAAAATATCAGTAGTGGTTCGAGCCTTCCACTGCTGAATAAATTCTTCGCGATCTTACAGACATTTCTAGATAACGACGTAGGGTATAAGTTATTATATAACCTAGTGGTCAAACTTTGTTTATCTATATTTGGAAGTTACATGTATTTCCGAATACTTATGAGTGTATGAGATGAAGAGAATATATATATATTTTTTTCATAGAGGTATGAAACGAAAAATCTAATCACATGGTATAAATACGTGTAGCGGATTCATAAAGTGTGATTGATTTTTTCGATTTATTCTTACATCTAAACAAAACAAAACAACAACAACAACAATATTCTCTTCATTTCTTATAATTAAATGAAAATAAAGCTATTTTACTGATTTTGATACATTTTTTATGTAGCTATTTTGTGCGCAATCATTCAAAATAGCTGCGTGCTAAAATTATTGTTCATGGAGGTATGGCTCTTTTTTCCAATCAGAACGCTCGTTTTTGATAGACGAAACTAACATTTAAATCATTATATTTACGACAGGTCAATTATGTTCGCATATATATTAAAGAGGTAACGTTTTATGGCTTAGAAAACGAAAACATTCAATACACTATACTTCACCGGGGATAAACTGTCACTTGTTTACAAAGAAAAGGGATTGAGAAACTGTGTTCTTCTAATCAATCAGTCTCTATCTTTCACTTAATGAGAGGTCTTGTTTTAAAAGCCACAAAAATTAAACGTTAACCTATATTATATTAGCATAGACTTGCGGCTCTGTCATTTGACACATTATCGCCTGGTAACAAATAACACTATCGCCAAAGTGGGCCATCAAAGATCAATTTTACATTGGGAACGATAGGCGATACCGGTTTCTCAAGACTCACTAGTGGTTGTGGCTCTATAGTGACTTTAAAGGTTTTCGTTTTTAAACAGGTGAAATTTCATCCCCACTAATGTATAAGGCCATCTGGGTTATAAAGTAGAACGGTCCAGATAACAGTCAGATTGTTTGCCTTGTTTAGCGATATACACGGCAATGGCCCCTTTAATTCTCTATTACGACCTACGCTCTCAGCCATGTAGGGCGGTGTATTTACTTTTAAAGGTGAACAGGATTCCTTTTACATCGAAAATAGTGGACTTATTTGCAGGTGAGGTCTTTGCTTTTTGGAAGGGGGGGTGTCACGGGGATCTGGATTTATAACTGGACGGACACTCAAACTAGAACAAGATAAAGACCGCGGCCATAAAGCAGTGTTAGCGTGTAGGATTCCTTATCTCGAAGCGCCGGGTTCGATCCCCGGCCACTGCGAATATCCTTTCCGACATTTGTTCCCAACCAATAGGTGGATAATTGCAAACCTAAGTGGGATAAGCAGCTTGGGGCTCAGAAAGGATGTTGTGGTAGTTCCGGTGTGAAAAATACCAGGAAACCATGGTAAGGTGCTCTAGCCGCCGCGATTTGATTGAATTGCTATTAAATGTGATGCGAAGCCTCATTTCAATCAATGGAAAAGATAAAATCTCAAAACACATGAAGTTTCTCTTTTGATAAGTCGGTTGTTTTCGGAGAATAAACAAATAAAAACCGATTTATTGCTACAGCCTCAATGTCGTGTACTTCCGTGTCTGTGACCTCGTCGACATTTTTTTTACATTTTAATATGTCTAATACTACGTTAACACGTTCCCTTACAACTCAGAATAAATGTTCACTATCGAAGGGAGATAATTCTTGTTGCATTTATGAAAGAATTGTGTCCCTTTTTAGACACTGAAGTATTACCCGCTATCAAGCTCTTGAACACCCGAGCGTAGACATCCCCATGCGGTGCTCTTGTTTATGTCCATTTAGGCGCGAAAAAAAAAACAAACTGTGTGTATATATTTCCGTCTATTTATCGTCGCTACTGTAGCGCAGCACATGCCCTCCAACAGAAGAAGGTTAGTTGATATGGGGCATAGTGCAAGGACACAGGACGGAACTAATGTGAAACCCGCCTGGTTCTTAAATGTGCTCGGTGTAAAGCACCGTAACACGAGGCCTTGGTTTATATCTTTTTGGCAGGTTCAAATTATAAGACGTTGCAGAATTATGGCATTGTAAAAGCCACTGTCTTTTAGGTAAGAAATCATTGTGGAAAATAGAGAGATTGCTTGTTACAAGCAATTTCTTCATTTGCCACATTATTTTTAAAAACTTTGTTCCCCAAGAGCGTTGAATAGCGGGAAAATGTAGGAATGGATAAAATAGGATGTTTTATTCTTGTTTGCATGTCACGGTTTGTATATATGTTTATGTGACTGTATCTGCGTTTGTTCGTGATTATGAATTGGGCTTGTTTCTGTATGGATATTTAATGTAAATTACAATAAGTTAAGATGGCTTTTGTTATGAGTGGTATGAGTATCTTGCGAGGAGACTCTGTTGAAACTAAGGCTAGTTATCTTTAACATTGTACTTTCTATAAGTAAAGTTATTAATCAACCCATGTCATGCTGAACCCGCAATACTTCTGGTTTGACAGGAGGTTTAAAATAAGATTTGCCTGCACATGTGTACTGTCTGATCTTAGTCTTCACCACCTGTTTGTTTGTTTCAGGGCAGAGTTGTATTTCAGATTAATATTTAAAAGAAATATTGTACCACAACTAGTGCTTGCATACTTTTAGCCCTTTGATATTAATGAAATTCTGAAATGTTTTTATTCAGCATGACAAAGGTTAAGTATAAAAGTTCCTTTAATTCTTCATGTTTACCGATCAAGGATGGCCCATGAAATAAAACAAACCACTATAGTCTCACAGAATGTTGTTAATACACCCATTTCTTCATTTGTCAACAAAAAGAAAAAAAATGCATTTTACTATTTTAATATAGCATTTTTCAACAAAAGACCATAACCCCGAGAAGAGCAAATGAACAGTATCCAAAAATAAAATATACATTACTTTGTCTGATAGTCGAGGTACATGTCACATTTGTGTCTGATCCATTTAGTAGTTTGAGAGAAAATATTTAACTCATTCCCGTTTTTGAAATTTTAGACTGGTCCAAATTGAAAAAGCTTACGGGCGACAATGAAAAATATGATTCAATTTGAAATGAGATCATCCTCTATGGTGTAAAATATTGTGAGAAAGGGGGAAACTACTTTTTCCACGCAATTATTTTTTTTTCCACAATTTTTTCTCTAGTCTAAAGTCATGCCAACGTAAACTCCTCGGTCTGTACAAATAAGGGTTTGGGTTTGTACAAATAAGGGTTGAACAAAGATCCACAACTCCGATTATGATAAATTTGAACGCAGTCCAAACCCAATATTTAGTGCGAGTGTGAATCAAATCCATCAATTCAAGTTTAATTTAAAATAGATGGAAACATTGATGTTAACCCTTTCCTGTTTTGCAAAATTTTAGACCTTTCCAAATTCAAAGGTTTTGCGGACCGAAATTTAAAGTGGATTTAATTTGAAAAATAATCATTCCAGTAGGGTAGAAAATATTGTGTAAAAAGAAGAAATTGCTTGTTACAAGCAATTTCTTCTTTTTCCACAATGATTTCTCATTCATAAGACCACAGGGACGTAAACACCAGGGCTTCAACAGAAAAGGGTTAAAGGGGAAATTGCTAGAAACCAGCCTTTTCTCATTTTCTCACTTGTACATGACTCCTTAACAAAGGTCATTCCTGTATAGCCTGTCCCGATTATTAAGCATAATGGGTTGTAATTTATTGTCTCACAATATCCACTGCTAATTCTTTAAAGCGCGTAAAACAGCGGGATGATGTGGTAATGGGTGAATTTATGTTCGCCTCTGAAGAAAAAAAGCTTCAGAAAACATTGTGGACAATGAAGAAATTGCTTGTTAAAAGCAATTTCTTCATTTCCACAATGTTTCCTTCCCATAAAGATGAAGATTTGAAAAATCCATTGTCTAAAATTGTCGTCTGCAACTTCTTTGAATTTGACCAGTCCAAAAATTGCCGTCTGGTAATGGGATAAAAACACCCATTTTGATATCCACAGGTGATCAACTGCAAGATGCCTTTACAAAGGTCAACCCTGTACAACGTGTCCCAGTTATCGATGATAATGGGTTCATCCTTGGAGAAAGGTAAAAACATTCTCGTGATCGGGCAAACCTGTTGCTCAAGACGTATGAAGTAAAACGATGAATTGCAAATTACAAAATAGTCTGGTGTTCATTGTTTTATATAGAAATATGAAAAAATCAGCCTATCTATTAGACGAAACTCAGAATCTTTTTTAAAATTCAAATCAGTTAATTACGAGTTGCAAGAACTGTAGAGGGGAGGATTGTTAAAAGAAAATCGGGGTACTCATTTGAATCGTCTTGCCAGTGAATATAGGTATGTATTTATGGTTGATAGACATTACGGAACGGCATTTTACATTTTCCTGCTTTTTGACGCCATTCAAGACAAACACTTTTGAAAACATTATGGAAAATGAAGTTGCATGTAACAAGCAGTTTCTTCATCATCTAAAATGTTTTCTGCCGCGAAGAAAACGATTTTAAAACTAACCAACTGACAGTTGTCGTCTGCAACCTCTATGAATTTGGACCAGTCTGAAATGTTCTCGTCTGGTAATGGGCTAATGCTGACATATTTATGAATCTAGATGAAGGGGCGGAGCTGCGCTGTTAAGCCGACATCATTTGACGGCCGATGGTGAATTGCAACTATTTAAGACAGTGTTGAGGTCGCAAAACATGCCGAACGATGCTGACCAGTAAATAATCTCGAATTGTTAATTTACTTGTTTATTTCAGTGCCGCAATATTCAAATACTTGAAGGTCAAATACAAGCTTCCGGAACATTGGTACCCGACTGAAGATCTATTGAAGCAGTCTAGAGTGGAAGAGTACCTACACTGGCACCATGCTAACACACGGTACATGGCCATGATGCTTTTTAGACACCAGGTTTGTGGTATTTAGTCAATTACCCCTGTTTCTAAATGGTTATGGATATCTTATCTAGTGGAAACGACATATGTTTTTGTGGTACTTTCTGTCTCGACAAAATGCTAATGCTAAAGATATCGTAGCTTTAGATCGGGCCAACCTGTTGGAACGATGTATTGCTATTTTTGTAAAATCTATATTGTCGGGAAGCTCTCGAATTTATAAAAGTTATTCCTTACTCATTATATACTCAAAGTTCATTTTTAGCTGATATTTTATTCCGTCTTTAAGCGTAATTGAAGTGTAAAATGCAATACGTAACAATTTGCCGATATGTACACATGTATATATATATTGTTTTATTTTCATGCACCCACAAAAGTATTTTTTGTTTGTTTGCTTTTTGTTTTATCTAATTGCTTGTTCATATAAGAATCAACATCGTTTCGAACAAACAGAGAAATTAACTTATTCAACCGTTCCTAGGTTCTAAGCTAGGGCTCTCAAATGTCTTGTCAAAAGACCTACCAACTTAACCAGCGGTGAGGCCGGAATTTGACGTTTCTCAGATTAAACCATTCCCACACAAGCCCCCCTTTTCACACTCCTCACGTTAAAAGGTTTGGAAAACATTGTAGAAAATGGAGAATTTGCTTTAACAAGCAATTTCTTCATTTTCCTCAATGTTTTCTATCCAAAAAGACGAGAAAAAAAAATAATAATAATTTCAGTCGACCTGAATTTGTCTTCTGCAGATTCCATCATTTGGAGCAGTCTATAATGTTGTTGTGTTGGAATGGGTTAAGTGTGCGCAACCTTAACCATTAATATACATAGGAGAAGAACATTATGGATAGATGAAAATTGCTTGTAATAGGCTTTTTCTTTATTCTACACTATGTTTTCTGGATTATATGGGAATGGCTTAAAGAACACACACACACTCGAAAGACACGGTGTATCAGTAAACGCTTGTTTTCAAAAAGGCTTTAATGACTCATGCAATCATCGTTGGGCGACCAAAATGTCGTAACTTCAACTAAAGCTACGACATTTTGGTCGTCAATCGACGATTAATGCTAATTCAAATAATTCAATTTCATTTTCCCCAGTTTATCAACACAATGAGAGGAAAACCTATCAAACAAGGCGAAGTTGCACAGTTTACAGAACAAGTTAAAAAGTCAGTCAAGCATATAGACTCTTATTTCCTAAAAGATAAGAAGTTTTTATGCGGTGACGAGATATCTGTAGCCGACGTTCAAGCTGTTTGTGAGCTGTTACAACTGACCGCCACTGGGAACGATGTTCTATTTATGTCTAATCCAAGACTTAAGGCTTGGTTAGAGAGAGTAAGGTCAAAACTTAATCCACACTTCGATGAATGCAATGCAAATAGTATAGGACTGATGAAAAAGTTATACGAACAAAGTGTCTCTGCCAAAATGTGAATTGATGTTGTAACCGGTGAAGCTACATGGTTTCTTCTTTTAGCCCTTTTTTTAGATATTGACATTATTCGTAAGACATTTGTCAAAAAAACATGTAGTAAAGATGTAAATAATACCTACTGTTAATGTGTTTAATTTTAAACTGAACCTTTTTTTTCTTGTTATAATTATTTCACCTCAAACACTGACCTCGTTATTTTAGTATGACCATTAACCCTTGTCATGCTGTATAAGGTACCTTACTGAAATGCTGTCAAATCAAAGGGCTGAAAGCACTGACATAACCTTTTGTTCAAATTCAATATTTCTTTAAGAAATCAACTTCATAAACAACTCTGGCAGGAAAAGTACAAGCAGGAGGTGTAGACTAAGATCAGCCTGCACATAAGTGCAGTCTGATCTTAGTCTACACCTCCTGCCGAAACCGGAATATTTCAGGTTCAACATGACAAGGGTTAAAAAAAATTAACACATTTTGCGATCATACGCTTAAGTGTCCTGAAAATCATACCTCAGATGTAAAAAACAAACAAAAAACATATATAGCGACATTTCTATCTGTAATCATGATTAAGTAACGCTTGTGCCCGCAAAGCTCATTCATCGTTCCTATATTTAGATTTTCATGATATAAATTCGGGTTAAAATTTGTCCTCATCTTCTACGGTTAAAAACATCCTTGGAGTTTTACTTTTCTTTTACGAATATACTTTTCTACTTGTACACCAAAACATAGGTCTTCCAAGCGAGACCAAAACGAACATTACTGCTTATTCAGACTGAGATTACGAATTTACGTCGCCCTCAAATGAGGTATTTTTTCGCGATATATTTAGCTCAATGACAATTGCTAGCATTGATAAACAAGAGAACCATGATGGTCTTATATCGCTGAATATGTGAGTTCCAAGTTTTAAAAACTTTCTTCAATTTCTCTATGACACATATGGGAAACAAACTTTAAAGAAGACTGCGCAAAAGTTATGGCCGCTAGTGCTAACAAAAATGCCTTTAAGGCACCTTTTCCATGTTTACCAACGCAACCCTCCCAAGTTTCATTAAGATTAGACCAGTCATTAAAGCGCCCGTTCCGGTATTTTCCAAAAGAATGTTACCATTTTCATTAGGGTTCATCCTGTGCTCAGACAAACATTCTTACCATGTTTACTGAAGATTTGGTCATAATGGTTGTCCCTGGAATGCTAACAAGGAAATTGTCATTAAGATCCCTTTTCCCATATTTTCCAATGGAACCTTCCAATTTCCGATAGGATTCTGCCAAGCATTTTGACAAAGTTTAAAAAAGATTGGGCCAAAATTGTAGTCTCTGCTGTGCTAACAAGGAAATTGTCATTAAGGCCCCATTTCCCGTGTTTTCTACAATAAACTTCCAATTTTCAATAGGTTTCATCCTTATGACTAGAAGTTTCAGACCCTGTTTCTTGAAGATTTGGCCAAAATTGTGGCCCCAGGAGTGCCAACTTGGAAATTGTGATTAAGGCCCTTTTTCCGTGTTTTCCAACGGAACGTTCCTTTTCTTTGTTTGGTTCATCCTTCTGACCAGACAAACATTCTGAACAGAATTGTGGCCCCTAGAGTGCTAACGAGGAAATTGATGATGACGCACCAAGGACGACAGACATTCAATGATCACAAAAGCTCACCTTGAACACGATGTACTCAGGTGAGCTAAAAGAAAACAAAACAAAACAAAAAAACAGAAAAAGAAAAAACCGAGACACCAATTGGAATTTAGAAACAGTACCACATCACGATAGAATTTCCAGAAAATTTTATCGCGATCGTTTTTAAATTATCCCCATTGTTATTGGTATTTCGTATCTATTGGCAGAAATATGTCTTTCAATGAAACGAATACTCCTGCGACTGCTTGTTCTTGTAAAACAGAACTTCATAATGATTGATAAACTTTTTAACAGAAGAAAAGTTTACATTATATCAACATTTTCTTGAATTTATGTAAAGGGTATATCTATGGAACTCTTTTTTGTCATTGGCGAAGACTGTAAATAACATTATTGCCTTTAACTTTAACCCATTCCCACAAAATGACGCTGTTTGACGCCCCTCAAGAAAAACAATTAGTAAAACATTATGTAAAATGAAAAAAATGCTTCTTAAAAGCATTTCTTCATTTTCCACAATGTTTTCTACATAGACAATTGAAAAAATATAAACGTTCACCAACTTTAAATTGCCATTTACACCTCCTTTCAATTTGGACCAGTATAAAATTTTGCCGTCTGGTAATGGGTTAAAAAGGGACCATCGACCTGAAATATTAAAGCTCGACCAATTAACGCTTTCCCCGTCCTTGATATTTCAAATGTGCATTAACCACAAACAATGGGCTGTCTGGAGAACAACATTGTGCAATTAGATGTTCCGCTTATTAACGTTTGCCTTTGAGCTTTGAACAATTATACGAAGTTTTTTTGAAATCAATCTAAACATGAGTTTTTCGGTCGGACTGACTCACTAACGCACATACACCGACTTATCAGTGAGAACTATGTCTCACTCACCGCAAGCGGCCTCGACAAAAAATATTTACAAAAGGGCCACGTTGCCCTGGATATCGATCCTGAGGTACTGCAAAAGTCTATGTATTGGCAATGTTTAAACTTTTTTCAACCTTTTTTTTTTGCCATAGTGTTTTCTTGTATCCAACTTGACTTCCTTCTGAATTCAATGATCTCTTTTAAATTCTCAACAGAAATTGGGCCAGCGTACAACAACCTTTCTTCAAGAATTTATTTCAGTTTTCCTTGAAAACCACAAAGGCCCTCACAACATAGGGCTAAAATAAATCACATCAGCATAAACTCAAGTATTTTGGTAGCTGACAATGAGGTAATGCTACATGAAAATTAGAAAGCTCTAGGCCTTACGATTTCAGAGGGCTTTCTTTTGAATACATGAGAAATGCGTTTCGTTATCATATCAGAGTTATTCAATGATTCCTATTCTGTGAAGTTTTTTGAAAGATCATCATCTAAGAATCTTCTTTGTAAAGTTCAATTGAAATCAGATGGTAAGCTTAGGAATAGTTGTTTTAAAAGAGCCTGTTCCTATATAAATTCCAAAAAGCCACAACACAGGACTTAAATAAATCACATTTACCATAACCTGGTGTATTTTGGTAGAGAGCCATGAGCCGATGCTACATACAGCATTTGAAATCCCTAGGTATCACTGTAGTTTAGGAGAATATTTTTAAGGAATTCTTTAGAAAATCTTTTCTACCTACAAAATTTGAAAGCTCTGGGCCTTACAGCCTAGGAGAACCCTTAAAAAAGATTTCTTAAAAATTCCGTCTGGTTGCGATAGCAACCAGAATTATAAAGCGATTAAAATCCTTGAAGTATTTTGGAAGGTCATCACCCAAAGATAATTTCTGTAAAGTTTCATTGAAATCTGATGGTAAGTTTAGGAGAACATTTTGAAAGAATTTGTTCTTTATTTCTATGTAAATTCCACCCACCCATAATGTACAGCTTATATAAATCACAGCATCATAACCCGAAGTATTTTGGTTGAGGACCACGGTCGAATGCTACATACAAAATGTAAAAGCACTACACCTTACAATTTAGGAGATTTTCAATGATATCTTCTAAATTCACTCTGGTTGCCATGTGTTTTGAAATGTTACCATCCAAGGTTCATTTCAATAAAATTTCATTGCAATCCGATGGTTAGTTTAATAGAAGATTTTTTAAAGATCTCGTTCACAGACAGACAGACAGACAGACATACGGACAACCACTGATCGTAATAGCTCCCCAGAGCATTCGTGCTCAGGTTAGCTAAAAAATAAACAGATATTGCATGTTTTAAATTTAAATGTAAAAATTTTTTTGGCGAAAAAGAAATTGCTTGAACAAAACCAATTCTTGTCTCCATAATAATTCCCTTCTATGGTATATCAGTTCCTCATAAAAACAAGAAATGGATTCGAAAGAGTCTAAACTGGGATTCTCCACTAGATATATGGTATGCAATGAAAGATAAGAAAATTATTTTTTTCAGATTTAATATTTAATACATAATACATGGCATTATATTGAAGAGGACCATGATGGTCCTATATCACTACCCTGAGTATGATGGCTCAATGATTTTTACAAAATATCAAAGCCTTACGCCTAAATTCACCTAATTATTTTGGAGAAGAAGATTTTTTAAAGATTTTCTCTTTTAATCCAAGGTACATTGAAGATCCTACCATATAGCGCTAATGCCTATAGTACGGTAATCCTTTGAAGTAGTTTGGTAGAGGGCCAATAGGCATTGATACATACCAATTAAATAAGCTCTATGCAAAATGGTTTAAGGAGGAGAAGATGTTCAAAGATATCTTTCTTTATTCCTTTCTAATGGCTTATTTTCAGAATACGGTAATTTTAATGAAGTATTTTGGTAAAGGGTCAATATGTATAGATAAACATCAGATATTAAAGCTCTAGGCCTTATGGTTTGGGAGAATAAGATTTTCAAAGATTTCCTTCATTATTTCTACGTTAAATCAGGGAACGCAGAGAAAAAGCTATTTTCAAGATACGGTAATTTTTTAAGTATTTTGGTAGAAGGTCAATAGATGATGATTTTTACCAAATATCAAAGTTCTAGGCATAATGATTTTGGAGGAAATTTTAAATGTTTTTTTTTTCTTTTTTTTTCACTCGGTTGCAAACATGGCAACCAAAGTTCTTTATGGGTTTCAATTCCTTGATGTATTGTAAAGAGCATGATCTAAGGATCGTTTCTGTAAAGGTTGATTGAAATTCCATGGTAAATGAAGGAGGAGAAGATTTTTTGTAATTGTGAACGGACGGACGGACAGACGATGACCGATCACAAAAGCTCTCCTAGAGCACTTCGTGCTCAAGTGAGGCAAAAATATACTCTAAAGTCACAAAAGAAGTTTATTGCTTAAAGAAGAATGCATAAATTGAAAATAACAAATTGGATTTTATTCCGTTTATTATTTTAGCAACAATCCTTAAGGCCCCCTTTTCCGTGTTTCTTGACGGATCCATTCCATTTCCAAAAGGAAATTTCCTTTCGACTCTACAACAGTCCTGTGAAATCTTAAAGACAATCTGATAATAATTGTGAACTTCATCATATAAACAAGAAAGTGTTGAACGAAAATCTGCAAGACCCCATTTCCTTTGTTCAATGAAACAATTATTCCATGCATCTTTGAAAAGAATCCGAAAAAATATGGGCTTGAATGTATTAACGAAGATATTGTCATCAAGTTCTTATAAGGCCCCTCTTCCCGTGATACTTTATTGTTGGTTTAAAAATTCTATGAAAGTTAAAAGTGAATCCGATGAAATATAGGGACTTCATTGTGTTATCTAGAATATCTAAAAAATTATATGACTTTTTTTTACATTATACTTGACGGATTGTCCCTAAACCTGAAAAGAACCAATCTTATGAATGTATAAGCATTCCTTTAAATTCTGAAGTGAATCCGGTTAAATCTAGGGACATCGTTGTGTTAACTAGAATACTTAGGTAAGTTTTTCATAAATCCCTTATTCATGTTATATTTGTCGTAGCATTGATTGATTGAATGAGGTTTAACGCCGCTTTGAACAGTATTTCAGTCATATCGCGGCTCGAGCACCTAACAATGGATTCCTGGTATTTTTCATACCAGTACTACCAAAACATCCTTTCCTAGCCTCCAGCTGCTATCCCATTTAGGTTTACGATTATCCATGATAATCCATGATATGTTACAGAAACAACCAAATTTCAAAAGGATCAATTCTAATGAAGGTACAATCATGGAGAATCAATGAAAACAGTGGACTGAAGTGTTACAGAATATTTTGTAATAAAATTTTCTTATGGAATTTCTCGTGAAACTTAACAAATCAGAACCAATTTACAAAGGAACAATCCTTATGATAGATAGACTGAAGAACATTATTAAGATTGGGGACTTAATTGATAAGGGCGTTTTTGCAAAACAGTTTTCATTAAACCCCTTTTCTTGTTTCACTTAACAGATCAGATCAAATTTACAAAGGAACAATCCAAATGATGGTATAATCATTCAATTAAAGTTGACGAGAATCTGATAAAGACTGAGGAAATTCTTGTGTAAAAGAGGATTTGGTAATAATTTTTCATACAGCATCCTGTCCTGTGAAATTTGACAGATCAGGCCAAATTTGGAAAGAACAATCCAAATGATAGTACAATCATTTTCTGAATCCGATGAAAACTGTGAAACTATGTAAACCAGGATTTTTTAAATGAAATTATCGCGATGCCCCTTTTTACATGATACTTGACTGATCAGACAGTATTTTTAAAAGAACAATCCTAGTGATGATACAAACATTAAGTGAACAGTTGAAGAGAATCTGATGAAAACTTTTGACTTTATTGTGGTACAATGATTTTAAAATGAAAATTTTATAAGACACCTTTCCTTTGATACTTGACGGATCAGGTGTAATGTCAACATAAACGATCGTTATTATTGTACCGTCATTTTGTAAAATCCGGTGAAATCTGGGGACACTACAGTGTTTAAACCCGTTTTTAACAAAACTTTCTTAATGCCCATTTCCCGTGGTACTTGAGGGACCATATCCAACTCCGAAAGGATCAATCCATATGATGGAACAACCAATCTGTGAAAGTGTGAAATGAATCCGATGATATTGGGGACATCATTGCCCATAGTTCGGTAATCCTTTGCAGTATTGTGTTAGACGGTCAACAGACATCAATACATATCAAATATCAAAGCTCTAACCTAATGGTTTAGGAGGAGAAGATTTTCAGAGGTATCCTTCTTTATTCCTATCTAAAATCAGGGATTGCACAGAAAGGGCTAATTTTCAGAATTTTACAATTCCTTGGGGTATTTGGGGGTCAATAGGTGATGATATGTACCAAATATCAAAGCTTTATGCCTTATCATATGGGAGAAGAAGATTTTTACATATTTCCTTGTTTATTCCTTTGTAAAAGCAGGGATCGTACAGAGAATGGCTAATTTTCAAACTATGGCAATTCTTTAAAGTATTTTGGATAAGGGTTAATAGGTGAAGATACATACCAAATATAAGCCCTGTGCCTTATGATTTGGGAGAAAAGGATTTTCAAAGATTTCCTCTTTTATTCCTTTGTAAATTCAGGGAACGCACAAAAAAGGGTTAAATTTAAGTTTACGAAAATTCTCTTTGGTCTTTTGGTGGAGGGCCAATAGCTGATAGTATGCACCAAATATCAAAGCTCTAGGCCTAATTGTTTGGGAAGGGAAAGATTTTGAAAAATCAGGGATCGCAATTCTTTGAAATATTTTTGTAGAGGTTCAATAGGTGATGATATGTACCAAATATAAAAGCTCTTGGCCTTATCGTTAGGGAGAAATTTTTCTAAGATTTCATTCTTCATTCCTTTGTAAAATAAGGGATCGCATAGGAAATGGATAATTTTCAGAATACAGTAATTCGGTAGAGGGTCAATTGCTGATAGTAGTTACCAAATATCAAAACTGTAAGCCTAATGGTATGGGAGAAGATGATTTTCAAATATTTTCTTTGTAAAATCAGAGATAGCACAAAAAAGAGCTAATTTTTGGAGCACAGTAGTTCTTTGAAGTATTTTGGTAGAGGGTCAATAGGTGATGACATGTACCAAATATCAAAGCTCTAGGACTTATGGTTTAGGAGGAGAATATTTTTTAATACTTGTTTACGGACAGACGGATAGATGGACAGACGGACAGACACGATAGACAATTACTGATCACAATAGGTCACCTTCAGCTCGTTGTACTCAGGTGAGCTAAAAACCTCCGAAATTAAAATGCATAATCGATTTTATTGAATATTTTATAAAAAGAAGCCAGTGGATCTGTACTTACAGAGTTAATCATAGAGTGACTGTAAACCCACAATACATTGAAAGTATTGGATGTGAGTGCTCCAACAGTGCCACTAACTTTATAAGTCCTCCTACCTTGGAAGAACTACCGATCAGCACTTGACACACACACACACACACAGAATCACAACATGTATTGATTATTTTATTTCTTTATTCATTTTTATTTATCTATTTATCTATAAATAATCCAATGAAAAAGTGGGTTTGAACTAACTGCAACAGAATTTCTAACTACACGAAGCGAAAGAAAGGTAGGTACTTAGCACCCAAGAAAAGGTGCCATTTCAAAGGCCCGGCTAAATAGTTAATTGCAAGTACAACAAAATCATGAAAAATAAAGCCAATAAATGATGGTCCGTGCTGACCACCAGTTAGAACTTCGAAAGCCATTCCAGTAATTTATAGCCACTAGGGTAATTAATATCTGATAAGCCGGCATCTGGTGAAGAACTTCGACAGACAATTAGTGAAATTGGGCGTGCATATAAACAAATTTTTTCAGTTAAACCATTTTTTGTGATAAAAAGTAAGGACCTTCAGGAATATGAATAAAGGTAATTATATATTCATATTTAGTAATAGTATTTGTTATTCATTTTGATTTCTTTTACTAAGCCTATATGTTCAATTTTTCCAATTGATAATAATATATGACTGCCTGTTTTAAAACTGTTTAATATGTTCCCACAAACTTCTACTAAATTTATTTGATTTATTAGCACGATTGGATTGATTTTACTACTGATGATGAGACTGGCAAATTTATCAGTGTAAAGAGAAAAAAACACAAAATCTGGTGAAAATTATTCAAAATAAAAATGGTAAAAAATATATCATACACTTGTAAATAATCAGGCATGGAAACATCTTTTGATTAATGAATTGTTATAATTATACTCATTTGTGAGAATTACATTCATTATACATTTACCTTTATAACTATTTTGAGAACTTGAAGTATGGTGTACCATTGGTATATTAATTTGAAGACTTTGAAAATACTTCAATATTTTAATATGTACGTATTTGGGCGATTTTCGACTTTTTACAAATCCATTTCCTTGCAGTTGACCTTTAGATCTTTATAGCCATCCATTCTAACTCTTTAACAAACAACATACCTCCTTACATGTAAATATTGTGATACTTGTTTACAATATTGACAATTTTAAGTTTTCAAAACAAGACAAATCTCCTTTTCTTTACCCCTTTTATAATCATTGTATTTTCTTAGTGATCCTATTCAGTTCTTTCATTTCATCACCTAAACGAAGATGTAAGCGATTTTTTTTTTCAAAATATGGTGTGTGCTATTATTATTATATTTTTATTTTCGTTTTCAGATGGATTCTGAACTTTTTGTCATATTAAAAAACCTCTTAATGGAACTTTAAACTTTGTAAAATAGAAAAAAAGCGGAGTGATAGCATAAATAATGTGAGCTTGGAGAACAAGGAAACAAATATATTCACATCTACTGGTCAAACAGTATGTGTTAATTGTCAAAGGAATTACCTAAATTGTAAAAATAAAAGAAAGTCAGTGGTAAGTGCTTCGAGAGACTATGAATGTCAATACTAGATCTGTAATCAGCTTTGACTTTGAGACTAAAAACTTTTTTATGGTAAAGATGCAAAGTTAAGTAACAGGAAAAGAGCATTATATGTAATTTCGGGAAGAACAACAGAATTTCAGAAGAGAATACGGAAAGTGTATCTTGCAGAAAAGATGAATGGTCTAAAAAAAGTTCTAGAACGACTTTCACTAGCCATTGTCCTTCCATGCCGCTGATGCAGTGTATCCCCAATCCTGCAGTGCGGGTTTTCGAACAAAGAAAAGCAATGCCCAAATAATTCACCGACTCGGGTCTAAGTAAGAATTTGTATGGGAGATCTGATTCAATTGACACTGGAGAAGCCTTTCAACCAGTTATTTCAATAATTAAGGGAACCAGAGGGTCTGTTTTTAAATTAAGTGAACTAACAGAGTGTATGAAATAAGATTGTGGAGAAAGGGCTATCACAAATAGATACATGAAAAAAGCTACGGACTTTTTGGTGACATTTTATTGGTTATATCATCATTAGGTAAAGAGAACAAGATCATGATTCAACAAGCGGCATCATACACAGTTTATGATTTTGCAAAATTCCTTTCATGAATATTCTGAACAAGAGAGAGAGAAAAAAAAAATACAGAAAATAATTAGAGCTGCTGAAAAATTATCAAAACTGAAATAATTATGATCACATCCAGTAAAGAACTCTACCCAGTAAGGATTGGCTACCCCGTATTCACCAAAAGACCCTCTTAGCTGACGCTAAATGGGAAAAAAGGAGATTGTTCTTACCAATAGGAACAAGGCCTGCCAATTATACAATACAACACAACACAGTATGTATTGGGTGGAGGATCACTGTTACAAAACGTAAAACAAGAGGCCCATGAGGGCCTGAGACGCTCAACTGGTTATCGCATTTCTGTTTAAGTAATCTGATAGTCAAGGAAAGTAATTGCTTAAAGAAGAATGCATGAAAATAACCTACAAATTGGACTTTATCCCCTTTATTATTTTGAGCAACAAACCTCAAAGCCCCTTTTCCGGTGTTTCATGACAGATCCACTCCATTTCCAGGAAGTTGCAATATGACCCTACAATCATCCTGTGAAATTTGCATCAGAATTCGGTAATAATTGTGGACTTTATCACATAAACAGGATTGTTTTCAATGAAAATCTGTAAGGGCCATTTTCCTGTATTTTCTGATGGATCAATTTCATTTCCAAAAGGAACTTTCCTTATGACCCTATAATCGTCCTGTGAACTTTAAAGACAAACTGATAATGATTGTGAACTTAATCACATACACAAGGATGTTTTGAATGATAATCTGTATGGCCCCTTTTCCCGTGTTTCCGATGCCACAATTATTCCATGCACCTCTGAAGAGAATCCGATTAAAAAAACTGTGGACTTCATTGTGTTAACAAAGATATTTCAATCGAGTTCTCATAAGGTCCCTTTTTCCCGTGATTCTTTACTTAGTTCAATCATTCTTTGAAAGTTTATAAGTGAATCCGATGAATTATAGGGACTTCATTATGTTAACTAGAATATTAGAAAAAATATCATATGGCCCCTTTTTACATGGTACTTGACGGATTGTACACAATTCTGAAAAGAACCATCCTTGTGATAGTACAGTCATTCTGTGAAATTTTGAAGTGAAACTGGTGAAATCTAGGGACATCATTGTATTAACTTAAACATTTAGAAAACCTTTTTCATAAGACCCCTTTTCATGTTATCCTTGCAGTATTAAATCCACTGTCAAAATCAACAGTTGTAATGATGGTAGTATCAAATTTGTGTAATCTGTTGAATTTATTTTGCTAATGATTTTTATAGTGAAATTTTCATAGGGTCCCTTTTCCCATGATACGTTACAGAACAAACCAAATTTAAAAAGAACAATTCTAATGTAGGTACAATTATTCTGTAAACGTTTTAAAGAGAATCAATGAAAACAGTGGTCTGAACTGGTCAAGAATTTTTTGTAATTAAAAATAAAACAAGAGGCCCAGTGGGCCTTAACGGTCACCTGAGTAAAAGAGCATCAAGACAAGTGATTTAGGGTTTATTAGAAAAAGATTTTTTTAGAAGTACAAAAATTTACCCCTTTCTGCCCCCGACTGGGGCCCCTTTTACCCCAAGCCCCCCAACCTCTTTTCACAAACTGGAATTGGCATCCCCCAATGATGTTTGGTTTGGTTGAAATCCCCTCAGTAGTTCTTGAGAAGAAGATGAAAATGTTTAAAAGTTACCAAAAATGACCCCTTTTTGGTTCCCATTTTAGGCCCCCCTGACCTCCTGCCTTTTAATTTTCACAAATCTGTATAATCAGTACCCAATGATGCTTTTCACCAAGTTAGTTTGAAATCGGCTTAGTACTTCATCAGAAGAAGATGAAAATGTGAATTATTTAACATATTGAACTTTGACCTCTGGGTGTGGCCCCATACATGACCCCAGGGATATGAATTTCACAATTTATAATATACCTGTCCTAGTTGTCATGCACACAGAATATTTAAGCTCTGGCATTAACGGTTTATTAGAAGAAGATTTTTAAAGAAGAACCGAAAATTACCCCTTTTTGCCCCCTATTTGGGCCCCTTTGACCCCCAGAACCCCTATTTTCACAAACTAGAATTGGCATCCCCCAATGATGCTTTCTACCAAGTTTGGTTGAAATCCGCCCAGTAGTTCTTGAGAAGAAGATGAAAATGTTTAAAAGTTAACGGACGACGGACAAAAGATGATTGCAATAGGTCACCATGACCATTCGGTCAGGTGACCTAAAAAGCTCCTTTTCTCGCGAAACTTAACAAATCCAACTGGAAGATAGTTTTAAAGAAATTATATAGACTGTGGACTTTTTTGTGATCATGACGTTTTTATAAAGAAATTTCATAAGGCCCTTTTTGTCGTGTCAATTAACAGAACAGACCCAATTTACAAAGGAACAATTCAAATGATGGTACAATCCTTCTATTTATGTTTGAAGAGTTTCTGATAAAGACTGAGGACATTCTTATGATAATGAGGAGTTGGTAATATTTTTTTCATACAGCTCCTTTTCCTGTAATATCAGACAGCTCAGACCCAATTTGGAAAGAAACAATCCAAATGATGGTACAAACATTCTCTCAAAGTTTGATCAGAATCCGATGAAACTGTTAACTTAATTATGTTAACGAGGACTTTTAATGAAATTATCGTTAGGCCCCTTTTTATTTGATACTTGAGTCATCAGACGGAATTTGTAAAGGAACAATCCATTTGATGTACAATCATTCTGTGAACAATTGAAAAGAATCTGATAAAAACTTTTGACTTTATTGTAATACAAGGATTTTGAAATAATCTTTTCATAAGGTACCTTTTCCTGTGATAGATCCGGTCATAATGTCAACATCATGGATCGGAATTATTATGCAATCAAATTACTGTTTTGTAAACACGCCGCTATGACTCCGGCACAGTTCGAACTTGGTGCGGAGGTAGGTATTGGGGTCCCTATATACGCGAATGCACAAAGTTGGACCTGCGGTTGCTCTGGCTCAGGAGAAAAGTTCGATCCTAGGTCGGAGTAAAATGGTTGAAATTCGCCGAAATACGGGTTTGGGTTTGGACCACGCTCCGGTGCTGTGACTCCTACACGCTCAAAACTTGATGCAGAGGTTGGTATTGGGGGTCCCTACGCGCACAATCGGGTCGGAAGCTGCTCTGGTTCCGGAAAAAAGTGCGATCCTAACTCGCGGGAGAGAATGGCCGAAGAGGGTCTTGGGTTTGAACTTTGTGCGGAGGTAGCAATTGGGGGCCCTATGCGCATGCGCAAAACCGAAAGTAATTAAAAAGAATTTTAGCTTATGAAATAAAGTCCACATATTTCATTGGATTGTTTTCATTCTCACAGAATCCGTTTATTATTGGAAGGATAGTTTCTTTCGAACTTGGATCTGATTCATCAAATAACACGGGAAATGGGCTGTTTGAAAATGTAATTAAAAAATCCTCAATTATGCAACAAATCCCACAGCTTTGAACGTTTTTTTTTTTAGACTTTCACAGAATGATTTTAAGGCTAAAGGAATCAATCTTTCCAAAATGGGGTCTGAAATGTTAAGAAACCGGGAAAAGGAGCCTTATCAAAACATAAGAATGCTTGTCACTTAGAGTTTTCATCGGATTTTCTTTAAACAATATTTTGATAAAATTTTCACAAAGCCCTTTTCCTGTGTTTGGCGGGTCATACCAATCTTCGAAACAATCTTTACGATGGAACAATCATTCTGTAAAAGATTGAAGAGAAGCCGATCGAACCTATAGACTCTAGAGTTTTAAAAAGAATTTTTTAATCATACTTTCTGAAAGCCCCCTTTCCCGTGATACTTGTCGAATCAGACGCAATTCCGAAAGGAACGCTCCTTATGATGGTACCATCATTCAGTAAAATCAATAGTGTGTTACAATGGTTTCTAGTAGATTTTTCAATCAAAGTTTCATATGGTCCCTTTTCCTTTGTTTCTTGGCGGATCTTATCCATTTTCGAAAGTAACGATCATTATGATTCTACAATCATCCTGAGAAAGTTTGAAGTGAATCTATGAAAACTGTGGAATCCTGTGTGTAAACAAGTATTTTTATTAGATCTTTGAATTAAATTTTAATTAGGCAATTTTTACCGTGTTTCTTGGCGGATCCGACCAAATTTCGAAAGGAACGGTACTTCTGATGGTGCAATCTGTCTGAGAAAGTTTGAAGGGAATCCGTTGAAAACTGTGGACTTTGGACCGTAAACAAGGGAAACTTAACGCAGGGACGGGGGGACATACGGACGCGGAAAAACAACAACAAAAACAACAACTAAAAAAACCAAAAAACAAAAACATCAGTTTAGCGAAATGAAATCTTCAGAGAATTTTGTCAGCATTATTACAACAGATATTCTGTTTATAGAACAACTGTGTTTTTTTGTGGTTAACTAAATGGTCAATCTACAAAATATGTCACTCATTCTCGACGCAGTAAAGGCAAAGTTGACACTGTGGTTAATTTTTCTTTTAAAACACCGCTTAGGTCAAATAAGGTATGGTTTTTGAGTTATCCAATCAACAAACATACATCTATAAATTTACTTGGACAGTTTTTTATTGAAAAGGGGATATGTGTACATTATGCAAGAGCAGATGTAGATCGTCTCATTGTAAAAACTGCTGTTGAGTAAGTCAGGACATGTTAAACTATTGTCATACAGATACATATCTTTTTATACTGTTGTGTTACCATGTGCCAGAAAACTGGTGTAAGGTTAGGAGAGTTCAGTAACCAAGGCAAACCACTGACTTTTTTGGACATACAAAAAAACGCAATCAGTGTCTGCCAACAACTGCAATTTCTACATGCACTGACTGGTTGTAATACAACTTCTAGAATCTTTTGAATCGGAAAATCTGTTGGACCAAAAAGCTTTACAGAAAAATACAGCCTTTCAGCAGCTAGCGTCTGATTTCAATGTTACTGAAAACAGGAACCATGTGATGAAGATTGGAGAAATGGTAATAAATGATCAATTGATTGGAATTTAACGCCATTTTTAACAGTGTTTCAGTCATATCGCGTCGGATGGAGCACCTAACAATGGATTTCTGGTATTTCGCACACTCACTACCACTACATCCTTTCCTATAGCCTCCAGCTGCTATCCTACTTAAGTTACGATTATCCATCCATTGGTCAGAGACAAATGTCGGAAAGAATATGTGCCGCTGTCGGGGATCGAACCCATGACATCCCATGATTCAAGATTAGGAGTCTGATGCGCTAACAACTGCGCTATGACGGCAGCTGGTTATAGGTTATGAAAAGTGCTGTCAAAATATTTAAACATGCAGTCTGATACGCAACACTTTCTCTTTTTTTTTCTTATGTTGGATAAAAATGAATAAGTAAGAACTGAATTCTAATCCAATAAGCTTGCATTATATTAACCCAGAGCTTGATGTAGAAAAGGTTTCATAGGTTTGCAAGGTCAGCTATCAAAAGTTCAGTCTGCTTTCAAGTTTAGTTCCTACCATCTACATCAGCATCAACATCCTTTCATTCTTAACGAGTGTTCTATCAGACAAATAACTGGATATCAAATAAGATTCTTTGTCGTGAAGACTAGGGTTTGGAGATGGTAGATATATACCGATTATCTACCACGTACCCTAGAGTACCTGCTAAATGTAGTGCGTTATAATTGTAAAAGGAATTGTGACACGAATAAATGTACATGTCGAAAACATGGTTTGGAATGATCCATCGGCTGAGGATCTTGGAGTGTTGTTGGATGCAAATGAACAGATTGATATTGAAATATAATTCTAAGCTACATTATTTCAATACACAAGAGGACCACGGTTGTCCTCTATCGATCCCCTGAGTATGATAGCGCAAGGTTTTATGATATGTACAAAATATCAAAGTTATAGTCATAATTGTTTTGGAGAAAAGTTTTTAAAGATTTTCTCTTTTAACAAAATGTTTGTAATTTTGATCCCACAATAAAGCGCTAAATTCAAAAGTACGGTATATCTTTGAAGTGTTTTTGTAGAGGGTCAATGGGCATTGATACATGCCAAATATCAACACTCTAGGCCTAATTGTTTACTAGGAAAAGATTTTCGATGATATTCTTCTGTATTCCTACGAAGAGGGTTTGCAAAAAAAAGGTAACTCAAGTTTTCAGAGTACATTTATTCTTTGAAGAGTCATTAGATGATTTATAAAAAATATTAAAGCGCTAGGCCTTATGGTTTGGGTGAAGATTCATGCCAAGAAAAGTAAGTACCAAAAGTCCACTTTAAGAAACTGCAGCCAAAAGATCCTATCTAGCTATTTGTCCGTTAACATCTCATTAAAAGTCGGCAGCGAATAGCTAGATGCCTTCTCGAAATAGTTGATTCAATTTTAATTACCCGCAGGGTCGTAAAAGGGCCGTTAACCGAAGTCTGGTTCTAAGTCAGGTATGTAGCACTTTCGACTAAGATAATTTCTCTACCATAACCCATCTCAATCCAGGTCTAGCGCGATAAACATTATTATAATGATTGTTACAATATTTGCCTTATTATTACTATTATTATTAGTTTATTTTGATTATCGATGTGGTCTGTAACTAAGCTCAAACAAAAAATATGATAGAGACAGACAGACAGGGATTAGAACTGAGACGAGTTTATTATCAGACTGCACTAATTATGAACCTAATTAACCTCTGCTGAATATGACATATCTTAAATATTTGTCTCATAGGGCTTTCGGGTGGTCATTTTCTACAGAACTGCCACAAGAAGTTTTAAATCTGGCCACCCTGCACATTCTGTGTCAATCGTAAGATTTCTCGTGAAATCTTCAAACCAAGGTTGGTTGACTATTTTCACCAAAATACTCATTTGAAAGCTATTGAAATGGTCTACTATACTTCTATTAAAAAGTACTGAGTTTCGTAACATTTTGTCGAATTAAATCAGGGAGACATAAAAATAATAGGACAAAAATGATCAAAGAACTTTTGATACGCAATACACACGCAATCAAAGATGAATTTCATAATCTATCTATTTATGATACATATTCAAATATCCGGGAAAAAACCCGACCCCCTAAAAGAAATATTTCGTTAGAACTAGTTCGATGAATGCATTAACTTATTCCTATGATTAGAATTGATTGAAAGATCAATTTAGTGAAGAATACATAAAAGAAGTTTTCATACTGAGGACAAATATAGTACAAGATGAATATTTTTATAGGTTAAGGTGAAATGTGAGTTGCTCAAGTTGATAGTTAATGATGAAAAGCTTCATTTGTTATAAATAATAACGACAGTCCTTCTGTTTCGTCGTTTGGCAACCAAAACCTCGTATCCAAAGCTTGATGATTGATCGCCCAACGACGATATATGAAAGTGTTGAAAGCAAAGAAATCACGATTGGGCCCGTGTATACAATAGACGAGATATATCTTCTATTATAATATCTATCTAAACCATCATACCAAAGAAGTTTTTTTTTATTCAAATGTAGTTCTGTAGGAATACACAGGTTCAAGATAGAAAATCTAGGGCTATTAGGTTTTGCAAACAATTCTCTTGAGATTCTTCATCCCTCGGGCTAAAAACAAGTAAGTGTCGTAAGTCTGGTACCTGCTTATATAACCCACCATCTTGTCGTACAAAGGGCAGCGAACGTTCTACTTATCTATATTAGAGAAAAAGTTGATCTCGATATCCCTTCACTCGTAAGGATGATAATCCACCGACAATAGTTTTATTGGCCGTTCAGTGGGGCATCGAATATCAGCTCTAATTTCCTAAATCAATTTGTCGCATATAGTTTATGTGAGTCTGCGCGTTGCCTTTCCACCCATTTCCCATGAACGCCAAATAAAGGCTCAGATAATCATGTGCATCCACACCGTCATCCTCATTAGTGAAGGGATATCGATATCATCTTTTCCTCTAATATTTTAGATATCTTTTAGAAAAGTAGAACGTTCGACGCTATTCGCTTTGTAGATAGCTAATGATTTAAGTTCCTTTAGAAAACCAGCAGTCTTATTCAAGTTACTCAACATTACATCATGGGCCACGAAGAAACTATCTTGTACCATGGGGTGAATTGAGGGCAAGTTTGTATAAATGAACATAGAAGATTCATTTACAGCTACTTTCTTCGGGAAATTTCTGGTTGGAAGTGACTGATATGAAAATAGCCGAACTATTTTAAAAGAAAGACATTTCCCGCTTTTTTAATACGATTCAATATACATGGGTAGTTTAATGAGGAATAGCCAGAAAACAGGGATTGGTCATAGATGAACAAAGAAATTTCATTTACAATTACTCTCTTCGTGAAATTTCTGCTTGAAAGTGACTGGTATGAAAATAGCCGAAATATTTTCTTTGAACGAGCACACTTTAAAGAAAAACATTTCCGATTTTTTCTTTCCCTTTTTTTATATCAACATTTTTTAATAGGATTCAATAACAAAGGTAAATTAATGAGAAATTGCCAGAAAACATAGATTGGTCTATCGCATAAATCAGTTTTTGAGAAAATGCATTTAGTTTTCGTCATGTTAGTCAAAGAGGATATGTGCTAGCTACAAACTAGCCTGTCTTCCAGACTGTCAGTAAGTGCTTAGGTTTGAAAGTAACTAAGATACACCAACCATGCAAATACATTTCATTCCTTTGAATTACCCCCTTACGTCTCACAAACTGATCAGCAAAACAGAAAAAGATAACAGCTAGAGAAAAGAAACTTTTCAACTAAAATATAAGTATCAGTGAGACGGGGAGCGGGTCTAGCTACAATCCTTCATCATCATTTCTATGTATTGACTTTTCCCAAAATAAATGCTAACACTTTCTTATAAATCCTTTGTTGTCTCTTCCATTTGATAAATCACTTAAGATGGTAAGACAAAGTATTGTAATTGTCATTTTATTTAAATTTATTACGCTTTGTTATGTTTTACATGTTATTGTACTAATTTGTACAGTTGTTTGTCTGCAGATCAATTCTAAAGTGTTAAGAACGCAATAAAGGTGGAACAAATGAGGAACACTTAAATCCGATTTGCCATGAAAACCCAAAGCGCCATCTGTGACGACACGACTAAAAAGATTGCTATTTTCTGATTATGTACATCTATTACATGTCAAACAGAGATATTTTTGTAGAACTTATGGAAAGAAAACAACAAAAGAAACATGTTACTCTTCACTATCCAAGTTATTCGTTCCCACGAGAGAGAGAGAGAGAGAGAGAGAGAGAGAGAGAGAGAGAGAAGAGAGAGAGAGAGAGAGAGAGAGAGAGAGAGAGTATTTTGTGACATTTATTTAAGTGGTATGTTGTATTTCTATAAAGAATATATAATTCAATGGCAAGTATCTTGATTTTTTTTCTGTTAAGACAGATAAACATACAGATAGACAGACTAAAAAGGTTAATATATTAGAGAAAACGAGAATACATGTATTTAGTTTTGCGATCAAGGAATGTTACCATAGAAACTCATCTTGGACTGGCACTTTACACTGATATACACAAAAATAATGACCATTAATTACCAATTTTCCAGGCAGCTGGAAGTTGGAGCATTCACAGAGAATGACTGGGGTATGGGGATATAGTGGAACCTAGAGAAAATATGTTTGGGTTTCAAGCTCTTATTTCAGTCATGAACAAGTACGACACATATTGTGAATTTTGCGATATTGCGAATGTATCATTCATAAATATAGTACTTCAAACTATAACCATCCCGGGTGCAATTCTTTTACTAAATAGTTTTCATCCTACCTTTGAAAGATGAGGGGACATATAATAAATCAGGGTTAAAGAAGACAACCATCAGCCGTCATAGTTCGCTCAGTCTGATCAGATCGTAAACTTTCGCAACTACTTTTCTCCCGTGACGATTCAGACATCTCTATATTTTCTTATAATGAAGTCCAAATGTAAAATGAGTTCGTGAGGTTTAACAACAACAACAGCAATTAAAGAAAACACGGCGAAAGTTAAATGTTTTCACCTCCGGTCAGTCTGCGCAGGGAGACCATACACGAAACTTCAAATTCGTCGTGAGTCCTGAGATCCGCCGCCGGCAAATTTATGCTGGTTTGATGAATTTTGAAGACAAAAATGGATAATCTCGCAAACAGTTTCCATCGCATTAAGAGGTACTGTGCGGAGTGAGCAGGCTTACCAGGATCGAGACTTCTCCCTATCGCCTAATTACAATAGACCTTTTCACGGTCTCACAGCGCATGCGTCAAATCGAATCTCGTTAAAGGCGATATTTACCCGAGACTTTGTCACGTGATCGATTGCGGGGAGTCGATAATTTATCACTATATAATCCTATATAAATTGTCTATTTTGAACGAGCAAAAATAAAGGTAAAAAATCAAAATTTTGGTGCAAAAAGGGTTTCAATCTGTGGGCAGATATATGTAGACTAGTTGTAGCGGGTAATATTGATGATATTATCGTGTATTAGTAACAAAATTAAGTTTAAAACGACCTGGTGTCTAGGCCATATGAAACATTACGTACCTCGAGTTTTGCGAAAATTACCCTTTCATACAATAATATCTCCTACGAAATAAGATATTTTGGACATATTTTTAACTCCCCCCTCACATACATACAAGGAAGGAAAAGTAAATAGTTATAGTTTGACACTCGACGCAAACACTAAATGATTACGTTGATGAATGGAAAATCCCGCCTTGCAGTATACGGACAAGTGTCAAACATCTTGACAGAAATAATTTTGACTAAAATAACATTCCAATATTAATCCATTCCAAATGAATGAATTTTTTGACTGGTCCAAAAGAAGCTGCAGACGACATTTTAGAGCTAATGGAATTGAATTGTTTATTTATTTTCTTTTTTTTCCTTATGGGCAGGAAAAATATTGTGGTTACCGAAGAAATTACTTTATCCAAGCAATTTCTTCATTTTCCACAATGTTTTCATATGCTTCTTCTCAAATTGACATTCGCAGCGTTCTGGTAATAGAAGTGTTGGAGGAAAGGAGAAAATATATTATTTGATTTATATAATCTGCTTTTCGTCTAGATATGCCATATACCGATTAAAAAGTTTATATGGAAATTCAAAATTGAGAGCAAAAGGATTATTACAGAAATCATAATAGTATGATGACGATGTTAATAGTGCGAAGAAAAGAATGAAAAATACAAATAATCAAATGTAATGATTATAATAGAGTGTTGTTCGGTAAACAGTCTTGATGAAAAGGGTTCCCTTTGGTATATCACATATCTATATGGTGTTATGTGTAGACGGCAACATGTCACCAAGCATCCAATAAACAACACAGCACACTCTTTGTGTATATTAGTAAAATTTAGAAATTGATGAAACAAATTTGTCTTTTTATGTTTCAACCGATATGCCGCCAAGTACCGGGCCCTGATCGACGAATCAAAGAATCCAACCAGACGTCGTTTTCAATCGGCACGGGAATATTATTGCATGGTGATTATTTATTCATCATTATCATTTCAATCTTTTACCAAAATAAAAAAATTGAATACGCTTAACAACTTTGAGTGGATACTTTTTGCTGTGGGATATATATTATCCTAAAAAGATGGGTGGAAATGACAATTGTTACGTGGCAGATTGTAGATCGACAAGGCATAACTCTAATATATCCTTCCATAGAATTCCGAAGAAACCGGAGTCTAGAAGAAAATTAGGGATAAAGGCAACTGGAAGAGTCCTCCACGGAAGAAATAAATTTGCACCAACGAATAATTCTTTATTTTGTGGTCGACATTTTGTGAATGGGAAGAGAAGTGATGATCCAACGTCTGTGGACTTTATACCGACAATGAATCTTCCGGTGACTTTGCCAGTAACATTGAGGCAAAGGAGAGCTACTGTTTCCAGTATGAAATCGTCCAAATATGACGGAGCAGTAGAAACCCTTATGAAAGAAAACTGTAGCGTGTGTTACACCAAGAAACGCGTTTTGTTGCCAGAAATTGATCTTAGAAATGTGCAGAACGAAGTTCAGATTTCACATGAGCGGTCAGATGAAATGACAGAATGCGAAATGCTGCATTGCCAAATCCCCTGCGAGGTACGATTTCAATTAAAATCTAACGTAAGTTTGGTAGGATTTTCCCTGGTATGAAGCAAGGACACGGGAACTGATTAAATACAAGCTGGTATTTTCCACAGTTTTTTCAATGTGACTTAGTCTCTGGACAAATCCCTCTTCAAAGTATTTAAACGCCTTCAAAGACTTGTAGGCCCGGACGCTTTCTTTGTCAAACGATTTGTCCCGCGATTCCACTAAATATTTTTTTTAATTTTGATATGTCAAAGGCCGGAACATTTTCAAACCATTTTCCTATCTATTGTTCGGATTTTTAAACACTGACTTCACAAAAAGAAACTTGTTTTCTGACATCTTAACACTGTTAAAGTTCGGGGTCGTATCGAGCCTTCTTATTTTCTATTGAGTTTTTCAAACCGGAAGTAAAAACTCCCCGCAATGGGAAAATGTTGTTGTTGTTATTTTTTGAAAGCGTCTAACGGATGTAGACTTTTTAGTCATCTGGCGCTTTGCGTGAAAAGGTCTATTGTAGATTGGTTATTCTACCTTGATATACACTCAATTTTGAAATACCACCTATGTGGATGGTTTGTGCTGGATCCGATCTATTTTTCTAACCGTCTGTCTTGCTCTCTGACTGTGTCTCAGAGTAGCTGTAGTTACATAGTTAAGTTGGCTGAAGAGGATATATGCTAGTTACGATTTTAACTTGGTCAAAGAGGATACATGCTAGTTAAAATGCAGATCAAACAGATTCAAGGACATCCATGCGGAAAAGTTATGCTTTTACATGGTTAGGAAAAAAATGTGTAAATATCTCCACTAGCTTGGTAATCAAAGAATGCTACCATAGAGCCCCGTTACCATGGAAACACCCCCAAGACTGTCCCATTGCACTGGCATACGCTAAATTAATGAGTGTCTGACTGTTAAATACCCAATTTCTAGGCACCTGGAAGTTGGGGCAATGTACATTGATAATCAAACTGAGTAAAATTTGAAATAATGTGTTTCGTTTTCACGCTCTTATGTATATCATGAACGAGTATAACATAAATTTCTTCCAATCATAACAACCCGGTTAGTATAAAGTCCAAGTAACTTTTAGTTTGGCCCGAATATTTAATGCCTATTTGCCGTTCAGCATATGTCATGTTATATTTCAAAGTTTTTGAATTCAAATTTAAACTTGTAGATACTTTTTCTATCTAATGCTGGGATAAGATGTCAAAATATTAAATCAAATTATACCGTTCGAGCCATAATGTCACCGGGGCTTTAAAAGATTGGGGGACGAAAAAAAAAGCATGGATAAAAAGACAATTATTTCTCTCTCTCTCTCTCTCTCTCTCTCTCTCTCTCTCTCTCTCTCTCTCTCTCTCTCTCTCTCTCTCTCTCTCTCTCTCTCTATCTCTCTCTATCTTTCTCCCTCTCTCTATATCTGATTTGGAAGTGAGTTTCCCTACGATAGTTCAAAGCTATATTAAGCCCCGTCACAAACACATACTCTCAGCCTGCTCTCTCTTACACCATATCCACTTCTTCTTTTTTGACCACGTCCATAGGGCAGTGTTAGCGCGTATGACTCCTAGTCAAGGGGTCCCGGGTTCGATCCCTGGTCGCGGCGAATATCCCTTCCGACATTAGTCTCCCAACAATGGTTGATTCATCGCAAACCTAAATGGGATGATCAGCTGGAGGCTCAGAAAGGATTTAGTATTAGTACTGGTGTGAGAAATATCAGGAATCTATGGTTAGGTGCTTCAGCCGCCTCGACATGGCTGAAATACTATCAAAATTGGCGTTAACCCCCCCCCCCCCAACAACAATAATAATAACTTTCTCTGAGGCATTTCATCTCTCATGGCCGATATTCATCATTAAATGATTGGACGATTACACCGATGAACTACAACCGGAAATTGTTGGAAATAGTTTTTTAATTCAAAGGATTTTAGTTTGAGATTAAAATAAGAACGCGAAATGAACGACTTTCGCTAAGTAACATGCATTAGAACTATCTATGCACTCTGTGCAAACAAAACCAGATGCTTTAGACATTAGAATTTAATGATCGTATAAACATACATCACTATCAAAATGACAGTCGTATTTGAGTTATCATGGGAACCAACTATGCTGTCCGAAATAACTAGGTCCCTTCTCGATTCTTTCTCAATGTTTAACATCTTCAAGTGTTCGCCTGTCTTAGTCGACATATCGAGATGGTTATTCTTACATGATATATACATGTACTGTCTACAACTTCTTTCAATGACATCTGGTAAAGGGTTTAAAGAGGCATTGAAAACCAATTCAGTACAAGGAGGGTTGTAAAGTGACGGACCACGTCTGACAATGAAATATGGATTACTGATAAAATCGTCCATTTATGCCGGGTGTGAACTTTGCTTTTTTGTTGGTTTGACGACCTAAGCGTTTTAACTACAGTACATTCAACCCGCAGATACGACTTTAAGATCTTCATCCAAAATGTTGCCTGTTCATAATTCAAGTCCAAGACAACATATCTTACAAAGTAACGCACTTAAAATAACCTTCCTTGCATTATGACTACGATTTAAATTATATGTAGGCCCTACATGTTCACAAACTATTATTTTTTAGCTATTATCTCTCTGTTTTGTCTGATTTTGTCAATTCGCTCATCTACCTAACTGCGAAGACAATCAAACAATATTGATTTCAGTTAAAAGTAAGGTGATTTTGAATCACAATTAAGAAGTAGATATACATATATAGCTTGCCCGTGAACTATAACTAGGCCTCGAAACCTTCCACAAGCCAATCATAATTGTTTCCTTTTCAAAATTGAATGTATATCAAGGTAGAATGCCCTTTCTATGACTGAAATATTGAAAAGAGAAAAGTCTGCACTATGGTCAGCCTGCGTACCCAGAATAGTAGGTCAGAAAACGAACGAAACTTTTTGCTCTTCCGAGATGATCCGTTTTTGTGATCCGCCAAACTGACATATCGGGACTTTTCCCTTTAAACGTCGTCCATGGTCACACTGCGCGGGCTTTCCGGCATTAAAAATTTATATTTTTTACTAAGTTTTCCACCTACCTGACTATGCAGACTATGCTTTCAGTTTGGATTGCATTTCCTCTTTCACGTGCGCAAGACCAAACTTTTTTCTTCTTATTATTATTATCTTTATTTTCAAAATAGAATAAATAAAGTGCAAAGTGTTCAGTTGTCCCGTAATTTCAGATAATATGGAGAAATGTGAATCGTTCCGGAAAAAAAAGATACAAGAAATAAGTTGCTAAATGTTCCGATCTGATCAGACTGTGCCAACTATAAAGGTTGACCGTGGTCGAATCCCTATTCTTTTTTCAGATTCTATGTTGATCGCTAATCCTACCTCTATTTAAGATCTGGATCTCGGAGCTTATGCAGCCCATTTCACCTCCAATGAGCTCTTTTCTTTATGCACAAGTAAACAGTTACTTTTTTGTCAAGGAGGATATGATATTGTCAGAATGCGACCAAAATATAGTAAACACAGGTTGACATTTTGGTTGCACAACTGCGATATTTGATACACTTTTTAATAGATTCAATCAGAATTAATAAGATCCATCCTTACTATAAATAATCAAGACCAAAAAGTATGAACTACAATTTGAATTTGACTATTTGAGTGTTACGGGGAACCATTTAATTAGCAACTCACACTTCTCCATCTCCTTTTGGACTCATTTTAAACATCCTATTAAGTAAAGCCACTATTTAAACAGAACCTTCAAATTGTCAAATAGCCCGCCGTGTACAATTACAAACAAATTATTAATTTACCATTGAGTATAAATAAATATTTTACATTCTTATTTATTCATTTTCCTCATGAATTTCAGACGATATGTTTTACTTTTATTATCATTTTTATTTTACGTTGGCTCAAAATCGGTGATTAAGCCATTGGCGTTTTTTTAGATAGAAAAAAAACTCGTTTTTATCTAACATTCATTCCATATCCATTTGATGGGCTGACGAAACCACGTAACTACAGCTGAGCAGAAATTGGATAAGCATTTAACCGATTATTTTACATCGAGTGGGAAACAAGCTTTTCAAGCCTCGATTCTGCTTCCTGGAGAAACAGCAGTACCCGCACCATTTATGTGGGCAAATAACAGACTTAATGTCGACAGATGCTCAAAAGAATCGAACTCTGGACCTTGTGATCGTGAAGCAAATACTTTACCTCTTATCCACGCCTTAAAATTCCCCTTAGTTAATACGTTTCGGAGGCTCGTTGACCGTTGGTTTACTAAATAATTCCCTTTTTTCTGATCATGTTAATGTTTTATCATTAGTCCGATTTTGAAAAAAAAGTATGTTAAGTAATGTCGGCATACATATTCCCATCATTAGCTAAAAAATAATTCTGATAAAAAAAAAAGAAAAAAATGTGATTTATGATGTCGTTTATTATTTTGTAAAACAGTCAAAGTTCTGCGAGGCTTAATTCACTCCCACACAATCCCGCCTTTTTACACCCGTGAAAAATTAAATTCAGGAAAAATGTGAAAAAGGAGAATTTGCTGTAATCAGGCGATTTCTCCTTCTTTCACAATATTTGTACGATGTTTATCCCCTTCTTTGCAGCTCCAAAACAATTTGAATTTATATATGTTGCTTCTTTCAATTTATATATATCAGTCCAAACTTTTGTCGTCTGGTATTTGGTTAATTCGGGTCATAATTCTTTGAGAATTACAGATGAAAACGGAATCATCCATCGATTAAAACTGCAGACGGCATATTTCTATCCCTTTATTGAGGTGGTCGTCTACTGACCGTCAATTAAAAGTTAATGTGTGTCTGGTTTATTTCACATTGACTGGCCGCTGCAAGAAAGGTGTATCGATAACGCTAAGTCCGTTAGCCAATGCAAACTTAAAGTGGAGGAGATTTCTTCGCATGTCCTTCTTTATTCCTTTGTAAAATCAGGGAACGCACAGAAAAAGACTAACATTCAGAGTATGGTAAATTCCTTGAAGTATTTTGGTACAAGATCAATAAATAATGTTTTCTACCATATATAAAAGGTCTGGGCCTTTTAGTTTGGGAGAAGAAGATTTCCTCCTTTATTCCTTTGTAAATCAGGGCTCGCACAGAAAAGGGCTAGTTTTCTAAGTAAGGTTATTCTTTGAAGTATTTTGCATAGGTTATATGAATGATGTTTTATACCAAATATCAAAGCTTTAGGCCGTATACTTTGGGAGGCGAAGATTTTGAAAGATTTTCTTCTTTGTGTCTTCTTTGTTCATTGATTGAATGGGGCTTAACGCCCATTTTAACAGTATTTCAGTCATATCGCGGCGGCTGGAACACCTTACAATTATTTCCTGGTATTTCTAACACGGCGGCTTATGTCTATGTAAAACAAGGGATCGCACAGCAAAGGGCTATTTTTCAGAATATCGTATTTTGAAAGAGTTTGGCCTAAGAATCATTTCTGTGAAGTTTTGTTGGAATTCCATGGTCATTTTGGGGGAAGAAAATGTTTTTGTAATTGTGAACAGACGAATGGACGGACGGACGCCGGACGATGACCGATCACAATAACCCACCTAGAGCACTTCGTGTTCAGGTGGTGAGTTAAAATGCCATGTCAATCCTTAAGTTAATCACTGCATAATCATGAGATTTTAAGATGATTAATATAATCTAACATGTCCAATTAAAACATGTTGTTTTTTTTTTTATTCAAATGCGATAGGTAACACTTAAGGTTCACTGTTTTAAAAAAGATGTACTCTACAAATGTTTTAAAAAAGATGTATTCTACAAACAGAATAGAGTGCCAGGTTCATGAATCATCATGGATTTAACCAGAGGGCCATTGGCCCCCGGGCGCTCACCTCCGATAAAGGCTCTGTTTTCTTTCAATAGTCTAATTTCATGTTAAAGTTAGGATTTTGATACAAGTGGAAATAATTTATACTTATATAGGCTCTGTACTTGGTAATCTAAACGTCTAAATGACAAACTCCAAGATTTGAGGGCTTATTTGAAGCAGAAGTAAACCTTTTCCTCCATTTTGATCCATGGGTTATAATTTCAGAAATAAGAAAGGAATCAATGAACTGCTGCTTCATGCAAAATATCAAGGCTATACGCCTTGTTGGTCAGGAGGAGAAGATTTTTTGAAGATTATTTTAAAATTTCACTTCTGTTGCCATTGCAACAGTAATTTTCAACAGAATTGAATTCTTTTAGCTTCAAATTGAACCGCCTTGGGAACATTTCTAACAAATTTGGTTCAAACTGGCCCAATGTTTAGGAGGAGATGTGTTTTATGTGTTTATTACTCTTTATTTCTATATATGGTTTGGGCTATGTCGGTTTAAGTTCGTTCTTTATTTCTATATAACCCCAAAACCCCTTGGAGCTCGCCCCTTGGGTCATGATTTTTTGCTATATTGAAAGAGGTCAATATACTGATGTTACATGCAAAATATCAAGGCCCCATGTCTACTGGGTCAGGAGACGATTTTGAAAGATTATTAAAAAAGCCAAGATGTGCTTGTGTAACACCATGCCCCCGAAACAGGAATTCTTTAGAAACGGGTGATTTTTATTGTTTTTTCCCTTTGTTTTAGGGAAAATGGTTTAAAATTTGACCTTGATCTTGATGACCTTCTCCAGTTGCGCCTTGTTGAGACCTATCTACATACCAAATATTAGCATTGTAACTTAATTAGGGATGAACTTATAGGAAAATGTTTAGTTGGCAGGTTAAGTCTTTGAGTAACGTTTTAGGGAAAAGGGTTATAATTTTGACCTTGACCTTGATGAAATGACCTTCCCCAGTTGCGCCTTGTTCAGACCTATCTACAGACCAAATATTAGCATTGTAACTTAATCAGGGTTGAAGTTATAGGAAAATGTTTAGTTGGCAGGGTAAGTTTTGCAGACAGACAGACGGACGGAGACAGACAGTCGGACACCGGTAAAACAATATGCCCCCGATCTATCGATGCAGGGGCATAAATACACTTTTGTGCCATAGCAACCAAAATTTTCAACGGATTTATCTTCTAGCTTAGTTAATTGGAACATCTTAGGAACATTTCTGCCGAATGGTTCGAATAAACCCAATGGTATCGTTTATAAATCATTCTTTATTTCCAATTATACCCCCCCCCCCGGTAGGGGCTCCGCTCCTGGGGATCCGAGGCTCCGATTTTACCTTTTTCGAAAGAGGTTCATACTGATGATTCAAGCAATATATCGAGGAGAAGATTTTTAAAGATCATTTTTAAATTTCACTTTTGTTGTCATGGCAACAAGAATTATTTTAGCTATTTTTAGAAAGGACAACCTAAGGAATATTTTTGCCAATTTGGTACTAATTGGTCAAGTGCTTTTGGAGGAGATGTTTACGGACGATGGACGGCGCACGGGCGCCGGACAAAATGTGATCACAGCATGGACGCCGGACAAAAGGCGATCACAGTAGCTCACTTGAGCAGTTTCAAACGGTACAACCGTTTGGTTGCAACGTAAAGACGCGCAGTTCCATTTAACGTTATGGCGTCTGATTAAGCGCGGGAACGTCAACGTCGTGCAAACGTTTCCAAACGACGTTCACTTCATATCTTCAATTAGACAAATAGGGAATATTACAACAGTGTTTTTTTTTCTATTTGTTGTTTAATCTATCGTGTTCGATAATCGTGTGTAGGTATTTTTTATTGGATGATACCGAAGGTCGAATCCAATAAAAAATACCTACACACGATCCGAGAACACGATAACAACAGATGGAACAGCACATTGTTGTAATAATCCTTTTATTTTATACCTTTTCGGACATGACATTAAGAAAATTCTCTAAAATGATTAAGAAATGACCAATTTTCCGAGGAAACCCGAACGTCAATACAAAAAGTAGTCCGTGTTTAACGGTACTCGACGGATACGGTTTTTTAGTACACGCCGAATATCGATTTTTTTTTCTGCCGAGTTGTATTAGATTACCAGATTTTGATTCATATCATTTATAGGTATATAATAAAAAAATAGCTATAATGAGTGATCATAAAGTTATCTTCTAGATATGATTTATTTATTTTCGTGATAAAGGCATTTTTGCCGAATATTGAAAATTACATCGATTATGCATAGAAAACATGATTTAAGTCATAAGGTAAGGGTTAAAAGGTTCGATTATTTGAAAAACAGCTGAGATTAATAGCAAAAGAAATTTATCTTGTTAAAATGATAAAGTACAAATTAATCACCTTTTAATATTGAGATTTCTTGTTTTCAAAAAGAAAAAAAAGTGGTATAATATCATAACAAATTTTAATCTAAAAGGAGGTAAATAATACTCTAAAATCATATTTAATACGGATGAATGATGTTTGTATTGTACAAAATCCTTGAAATCGATGAATTGAGAGAATAGGAAGAAAATTAATCCATTAAATGTGACATTTCACTGATGAACTTAGACAAATATCTTATCTAGTGTAACAAGAGCCATGTCGGACATGGCCATCCCCCGCCTTAAAAGCTTGATAGTAAACTGAAGCCAGTTAGATTTAGGCACTGCATTTCTTCTCAATTAGTTCGATAATAGCTATTATACTTTATGAGATATGCTCAGGACAAATCTAAGACTTTAAAACAACAAAGGGCAATAACTCCAAAATAATGCAAGCAAGAGTTGTGGTTCTTGTGCACTGTCCTTCTCCAGAAGTGATCTATCCACCTCAGAAGTTTCAAGTTAATAGCTATTATACTTTCAGGGGTATGCCCCGGACAAAATCTTAGTCTTTAAAACAATAAGGGCAATAACTCCAAAATTATGCAAGCAAGAGTTGTGGTTCTTGTGCACTGCACTTTTCCTCAACAAAATCTAATCACCTATGTAGTTTCAAGTTATTCGCTATTATACTTTCAGGGGTATGCCCCGGACAAAATCTTAGTCTTTAAAACAATAAGGGCAATAACTCCAAAATAATGCAAGAAAGAGTTGTGGTTCTTGTGCACTGCAATTCTCCTCAACAAGTTCTAATCACCTATGTAGTTTCAAGTTAATAGCTATTATACTTTCAGAGATATGCCCCGGACAAAATCTTAGTCTTTAAAACAACAAAGGGCAATAACTCCAAATTTATGCAAGCAAGAGTTGTGGTTCTTGTGCACTGCACTTCTCCTCAATGACATCTATCCACCTATGAAGTTTCAAGTTGATAGCAATTATACTTTCAGAGATATGCTCCGGACAAGTTTAGTGACGGAAGGACGGAATGACAGGACTGAAGGACGGAATGACGGACGGAGACGATTACTATATCCCCTTCGCCGAAACGGCGGGGGATAATATAGACAGTGTTAAGAGTACCCTTGAAAAGGGATAAAAATTTTGCATTTTGACGAATCTTTCGGACGGCAAGTTTTTTTTCTGTAACATTTAAAGAACCTATAAAGCCAAAACAAGAGGGCCATTTGTCCTAGAGCGCTCACCTGAGTCAATGACTGCATAAGTTATCAAAACGCCGGTGACCTAATTTCTCTCAAAAGTCACCGGAGGGCAATGGCTTATATAAGAAATCAGAGACAAAACAAAAGAAAAAAAATCTTACGATTCAGAAATTTTGTGCCCCTAGCTAAGATATGGAGAAAACCGTATTGACCCAATATGTAGGCAACTAAGCCAAATATGTGGTCTCTGGAGAGCACACAATTATTTTTTTATGTTAGGCCGAATGACGTAGGTTTTTACACCATTTTAATAAAATAAAAATTCTGTCAAAGAATTAATGGACACAAACATTCTGAACAAATAATATGACAATTGAGAAAAAAATATAGCCTCTAGAGTACACAAAGGGTTTTCTAAGATTTGACCTAATGTCCTTTGTGATCCAAAATCGAACATTATTGCACTCAATCTGGCCTCCAGAGTGCACACAAGGTATTCAAAAGATTCGAACCAGTGACCTCGTTTTAAATCCCATACGACCCAATATGGGTCTTCACCGATATTTCATGGAGACGATCATTCTGACCAAAATTCACTAGAATGCACAAAAGATGATGACGGACGCCGGACACTGTTTGATTACAAAAGTTCGCATTGAACACGTTGTGCTCAGGTTAGCTAAAAACCTAATTTTGTTATTAGATGAAACTTTAGGCTAAAAGTTCCACAAATGAGAAAGTAAATGTAAAAACAAGAGGATCCTTGGCCCAAAGCGCTCACCGGAACCAAAAGTAAGACTGCTAAAAATGGGACAATTTGTAGAGAGTCCCTTGTTCATAGCCCATGTATTGTATGAAAACTTTAATCTTTAGATTAATTTTCAATAAGAGCTTCAGTAACCTAGGGTATACTCTAGGTATATAGGCCCAAAAAATAATCTTAGAAACATTTAATGAATAAATTTGGGTGAGATCAAATAGTACACGCTAAAAAAACAAATATCAATGTTCTAGGCTTTCATAAATTGGAGAAGATTTTGTAAGATTTCTCTCTTAGTTTCTGTGTAAACAATGTGTGCCCTGGCCGAGCCCGAATATGACCCTAAATGGGTGTAACAAGTGGAGTTCAATTGTGAACCAAAAGGCACATAATGAATAAGCTTTGTAGAGGTTTACCTGGATCTGCTACATATCCATTAGTGATGTTCATTGATTTTGTGTCCGAGAGAAACAGATTTTAAGTTTTCCTTCTAAATCAACTAATAATACCCAATGGACATCAAATGAAATGCTAGAAGGAGGTACATGCGAAGAAATCTCCTCCACTTTAAGTTTGCATTGGCTAACGGACTTAGCGTTATCGGTACACCGTTCTTGCAGCGGCCAGTCAATGTGAAATAAACCAGACACACATTAACTTTTAAGTAACGGTCAGTAGACGACCACCTCAATAAAGGGATAGAAATATGCCGTCTGTAGTTTTAATCGATGGATGATTCCGTTTCATCTGTAATTCTCAAACAATTATGACCCGGATTAACCAATTACCAGACGACAAAAGTTTGGACTGATATATATAAATTGAAAGAAGCAACATATATAAATTCAAATTGTTTTGGAGCTGCAAAGAAGGGGATAAAACACCGTACAAATATTGTGAAAGAAGGAGAAATCGCCTGATTACAGCAAATTCTCCTTTTTCACATTTTTTCCTGAATTTAATTTTTCACGGGTGTAAAAAGGCGGGATTGTGTGGGAGTGAATTAAGCCTCGCAGAACTTTGACTGTTTTACAAAATAATTAACGACATCATAAATCACATTTCTTTCTTTTTTTAATCAGAATTATTTTTAGCTAATGATTGGAATATGTATGCCGACATTACTTAACATACTTTTTTTCAAAATCGGACTAATGATAAAACATAAACATGATCAGAAAAAAGGGAATTATTTAGTAAACCAACGGTCAACGAGCCTCCGAAACGTATTAACTAAGGGAAATTTTAACGCGTGGTTAAGAGGTAAAGTATTGGCTTCACGATCAAAAGGTCAAGAGTTCGATTCTTTTGAGCATCTGTCGACATTAAGTCTGTTATTTGCCCACATAAATGGTGCGGCTACTGCTGTTTCTCCAGGAAGCAGAATCGAGGCTTGAAAAGCTTGTTTCCCACTCGATGTAAAATAATCGGTTAAATGCTTATCCAATTTCTGCTCAGCTGTAGTTACGTGGTTTCATCAGCCCATCAATGGATATGGAATGAATGTTAGATAAAATCGAGTTTTTTTTTCTATCTAAAAAAAAAAAATGCCAATGGCTTAATCACCGATTTTGAGCCAACGTAAAATAAAAATGATAATAAAAGTAAAACATATCGTCCGAAATTCATGAGGAAAATGAATAAATAAGAATGTAAAATATTTATTTATACTCAATGATAAATTAATAATTGTTTGTAATTATACACGGCGGGCTATTTGACAATTTGAAGGTTCTGTGTAAATAGTGGCTTTACTTAATAGGATGTTTAAAATGAGTCCCAAAGGAGATGGAGAAGTGTGAGTTACTAATTATTGGTTCCCCGTAACACTCAAATAGTCAAATTCAAATTGTAGTTCATACTTTTTGGTCTTGGTTTATTTATAGTAAGGATGGATCTTATTAATTCTGATTGAATCTATTAAAAAGTGTATCAAATATCGCAGTTGTGCAACCAAAATGTCAACCTGTGTTTACTATATTTTGGTCGCATTCTGACAATATCATATCCTCCTTGACAAAAAAGTAACTGTTTACTTGTGCATACAGAAAATATCTCATTGGAGGTGAAAAGGGCTGCATAAGCTCCGAGATCCAGATCTTGAATAGAGGTAGGATTAGCGATCAACATAGAATCTGAAAAAAGAACAAAGATTCGACCACGGTCAACCTTTATAGTTGGCACAGTCTGATCAGATCGGAACATTTAGCAACTTATTTCTTGTATCTTTTTTTTCCGGAACGATTCACATTTCTCCATATTATCTGAAATTACGGGACAACTGAACACTTTGCACTTTATTTATTCTATTTTGAAAATAAAGATAATAATAATAAGAAGAAAAAAGTTTGGTCTTGCGCACGTGAAAGAGGAAATGCAATCCAAACTGAAAGCATAGTCTGCATAGTCAGGTAGGTGGAAAAATTTGGTAAAAAATATAAATTTTTGATGCCGGAAAGCCCGCGCAGTGTGACCATGGACGACGTTTAAAGGGCGAAGTCCCGATATGTCAGTTTGGCGGTTCACAAAAACGGATCATCTCGGAAGAGCAAAAAGTTTCGTTCGTTTTCAGACCTACTATTCTGGGTACGCAGGCTGACCATAGTGCAGACTTTTCTCTTTTCAATATTTCAGTCATAGAAAGGGCATTCTACCTTGATATACATTCAATTTTGAAAAGGAAACAATTATGATTGGCTTGTGGAAGTTTTCGAGGCCTAGTTATAGTTCACGGGCAAGCTATATATGTATATCTACTTCCTAATTGTGATTCAAAATCACCTTACTTTTAACTGAAATCAATATTGTTTGATTGTCTTCGCAGTTAGGTAGATGAGCGAATTGACAAAATCAGACAAAACAGAGAGATAATAGCTAAAGAATAATAGTTTGTGAACATGTAGGGCCTACATATAATTTAAATCGTAGTCATAATGCAAGGAAGGTTATTTTAAGTGCGTTACATTGTAAGATATGTTGTCTTGGACATGAATTATGAACAGACAACATTTTGGATGAAGATTTTAAAGTCGTATCTGCGGGTTGAATGTACTGTAGTTAAAACGTTTAGGTCGTCAAACCAACAAAAAAGCAAAGTTCACACCCGGCATAAATGGACGATTTTATCGGTAATCCATATTTGATTGTCAGACGTGGTCCGTCACTTTACAACCCTCCTTGTACTGAATTGGTTTTCCATGCCTCTTTAAACCCTTTACCAGATGTCATTGAAAGAAGTTGTAGGCAGTACATGAATATATCATGTAAGAATAACCATCTCGATATGTCGACTAAGACAGGCGAACACTTGAAGATGTTAAACATTGAGAAAGAATCGAGAAGGGACCTAGTTATTTCGGACAGCATAGTTGGTTCCCATGGTAACTCAAATACGACCGTCATTTTGATAGTGATGTATGTTTGTACGATCATTAAATTCTAATGTCTAAAGCATCTGGTTTTGTTTGCACAGAGTGCAGAGATAGTTCTAATGCATGTTACTTAGCGAAAGTCGTTCATTTCGCGTTCTTATTTTAATCTCAAACTAAAATCCTTTGAGTTAAAAACTATTTCCAACAATTTCCGGTTGTAGTTCTTTGGTGTAATCGTCCAATCATTTAATGATGAATATCGGCCATGAGAAATGAAATGCCTCAGAGAAAGTTATTATTATTGTTGGAGGGGGGGGTATTAACGCCAATTTTGATAGTATTTCAGCCATGTCGAGGCGGCTGAAGCACCTAACCATAGATTCCTGATATTTCTCACACCAGTACTAATACTAAATCCTTTCTGAGCCTCCAGCTGATCATCCCATTTAGGTTTAGGATCAATCAACCATTGGTGGGAGACTAATGTCGGAAAGGATATTCGCCGCGACCAGGGATCGAACCCGGGACCCCTTGACTAGGAGTTATACGCGCTAACACTGCCCTATGGACGTGGTCAAAATAGAAGAAGTGGATATGGTGTAAGAGAGAGCAGGCTGAGAGTATGTGTTTGTGACGGGGCTTAATATAGCTTTGAACTATCGTAGGTAAACTCATCGATCCTAGATGCAGCGGGAAATTTTCGAAGCAGTGCAAGTTTTATCTAAGAAAAATAATTGTCTTTTTATCCATGCTTTTTTTTTCGTCCCCCAATCTTTTAAAGCCCCGGTGACATTATGACTCGAACGGTATAATTTGAAAAATGCTTCATATTTTAACGTCTTATCCAAGCATTAGAAAAAAAAAGTATCTACACGTTTAATTTTGAATTCAAAAACTTTGAAATATAACATGAAATATGCTGAACGGCAAATAGGCATTAAATATTCGGGCCAAACTAAAAGTTACTTGGACTTTATACTAACCGGGTTGTTATGATTGGAAGTAATTTATGTTATACTCGTTCATGATAAACATAAGAGCGTGAAAACGAAACACATTTTTCAAATTTTACTCAGTTTGATTATCAATGTACATTGCCCCAACTTCCAGGTGCCTAGAAAATGGGTATTTAATGGTCAGACACTCATTTGTTTAGCGTATGCCAGTGCAATGGGACAGTCTTAGAGGTGTTTCCATGGTAACGGGGCTCTATGGTAGCATTCTTTGATTACCAAGCTAGTGGAGATATTTACACATTTTTTTTCTAACCATGTAAAAGCATAACTTTTTCCGCATGGATGTCCTTGAATCTGTTTTATCTGCATTTTAACTAGCATGTATCCTCTTTGACCAAGTTAAGATCGTAACTAGCATATATCCTCTTCAGCCAACTTAACAATGTAACTACAGCTGCTCTGAGACACAGTGAGAGAGACAGACAGACGGTTAGAAAAATAGATCGGATCCAATACAAACCATCCACATAGGTGGTATTTCAAAATTGAGTGTATATCAAGGTAGAATAACCAATCTACAATTGTAATTAGGCGATAGGGAGAAGTCTCGATCCTGGTAAGCCTGCTCACTCCGCACAGTACCTCTTAATGCGATGGAAACTGTTTGCGAGATTATCCATTTTTGTCTTCAAAATTCATCAAACCAGCATAAATTTGCCGGCGGCGAATCTCAGGACTCACGACGAATTTGAAGTTTCGTGTATGGTCTCCCTGCGCAGACTGACCGGAGGTGAAAACATTTAACTTTCGCCGTGCTTTCTTTAATTGCTGTTGTTGTTGTTGTTAAACCTCACGAACTCATTTTACATTTGGACTTCATTATAAGAAAATATAGAGATGTCTGAATCGTCACGGGAGAAAAGTAGTTGCGAAAGTTTAGGATCTGATCAGACTGAGCGAACTATGACGGCTGATGGTTGTCTTCTTTAACCCTGATTTATTATATGTCCCCTCATCTTTCAAAGGTAGGATGAAAACTATTTAGTAAAAGAATTGCACCCCGGATGGTTATAGTTTGAAGTACTATATTTATGAATAATACATTCGCAATATCGCAAAAATTCACAATATGTGTCGTACTTGTTCATGACTGAAATAAGAGCTTGAAACCCAAACACATTTTCTCTAGGTTCCACTATATCCCCATACCCCAGTCATTCTCTGTGAATGCTCCAACTTCCAGCTGCCTGGAAAATTGGTAATTAATGGTCATTATTTTTGTGTATACCAGTGTAAAGTGCCAGTCCAAGATGAGTTTCTATGGTAACATTCCTTGATCGCAAAACTAAATATTCTCGTTTTGTCTAATATATTAACCTTTTTAGTCTGTCTATCTGTATGTTTATCTGTCTTAACAGAAAAATCAAGATACTTGCCATTGAATTATATATTCTTTATAGAAATACAACATACCAATTAAATAAATGTCACAAAATACTCTCTCTCTCTCTCTCTCTCTCTCTCTCCTCTCTCTCTCTCTCTCTCTCTCTCTCTCCTCTCTCCTCTCTCTCTTTCTCTCTCTCTCTCTCTCTCTCTCTCTCTCTCTCTCTCTCTCTCTCTCTCTCTCTCTCGTGGGAACGAATAACTTGGATAGTGAAGAGTAACATGTTTCTTTTGTTGTTTTCTTTCCATAAGTTCTTCAAAAATATCTCTGTTTGCACATGTAATAGATGTACATAATCAGAAAATAGCAATCTTTTTAGCCGTGTCGTCACAGATGGCGCATTGGGTTTTCATGGCAAATCGGATTTAAGTGTTCCACATTTGTTCCACCTTTGTTGCGTTCTTAACACTTTAGAATTGATCTGCAGACAAACAACTGTACAAATTAGTACAATAACATGTAATACATAACAAAGCGTAATAAATTTAAATAAAATGACAATTACAATACTTTGTCTTACCATCTTAAGTGATTTATCAAATGGAAGTGACAACAAAGGATTTATAAGAAAGTGTTAGCATTTATTTTGGGATAAGCCAATACATAGAAATGATGATGAAGTATTGTAGCTAGACCCGCTTCTCGTCTCGCTGATACTTATATTTTAGTTGGAAAGTTTCTTTTCTCTAGCTGTTATCTTTTTCTGTTTTGCTGATCAGTTTGTGAGACGTAAGGGAGTAATTTAAAGGAAAGAAATGTATTTGCATGATTGATGTATCTTAGTTACTTTCAAACCTAAGCACTTACTGACAGTCTGGAAGACAGGCTAGTTTGTAGCTAGCACATATCCTCTTTGACCAACATGACGAAAACTAAATGCATTTTCTCAAAAACTGATTTATGCGATAGACCAATCTATGTTTTCTGGCATTTTCTCATTAATTTACCTTTGTTATTGAATCCTATTAAAAATATTAATATAAAAAAAAGGGAAAAGAAAAAAAACGGAATGTTTTTCTTTAAAGTGTGCTCGTTCAAAGAAAATATTTCGGCTATTTCATACAAGTCACTTCCAACCAGAAATTTCACGAAGAAAGTAACTGTAAATGAAAATTCTTTGTTCATCTATGACCAATCCCTGTTTCTGGCTATTTCTCATTAAACTACCCTTGTATATTGAATCGTACTTAAAAAAGCGGGAAATGTCTTTCTTTTAAAATAGTTCGGCTATTTTCATATCAGTCACTTCCAACCAGAAATTTCCCGAAGAAAGTACATGTAGCTGTAAATGAATTTTCTATGTTCATTTATACAAACTTGCCCTCAATTCACCCCATGGTACAAGATAGTTTCTTCGTGGCCCATGATGTAATGTTGAGTAACTTGAATAAAACTGCTGGTTTTCTAAAGGAACTTAAATCATTAGCTATCTACAAAGCGAATAGTGAGGGCTCTGGTCAGACGGTGCGGCATCTAATCGTACCAATAGCGTTGAACGTTCTACTTTTCTAAAAGATATCTGAAATATTAGAGGAAAAGATGATCTTGATATCCCTTCACTAATGAGGATGACGGTGTGGATGCACATGATTATCTGAGCCTTTATTTGGCGTTCATGGGAAATGGGTGGAAAAGCAACGCGCAGACTCGCATAAACTATATACGACAAATTGATTTAGGAAATTAGAGCTGATATTCGATGCCCCACTGAACGGTCAATAAAACTATTGTCGGTGGATTATCATCCTTACGAGTGAAGGGATATCGAGATCACCTTTTTCTCTAATATAGATAAGTAGAACGTTCGCTGCCCTTTATACGACAAGATGGTGGGTTATATAAACAGGTACCACAATTACGACACTTACTTGTTTTTATCCCGAGGGATGAAAAATCTCAAGAGAATTGTTTGCAAAACCTAATGGCCCTAGATTTTCTATCTTAAACCTGTGTATTCCTACAGAACTACATTTGAATAAAAAAAACTTCTTTGGTATGATGGTTAAGATAGATATTATAATAGAAGATATATCTCGTCTATTGTATACACGGGCCCAATCGTGATTTCTTTGCTTTCAACACTTTCATATATCGTCGTTTGGCGATCAATGATCAAGCTGTGGATACGAGGTTTTGGTTGCCAATCGACGAAACAGAAGGACTGTCGTTATTATTAATAACAAATGAAGCTTTTCATCATTAACTATCAACTTGAGCAACTCACATTTCACCTTAACCTATAAAAATATCCATCTTGTACTATATTTGTCCTCAGTATGAAAACTTCTTTTATGTATTCTTCACTAAATTGATCTTTCAATCAATTCTAAGCATAGGAATAAGTTAATGCATTCATTGAACTAGTTCTAATGAAATATTTCTTTTAGGGGGTCGGGGTTTTTTCCGGATATTTGAATATGTATCATAAATAGATAGATTATGAAATTCATCTTTGATTGCGTGTGTATTGCGTATCAAAAGTTCTTAGATCATATTTGTCCTATTATTTTTATGTCTCCCTGATTTAATTCGACAAAATGTTACGAAACTCTGAACTTTTTAATAGAAGTATAGTAGACCATTTCAATAGCTTTCAAATGAGTATTTTGGTGAAAATAGTCAACCAACCTTGGTTTGAAGATTTCACAAGAAATCTTACGATTGGCACAGAATGTGCAGGGTGGCCAGATTTAAAACTTCTTGTGACAGTTCTGTAGAAAAGGACCACCCGAAAGCCCTATGAGACAAATATTTAAGATATGTCATATTCAGCAGAGGTCAATTAGGTTCATAATTAGTGCAGTCTGATAATGAACTCGTCTCAGTTCTAATCCCTGTCTGTCTGTCTCTATCATATTTTTTGTTTGAACTTAGTTACAGACCACATCGATAATCAAAATAAACTAATAATAATAGTAATAACAAGGCAAATATTGTAACAATCGTTATAATAATGTTTATCGCGCTAGACCTGGATTGAGATGGGTTATGGTAGAGAAATTATCTTAGTCGAGAGTGCTACATACCTGACTTAGAACCAGACTTCGGTTAACGGCCCTTTTACGACCCTACTGCAGGTAATTAAAATTGAATCAGTTATTTCGAGAAGGCATCTAGCTATTCGCTGCCGACTTTTAATGAGATGTTAACGGACAAATAGCTAGATAGGATCTTTTGGCTGCAGTTTCTTAAAGTGGACTTTTGGTACTTACTTTTCTTGGCATGTCCATGGAGGTGCTGTATATTAAATGTATGAGATCTTCCGGTTTCAGAGAACAATATTCTTTTGTAAAACAATTACACATTTTCACCCTTTTTTGTTGCTATGGCAACTTCAATTAGGTGTCAAATTCAATTATTTGAATATGTCAGAACTGCTTCATTCGAGGAAGATTCTTACTAAATTACATCATAATTGACCAGCTATTTAAGGAGGGAAAGAAATTGTCGAAAGACGCACAACCACGGACGCCGGACGATCATAGAGCTCACCTTGAGCACATTGTGCTCGGTTGATCTAAAAGTTGAACTACCAACGAAACAGAATTCTCATTAACAAGTTATGAGACATGTTAAATAGTACAAATTTTGGCTAATAAGCTTCCAATACCTTTAGTAAGGCTGGATGACATAAGATAGTCTTCTCTAAAATAGATAATGACCTAAAAAATGATGGAATTGAATTTCTCTTTTTGGAGATATTGTTTTATAGGAGGTACAGGAATGTTCCATTGGCAATTAAACAGAAATGAAGAAGGGGGGGGGGGGGGCTAAGCGTGATACCCACAGAACCCCCCTCGGATAGCCAAGGAGAGCTTAGATATACGCCGAGAAAACTATACGCCTAGAAAACGCCGTGATGCCAAAAAGAGACAAAAAATACCCTCATTAATAGCGACCCGTTATTAGAAACTGACAAGGAAAAAGAAAGATATTAAATAGTCATTAATAGGCGCCTACCGCTATACGGAGTTGCTCCGCTTGATCAGTTACTTCCCTTGAACCCTGGGGAGTTCCGGTCTATACTTGTACGCTATCTATACTTAGGGAAAATCAAGAATACTTTTAAAATTCGACTATTTTATCTTTTTAAAATTATTTAACCTTTCAAGCTCATTCGTGAAATTACTCAAAAGTTCCGTGGTCATTGGTTTGAAAGCTAAAGCACTTTAAATTACAAAATTAACATAAAACCATCACATTAATAGGTGTGACTGGCTATATTGCCTACTCGCTAATGAAATGAGCGTACCTCTTTGCATTAAACTTGCAGATAAGTTTTTTTTTCAAAGCATTGAGAAATTTCGTAAGCCCTAAGAATACGTTATATTTTTCTTTGTCTGTATATAGGCTTGTTCCATATACTTATAAACTTGACAGTACATCTCGATCTTCTTGAGAATGGTAATATAGTTTTTATTTTATAAATACATTCTTTTGAATTTAGCATCATTAAACATGCCACTTAGAATTTAATTATTTCAAAAGGTGCTGCCATGTATTTTTTTTTACTTATTGCTATAAATTCTTTACTATAAATATAAACCTGTAACTACAGCACATTATAAGCTATACCCTAATATCTTGTATCGCCCACCGACGAAATACTTCTGTAAGTTTTCGAATTATTTCGATATCAGTATGTATGTATCTATTGAGTAGTCAACTTGTAGGTGATCGAGAAAAAGTGAGAGAAAGGTGAAATTAAAAATTATAAACAAGTGTAGGAGGTTTTCTGTCGTGGTTTTAGCTGTTTGGGGAATGTAACGTAAGAACACGCGAAGTTTCAACGATTTTAACTTTTACGCGACAGAAACACAAATATTGGATCTCAAATAACAAAACAATAGTATTTAAATTAAAAATCGCTTGAACTCAAGCTTGTTACACATAAAGTCGCTGGCTCTCCAAAGACAAGTTATACTGTCAAGGTACTCCTTCAGAATTTAATCTTCCTTCTATTTTTCTAATCTCGGTCAAATATACCCGTTTAGTTATAGTCATTCAGCCAATCAAGTACAATTCTGATCATTTGGTTCCAATGAAAAATCTCAAGCCAAACACAAAGAAACCAAACAATGACAGTTCTGCAGTTTGTACAATTGACACGTAGCAGTTTTACTACCTCTTGTATAGATTCTTGTCATGCGGATTTTTCGGCAGATCAAAATGATTACGGGTTATTGATGTCGGTGTTTTTTGTGTTTTATCCCTTGTGTTATAATTTACGGTCCCGTCATACATATCTCAATATGATCAAATACCTTTTATATCTTTCAATCCTTAAAAGGTCATCCCGATTAGCTCAGTTTGTAGAACACTTGACTTCAACCTCAAGATCACAGGTTCGAGCCCTGGGCTGACCATATCAACTAACAAACTTTCGGATGAGACGTTAAACCGAGGTCCCTTGTGACGGTGCTATCCACCGAGCACGTTAAAGAACCAGGCGGAGCTCTCAGCAGTTTCGTCCTGTATCCTTGCACTATCCCCCGTAACAACTAACCGTCTTCTGGGGGCGTCGCTCATATGGGCATGTGCTACGGTAGCGACGATAAATAAACGGAAATACACACACACAATCCTTAAAAGCATCTAAAATGAATAAAATAAACATATTAAGATTAACATTCGAAACTTGTAACAAGTAACTTGGATTAAAAAAGGAGTATATGGAAGGCCATTGTTAATTTTCTAAAATTGACTTACCATTTAACCCTTGATAGATAAAAAAAAATCTTAGAACCAAAGAGAATACAGATGAAATGTTTAAAGCCATGTGAATCCAAACAAGAGGACCATGATGGTCCTAAATCGCTCCCCTGAGTATGATGGTTCATGGCTTTATGATATAAACAAAATGGCAAAGCCCTCTGTCTAATTATTTTGGAGAAGATGTTTACAGATTTCTCTTAATATCCTAGGAATATTGATGATCCCACCATATAGCACTTATTCCCTGAATATGGTAATGCTTTGAAGTATAGACATCAATACATACCAAGTATAAAAGCTGTAAGCCTAATGGTTTAGGAGAAGAAGGTTTTCAAAGATATCATTATTTATTCCTAACTAAAATTAGGGAATGCACAGAAAAGGGCCATTTTTTTAAGTAATTTGGTAGAGGATCAATGGCTGATAATATGTACCATATATCAAAGCTCTAGGCTTTATGGTTTGGGAGAAGAAGATTTTCAAAGATTTCCTTCTTTATTCTTTTGTTAAATCAGGAATCGCACAGGAAAGGGCTAATTTTCAGAATACAGTAATTCTTTGAAGAATTTTGGTAGAGGGTCAAAATATTATGATATTTGCAAAATATCAAAGCTCTAGGCCTTATGGTTTGGGAGAAGAAGATTTTTAAAGTTTTCATTCTTTAATTCTATGTAAAATCAGGGATCATTTAGAAAATGGCTAATTTTCAGAATACAGTAATTCTTTGAAGTATTTTGGTAGAGGGTCAATAGATGATGATTTGTACTAAATATCAAAGCTCTAGGCTTTATGGTTTGGGAGAAGAAAATTTTAAAAGATTTCCTTCTTTATTTCTATGTAAAATCAGGGATAATTAAGAAAAGGGCTAATTTTCAGAATACAGTGATTCTTTGAAGTATTTTGGTAGAGGGTCAATAGATGATGATGTATACCAAATATCAAAGCTCTATGCCTTATGGTTTGGGAGAAGAAGATTTTTAAAGAGTTCCTTCTTTATTTCTATGTAAAATCAGGGATCATTAAGAAAAGGGCTAATTTTCAGAATACAGTGATTCTTTGGAGTATTTTGGTAAAGAGTCAAAAGATAATGATGTATACCAAATATCAAAGCTCCAGGCTTTATGGTTTGGGAGAAGAATATTTTTAAAGATTTCCTACTTTATTTCTATGTTAAATCAGGGATTGCCAAGAAGCGAACTAATTTTCAGAATACATAATTTCTTTGAAGTATTTTGGAAGAGGGTCAATAAATGATGATTTGTACCAAATATCAAAGCTCTTGGCTTTAAGGTTTGGGAGAAGAAGATTTTAAAAGATTTCTTTCTTTATTTCTATGTAAAATCAGGGATCATTTAGAAAAGGGCTAATTTTCAGAATACAGTAATTCTTTGAAGTATTTCGGTAAAGGGTCAATAGATGATGATGTATACCAAATATCAAAGCTTTAGGCTTTATGGTTTGGGAGAAGAAGATTTTTAAAGATTTTCTTCTTTATTTGTATGTAAAATCAGGGGTCATTATGAAAAGGGCTAATTTTCAGAATAAGGTAAATCTTTGAAGTATTTTGGCAGAGGGTCAATAGATGATGATATATACCAAATATCAAAGCTCAAGGCTTTACCGTTTGGGAGGAGAAGATTTTTTAAGTTTTTTCACTCCGTTGCCATGGCAACTAGAGTTCTTCATGGATTTCAATTCTTTGAAGTATTTTGAAAGAGCATGACCTAAGGATCATTTCTGTGAAGTTTTGTTGAAATTCTATGATTAGTTTAGGAGGAGAAGATTTTTTTGTAATTGTGAACGGACGGACGGACAGACGGACGGACGATGACCGATCACAATAGCTCCTCCAGAGCACTTCGTGCTCAGGGGAGCTAAAAAGGGGGAATCCTTGTAAAAATACTCTTCTTATCGCAATATTTTTGTTCTCTGTTGTTGTTTTGTTCATTTGCTTGTTCCAATAAATCTTTTCGAGCCAAGGAACTAAAATCAATAATTCACTATGGACACCTTTGCTAATAAATTTGGAAAATGAGAAATAAAATATGAAAACTGGATGAAACTCAGACGGAAAAAGGATTTTAATGCGTCAACGTGAATAAAAACTACAAAGACAATTTCATAATCTATACCTATCACAAAAGTACTCAATAATTCTACGTGTGAAATACTGAATTAATGTCTGATTATATCCAAAACAGACGATTTTAATCTCAGCCTTTATACACTCTTTGTAGAATTTAAACCAGAACTACCCAGTAGAATCAAGGTGGTTAATTAAAAAGCAATTTTCGGGAGAACTCCGTATATCGGTAGGGCCCCATTGCATACTCTTTTATTCAATCGAAACTGGGTGTTTTATTTATCATTTTTTCCAAATTAAAAAAAAAAATCATTTAAGCCGAGGTGCTTTTCTTTGACATATATTAAAATAAAAATTCATCTTAAAATTCTCAGAACTCAGCAAATCCATATGTACACATTTTCAAACCTTGATTTCAAGGCAAAATCGTTAAAGGGCAAATTCAAGAAAATTTTTTTTTGTCTTTTCATTCATTATTTTTTATGTATATGGTGTTATTTAAACACATGAACAATATTTTCGCGATTGCAGACCGTGCACATGTACAAAAACCAATTCGAAATGTCAAGATTTAATACTGCTCAAAAACAGCGCATCGCTTACTTCCCCTGTACATTCCCCAAACCGCTTATCTCCCATGCATTTGTGACGTCATAGTGGAAGTTGTGTCAAATGAATGCTGTAGTAAATACAGGCGATAATACATAAAAAAAAAAAAAAAAAAAAACAATTTTAAAACAGAATAATGACGATCTGTGATGCTTACGGTTGTAATGATGAATCGGGAACTCAGAGGACCTGCATTTTTACGTTTCCGATTGATTTTAAAAGAAAAAAGTTGTGGATTCATAAACTGAACCGAGCAACGACAAATTCTGAGCCATCGAAACTAGTAAATGACTTTGGTTTTGAGAACTTTCGACTCCGATTGAAACCACAGGGGGCAGTTGCGTATGCTAGATATTCGCTAAAATGACCCAAAAGTCAAACCAGCCCTTTAAGAAATACTATATATAGACAAGGGATACAACTCAGAATTCCTGAGATCCCACCCCTGTCTGTTTTAAACGTCTCTAAAAATTACACTTCTTTGTTTACAAATTTTACAGTTGTGAATATTCGTCACATATATAATCATTTGTAACCTTGACCCATCCATTCCACGAAAAATATACAGCTTTCGGAGTACAGACAACTTTCTTACAGAAATACACCTCAATTTTGCTCGATTGTCGAGAAGTAGCACCTTCACTTTTCATCAGTAAATAGCAAATCCCAGATAAGCCACTCATTTCTATTATGTATAGAGCTGTGGTAAATTATAAATTAAATAAGTCTTTAACTTTAAGTAGTTAATTCTGATGATTTTAGAGCTCTCCTAAGCTTATGAAGTGTTACATCATCCTTTCTAGAAGTCAAAAGGCAGCCATGTTGTTTTTTATGATAAACATCCATAAAGCAAAAACGGATGCAAAAATGTGTTAAAAGGGGTAATGGACGAGAAAGGCCACAAGTGGGATGTAAGTGCCAAGAAAAGAACAACAAAATGAATTTCAGAATAGACTAGATGAGAAAATTTTATTCTTAAGGTACTTAAGAACACCATCATAGTTTAAACAAAATATTCATTATTTATTAATGGCTCTCTAATCATTTACTAGAGCCCAAGATATTGAATTGTATGCATTTGAAAGTTAGTTAAAAAGTTAGTTATATTAAAAAAATAAATAATTGAAAAAAATAAGGACTTTATGAGTTATGATTAGTTCAAGCTTCCACATCGTTAACTTGAAACAAGTGAAGACCAAAGATTGACCCCTGTGGAACGCCAGATAAAAGCCATAGCTCACCAATGACGACTGTTATTTGGCTTCTAAGAAGGAAGGGTAAAATTCAGCAAAGCGTCTCACCCTACATACCATGCAGCTGCATTTTGTAACAAAATTAAGTTGTTGACTTTGATAAGTACATTGCTTATGAAATATCAAATATTAGTTTGTTAGCCAAATTTCTTATTTTATGAAACGTCTTGAATTAATTATATTATTAATGTTTCACTAAACAAAACCCTTTCTCTCATCTTTTAATGAAATCTTCACTAGCTGAATCTCTAAGTCAATGGAAAGTTCACCCGCAGGATTGAAAGCATTGAGAATGCAGTAACATATAAATAGTATTTTTTTTCTGGAAATGGGTTGAAAAATAACTTTCAGTATGCAGAAGGTTATGAAACAGTGTGATATGCTATTTGTTGATATTCATTCTGGAAAATAAAACATGAATTCTTACACACAGAAGACTATTCTACAGTCATTTGTTTAAATTTATAAAGGTTATGATATTCCTGTGGAAATCCTTAGTTTGATAGTTACGTTACACCCATTCTTAATTATAATTGTGAAGTCTGGGGTTTCACCCAATCGGAAAATATTGAAAGAATTCATAGGAAATTTTTAAAGCGCATGCTTAATCTAAAACAGTCAGCGAACTCTTTTTCTCTCTTATCGGAAATGGGAAGATTCCCGTTTATAGTTAATAGACATATTCGTATAGTCAAACATTGGCTAAAACTGTACAGTAAAAAGAAGAACAATTGTATTTTAACATCAATATTACAAAGCCAGCGGTAAGAAATTGAAAAAGTTCCCGAAGTTAAAAACTGGAGTAATAGAATTAAAAAACTATTGAAGACTTCAGGCTTCAGTGAAGGTTTTTTTTACCTAGATTTGGTACATATTGAAAAATGTAATCCGATATTTGAAAAAAGAGTCAGAGATATATACATAAGTAATTGGCACTCATCCATAGATGCTTCTTCCTCCCTAGTTTTGTTTCGTAACCTTAAATTGAGTTATGAAACGTCAATTTATATTAGACCCCTTGAAAATAGAAAACAACGTAATATATTAGCACATATTAGATTATCCTCACACGATTTACAAGTCGAAACAGGTCGCCATCCAAATATCAACAGAAATGATCGAACATGCGAATTATGTACCTTTACAGATATTGAAGACAAATTTCATGTCACTTTGATTTGTCCCTATTTTAAAGAATTAAGATATAAGTATATCCCTACTTTTACAATAAACATCCTAATCTGTATAAAGTTTACGCTACATTATGATACTCTCATTATTAACATGGTATAATTAATATTGTTTATTTATGTGACTGTTTTTTTCCATTGTGTGTTTTATAACATGTTATTTTTTGGACAAAGAGCTAATATGCTCAACGTCTGTAATAAACTTATTTTCTGTTCTTTTCTATATTGGATTAGAAGCCAACTGTGGTAGTTATCTTAGTAGTTAAAAAATGTTTATTTATTTGATATTCAACGTAATTTCGATTGTTTTTCTCTGTAAATTCTTGGTCATCAATTACGATTCAATTCAAAAGAACAGGTCTACGTATAGCTTTAAATAAGTAATTTACCTGTATATTAAAACGGGGTATATTGTTAAATAACATTTGGTAATACGTTCATACACGTATACATGTAAGTATTATCAAATTATCTTTTGTAAATGTTTCTGTGTAAGAAGAAGTAAAAGCAGTATGATTTGATGCAAATCTATTATTGAATTATAGTGATTGTTATCATTATTTTGCATTCCACATTAATGGGTTATACTTGAACTATAATTCTAATTGAAATTTGCACATAAAATTTGAATCATTTAATAAAAGACATGTGTTTTAACACACAAAGTGAAAAGCAAATACATTCAGCATAACTATCTATACAGTCTCTGAATCAATATTAGTCAGACAATTCGAGGGTTAAAAGATGTATCTTATCTCCAAAAGCAGCCTGTTCTGATCTTGCTTCAATATTAATTAAATATAATTCAAGATTTTTTTCTTATTGTTCATGTCGTTTTTTTTTAGTTATATCGAAACACTTATTTCTTTGATTTTGATTAACAAAACCATGTGGAATTCCTATTCTCATTAAAAAGTATTAAATGAGCAATCGAAAGGGAGATTATCAAAAACTTAAGGAAAAGAGGAGCACCCTAGTTACCTATATCGCCACATCTTTATCTTTTATCTTTGTGGATTTTCTCACAAAAATGCATATCTTGGAATTTGAACAATTTCTTAGAAATTAGATGTCTTGTATCAGGTTAGAGAACCATTGATACATATTGGACATATTATTCAATTTTCATATCATATGTTAATGAGTTGTGAATGAGAAATTGTCATTTCAACTACCCTCTATTTCAGTCGTTGGCCTTTATTGCAACTTGCGTCCCCACTTGTAAATCCCCCCTCCCTTCCCCAATGTTGCATCTTGTTTGCTTTTAAGGATATTTCAGTTTATTTACAAGATGGCTGCCTTTTGACTTCTAGAAAGGATGTAACACTTCATAAGGTTAGGAGAGCTCTGGAAACATCAGAATTAACTACTTAAAGGTAAAAATGTATTTAATTTATAATCTACCATTGCTCTATACATAATAGAAATGAGTGGCTTATCTGGGATTTGCTATTTACTGATGAAAAGTGAAGGTGCTACTTCTCGACAATCGAGCAAAATTGAGGTGTATTTCTGTAAGAAAGTTGTCTGTACTCTGAATGCTGTATAGTTTTCGTGGAATGGATGGGTCAAGGTTACACATGATTATATGTGTGACGAATATGTACAACTGTAAAATGTGTAAACAAACAAGTGTAGTTTTTAGAGACGTTTAAAACAGACAGGGGTGGGATCTCAGAAATTCTGAGTTGTATCCCTTGTCTATATGTAGTATTTCTAAAAGGGCTGGTTTGACTTTTGGGTCATTTTAGCGAATATCTAGCATACGCAACTGCCCCCTGTGGTTAGTTCATTATGGTGAACAAACTGATATCTCGGCCATTATATTATGAGGGTGGGGATTATATATATAAAAAAAAGAAAATAATGAATCTCATCACCAATTTTCATAAGACAGCAGAAATGAAAGTGTTCCCTTTTTTCTTTTTCTGGGACATTTCAATTGACAAAAGGGGGCTTTCAATAGAGGAATATACTGACCAATCAAATAATTCATTCAGCCTGGACCTAAGCTTATCAAATCTAACATTGGTTGCCATTCTTCTTTACCTTTATTTTTGATTTGGCAGCTTAAACCTCATAGCTACAGCCTTTTTAATCTGTAGCTACGACATTTAGGTCATTAACACACCAATTTACTGTTTGTTACATGCTACTGGGCATAAATTTTGCAAGAGAATGCTGTAAAAATCAAAGGGGAACTTCCTGGTGGAGTCAATGGGCGGAGCTTAAGTAGTAATGGGCAGAGCCAGCGATTGGTCAATTTTGATATATTCACAAAAACTGTGTGGCAAAAGGAGAACTTAGTAATTGAAAGTGTTCCCTTTTTCTTTTTCTGGGACATTCCAATTGACAAAAGGGGGCTTTCAATAGAGGAATATACTGACCAATCAAATAATTCATTCAGCCTGGACCTAAGCTTATCAAATCTAACATTGGTTGCCATTCTTCTTTACCTTTATTTTTGATTTGGCGGCTTAAACGTCGTAGCTACAGCCTTTTTAATCTGTAGCTACAACATTTAGGTCATTAACACACCAATTTACTGTTTGTTACATGCTACTGGGCATAAATTTTGCAAGAGAATGCTGTAAAAATCAAAGGGGAACTTCCTGTCGGAGTCAATGGGCGGAGCTTTAGTAGTAATGGGCAGAGGAAGCGATTGGTCAATTTTGATATATTCACAAAAACTGTGTGGCAAAAGGAGAACTTAGTAATTATAAGTCATTTCCCTTTATTCTCACCAATTTCTACTCTAGCCATACTCTCATTTTTCATTAATCCCATTCCAAAATGACATAATTTTAGACTAGTCCAAATTGAGAAGAGGTGCTTTGAATTTAATTGCTCTTATAAACTACTTTAGACCTGTGTTAATTATTGATATGAACATAGTTCCCCTAGAAACATACTGTTTATCTAGAATTCCAACATAGTTTCAAAATATTCCTTTTACACAGTTGTTAGAAGGTATTGTCTTTTTTTTTACCAACAACAAATCCATTCAGCCACAACAAGGGGTCGACACTAACAGTGGTCCGGGATCCCTTAAAATTGGAAGGGACCCCAGCAGTTTCTCCTTTTCCTGCAATATATGTCACAGCTATTTCCTACTGTGAGTACAAACTTGGACAGATGATTGAACAGAAAACAGTGGCTATCATTATGTTAATATTTTAATAAGATCTCAATAGTCACTAGCGGATAGACAAGCTACTGATTGCTTGGTAAAGGGTAAACTAAGGTCATGTCATGTCTTAATGAGTGTTTTAAACAATATAGGAAATGATTACATAACAGATGCATATACCTTCCTTTCGTGTTAGACAAACTAGAGATGTATATGGCACCCTTAATTTTTACCCGTGATCTATGTTTCTTCCAAGGACTGTATAACTCCTTTGTTAAATCCCTTTATATTCTATTGCAACTTACAATGTATTATGACTTTGGAAATAAGCAAAGATGATACTAGAAAAGGTCATGATTTATGTCATGTATGAATTAATCTTAATTTGTTTATATGAATGAGAATTCTATCTGTTATTTGAGTTTTGGAAAGTTTGAAATTATTATCAGTAAACTGACTTGTTAAACTGACTAATGAATCTATATCAATTACCCCAATGAAAAAATCATTATCACCCTTGTAACAGTTCTTGGAAATATTATGTACTTAGACAAACATGACAGGTTTTGATACTTTTAGAATGACAAAATTAGAAAAGATTTAACCCTTATAATGCTGAATCTGGGATATCAAAGAATTCTGGAATATTCCTGTTTTGACCGGGATATAGACATTGATAAGTCTGCACAAAGAAGGGGGCAGGGGTCATTACTAAACCCTGTCTGTAGCCTTCATGGAGGAAACCCAATAAAGGATAAGCTCATACAATGGCGGATCAAGGATTTCTGTTAACCCAATCCCTCACAATGGCATCTTCTCACACCCCTAAAGAAACAAATGGGAAAGCATTGTGTAAAATGAAGAAATGTGACAAGCAATTTCTTTATTTTCCACAATGTTTTCTACCCAAAAAGACAAAACTAATTAATATTTCGTCACTTTGAAATTGTCATCTCTTACTTCTTTCAATTTTAAACAGTCTAACATTTTGTCGCCTAGTAAGGGTTTAAACAGAGGACTCAATTTCATTCATACCCTAAATCAAAGAAGATGGAGATGACAATTCTTTTAAAGTTCAAAAATCCTTGTCTCATTTTGGACGGAAATTATGTGGGAGTAGTAAGTTTGGAGGACAAGGAAAAAGCTAATCCTTCATTATCCACAATATTTCCCAAGCTTTTAGCTTGAGGGTCATAAAAACCAGGATTGTGTGGTAATGGGTTTGAACTTTTTTACATTTTGAGCTCCACCTATTGTTTTCACCAGACAAGTCAGGATAAATTTTCTTTTTTTGCAAAGTTTCTCATTTTTTCAAACTATTAACTAAAAAAGGAAAAATCTTGTAAACAACTTGTTTGGATTACAAGCCTTTCTAATCATGCATAAAAATTGTTTTTAACCCTTTCCCATACAATCATTGGTTTTTATGTCCCTGTAATTTTATAATTGAGAAAACATTGTGGGAAAAGAAGAAATTGCTTGTAAAAAGCAATTTCTTCTTTTTCAACAATATTTCCTACCCTACTGGGTATTGAATCCACTCTAAATTTTCATCTGCAAAACCTTTGAATTTGGACAGGTCTAAAAATTTTCAAAACAGGAAAGGGTTAAACTGTTTGGTTATTGTATTTTTTCTTTGATTTTAGATAAATTACACTATCATCAACATGAGATCAGACAGCAGAACATGCATGGATGAGGAAGTAACTGTATTTGGAGAAGTCTACAAAGCTTTTCCACTTTATCCAATTGTTACTGTGAGCTCTTCAGCTGCTTTAACAACCACAATCATTACAACTACAGCTGCATCAGCTACAAGTATGACAACTTCACAGACTAGCCAATCATCTCTGTGTTCAGTGACTTGGTTTGCAGATTTGACTTCAAACTTACCCTGATATTCGACCAACCAATGGCACAAAACAATGGACAAATAGACAAGCAAAGACCACCTAAACAGATAAACAGCAGCCATCATTTTATTCCATTACCAGACAGCAAAATTTAGGCTGGCCCAAATTGAAAGAAGTTGCAGACGACAATTTAAAGTGAATGTAATTTGCACTTCAACTTTCTTTTTAGAAAATATAGAGGAAAATTAAGAAATTGCTTGTAACAATCAATTTCTTCATTTTTCACAATGTCTTCTAGAGCTTTTTTCATTGGGGTGTCTAAAAGGGTCACTAAGTGGGAATGGGTTAAGCCCAATTGCAGTGTTCTGGCAAGATAGAAAAAAGTATGGGACAAATGTCTCATAATAGCTCATAAGTTTGCGACATCTGAGAAAAACTAGGGACACAATATCAAAATCAAAAATCGATTTTTTACTCAACATTTAATAGTTTGCAAATGACTGTTATACCGCATGTACATTATATTAAAATGGGTTAGACATTAAAATACCAGCTCCAGGGTTCTTCTTCTCCGTTTCTGTGGGAATAGGCAATACAAGTTTTCACATTGACAAAGAAAACAAGCGATGCAAATTGAGGCCTACTTGAAATCACTTGAACTCTTTCCTGCACAAACATCAAATATTAAGCAATTTCTTCTTTTCCACAATATTTTCTACTTATTGGGATGTTTGACTTCGGATTGTTTTTTGCTGGCAACATCTTTCAATCTGGACAAGTTTAAAAAGTGAAAAAAAAAATTAAGTAACTACATAGCTAAGCCTGACAAGCCAAAATTGACTGGCCAGTACTGTATCTAATCTCTCTTTTTTTACGTTTTTGTTGATCAAAATTCTGTTAAATGACAGATAGTCCCATTTTGCTTGACAAGTCATATATATGAGCTTGATATGTCGTATTGTGAACAAAAAATCATTGCCAATCAAATCACTTCTTTGGTCCAGAGTACAGATGTTAATCTCAAACACATAACTGGGGGAAATGATTTTGTAGATGGACAACTAACACCATTCCACCAATAGCTAACTCAAACTTTGTAAGTTAGCTCTCAGCAGCCAAAAAATTAATGTTATCTGGTGTCTCAGACAAGTTTGAGATTGATGCTAGTATGGCTAGTAGATGACATATAATTAACCTTTTACTGAATTTCAAAGTTTTAGACTTGTCCAAATTGAAAGATGTTGCAGACAAGAATTTTAATTCTTTGTTTCCTTGGCAGAAAACATTGTGGTAAATGAAGAAATTTATTGTAACAAGAATTTTTCCAATTTTCCACAATGTCAATCAAAGCCTTTTCTTGAGGGTTGTTATAAATTGGTTAATAATTGATTTAAATAATTGAAAGGTTTTCTGAAAACCATAATTTCTTTTTTCCATGATTGTTTTTGAATTATTGTTTCTAGGGTACACTTAAATTTTGCCCGTGTTCACATTACACACAACTTTCCTTTCTTTGTACATGCATTTAACCCATTAACACACAATTCTTATTTGGTATGTGAAAACATTATAAAATGGAAAAGAAAGTGGGAAAAGGAGAGATTTCTTGTCATTAGAGATCATATTTGGTACCCAAATTTTCACTCCAAACACTGTGAATTGTCACCTGTAGCCTTAAAATTGAACCGGTCTCATTTTTTGTGTCTTATTGTATGGTAGTAGGTCATTCAAATGAATTGTAGAATAACATTGCATAAAATTCAAGGGAAACAGAATAAAACGTATGAAGCTTGCAGATATTATTTATTTTCCAAGTCCCGTTTTATCAGTATATCTCGCCATTTCATTATAGTTTGTTTTAGTTCCATAAACGTGAAAAAATAGCTTTTCGAAATTGTCAAGTCTCAGGATGAAAACACATTGTAAACCTTGAACATGTTCCTTTTAGAAATTGATTGAATATGCACCAGTCTAAAATTTATCTAACTATATACTGCCTAACTCCCCTTTCAGGTATTACTGGCAGGTAAATCATCTAGAAAGGGGTTGATAGCAACCCCGATAATTGCACTTCAGTGCTTATATGAAACTGACATATCCTTTTCTGTTTTCTGGAATTTTAAGACTGGTCCAAATTGAAAGAGGTTGCAGACAACAATGAAGATTGGATGCAGTATGAACTAAAACCATCCTATGCGGTAGAAAATATTGTAGGAAAAGGAGAAATTACTTGTTAGAAGTACTTTCTTCTTTCCCAACAATGTTTTCTCTATTGACGTAAAATCGCATTTTTTTCAAGGAAAGGATTAAATACAAAATTTACAGGACTTTTTTCCCCTTTTTAACAGAAGCCTATGAAAACTACCTTCCCAATAGTAAAATAGTTGACATGCTAGAGTTGAGACTGAAAGGATTCCACTGTATCAGGGGCTCTTAACCTATAATGCCAAGATAACAAAAGTTTACACTAGTCCAAAATTAAAAGTTGACAATGCCTGCTTAAACAGGATTGAGGTTGACATATAGTCTAGAAACTTTGAGAGGAAAGGAAAAATTGTTTGTCATTAACAATTTCTGCTTTTCCTGCAAAATTTCCATATTTCTTTAGGGTGTCAAAAAGCTGGGTTTTATGGCAATGGGTTCATACCAAAAATGACAAATTTAAGGCGGGTCTAGAACATGAATAGCAGGCAAAAATTCAGTATGTTAAAATTGAAAAGTATGTGTAAAATAGGTATGAAGTTTAGAGATAATGTCCTGAGCAATGGATACTTTTCTCTGTGTATTTTCTTCAGCTTGGTTTTCTTCAGAGCATGAAAAAAAGGGATTTTATGGAAATGAATTGAACACTTTTTTTCCATGGCAAAATAAGATCATAAAGTTAACTACTGAAGGTACTTGAATGCACTATAGTCCTCTGATAGCAGTCACCACACATTGAGGAATCAATTTTTTCAATCCTTTCCCAAGCAGTCCATAAATCCATCTAATAAATCATCCGGGTTTCTGTATAGCCTAGAATAAAAAGAAAATCGTGAAAGAGATCTTGGCTTTTGCACCATGAATTTTTTGGTGACGTTTAACTTAATAAAAGACAACAGAGATTGGACTGATCCAAATTTAGAAAATTGCAGATGACAATATAAAGTTGATGAACTTTACTGGCTTTGTCTAAACAAGGCAGAATCAAGTAACACGCATTTTCTTCTTTTTCTACAGTATTTCCAAGATGGTTGGCTGGTGATCTAAATCTTACCTAAAGATTGAATTAGCTGCAGTTACAATGTCAAGGTGAACATACCAAGAAAATGATAGATGGCCAAAATCGCAGTCCAAAGTTCACTTTTGGAGGAAAAATTGCATGTTAACAGCATTTACTCCTTTTCCCACACAATTATTTGCAAACTACATAGCTTCAGGATGTCAGAACATGGGATTATGTTTTAATTGGGGCAGTTTCCTTGCCTTAACCATTTTCTGTTCAATCCCTGATTTGAAGGTCCTATAAATTTATGAATGAGAAACATTTTGGAAAAAAGAGAAGTTGCTTGTATCAAGCAATTTCTTTTTTCCACAATATTTTCTACCGTACGGAATGGTTGTTTTCAACTAGAATCCCTTGAATTTTCGTCTTTAAGTCCTTTGAATTTGGACAGATCTAATTTTTTTTCAAAACAGGAAAGAACAATATAGGGTCATGATAACAAAACAAGAAAATATTTCACTTACTCATGATTTCTTTGATTTCCCTCAGGTGGGCGTGTCTAACATATGATCATTAGGCAACTTCCAAAACATTAATGTTCAGAAAATTTGCCTGGAATCCAATGTGATCTGTCATGCACGTCAATCCTTCTGCTTCAACCTTCCCATCTATAATGTTTGTTGTCATGCAGCACTTGGATTCTGTCACAGATAGCATATTCACACCTGTGAAATTGAATTTTTTTTCAAATTTGAGAATGATTTTACTGTCCATATTTTCAGAGAGTAAACAAACAGTAATGTAACTTATCAGATGAGGGTAATAGAACCTATTCACCTGCCAGTAATACCCGAAAGGGGTGTTTGGCAGTATATATAGATAGGGTACAATTGTAAACCATATAACAACAATTGTTTTCAAACATTTGATAATGTAGTACTGATTTCAAGGAACAAAAACCATTTTAGACAGTGTTTGACATTTGCATAAATGATCCTGTCTGATCAAGCTTCACTTTGTACCTAGTAGATAGCTACAGACTGAAAGTTTCTTATGACAGCCAGATAACCATCTAATGCACTGTTTGGGCAATTCGACTGGAAATGCCATGTACTTAATTTCTTATTCTCGTCTTAAATTCATAAACGAGATGTTTGATCGTAACGGCAAAAAAATTTGTATTTGTTTACTGTGTTAATAATCTCCGTGAAATTCAAAATGGGTCCCATTCGTAAACGTCACCTCATTGGGATCTCGATTTAAATTCGTTGTTCAAGTCAATACAGATATGTTTAATGTTCATACTACGCATCATTTATGATTTAAACGTTTAAATAGGGAATAAATTAAATTTATAACGTTTCAAATGTTTATAAGGGCAATATTCGCCGCAAATATTAATCACTCACCATGTTGACACCTCAGGGACAATATCGTCAAAATCGTGACAAAAAGAAGACGAAGAACTATTGTAATTACTATCTCACGATTCCGGAGCGATTGACCTTCAAACTGGTTCGTACATATATGGCCTTACAGTACCAGAAACATCAATTTCTTCATCGGGAATATCGCTCAAATCGCTTTCATACTCTACGTCCATTTTTAAAAAACTTCCACTATGACGTCACAATTCAGGGGAGTTAAGCATGTGTAACCAAAAGGTAAGGGACGTAAGCGAGGCCGTAAAAACGAAAAGGTAAAAATAAAAACTCCAATAAAGTGGTTTTGAAACGTTCTTAAGAAAAATCAATGAATATCAATACACTCGTTTATTAATAGAATTTTGAAAATTGAAATTATGTTACCCCTATGGATTTGCCCTTTAAGGACTAAAATAAGAGGACCATGTTGGTCCTAAATCGCTCATCTGTGGCATATGCAAATTAAAGTACTCTTCAGTATAAAAAAGACACAGCTTGAACCAAATAACATTAATATTTACCGCATATCAAAGCTCCTGAACTACTGGTAGAGGGCCATTAGATGTAAATATGTACCAAATATCAAAGCTCTGGGCCTTATATTTTAGGAGGGGAATATTTTTAATAATAACAGACGGACAGACGGACGCCGGACAATTACCGACCACTTTAGCTCACCTGCAGCACGTTATGTTCAGGTGAGCTAAAAAGGTTACAAGATAAATGCCTAATATTGTGAGCTGTATTCATTATCATTCATGCAGTCACCCCAGGGGTACTAATACTTAAAGGTAACCATAAGTTATATTAAAAGAATGCTTAATAATCGTATCATAGTAAGTGATATAGACACGCCCAAGAAAAACATAGCGGAAGTAGCCGTTCGAACTAAATGAGTATGTAAAGGCTTCCTCTAGCTATATAAAGGACACAGCTGATTTCATATACAAAATCAAAGAAATCCAGTCGCCGATTCCAAGAGACTGTTTACATTTTAATGCTGCAACGTGTGTAAACCATATCCAGGAAGGTTCACTATCGTGTAATGAGGATCACGATCAAAAGACTTCACCCTTAACCAATTCCAACACAATGATAGTACAATAATTCTGTGAACAATTGAAGAGGATTCTGTGAATTGAAAAACTGTTCACTTTTTTGTGGAAAAAGGATTTGATATGAAATTTTCAAGGGGCTCTTTTTCCTGTGATCCAAATCTTATGTCAACATCAACCATCGTAATTTTCTTTACAATCATTCTGTGAAAGTTTGACGAAAATCAGATGAAAGCCCTTGACTTGGTTACAAGGACTTTGAAATTTGGTTTGTGGGTTCAATTTCATACACACTGCAAGAGAAATTGTTGGACACTGTATAAAAAGAATACTTTTTTGTTTTTCGCGAGAACATAATTAAACAACAGGGCCATTGGCCCTAAAGCGCTCATCTGAGTCGATGACTATAGAAGTAAAGTGATCTTATTTTAACAAAAAAAAAATGTCCCATTATCAAATCTTGTCTAAGAAATCTAAAACAAAAATTCCAACAAAGTTTCAAGGTATTAGTGCAAGAAAGTAGCATGTAAATTGGAAAGAAGATTTGACCTAGTATTTGACCCCATGTGACCTAGTATCAAACTTTACACAGATTTTTATTAAGACAAACATATGTATACATATCCAGTCATCTGAGAAAACCCTTGTTTTTTACTCCAGAGGCCACATTTTTGACTCAGTTAATTTGTTTGCTTGTTTGAAAGGGGTTTATCGCCAGTTTTAACAGTTTTTCAGTCATATCGCGGCGACTGGAGTTATGATAGGTCAAATCTTAGCCGCCGGCATAGCGCAGTCGGTAGAGCATCAAATACACAATCTTCAACCATGGCATGTCATGGGTTCGGCGTGCACCGCAACTTTTTCCGCAAGAAGTACAAACGCAATTTCCAAGCGGAGTTGATATTATTCTCAACATACCATAGCGCAGTCGGTAGCGCATCAGACCCCCATTCTTCAATCACGGGATGCCATGGGTTCGATTTCCAGCGGCGGCACATATCCTTTCCGACATTTGCCTCTCACCAATGGGTGGATAATCGTAAATCAAAGTGAGATAACAGCTGGAGAGCTAGAAGAGGATGTAATGGTTGTATTTGTGTGATATATTACAGGAATCCATTATTAGGTGCTCCAGCCGCCGCAATAAGACGAAATGTACTGATTAAGCAATTTTTTAGCAAGAATTCAGTATAAACTGAATATAAGGAAATAAATCCAAGGCATTGATTTCTTTGAAATAGTTCTAGCGAATCATTTCAAACTATTCATTGTTTTTACAAAGTCAAATTACGTAAAATTCATCATGTTGAATTTTCACTGTATAACATATATGGGCTTAACCCACCACCGTAATAACAATGTCTTTCAGCAAATTAAAATTATAAGAAAGAATCTAACAAACAGTTATCTGAGAATCATTCCTGTGACATTTGATTGAAATCCATCAACAGGTTTCTGAGAAATTTACAAAGTTTCCAGTATAAACCATATTTGGAAATTAGCCCTGCCCATTAAAGCCATATCTTTTATCCAATTAAAATTCTTTTTAAATAATCTGTTAAATTGTTACCTAAGGATCGATCCGGTCAAATTTGGTTGAATACATTGAATGGTATCTGGGAATAGAAACGGACGGACGCACGAACGATAGACACTACGCAATGACAATATATCTCTGGCTTTCAGCTGGTGGAGCTAAAAATTGTTAAAAGCGGCCTTCAACCCAATTCAAACAATTGAGTAAAAATATGGCCCCTAGAGTAAAAGCAAGGTTTTTCACAGATTCAACCTAGTTTTTGACCCTAATTGACCTAAATTTGAACATAATTTAGATAATTTGAAAACAATTTCTCTGACCAAATATCAAACCAGTTAGGCCAAAAATGTGGCCTCTGGGGTGTAATCATATATCTAACATTTGGCCTAGTGACCTAGTTTTTGACTATGTCAACCAAAACTAACTACGCCAAGATACCATGGACGCAAACATTCTGGCCAAATAACGATTTAATTGAGCCAAAAGAAGGGTCTCCAGAGTAAAATAAAGATATTTATATGATTTGAACTAGTGACCTAGTTCTTGACCCCATGTGACCTAAATTTGAACTTGGCCACAATATAATCGACATTAACATTCTGACCAAATATCAATTCAAATGAGCCAACATGGGACCTCTAGAGTGAACGAAAGGTATTTCTATGACTTGACTAAGTGACCTGTTTTTTACCCCCATGAGACCCAAATTCGAACTTGCCTGAGATATCATGGACACAAACATTCTGGCCAAATAACAATCAACTGAGCCAAAAATAGAGTCTTAAGAGTAACTAGATGGTTGTCCCAGGACAACTGCTGTCGAGCCCGCAAATATTTGTAGGTATCATGTTCCAGATAAGCACAATTTTAGTGTTTGACCTTGAGCTTTGACCTTGAAGCTATTCGAAAATTCTTTCAAATGGCACATGTACTCATGATGGAGAACACTTGTGCCAATCTATTTTAAAAATCCATCCATAATTGTAGGAGAAATGCTCCGGACAAACACAATTTTATTGTTTGACCTTGAGCTGTGATCTTGAAGTTGAAGCTATCCAAAACATTCTTTAAAATGGCACATCTTGTCATAATGGAGAATAATTGTGCCAAATTATTTTGAATCAATCCATAAATGTAGGAGTAATTGTCCGGACAAATTCGGACGGACGGACAGATTAACTGACTAACGGTTTAACCAACGCACATACTCCGACTTGTCATAGTAACAACTAAGTCACCGCAATCGGGCTCCACAAAAATGAAGCGCTAAAAGCCTGAGATATGTATATGAGATACATTACCATGGCAGAAAAAGTTTGCTGGCCGGATTGTCGAAGGTGTCACTTTCTACCCAAATCTACTATCGATTATGCGCAGATCTGCCAAATTGTGCGCTAGGGGACACAACCTGCCCACAATCATTTTATTCAAGCTTTTGAGGTTTTGTTATGATATATTTATATGACTTTTTGTATAAATCGTTACATATTTTTAGCCCGATCAAAATGCTTTGAAGGAATCTGATAAAAGCCGCCCAAGGATCCTTCCTGTGAATTTTTGTTTGAATTCTGTTCATTACTTTCTGAGAAGAAGATTTTCAAAGTAAAAGTTGACGGATCGAAGGACGGACGAACGGACGAGGACACAGGATTAGTTCTCAGATTTGACCTAGTTACCTAGTTTTTGACCTCAATTAAACCAATATCGAACTCGACCGAGATATTATGCAGACAAACAATATGACCAAAATATCATGACTTTTGAGACAAAATGTGACCTCTGACATTTGAGTGCACACAAGGTGTTTCTGAGATTTGAACTAGTGACCTAGTTTTTGACCCATATGACCAAATATTGAACCTGTCCGAGATTTCATAGAGACAAACATTCCGACCAAGTTTCAAAACATTTGACCAAAATTGTGGCCTCTAGACTACACACAAGATATCGACACCACGGACGATGGACACAATTAGACCACAACTACTTTGTTGCTAAGTTAGCTTATAAGTCGAAAAACACTCTTGTAGTTGAGTGGTTATCGAATTTATTATGAATACTATGAATAGAGGTTTAAGTGCACTTGTGATCAGTCACACAAAAAAGGACCATCCATCTGGCAACATATGCGGTGTTCTGACTGCCTATTGTTGTTTTGTTTCTATGCTTTCCACAAAAAAAAAAGCCACAGAACGTTTTACATTAGACATATGAAATGTACTATTTTAGAGCTCATACTCATACCCCAACCAGCTATTTGTCACTTTAGAAGCACTGTTGACCTTTGACCTTCATTACCCCAAAACGATAGGGCATCTCTATAAGTCAGGGATAGCGTGTTTATAGAGTTTCAAGGTCCTACGTAAAATGGCCTATGAGTTACAGCGAGGTAACGGTTTTCAATCAAAGCTCGTTTGAGACCTTAATCTACACAACGCCAAAACGATAGGACACGTCCTGAAATCAGTTGCAACATTTGTTTGAAGTTTGAAGTATCTCCTCAAAATGTTGGTCAACTGCTTCTTGAATTAGATCACACTTCGTGGGTGGGGATATAAAAATGCCTTAAACTGCAAAAATAATTGGGGCGTTGGCGTTTTACTCACGATTTCTCCCGTTCCCATAATATTTCCTTATGCAATATTTCGCCAGGGTATGTTATGTGTGATTATGTTGATGGAGAATTCTAAACCTAACCTGGGACCTCCATGTCCAATTTCCTCTTTGGTTACCCTTCTAATGATTAAAATGGACATGAGGAAATCACTTTCCGAGAGGCTACGTTACAAAGCAGGTTAGCATGCAAAAGAGGGACGTTGACAGCCAATAGGTGCATGCAACAGGGCAATAAATAGGTTTTAACACGTAAAAATATTTCATAGAATTTCACAAGTGCATAAGGTGCAGACATTCAACAGCCTGGACAGCCTTTCAATGCAAAGACATTTCAAGTTTGGATAATTAACTAGTTACAAGAATGATAAAGTCTTTGGCTGGCCAGACACTATACTTTTTATTCTTGAAAATACACATTGGGTCTTGCTTTTTTTGTGCAAGACCCAATGTGTTATTATGTTCAGTGAAATTTCGGAGTAAATCGGTTCCTTTCGTCTTCATTATGAACTCGTATGAAATTACCAATTGTAATAAATCTATACGAGTTTTTCAAAGGGTTTTCAACTGTGTATTGAAAATGGTCTTAGTATGACGTTTTCGGACTAAGAAAAATGTTCAGCACCTTTCTAGATTTTTCTGCATTTCAAATGCGTTTGAAATATTCTTTACTATAGCAGGATTATAAAATAAGGTTCTTTTAAAGGATTGAATGATACGAAATCGATAATTTCCTCTTACAAATAGCTGTCATATAAATTCATTCATTTTTCTAGACAAAGATAGTTGTAATTACAAATAAGAGGGCCATTGGCGCTAAAGGGCTCTACCTCAGTCGATGCCTGTAGAAGTAAAAATCCCAAGAGACTAATTTTGCCTATTAGAGACCCTTTGTCAAATCTTGTCTGAGAAATCAGTACAAACATTCTAACAAAGTTTCAATATATTTTGCCGAAAATGCAGCATGGACATTGCAAGAAAGCTTTCTTCAGAGTAGACCTTGGTGAGCTAGTTTTTGATCCCATGTGACCAGATATCGAACTTGACTTAGTTTTGACTGTAACTAACACTCTGACCAAATATCAAGTCATTTGAGCTACCAGATTGCAAACAAGGTATTTCTAAAATTTACTTAATGGCCTAGTTTTTTAGCCCATATAATATTCACCAAAATGGCAAGGATTAATATAGAGAAAATCATTCTGACGAAATATTCAGTCTTTGCGCTTGAAAAAGGTTTCATGGTTTTCCTGACACTTTATCTCGTGAAATAGTTCTTTTGCCTAAAATTACCTTTTTCGAACTTGTCTGAGATAATATAGACAAGAATTCTGACCAACTATCAAGTAAATTGAGCTTAAACAAGATGTGTTTGTGAAACACTATGCCCCCGAAACAGGAATTCTTTAGAAACGGATGATTTTTTTTTTTTTTTAGGGAAAAGGGTTACAATTTTGACCTTGACCTTGATGAAATGACCTTCCCCAGTTGCGCCATGTTGAGACCTATCTACATAACAAATATAAGCATTGTAACTTAATCACGGTTGAAGTTATAGGAAAATGTTTAGTTGGCAGGTTACGTTTTGCAGACAGACAGACAGACAGACAGACGGACGGACAGACAGACGGACACCGGTAAAACAATATGCCCCCGATCTAATCGATGCGGGGGCATACAAATGGAGCTTATAGAATGCAAACTAGGTATTTCTAGATTTTGCACTTAGTGACTCAGTTTTTTCGCTGAGAGACAATGGAGACAACCATTCTGTCCAACTAAGACATTTGAGCCCGAAATTCGGCCTCCAGAGTGAAAACAAGGTTTTTCATAGATATGACCTAGCGGTCTAGAGTTCGACCTGTAATGTAACCTTATTTAGATATTCGCTGAGGCCGTGGGTACTAATATTCTAACAAAGATTGAAGACATTGGAGAAAGCAATGCGACCTCTAATGCAAAATTGTGGCCCCCAGAGTGTATAATTAAGGCCCTTTATCCTATGTTTTCGAACGAGTGGGCCTTTTGTCAATTGGGTTCAACCAAACGCTCTAACAATCACTCTCAAAAGGTTAAATACAGACCGAAAAACATGGTCCCTAGAGTTTTAAAATTTATATTGTTCTTACCAGACGAAGCACACCGGATTTTCAAAGACCACAAAAGCACACCATGAGCACGTCAACGAGTTAACAATAATGAATGCTTCATGGAACCATCAGTACATACTAATGTATCTCTGAAAACGGATTCGAACAATGGAACTAAAAAGTATGAAGGAAAAATTGATTATAATAATGAGCTACATTTAGACTCTCATAAGGCTGAAAGCGCTCCTACATTAAAAGCTGAATATGGTGAATCTAGTAAAGTGTTTCCCTGTTCTTTTATTCATCCCATGATTGAAGACTAGGAGTCTTACACCGTACCTACTGCGCTATGACGGTAGCTGATTAAATCATTAGATCAACCAGGCATAAAGACGTTTGAAAGCCACCAAAATACCTGGGCGATATTATGATATCAGGCACAATATCACGTTCTCATAGTTAGCTCGGCTATTTTCGGAGAAAACCCGAGGTATTGTCATCACCTGAGCGTCGATCGCGTCGACGTTGGCGTGACAAACTTTAACCTTGGTCATATCTCTGTTGCTATTGAAGATATCCTCATGAAACTTGGCATGCGTGCTAACCATCACAAGAGCTATCTAGAATAACAAAGGGGATAACTCTTAAAGCGTTTTTGTAAGAGTTATGCCCCTTTTACGACTTAGAATTTTTGCATTATCCAGCACCTGCAGCCGAGCGTTGGCACCCGTGGGCGGCGCTCTTGCTTCTGTTAGTTACTATCAGTTGTGTACTATCATTTGGATAATTGTCTTTTCGAATTTCATATAACTTTAAAAAAAACGGCTTCTCAGGGACTATCTCATGTTGGTAGTTCTTTTTACCCTTTTTCACCCTATCGTTTCAACTAGTTATAATCAGTTGCGTATCTTTCGTTGGGAATATAAAATTGATCTAACGAAATGTTTAACTGTATTCTTTTGTGATTATGTAAATGTTGTTGTATTCCATTGACATTCATGTAAAAATCCCAAAGTCTAGGCTTTCATGTCGAGATTTGTTATTTGTCATTTCGGAAATCACATTACTTTAAAGGAAAAGAGTTTGACATGAGGAGAGACGTCGCGCCAGTCTGAGTATATAACGTGTTTTTAATTTTCTGGTATACAAACTTTCACTCTTACGGTTTCAGTCTATTAATAAAGAGCTTGATAAATTATTCCTGTACAAGTGTGTAGTATCTACCTTACAGGAGTTTGTGTCGGTGATTATTAATGTCAACTTGCATTAATTTAGCCTTGACGTTCCGTGTCATATTTTGACAGCTATTTTCTCCCTTTTCCTAAATGTTTTAGATGTAATTTTTGGCGACGTTTCTCACCGAGATCGTGTTAGTTTGGCATTGTCGCCGTATTCTGACACCCAATCCAATATTCCGAGACAAGGATTTTTCGTATCAACTTGGTCACGGTCATGATCTTTCCTGGGTTTGATCATTCGACCATCGAACACTTTTGCATTTTGGTCGCTAGCTCGTTCCGACCGTGGGGGTTAGAAAGCTGGGTGCTGTTAGTCGCTAAAGGAGCATCACATGACCATGATTTGTATATTCTACTCACCAAGTACCAATATTCTAATTTTTCCGTTTATGGATAAGGATATAAAATACTTCCTCTTAGGGTGCGCCGGGGTCGAGTCTTAATAAGACAAAATCTTGAAGAGTCCTAACATTAAGAACCCTCAACCGTCTGGTTTCAAACAGAAGATTTTTGAAGATTACGTTTTTTCATCCTTTGTGTTGCCGTGACAACCAGTGTTAAGGGTGAATTTTAATCATTGGTTCAGGAGGAAATCTTGCTGCTGACGGACCTCGGGTAGTAGACAATCACAATAGCTCACCTTTAGTATCTTTTCCTCATGTGAATTAAAAAGACTTCAGAAAACAAATATCGAGAATGAAAAAAAATTACTTTTAACCAGCAATTTCTTCATTTTCTAAAAAATATTCTTCCAAAATGACCGATGTAGTTAAAGTTGTCGTCTGCAATTACACCACTCTAGGAACTAATTTGATTGCGAGCAACAATACTATTTATGAAATGCCCCGCTATTGGTTAATGTGAATATCATTACCTTTGCTTTGATATACAAGCCTACATACGAACTTGCCCTTTATTGATTGAATTGATTGAATGGGATTTAAAGCCACTTTTTTTAACAGTATTTCAGTCATATCGCGGCGACTGGAGCACCTAACAATGGATTCCCGCTATTTCACACACCAGTACTACCACTACATCCTTTCCTAGCATCCAGCTGCTATCTCACTTAGGTTTACGATTATCCATCCACTGGTGAAAGACAAATGTCGGAAAGAATATGTGCCGCCGCCGGGGATCGAACCCCTGACATCCCATGATAGAAGATTAGGAGTCTGATGCGCTACCGAATGCGCTATGACTGCGGCTAACTTGCCCTTTCTGTTCTGTTCTAAGAATTTTTACTATTCTTCACATTTTTCTGTGCATATTCCTGAGATTTTTTCTCCCTCCATTCACAAATGTCCGAATAGTCGCAAGTTTGACACTTCCATGCCTCCTCAATTTCAACACCGCAGCTTTCCCTCTCTCCTCGCCAAAATTGAAGATACTTTGTAAACAGATATTTTAGTTCCACTTCGTCATAGGGCACTTCGTGCTCAAATAGGGTCTCCTTGCTTTGCTGGTGAACATATTCAATCCGTATATCTTTAATACATGTTAGAATTTGCATTCTCCTAAAAGCAACGTCCATCAACTCATTAAGGTTCTTGCTCGATAAAAGTGCATTATCAACTTGATTCTGTATATCAGGGCCAAACTCTTTTGACAAGTCAAGTCTTAAATGATTTGCAACCGTCTCTTTTTCTAGATGACCTTTAACAAGGTCGTCAAATAATTTTTTATATAGCATTACCTGTAGCCTATGCTGAGTTTGTTGTGCTGCTTTAGGCATAGATTTAAATTTTCTTGTTTTAAGTTCAACTAAATCAATCTGATATGCTTCAGGGTCGAATCTTAATTCATCAATCAAACCTACCATTAATACATCTTCTTTGAAGGGTGCCCCAAATATAGGTACTTCTCTAGCAAGAGTTTTGTTATTAGCAAATGTTTGCACTGCAGTCAGTAGATTTAGTACTTTAATTGCCCATACATCTTCACTCGAAGTCACTGCCACATCAACTATATCATGGACTGCAAGTTCTGTAAAGATAGAAAGAGTGAATGGAGTAATATTCATTGGGCTTTATTTAGTAAAATATTTCTTTATAATTGTCAAAGTAATGACATGTATTGTTGTTTTTTCCCTCGAAAACCCTAATTTAAGATTTCAGAGAAAATATCTGAATCTGATTTTTAAGAGCATCATCCCCCGATCTTTAAAATAAAATAACAACAATGGGTTTCAAGTTTTTCCGTCGGAATTTGGCCTTGTTTGAAGCCAGTTCTCTATATTTTGTCCACGAATCTTGGACCCGCTTCATAATTTACTTGATTGTTGTAATCAGACCTGGAACCAACGGAAAGGGGTGTTCGATTTCCCCGACTTTTTAGGAATGGAAATAATATTCGTGGGTAAGAAAATACGCAATAAAATATTTGGATTGCCGATTGGCCATTTTTAACCTGTTTTTTACTACCCTGATCGTTCGAAATGTGTTTTTTGGTCATTCTGATTTTTTTTTATCTTATCTGTAGCTCTACCGTCACTTGTCCTGAACGTGGTCCGGTTCTAAACACTGCTCGGAATCTAGTAGGCCCAGTAGAACCAGTCTAAGATACCAGTTGAAAAGGTAAAACACACACACACACACACACACTACGCAAATTTGACTGGCAGGCCAGTCCTAATCTTACGATACAATATTGGAGAACAGCGTAGATGGCAAGGTCGCCAGTCTACACGCACGTCTGTGATGCGTCTTTCCCGCTATCGTTTTCATGAAGTTGTTTACTTTTTTAAATAGTACCAAGAGAGATTATGAATCAATTCACGTGTATTGATATACATACTTGTATTTCCACGCCATGTACCTAGATTCGACACTTTCGATTTTATACTCATGTTCTATAATGCTTTGCATGTTTTGACCGTTTGAAAGACAGTTCAGGTTCCTAGAATTTTAAGTTCAATGAGTCAATAACTTATGAATTTCAGTTGTTAATTCAACTGAAAATAACTTATTTTTAGTTTCATCTCACAAAAACGAGCGTTCTGATTGGCAAAAAAAAATATTCATACCTCCATCAACAAACATTTAAGAACGCAGCTATTTTCTATGCTTCTGTACAAAATAGTTCTATACAACAAGAGGACCATGATGGTCCTAAATCGCTCCCCTGAGTATGATGTTTCATGGCCTTATGATATATTCAAAATAGCAAAACCCCTGTCTAATAATTTTGAAGAAGATGTTTAAGGATTTACTCGTTTAATCCTATGTATATTGATGATCCCATCATATAGCGCTAATTTCCTGAATACGGAAATTCTTTGAAGTATTTTGTTAGAGGGCTAATAGACATCAATACATACGAAATATCAATTTTTAATATTTTCGGACGGACAGATGGACAGACGGACGCCAGACATTTACCGATCACAATGGCTCGCCTTCAGCAAGTTGTGCTCAGGTGAGTTAAAAAGTATTCAAATTTGTAAAATGTGTGCTTTTCATTAAATTATAAGAAAAGAAGAGAATAGTTTTGGGGGTTTTATGATGGTATGAAACGAAAAACCTAATAACACTATGAACCGACTTCACTTAATCATGCAGTAAGATTAGCTTTTTTCGTTTCATAACCAAAAAATGGTCTCGTCATCTCTTAAATGATTAATATATAATTTCCAATTAATTGAAACACCGAATTTTGTAGCCTTGAAAAACTTGGATTCATGTTAACCGATCTATATAATAAGGTTATGAATTTTCAAACTTTCCATTAACTAGAGGCGCTTGAGTCCCTGTTTGGCTCCACGCGTATGAAGATTCGGATGAAACGAACATAATAATTTTTTTCTTAAAATCATTACCATGAGAAGGAATATTATTATGGACCTACTTGAGAAAATGAAAAATTGCTAGAAACAAGCTCTTTTTCCTTTTCCCACAATTTTTTACATTATCTAGCACTTATTTTAAAAAATCACCCCACTTTAAAATGTCATCTGCAATTTCTTTCAATTTGGTCCAATTCAAAATGTTGTCTTTTGGTAAGAAAGGTACGCAATTAATTTCCAACGATTCTTCAGTTCATAGGTAACTCTCCTTGTACTAATTTATACTCTAACCCATCTAATAATTTGAGCAAAAATAAGATAACAATTTCAACCAATCAAGATTTTCTCAAGGACGCTAATCATTCCGGGAATATTCGTGTAAAAATTTGGTTGTTATCTACTCGAAACATTCTGAGGAAAATACTTTGAGAAAAATATTTTGTAAAACATATGTAGAAATAAACTCCGAATTCTTTAAGGAATCTGATAAATGGTCTTGGTCACCCAAAGAAAATTAACTGAAATCAACAAACTGTTTTCAGAAAAGATTTTCAGGGATTTGACTATATACATTTTGGTCCATAAAATTCACTTCTTTATATAATCAAAATTCCTTGAATAATCTGATAGAGGGTTACCCAAGTAAATTAGTTGAAAAACGGACAGTAGGCTTCAATTTGTATCTAAATGCAATAACAGACATTCCATATTTCTCAGTTGGTGACATTTACGGATATTCTCAAATGTTAAAATAAGCTAGTTCTTTACACTTTGATGTATAAACATAATTCCGATTTCTGCAAATGCTAACGACCTACAAAACGTAACCCAGACTCTATTTATCAATACCTCTGGCTAAATGAAGATTTGATCCTTCTGTCATGATAGGGTTCTCCTCAACAATTCCAGGAACTGTAAAGGAGTAATAGAGTTGTTGTTCACACCAATTCTGTCTTGTCAGGTCAGAAACCCACAGATAACCAGGCCTAAATCTTTCCAATGGAGATCTTTTGTCATCCCCTTTATCTTGTGAATGTAGTGATGTTGAAGATTCTTCTTCATCTAAGAAATAGATAGATAAAAGGTTTCAGTACCTACTCTTGCAGCACATCTTTATATAAAGGGTATTTTACTAAATTGGTATTTCATTGATTTATGCATGGTTTATATGGAGTATCAGCATATGAAAGTCCCAGGGACTCAAAAATTTGGGCATTTAGGATCCTTGCTAATGTTTTTTACTGGTATCTGATTTAAACGATTTCTGATTGTTTGTTTTTTTCTAAATGACCATGCGTTTGATAGTCATTGAAGTAATCGCATGAAAATTCAAACTCTATAGAATATTAGTTCTGGGTTAAAAGTAACCGAGTATTTATTTGATAGCTTTGGCCTTGAAAGACTCGACTTCAAAGGAGACTCGAAGACTTTTTTAACCGATTATCAGATGGCAAAATTTTAGACAGGCACAAATTGAAAGGAGTTGCAGAAAAAAACAATTTCAAATTTGTGAAATATTAGATATTTCAACTTTCTTGGTTAAAACATCATGGAAAATAATAAAAATGTTTGTTGTAACCAATTTCTTTGATTTTTTCATTTTACTAAAAGTTTTACTTGACAGATATCAAATAGTGTCATTTTGTGGAAATAGGTTATTAGAGGGTCCATTGGAATCACATATTGAGTCAGATTAAGAGGTAGTCCTGTTTACTTATTTGCAAGTCCAAGACTGGCAAAATATGCGTCCCTTAAAACCTTGTTTCCTTCATGCTGAATAAAATTGAATTCATATCAAATGGCCTACATCTCATGCAGAAGTACTAGTTAAGAGTCACAATTTCTTTGAAAACTAACTTTAAAATCATCCTTGGCTTGAAAAGGACTCATGATTTGATGATTGAATGGAAATGAATGCCACTTAAACAGTAATTCAGTCATATTGTGGCGGCTGGAGACCTAGCCTGGATTCCTGGTATTTCTCACACAAGTACTACCACTACATCCTTCCCAAACATCCAGCCAGTCATCCCACATAGGTTGACGATTATCAACCCAATAGTGGGAGATTTAGCCCTGGCATGATTATAACAACAAGAGGCCCATGAGGGCCTGAGACGCTCTACTGGTTATCAAGTTTTCCGTTAAAGAAATCTGATATTTTAGGAAGTTAATTGCTCAAAGAAGAATATATAAAGAAAAAAAGGGCTTTATCCCCTTTATCATTTTAAGCAACAATCCTCAAGGCCCCTTGTCCCATGTTTCATGATGGATCCACTCCATTTCCAAAAGAAAGTTACCTTATGACCCTACAATCATTCTGTAAATAGTTCATCAGAATCTGACAATAATTGTGGACTAAATCACATAAACAGGATTGTTTTGAATGAAAATCAATAAGGCCCCTTTTCCTGTGTTTTATAATGGATCAATTTCATTCCAAAAGGAACTTTCCTTACAACCTGACAATTGTCCTGTGAAATTTAAAAGACAATTTGATAATGATTGTGATCTTCATCACATACACAAGAATGTTTTGAATAATAATCTGTAAGGCCCCTTTTCCTGTGTTTCGAATGCCACAATTATTCCATGCATCTTTGAAGAGAATCCAATAAAACTGTTTACTTTATTGTGTTAACAAAGATATTAAATTCAAGTTCTCATAAGGCCCCTTTTCCCGTGATATTTTACTGGTCGTTTTATCATTCTGTGAAAGTTCAAAGTGAATCTGATGAAATATTGGGAATTCATTATGTTTACTAGAATATTTAAAAAAAAATCATATGGCCCCTTTTTACATGATACTTGATGGATTGTACCCAGTTCTGAAAAGAACCATTTAAGTATTTGTACAATCATTCTGTGAAATTTTGAAGTGAATCCGGTGAAATCAAGGGACATAATTATGTTAACCAGAATATTTCAGAGAGTATTTCATAAGGCCCTTTTTTATGTGACACTTGCCATAGTCAGATCCACTGTCAAAATCAACAATTGGAATGATGGTACAATCAATCTGTTTAATCTGTGGAATTTATTGTGTTAATGAGTTTATAATGAAATCTTCATAGGGCCCCTTTTCTCGTGATACTTTACAGAACAAACCAAATTTCAAAAGGAACAATTCTAATGAAGGTACAATCATTCTTTAAAAGTTAATGAGAATCAATGAAATCAGTGGACTGAATTGTGTCAAGAATTTTTGTATCAAAATTTTCATAAGGCCCCTTTTTCCGTGAAACTTAACAAATCAGACCCAATGTACAAAGGAACAATCCTAATGATAGTTTGGAGAAAATGATAAAGACTGAGAACTTTATTGTAATAATGATGTTTTGTAATAAAATTTTTATAAGGTCCCTTTTCTTGTGTCACTTAACCAATCAGACCTAATTTACAAAGGAACAATCAAAATGATGGTACAATCATTCTACTAAAGTTTGAAGAGATTTTGATGAAGACTGAGGGCATTGTTGTGTTTATGAGGATTTGGTAATAATTTTTCATACAGCCCCTTTTCCTATGATACTAGACAGATCAGGCCCAATTTGGAAAGAAACAATCCTTATGATGGTACAAACATTCTGTGAAAGTTTGAACAGAATCTGATGAAAACTGCAGACTTTATCTTGGTGTAAAATTTTTAAAATAAAATTTTCCAAAGGCTCCTTTTCCTGTGAAACTTGAAGGATCAGGTCTCATGTCAGCATCAACAATCGTGATTATTGTACAATGATTCTGTGAAGGTTTGAATAAAATCCAATGAAAGCTCTGGACTTGGTTACAAGGATTATAGATTAAATTCTCAAAAGGCCCCTTTTCCCATGATACTAGACAGATCACGCCTAATTTGAAAAGAAAGAATCCTCATGATGGAATAATCATTCTGAGAAAGTTTTAACAGAATCTGATGAAAACTGTTGACTTTATTGTGGTACAATGATTTTAAAATTAAATTTCATAATGCTCCTTTTCCTGTGATACTTGACGGATCAGGTCTAATGCAAACATCAACAATCATTATTATTGTACAATTATTCTGTGAATGTTTGAAGAAAATCCGATGAAAGCTCTGGACTTGGTAACAAGGATTTATAATTGAAATTTTCATAAGGCACCTTTTCCTGTGTTTCTTGACAGTTCAAACCCTGTTATGAAAAGAATGATAGTTATGACCTTCCAATCATTCTGTGAAAGTTTCAACAAAATCTGATCAAAGCTGTGGGCTTCATTGTGTTAACAGGGTTTTATTAATTGAATTTTCATATAGCCCCTTTTCCCATGTTACTTGGTGGATCTGAACTAATTCCAAAGGGAACTCTTCTTACAAAAGTATAATTATTCTGTTTGAGTATAAAGACAACCCCATCTCATCTGTGGACTTACAAGCATTAATTAAGATTTTTTTAATTGAATTTTCCTAAGGCCCCTTTTCCTATGTTTCTCAATGGATCAAACCAAAATTGAAAGGAACAATACTTATGGTGGTACAATCATTATGTGAAAGTTTGAAGTCAATCAGGTGAAATCTAGGGCCATTATGTGTTAAATAAGATTTTTTTCTTAAATTTTCATAGGGTCCCTTTTCCCATGAAACTTGATGGATCAAACCTACTTCCGAAAGGAACAATCCATTTAATGTAATAATCATTCTGGGTATGTTTGAAGAGAATTTGTTGAAAACTATGGACTCGATTGTGTTTACGAGGACTTTTTCAATCGAGTTTTTATCGGGCCCCTTTTTCCCGTGGTCCTTGACTGATCATACCAAATTTTGAAAGGAACAATTCTTATGATGGTACAATCATTCTGTGAAAGTTTGTAGTCAACCAAATGAAAACTGTGGACTCTAGAGTGTTAACAAAGATCTTTTACGATTAAATTTTCATAAGGCCCCTTTTCCTATGTTTCTTGAGGAATCATATCCGATTCCGAAAGGAACAATCCTTATGATGGTACAATCATTCTGTGAAAGTTTGAAGAGAATCCGTTGAAAATTGTTGGCTCTAGATTATTAATGAGAATTTTTTATTAAAATTTTCATAAGGCCCCTTTTTCCTGTTTTTCTTGACTGATCATACCAAATTTCTTATAATAGTACAATCATTCTGTGAAAGTTTGAAGGGAATCCTATGAAAACAATTGACTCCAGAGTGTTAAAGAGTTCTGCTTAAAAGATTTTTCGATTAAATTTTCATACGGCCCCTTTTCTCATGTTTCCTGATGGATATGACCAAATTCCCAAAGGATCAATCCTTATGATGGTACAATCATTCTGTGAAAGTTTAAATACAATCTGATGAAAACTGTGGACTCTAGAGTGTTAACGAGGATTTTCTAATTAAATTCTTTAAAAGGCCCCTTTTCCAATGTTTCTTGACAGATCAGACCCATTTTCAAAAGGAACAATCCTTATGATGGTGCAATCATTCTGAGAAAGTTTGAAGAGAATCCGATGAAAACTGTGGACTCTATCGCGTAAACGAGGATTTTTGATGGAGTTTTAAATTGAATTTTCAAAAGGCCCCTTTTCCCATGTTTCTTGACGGATCATACCCAATTTCGAAAGGAACAATCCTTATGATGGTCAATCATTCTGTGAAAGTTTGAAGAGAATCCAATGAAAACTGTGGACTCTATCGCGTAAACGAGGGTTTTTTAATTTAATTTTCAAAAGGCCCCTTTTCCCATTTTTCTTGACAGATCATACCCAATTTCGAAAGGAACAATCCTTATGATGGTCAATCATTCTGTGAAAGTTTGAAGAGAATCCAATGAAAACTGTGGACTCCATCGCGTAAACGAGGGTTTTTTAATTAAATTTTCAAAAGGCCCCTTTTCCCATTTTTCTTGACAGATCATACCAAATTTCGAAAGGAACAATCCTTATGTTGGTACAATCATTCTGTGAAAGTTTGAAGAGAATCCGATGAAAACTGTGGACTCTATCGCGTAAACGAGGATTTTTAATGGAATTTTTAATTAAATGTTCATAATGCCCCTTTTCTCGTGTTTCTTGACGGATCATACCCATTTTCGAAAGGAACGATCCTTATGTTGGTACAATCATTCCGTGAAAGTTTGAAGAGAATCCGATGAAAACTGTGGACTTTAGCGCGTAAACGAGGATTTTTTAATTAAGTTTTAATTAGGCCCATTTTCCCTTGTGTCTTGATGGATCATACCCATTTTTGAAAGGAACGATCCTTATAATGGTACAATCATTCTGTGAAAGTTTGAAGAGAATCAGATGAAAACTGTCGACTTTATCGCGTAAACAAGGAAAAGTTTAACGGATGGACGACGGACAGACAGACGGCCGGACGCCAGACGGGAAAAAGCCATCGCTATAGCTCTAGTGGCCTTTGGCCAGTAGAGCTTAAACGAAAAAAAAGCTGCCATAGCGCATTTAGGAAAGGATCTTCACCTTGACTGGGGATCAAACCAGGACCCCTAAGACTAGGAGTCCTACATGCTATTGCTACCACTGCGCTATGGCAGCAGCCTATAATTAGAAGTGAGGTAACTTGTAATGCATTTTTGTAATGATCATGCTAGGACTAAATCATCATAAACTAAGATTTTATCCATTATGAAGAAAACCCCAACAGCGGAGCTTCAGGCAGTCATAGGCATGTCTCTTCTTTTTCCCTAATTTTGTAAATCTTTGTTCAAAGTAAGATGCTCTTGCCATAGAACTTCAATTCATTATGTTTTCCTTCTCTTCTGTCAAATTCTTAAAGAACCGCCCACCTACTAGTAACCCTAGAATTATTTGTTAAGGGAAATATTGCAGGAAAATTAGAAACTGATTGAAACTAGAAATTTCTTCATTTCCTATGAATGTCTTTTACCGTTTCAAGCTTGGTTTTATGACAAAAATATTTTCTAACCTTAAAATCAGTACCTAAAGTAATAAAAAGAGATTGACAAATTCCCACACAATGACCCATTTAAACACCTCTTTCTATGAAAAACTTTGTTTGCTCCACGGGCCTTAATTTACTTATCATCCCTGAGAAGTTCGGTTGAAAACCATCCTGCAGTTTGCAAGAATAAGATTTTCAAAATTTCACTATATACCATATATGGAGACAAGTGTCACTCTAGTGAAATTTGGTTGAAATTCATCCAATGGTTTGTGAAAGGAGATTTTCAAATCTTTCACTATATTTAGAAATTAGCCCCGCCAATTAAAGCCATGTTTTCTTTCCAATAAAAATTCTTTAAACAAGAGCACCACCCACAGGTGCCAACCCTCGGCTGCAGGTGCTGGATAATGCAAAAATTCTAAGTCGAAAAGGGGGCATAACGCTTACAAAAACAAGGTGCCAACCCTCGGTTGCAGGTGCTGGATAATGCAAAATTTCTAAGTCAAAAAGGGTCATAACTCTTACAAAAACAAGGTGCCAACCCTCAGCTGCAGGTGCTGGATAATGCAAAAATTCTAAGTCGAAAAAGGGGCATATCCCCTTTGATAGTCTACATAGCTCTTGTGATGGTCAATACACATGCCAAGTTTCATAAGGATATCTTCAATAACAACAGAGATATGACCAAGGTTAAAGTTTTTCAAGCCAACGCACAGGACGCTAAGGTGATGACAATACCTCAGGTTTTTCTCCGAAAATCAGTCGAGCTAAATAAACTGATGAAGAGTCACCAAAAGATCAATCCAGTGAAATTTGGTTGAAATCCATCCATTGGTTTCTGAGAAGATTTCACCTTGTATGGAAATAAGCCAACTCAATTCTTTAAAGGAATCTGATAAAGGGTTACCCAATGAGCATTCCTGTAAAATTTGGTTGGAATCCATCAATTGGTTTCTGAGAAGAAGATTTTTGAAGGTTTCACCATATATGGAAAATAGCCCCGCTCATCAAAGCCATGCTTTCCTTCCTGTCAAAATTCTTTGAAGGAATCTGATAAAGGGTCACCAATGGATCATTTCTCGGAATATGGTTGACTTCTGTTCAGTACTTTCTGAGGAGAAGATTTTTTAAGTAAAGGTTTACGGATTGACGCACACACGACCGACACAACGCCATGACAATAGCTCGCTGGCTTTCAGCCAGTGGAGCTTAAAACACTTCCAGCTAATAAATTTCATTCACTTAAACTTTTGAGGTGAAAATGTGATTAGGGAAGGATAAAATGCAATTCTCAATGTGTTGTTTCATTTGTTCGTTTCAAGGAGTTCTGTGATTGTTTCTTACACATGACAGGCTACCTGTTCATCTTTCTCAGTCATAATCAGCTTCTTTAACCCATTACCACACAATACTGCTTTTTTTCATGTATGCTCTGAAGAAACATTATTACTTTGTGGGAAAAGGAGAATTGCTTTTTACAAACAATTTATCCTTTCCCCAGATTGTTTTCAACTGAACCCATGGCACTCATTTTCCAAATTTAGAGCTATTTTAAATGTTGTCTGAAACTTTTTTGGCAACAGATTAGCCTACAATTTTGTCATCTGATTTTTTAGTCATGATAAGGATTCTTTTGGGGCACATTTGAAATAACCTCCACGTCGGTATTCCATGGGTCTTAGTTCCGTCGAGCATTGCCTTTTCTACGTCATCAGATTCCGCTAGCTATTCAATTACGGTTTATTACATCAAGCTGAGCCCAAAATTTATCTCAAAAGTCGTCGTTTGACAGGTCGACGCATTGACGGACGACGATAATTGAGCGGTAACAACGGCTCATTTTCACATTCAGCTGTTGTGTCTATGTGAGCTAACAACATAACAAATGGTTTTATCTGAATTACATTTCTGAACAGCCTCTGACAACGATTCTTCGTCTGCTTCGTCCCAATCTTCATACAAATCTTTGGCGCCTCCTTCCATCTTCTTGCTCTGTTTGTTTACATACCATAAGAAATACACACATGTAACTATTACACCAACCTCCTCACACATGTAGCCGTCTAGTTCTAATAACCCTTTTCGAGGCGATAACGCTTTTGGTGTCTCAATGAGAAAAGGCGTTGGGAAAAATTTTCAGCGAACGAAGAAATCTGTTGCTGTAAACGATTTCTTCATTATCCACAATATTTAAACCTCTACATACAGAAACAGATTTCATCAACCAAGAATTGTCCGACCGTCTGCAACTTCTTTAAATTTGGACCGTCTAAAGTTCTGTCGTCTGGCAATGGGTTAATTTGATACCTTTATGGTAGGCTAATTCGCACTTAACATTATTGTAGGAATTGCAAAAATGTGTTATGTATTTCCTCTGGTAATCAAGACCCAATTTTATGCAAGGTGACACGACTCTTGCGAAAATGATGCCGATGCCTTTTGCCAGAGCTCAGTATTTAAACCATTCTCAATCTCATTCTGATTTTAAGCAGATTGAACCATTATTTGTGTGGCTTGGTTCAGTATAGGAGAGGGAGGGAGGTCGCCCAAATGGTTTCTGTCACCGCGACGTTCTTCTCATTAAGAAATTACCCCACGTTTACACAATCGAAAGATTGAAATAAATAAATAAATAAAATAAAAATTTATAAATAAGTCAATAAAAGATAGAAAAAAATGTTGAAATTGCTTGTTAAAAGCATTTTTTCCGCCTCACAACGCTAAATGTTAATATAATTCTTTCTGGATAAGAAAAAAATGGACACCCTTTCTATCTTCACACGGGTATTTCTGATCGCATTTCCAAACATAGTTTTTAAAAGGTTCTGAATCAAGGCAGTTTGTTTTGTATAAATGTAATCAAAAACAAAGAAAGTAAACTTTAAATGATTATGCTTACCCAACCCTTAACAAAACGTTTTTTGTTGTTGTTTTACCGTAATGAACCAATCACTTGGTAGGCCTACGTTATCATGCTGTAGTTGCTATGTTTAGGTCCAGTCAATCAAACCATTCTATTTTTCCTAAATGTAAATGACAAAAGAATTTAAAATGCAAAACTGCACAATCATTAGGCAACGACTGGATACAGTACTTACAGGATATTTGGTTTAGGAAAAGTATCATATTCAAAATTTGCAATTATTTATCGATCTATCTATTTATATAGACTGGTACCACTGTCGACTTTAACAAAAATTTCTGTATAAAATTTTGATAGAACTATGTTCTAGATATAGATTTATTTTCTTTCCTTGATAAAGGCATTTTTTCCGAAATATTAAAATAAGAGTGTTGTTTCTATTCAGCATTGTTACTGATGACCGATAAGTAGTAGATTTTAGATTATAAACGAGCCTGTTTGAATGATCGAATAAACGGATATAGATCTGTGGTAAGGTAAAATGACCACCCTAAGTAAGAAGTGAAAAGTGAAAACTTAAGACACATCTGAACCTGAAAAGATGATCGAGTAATTCAAACCAACAACGACGTTTCATACAAATGGCAGCCAATGCTGGGGCTCAAAGCTCAATTCCGGTCTGAATGAATAATTTGATTGGTCGATTGATCCACTGATTGACTGTCATGATTGGTCCATTATTCACTGGTAGCTCATCGCGTTCCGTCTTGAAAGTGTGTGTGTGTGGAAGGGTGGGATATCGTCGACTAGTATAGCCAGGCAAAAATTTGCTGATTGTGCAGGCTTATAAGGGACGAAAACTTTCCGCTTTGGACATACTTGAGAAATAAAGAATGGCGATTCTACCTTATCATATATTTATTTTTATGCATATCAAACCTGCTTGAACTGTTCTGGATCCTATAAGATTTACAAATATTTCCATTGTAAAAATCCAAGACCGATTCTTTCATTTGATGGGTCATTAATAATAAAAAGTATCATGGCGTTTGTCGTTCTATAAAACCGCAGACTTCTACAGGAATGACTGTTCGATGGTATCGAGTCGAACGCCAGTTATATCAAAGCGGCTAGTACACCTTAGAATCCTTGCATTTAATTGCTCGCACTAAAATAGTAATATCATTCTTTCCGAATGTAAAATAATGATAACAATAACGTGACCGTTATATTGAATATCGATTTAAAATCTACGCGCGTAACCACGTCGTGACGCTGACGTCATAACTGTTTATTGTTATTGAAAATAGATTTACTCTAGCAGACAACCTCTTTATTTTCCATCTTTATCGTATGTTTTCGATGCCACCTGTAGTTTGGACCCATAATTTTAAGTCGAAGCTTTAATCGAACATATTCATGCCAGCTTACTTAATATGCATTCCTTTTACCATAAAGACTTAGGAAAATTCGATTCCGTAATTAACCCTAAACTCTTCTATACCCTCTAAATCATCAAACTATTAAAATATTCTACATTTTAAAATTTGTATAAAGAAAAAAAGAACACTATTTTTTGACAAATATTTAAGTTCTATAGAAGGCTTATATCAATTTCTAATTCTTGTGTAGACATATTGGAATAGACGCAACGTGAATATTGCGAGTTTAATTAAATACCTTTAGCGAAAACTTCAGTATTAACTAAGAAGATTAGAATCAAAGCCATGCATTTGAAACAAAGTACTTACGTTCAAGGTATTTTACGAGGCAGTTCAATTACATGCATGTATATATTAGACAGTCAGACAGATTCATTTGACGCAAAGTAACAAATAGATTTTATATAACCTTACACAAATAGTAGTTTTGTTATTGAACAAAATCAATCCTCTCACTATCTTCTACTTAATTCACTATTCTCTTTTTCTATGCTATTTCTCACTTGAATTGTTTTTCATGTTTTTATGGTTATCTTGGTGAATTGATTGTGCTGTAAATTGTTTGGGGAAGGGCCGATTCTATGTTGGTAGAACTTATGGCCCAGCCCTATTTCATATGGGAAATGTTTAAACTGTACTTTTCATGGCTATACACGTCCGCGTCATACAGACACGGGCTAGCTATAGTTATGGCTGGTATTTCTGGAATTTACTAGGTCGTATAATAGATGTATTTTTTTGGCCGAAAACGGATTGTAAGTCGAGGGAAGGTTTTATGTTTTTCCAACCTTACTGGCAAAAAAAGAACGTTATGAAGATCAATTCAATTAAAGCGGCTCTTGAACATTTCATGAAAATTTTTCGAAAGGAAAACCATATGCTTTTCCAAGTTAATGTCATTTTCGCGATAAGTATTTTTTTCTTTGTGTTAAATCTGCTGAATTCTCTAATGTAGTACATTCCTTATAACCTACGTTGAAGCATCGTAATTTATCGGATGGCGTCGTAAGTCAAGGTAATGAAGGGTGAAATCGAAAGGTAACTTACTTACCAGATGAATCTTTGGTTGTACTTCGTTGACTTATTTGGCGTCTCGTAACGCGAAATATTTTGGCTTTAAAAAAATGAACCGTCATTTTCATTACAAATTCAGCTTAATCCCCGCCTTTCAAATGCCAGGAATGCATTATAATAAGAATTTTTGAAATTGATGCCCACTATTTTTCACCCTTGATCTGTTTTTATACGCCCGTTGAAAAACGGGACGTATTATGGGATCACCCGTGGTGTCCGGGCATCCGGGTGTCCGGCGGGCGGACTTTTTACTTATTGCCCTTTCTTGTTTTTCATACATGGATCTTGTCCGGAGCATATCTTCAAAAGTATATAAGCTATGATCACGAAACTTCATGGGTAGATAGATCTCATCAAGGGGAAGTGCAGTGCATAAGAACCATAATTCTACCTGGCACAATCTTTTAGTTATTGCCCTTTGTTGTTTTTCACACTTAGATCTTGTCCAGAGCATATCTCTAAAAGTATATAAGCTATAATCATGAAACTTCACGGGTAGATAGATCTCGTGAAGGGAAAGTGCAGTGCACAAGAATCATAACTTTACCTGGCTTTTTTTTAGTTATTTCCCTTTGTTGTTATTCATATTCAAATCTTGTCAAGGGCATATCTCTGAAAGTATATTAGCTATGATCTTGAAACTTAATAGGAAGATAGATCTCATCAAGGAGAAGTGCAGTGTTTAAGAACTATTACTCTTCCTAGCATTTTTTGAGAGTTATTGCCCTTTGTTGTTTTTCAGACTTTGTTCATACTTGTATTTTTTCTGGATTTTATCATGAAAGTGTAATAGCTATGATCATGAAACTTCATGAGTGGGTAGATATCACCAAGGGGAAGTGCAAGTCACAAGAACCATAACTCTACCTGGCTTTTTTTTAATTATTCCCAATTGTTGTTTTTCAAATTTGATTTTGTTTCAAATCTCCTATAGTGTGACAGTCTTTTCAGAACCTCATGATAACAAGAAAGACACCAGGGGGCCGTTTTACTTAAGTCCTTAAGATCGCTTTTTTCGTAGGTTTTTGCGTACGTTCAAATTTTAATCGTAAGTGCGTCTTACTAAATATGTTCGTAACTAAGATTAACGTAACTTTTGCGTAAAGTTACGTTCAGAAAAACGTGGCGTAAGTAGGATCGTAAGTCTTTAGAATAGTGAAATTGGACATTTTCACAGTTTGGCATTGTATCAACTATCTATTTCTAACGACGTTTTGGTAAATTTCAGTAAATGATCAAGTTATAACAAAATTAATAAATAATAATAGCAACAAAAGTGATTTTTCTTTCGGTTCTTCATACATTGTGAGTTTGGCAAGTTCCGTAAGCTTGATCCTTTACCTTACACACGAGAAATAAACTAAAAAATGAAAACGAAACAGTCTAGCTAAAGAATACATGGATAATAAACGATTTTCTCCTTTTACCAAAATATTTCTTCTTTGAAAAATAAGCAGGCCAATAGAAATTTACTTATCTTCCTATTGTAACATTGAATCGTCGTCTACTTTTCCTTTAAACATGATCAGTCTAAGGTTTTGTCTATATTTCTTCCTTAAAGTTCATTCATAAATATCGGTGTCTAGACGAAATAGTGTATTGATTTCTTTGAATTCGTTGTATTTTGTGCGTCATGATTACGTCAATCATTACTACGTGACGTCACATTTTATGAGAATTTAGATAAGTCGGTATTACAATTACACCGGTTAGATATCTCTATTATGGTTCTAGATTTCTTCCACCTCGACAAATTAAAGTATACTGTTTTTATTTTTCAATTCATTATTTTTAAGGTGAGGTTTGTGCGTGAAATATTGAAAGAGATATAAATCGACGTGCACTATTATTGTATTCTCCTTTATCACAGATACGACACAAATATACTTACGTCTACGATAAACTTACGCAAGTTTAGTAAAACGCACTTAGGATTTACGTAAGTTTTGTCGTAAACGTAAAGTTACCAAAATTCTTACGAAACTTTAGTAAAACGGCGCCCAGAACCATAAGTTATCATTGTGAATTGTTACTCTTTCTTGAAATTAGACTTAAATTTTAATCCCCTTCCCCAGTCAAAAACCAGAAGTGTTACGGGCGTATTTTGTGACAATTTGCCACCTTGTTTACCAATCATCTGTTCCAGAGCTGCTATAAACCATGCACTTTGTTGTACGAGTACCAATGCTTTCTTTCTCGCTTATATAATATCGCTAAGTTTGTAATCATCTTCTACAAAACAGTGAGCCAACTTATTTAACTAGCCTTACCTTTTCCCACAAAAATAATTTAGATTGGTCCAAGTTAGATGTTTTAAGTTGATGAAAATTTCAGTCTTTGTCTCTTTATGTAGAAAGCATCGTGGTTGACGAAAAAAATTTTTTCACAAGCATCATACACAACATTAAAAATCTTGGGTGGGGAGGGTTACTATCGATGTACTAAGCTATGCTATTGAAGCGACTCTCTACCAGATTTTCAGGAAAATTTGATTTAGGAAAAGTTTCCGCTATTATAATGATTATTAATGTCTTTTTCACGAAAGCTGTGTTTCTTCGTGTTAATTTTTTTAAATTCAATTGCACATTACAATACTCCCTACTTTGTCACATTGGAATTTAACAGCCGATGTCTTTAGGTGAAGTCGATAACGCCTGAATTGCTAGCGAAAGTCAATGACGTTGTTGTCAAGTCATTGAAACCACAAATAAGGTAATGTTAGGTGAAATCGAAAGATAATGTATTCACCCGCTGAACTCCGGTTCAATTTGGCTTATACTTCGTTGAGTGGTGTAGCGTACGCCTAATATTCTAGCGTCTTTTCTTTCATCAATTAAAGTTATGAAGTCATTTTCATTTCAAATTCAGCTTAACCCCTTTCTTTCAAATGTCTGAAAGCATTAAGGTTAGGAATTTGAAAAAAAAGACAACGTTTTTCATCAATAATCTGTAAAATTAAATCCGATGCATTGCGAATATATCAAATTAGATCAAATTTGTGGTGACTTGAGTCGATTTAACACAAGGTGGCAAATGGGAAGCCATTTAAAGAATGCAAGCTATTAATAGCTGCTGCTTTAATAACTGTGCCTTCATTTGAACTTCAAATATTTAGCTTATATTATTTTTCTATTTGAAGAGGATCAGAATTCAAACTATACCTAAGGTAGAAAGACATCAATTGATTAGCAGTTTGTGTGATGAAACTGTATTTTGCAGTCTTTTGTGGGCAAGTGCTTCCTATATTCAGTATATTATAAATAAAAGCAACTGATTTGTTTTTCCAATCATTTACATGAGAAAGAATAGGAAATATGATGACGACTGGTGTATGATCTGCCTCCTGCACAAGGAAAGCAGATCAGCAAATTCACCTTTGTTGATTGTCACACCATCTTCTTGCCACTGAGTTAGAGGTAATTGACCTGGAATTGGTCGAAGTATTTTTTAACAAATTTACCAGAATTTTCCCCAAATGTGATACGTTTTATATGAGAAATGGTTTGGCTTCTCTATTAAGAAATACAGGGCTTAATATTATTCCGAACAAACTTTATCCCATTTTTGTCTCATTTTTTTTTCAAAATTACATTATGGTGCTTTAAGAGATGGAAATCTCTTATTAACCTTTCTCTTCTTCTCAATCTAATTATTGTTACCCACTGAGGAGTTGTAAACACCTTGACATTTCTAATTACAGTTTCAATGGAGTATGTGGAGTCATTCTCATTAAATGTGTTGCCTTTGCCGTAATCATTTTGAATTACGGATGGTAAACCGAATCTATTCAGGCAATACCGGTACATTGTGACGAGATATTTATTTATATTTTGGTGCAGATCAATTATCACTGAAAAACCTGAAATTGTGTTTAGCGTGTGAATATTGCTAGTATATAAAGTCATCCACGACAAGAAACACTTTCGTTCCAGATACAGTAGCAACCATCTTTATGTGCCATGTTATAAATAGAAAAAATGAAAGTATTGACGCCTTTTATAGTTCATACTATTTTTAAAGCTTTCTGTGGTCATATCTACCACTTGTATTCCCTGAATCTTAATCTTGTCTGCCTGTTTTATCTCTCACTTTTTTTTTTATTTACTTATACGCTCGTCATAGCGCAGTCGGTAGCGCGTCAGACTCCTAATCTTCAATCATGGGATGTCATTGGTTTGATCCCCGGAGGCGGCACATATTCTTTCCGACATTTGTCTCTCAAAAATGGGTGGATAATCGTAAACCTAAGTGGGATAGAAGCTGGAGTTAAACCCCATTCAATCAATCAATCAATCAATCAACCAATCAATCACCTCCAGTTTTATTAGGCCTCGTTTGTCATCGTAACAAAATGTCATACCGAGAAGTACTAAGAAACTGATAAAGTATGCAAAAAGGCCTTGCGTTATTCTCATTCACAATAACTACCCCTTCACTGTCAACATCTGCAATGAAGCTAGTAATATGGTCAATACTGCTGTACACAGATTCCACTGTACTTATAGTTTAAAAAAATAAGCACTGTCGTTTATTTTGGAAACTGCTTTTCCTTCTTTATTTCTATGTAAAATCAGGGATCGCACAGAAAAGGGCTAATTTTCGGAATAATGTAATTCTTTGAAGTATTTTGGTAGAGGGTCAATAGATGATGATCCCTAACAAATATCAAAGCTCAGGGCCATATAATCTGGGAGAAGATGATTTTTAAAGTTTTCCTTCTTTATTTCTATGTAAAATCAGGGATCACACAGAAAAGGGTTATTCTTTAAATTTCTTAAGTAGAGGGTCAATATATGATGATGTATACCAAATATCAAAGAACTAGGCCTTATGGTTTAGGAGAAGACGATATTTAAAGATTTCCATCTTTATTTCTATATAAAAACAGAGATCACAAAGAAAAGGACTAATTTTCAAGATATGGTAATTATTTGAAGTTCGAAAGAAGAGGGTCAATAGATGATGAAAATATCCAAACATCAAATTTCTAGGCCTTATGATTTGGGAGAAGATTTTTAAAGTTTTCCTTGCTCATTTGTATGTAAAATAAGGGAACGCACAGAAACGGACTAATTTTCAGAATACAGTAATTCTTTGAAGTTCTAAAGTAGAGGGTTAATAGATGATGATATATACCATATATCAAAGCTCTAGGCCTTATGGTTTTGGAGAAGACGATTTTTAAAGTTTTCCTTCTTTATTTCTATGTAAAATCAGGGATGGCACAGAAAAGGGCTAATTTTCAGTATACGGTAATGCTTTGAAGTATTTCGGTAGAGGGTCAATAGATGATAATTTGTACCAAAAATCAAATCTCTAGGCTTTATGGCTTGGGAGGAGAAGATTTTTTAAGTTTTTCACTCCGTTGCCATGGCAACCAGAGTTCTCCATGAATTTCAATTCTTTGAAGTATTTTGAAAGAGCATGACCTAAGGATGATTTCTGTGAAGTTTGGTCGAAATTCCAAGTTTAGTTTAGGTGGAAAAGATTTTTTTGTAATTGTGAACGGACTGATGGACGTACGGACGGACGGACGGCGGACGATGACCAATCACAATAGCTCACTCAGAGCACTTTGTGGTGATCTAAAAATGTACTATTCAACTAGGGAATGTTCACTGCCGATTCTAAGTTCATGAACAAAAATACCCTGGGGAAATTTGTACACCAAATAATAGGTTAGTTTAACAATCTTTGCTAGTGACAAATAGGATTTGCTGAACCAAGAATCTTGCCTGGTAGAATGTTTTTTACCACATTTCCAGACAATGCCGTCTTTGCTGTAAGATCTGTCAACTTTTAATGTTATACGTCCCTTTCAACAGTTTTGACAATGGGCCTCCGAATTTTCCCAACAGCTTCGATTCTTCTAACCAATTTCTTTAATTTGTTTCTTCTCTACAAATTTCATTAATATCATCATAATTTATCATCATATTGTGTTTTGAAATGTTACTTATTAGAAAAAAAGATGATCTTTTCACTCGTGGGGATGATTTGGCTCAAGGTCACACATAAGTACAATAGACTCGTTACCAAACAACAAAATTTTAAACAAGTCCAAATTAAAAGCTGTTACAGATGCAGTTGGTGGAATTGTAACCCTTGTCATGCTGAACCCAGAATAGTCCGGTATTGGTGCAGATGTAGACCAAGATCAGCCTGCACATAAGTGAACAACAAATTCTATCAGTGCTTTCAGCCCTTGATTTTACAGCAATTCAGTAAGCTTATTATAAGGTTATTATACAGCATGACCAGAGTTACTCCAATCTCTTTGTGAAGTAAACAAGAAATTGATTGTAACAAGCTTGTAGCAATTTCTTCATTTCCCATATTGCTTTCAAAACCATATTTTCTTGAGATCGTCAAAAAGGGGAGAATATGTGGAACTTGAGCGCCTGATTCTCTCCTAAGGCCTGAATTTACTTATCATTGCTGAGAATTTGGTTGAAAACCATCCTGCAGATTGTAGGTTTTCACTGTTTACCTTATATGGAAATTAGCCCCCGCCAATTAAAACAATGTTTACAGCCAAACCAATCTTTTTTTTACAAATCTAATAAGGGGTCGCCAAAGGATAATTCCAGTGAAATTTGATTGAAATCCATCCAATGGTTTCACGGAAAGAGATTTTCAAAGCTTTCACCATAATGGAAATAAGCATCCGTCCATTAAAGCCATGTTTTCCGTCTTATCAAAATTCTTTGAAGGAATCTGATAAAGGATCACCCAAGGATCACTCCAGTGAAATATGTTTAAAATCCACCAATTGGTTTCTGAGAAAAAGATTTTCGAAGTTTTCATTATATATGGAAATAATCCCCAACCCATTAAAGCCTTATTTTTCATCCAATCTTAATTCTTTGATAAAGGGTTACCCAATGAGCATTCCTGTAAAATTTGGTCGAAATTCTATCAGTTAGTTTCTTAGTAGAAGTTTTTTTTAAAGATTTCACAGTATATGGAAATAAGCCCCGCTAATTCAAGCCATGTTTTTCATTCGATCTTCATTTTTTGAAGGAATCTGATAAAGGGTCACCCAAGGATCATTTCTGTGAAATTTGGTTGAATTCTGTTCGGTACTTTCAGGGTAGAAGATTTTTAAAGTAAAAGTTTACAGAAGGACAGATGCATGGGCGGACGTATGCACGACGGTCACAACGCCATGACAATAGCTCTATGGCTTTGGGCCAGTAGAGCTAAAAATGGGTTAAGTAAAATACAAAGAAATCCATTGACAGATTACCACTGTTAATAAAAAAAAGTAAACTGACCAATTATATTATCGATTTAGACTGGAATTGCAATGATGACGCTGGACATTTGTGTCAAATATTTTGTTGGTTGGCGACTTAAACCTTTTATTTTTTTCAAAATCTTAGACCTGTCCAATTCAAAGGTTTTTGCAATCCAAGATTTAATTTGAAAAAATAATCATTCAGTAGGGTAAAAAATATTGTGGGAATAGAAGAAACAAAAACCTGTGATTGAACAGGAAAGGAATACATATTGTTACTACCGGTACAATAACCCATTACCAGACAAAATTCTAGACTGATCCAAATTCAAAGAATATGGCAGACGACAATCAATTCATAATTAATGAAACTTTGAAAATCTATATTCTTTTGGCATAGAAACATTGTGGTCAAACTGCACAGTGTGATCAAAACTTTTTTCCCAGAATTCAACTTTGTTACTTCTAACAGAGGATATTTTTTATTGTATTGAGGTATGATAAAGCAAAGCCTAATCACACAGATTCATATAGAACTGCGATTAGGTTTTCAGTTTCAAACCTCAATGAAACAAAATAAATATTTTCCTTCGTTTGTTACAATTTGATATGAAGTATAGGTAAGGAATACTAAGACATGACTTAATTGAGATGTTATTTAGGCAGAACTAAAAAAAGGTACTGACTGACCTTCTAACACCACTTTCAACATTTCTTCAGTTACGTTCAATTATGTCAAGAAGGCTGGTTCACCTAACCATGGCTTCAGGTCAATTTTCACACCAGTATAACCACAACATTACATCCTAGCTGCAAGCTGCATATCTAACTTTTGACTGGCGAGCCTGTCCTTATCTAATGATCCAATAGGGTCAACTCCACTCGGGAATTACTTCCGGGTGATTGTACCCTAAAAATAGTCCATTAAGAAAATTTGATCTCCTCCTTTAGTAATGCTGTTTTAACGTTTAATCAACAGCAAGTTGCTTGATGTTAGGTTCTGCAGAGTGAGAGATCACAGCTGAATGTCATGCATGTGATTCAAAGCTTTAATCAGGGAACTATTTCCTTGTAGAAACTGACATTTGAAGGAGGTACCCTACAAGACTTTCACTTCCAGCCTAAACAATTTCATGGGTTGATGTGCAGAATGAAGATTTTCGAAAAAACTTTATCCCTAATGATACCATTTTCCTGGCCTGTAATTCAAGATCAAAGACCGCTCTTTAAGACGGACTAAGATTTAAGGCCCAACGAAACTTTTGGGAGGAGCTACAGATTGCGAAAATGGGCCCTTTTTGCTCTTTATTTAATGAGGCAAAAACGGACAGAAGCGTAACCAATATTGGAGAGCATCATTGATGGGATAGGTCCACCAGTCTAATTCCATTTATGGTTACAGGGAACTATTCCATTTTCCATAGGCGACCATTATAAGAAAATAGCAAATAGCTCATCTTCAAAAATTGCAAGGGAGTCAAACCATATATCAAATTCAAGAACAATCATTCATCTGTCAAAATAACTGAATTTTGAAATGGAATGATCCCTTTTATCAATGAGTTATTACATCATTTTTAAGATAACCCTCTCCCCGCAGCTCATTTTACTTCATTTTTCGAAAACTACCTTAGGGTATAGAAACCGCCCCTCAAGGGCCGAAATGCATTGAAATGTTGTCCTTCTTGCTCCTGAATTATTAAAAGAGTATCAATTGATCGGATCAAATCGTTAGATTTCGTCTTGATATTTTATGGACCAATCAGAGGTCACTTTGATCTTTGTCTACATGCCCGGACTTTCCCTATACAATATGTGACAGATGGCTTGAAACTGTATTAATTCCCTGTAACCTTTACGTGCATTATTTATAATTTTAACATTGGTTTGAGATAAATGACCCACAACACAATGGATTTTGTCAAAACAATTTGTTTGTTTAAATGGAGTTTAACAACACTTTTAACAGTATTTCAGTCATATTGCAGAGACTGGAGTACCTACATCCTTTCCAAGTCTCCAGCTGCTCATTCCACTTAGGTTTACGTTAACCCATCCATTGTCCAAAAGGATATTTGCCGCGACCAAGGATTGAGCCCTGGACCATACCACTGAGAGTCCTATGCGCAGCCACTGCACAATGGCTTCGGCATTTTTATCAGAGAGGTGAAAAGCACAGTGAAACATGTAGAAAAGTGTCTCTCTTACACATGTCTTGTCATGGTCTATGTGTCATATATAGCAATTTGTCTATGAGGATTTTATAATTTTTCTTTTTTGTAATCAGTTAAGAACCCCGCCAAACTTCGGAGTTGAGATTATCCATTTTAGTTATTATATCATTTTAATTTTCTACTTAGATCCCACAGTATTTGCATGAAAATAAAAGACAACTTTAATAAATTGCTACTTGCTGCCACTTACCAATCTTTGATGTACAGTTAAAATTAATACAAAGCAATTGTTGAGTAATACTCAATTTAGTAGAAACTAGAGCTTTTTGTACGAGGTGACTTGATACCCCAATAAGAGCCTTCCTTGATAAAAAGGTCCAAGGTTAAGCTGAGATAACTCTTTGGCCAGGGGGAGTTGAGACTTCAAAATTGTGTTTTGAAACACTTCATTTTGTGATGTATGTATAAAGTTTAATTAGTTTTGACGCAAATTCTAAGGAGGAGTTCACAACACAAAACAACTTGCATTTTTGTACACACCTTGAGAAATATGTTCAAGCTCAAGCTGAGATAATTCTTCAACTAGGGGAAGTTAGGACTTCAAAATGGTGTCATGTAAAACTTACCTTTGTGATAAAAGTATGTATAAAGGTTTATTAGTTTTGCTGCAAAATTTTCAAAGGAGTTAAAGTCACAATATTACTTAAATCTTTATCTATAGACAGACGGAGAGACATACAGCTTGGACAAATATTTGTTTAGGGGGGTATAAAAAGTTTTATAATATCATGGCCTGATACAAAAATCTGGCTTCTAATAGTAACAACATGATAGTAAATATTCAAAAAATATTTCATCAAACTAATGAAATTGCTTCCTGAATAGGCTCTTATATACAGGTAATGATTGGTAGAATGGGTTAAACACCATATTCAACAATATCTCCATATATCTCCACAACATTCAAATTTTGATCCACTAGATGCTCATCCTGCTTAGACAAACTACTTATCATTTGCTCATTGGTGAATTTAAATTCAAATGATGCTTACCACTAGGACTTTCAGCAAATATCGGAAAGAATGTTGGTCAAGCAAACGTTTATACTCATGCAAAGCGCATGAACCACAAGGCTAACCAGGTAAATATCTTACCCCAAAGTAGCAACTGCTAGTCTGTTAGGCAGGGTTTTATAGAGCTTATATAGAGGTTTATCATACACTTATTCTCCACATCAATATCTTAAAGTGGCTCTTCTAGGTAGGTTGAATTCATAACCGATTATCAGACAACAACATTTTAGACTATTCGAAAACTCAAAAGGTACAGATGACAATTTTTAGTTGATGAAATTGTAAAAATATTTTACTTTTTTGGAAGAAAACATTGTGAATAATAAAAGAAATTACTTGTATCAAGAAATTTCTTCATTTTCCTTGATGTTTTTAAAAACATTTTCCAGGAGGTGGCAAAATGCATCATTGTTTAGGAAAGGGTTAAAAAGGTAGCTGACCAAGCAGGTTTTAACCCATTCCCATATGCCAAAATTTTAGAGTGGTCCAAATTCAAAGAAGTTGCAGACGACAGTCTAAAATTTATGAAATTTTAGATTTTTTTCAACTTTCTGGATAGAAAACATTGTGTAAAATGAAGAAATTGCTTGTGACAAGCAATTTCTTTAATTTACTAATGTTTTCCCAATTGCTTTTCTTGAGGGGTGTCCAAAAGTGTCACTGTGTTTGAATGGGTTAACTGTAAAGACAGAGTCAATAAAGATCAAGCATTTCAATAATACAGAGTAAGATCCAGTCTAATTCTTCATGGTTTTCAGCTGTATAAAGTCTATGCTGTATCCACTCCATTTTCACACTAGACAGAGCCTTTAACACATCCTTGTCATGGAGTCTCGCTTCTTCCAATCCAAGTTGAAGTATCACAAACACGCGAGCATTCACAGGTGATATGTTATAAATGTTTAGTTTTAAATTATGAATCTTGCCCTTCTTTATGTCAGCTTCCACACCAATAGTATGTTCGGCAGATCTAATCAATTTTTTAAAAGTTTGGCTTATTTTGAATGGAGGGGTTTTACCAAACCTCCAATCCCATGATTTGAGTTCATTATGGCTTTTGGTTATTCCTGGGTATAGAGATTCATCTAAGGGGTTGACAAACTGTATGTTTCTTTCCTGAGATAAAGATTGAAATAGATCATAAATATTCTGATGACAAAGGAAAAAGGAAAAAAAGAAAAAGATGTACAGCAAACAACGAATCCAGGACTTAAAACAAGAGGGCCAGAATGGCCCTAAAATCGCTCACCTGACTAATGTAAGATGATTCAAAATTTTGCCAACACTTTTGAAAAGGGTCACCCAATGAATATTCATTTAAATTTAGTTGAAATTTGCCCAATGGTTACTGAGGAGATGTTTAAAAATTTCAAAGTAAAAAAACTGTCCCGCCCTGCCACGCCCATATTTGGGTGTAAATCAAAATTCTGCAAACACCTTTTGAATAGGGTCACCAAAGGAACATTCATGCCAAGTTTGGTTGAATTGGCCAAATGATTACTGAGGAGAAGATATTTAAAGATTTCTAAATAAAAAACTGCCCCAACCTGCCACGCCCATATTTGGGCATCAATTAAATTTCACAAACAACTTTTGAAAAAGGTTCACCAAAGGAACATTCATGCCAAGTTTTGTTGAAATTGGCCCAATGCTTACTTAGGAGAAGATATTTAAAGATTTCTAAATAAAAAACGGCCATGCCCATGTTTAGGCTTCAATCAAATTTCCTAAACATGATTTGAAAAGGGTCACCCAAGGAACATTCATGTCAAGTTTGGTTGAAATTGGCCCAGTGGTTACTGAGGAGAAGATGTTTAAAGATTTCAAAGTCAAAAACTGCCCTACCCTTCCAAGCCCTTATTTGGTCATCAATCAAAATTCTAGACGACTTTTGAAAAGGGTCACTCAAGGAACATTCATACCAAATTTGGTTGAAATTGGCCCAATAGTTACTGAGGAGATGATGTTTAAAGATTTCAAAGTCAAAAACTGCCACGCCCATATTTGGGCGTGAAACCAAATTCTGCAAACAACTTTTGAAAAGGGTCACCCAAAGAACATTCATGCCAAGTTTGGTTGAAATTGATCCAATGCTTACTGAGGAGAAGATGTTTAAAGATTTCAAAGTCAAAAAAGTGCCTGACCCTGCCAGGCCCATATTTGGGCATAAATCAAAATTCCAGGAACAACTTTTGAAAAGGGTCACCAAAGGAAGATTCATGCAAAGTTTGGTTGAAATTGACCCAACTGTTACTGAGGATAAGATGTTTAAAGATTTCAAAGTAAAAAACTGCCACTCCCATATTTTGGCATAAATCAAAATTCTGCAAACAACTTTTGAAAAGGGTCACCCAAGGAACATTCATACCAAATTTGGTTGTAATTGGCCCAATAGTTACTGAGGAGAAGATGTTTAAAGATTTCAAAGTCAAAAACTGCCACGCCCATATTTGGGCGTGAAACTAAATTCTGCAAACAACTTTTGAAAAGGGTCACCCAAGGAACATTCATACCAAATTTGGTTGAAATTGGCCCAATGGTTCCTGAGGTGAAGATGTTTAAAGATTTCAAAGTCAAAAACTGCCACGCCCGGCCATGCCCATATTTGGGCATAAATCAAAATTCTGCGAACAACTTTTGAAAAGGGTCACTCAAGGAACATTCATACCAAATTTGGTTGAAATTGGCCCAATAGTTACTGAGGAGAAGATGTTTAAAGATTTCAAAGTCAAAAACTGCCACGCCCATATTTGGGCGTGAAACCAAATTCTGCAAACAACTTTAGAAAAGGGTCACCCAAAGAACATTCATGCCAAGTTTGGTTGAAATTGATCCAATGCTTACTGAGGAGAAGATGTTTAAAGATTTCAAAGTCAAAAAAGTGCCTGACCCTGCCAGGCCCATATTTGGGCATAAATCAAAATTCCAGGAACAAGTTTTGAAAAGGGTCACCAAAGGAAGATTCATGCAATGTTTGGTTGAAATTGACCCAACTGTTACTGAGGATATATGTTTAAAGATTTCAAAGTAAAAAACTGCCACGCCCATATTTTGGCATAAATCAAAATTCTGCGAACATCTTTTGAAAAGGGTCACCCAAGGAACATTCATACCAAATTTGGTTGTAATTGGCCCAATAGTTACTGAGGAGAAGATGTTTAAAGATTTCAAAGTCAAAAACTGCCACGCCCATATTTGGGCATGAAACTAAATTCTGCAAACAACTTTTGAAAAGGGTCACCCAAGGAACATTCATACCAAGTTTGGTTGAAATTGGCCCAATGGTTCCTGAGCCGAAGATGTTTAAAGATTTCAAAGTCAAAAACTGCCACGCCCGGCCACGCCCATATTTGGGCATAAATCAAAATTCTGCGAACAACTTTTGAAAAGGGTCACCCAAGGAACATTCATGCCAGGTTTGGATGAAATTGGCCAAATGGTTACTGAGGAGAAGATGTTTAAAGATTTCTAAGTCAAAAACTGCCATGCCCTGCCACGCCCATATTTGGGCATAAATCAAAATTCCACGAACAACTTTTGAAAAGGGTCACCCAAGGAACATTCATGCCAAGTTTGGTTGAAATTGGCCCAATGGTTACTGAGGAGAAGATGTTTAAAGATTTCTAAGTCAAAAACTGCCACGCCCTGCCAGGCCCATATTTGGGCGTAAATCAAAATTCCACGAACTACTTTTGAAAAGGGTCACCTAAGGAACATTCATGCCAAATTTGGTTGAAATTGGCCCAATGGTTACTGAGGAGAAGATGTTTAAAGATTCCTAAGTCAAAAACTGCCACGCCCTGCCACGCCCATATTTGGGCATAAATCAAAATTCCACGAACAACTTTTGAAAAGGGTCACCCAAGGAACATTCATACCAAATTTGGTTGAAATCGGCCCAATGGTTACTGAGGAGAAGATGTTTAAAGATTTCTAAGTTAAAAACTGCCACGCCCTGCCATGCCCATATTTGGGGGTCAATCAAAAATTCGCGAACAACTTTCGAGAAGCGTCACCCAAGGAACATTCCTACCAAGTTTGGTTGAATTCCGCCCAGTGGTTACTGAGGAGAAGATGTTTAAAGAATTGTTGACGACTTCCGACGCACGACGGACAAAAGGTGATACCAAAAGCTAACCTTGAGCACGTTGTGCTCAGGTGAGCTAAAAAAAGACTATTAACTTACACAAATATTGTTTTTAAGAAATGAAGATGATATTTTTTGCCGTCATTGAGGTGATACACACCTTTGCTTGATACTGATTGATTGTGTGAAATTTGAATCAAACCAAACCAGAGTGACTGATCCACTGTTGATTCAACCAACCATCCGACCAACCAACAGCTCATGCTATATCACCCCCTCCCCTAAAAATAGTTGGGGTGTGTTAATAATGGTAAAGCAATATACACCATGTAATAGGTCCTAAATAGTACAGAGTGTTGCAAAACAGTACCCAGATACTAGCTGCATATTGCTACCGCAGGCACATTGTTATTAATCCAACATTATGACATTTTAACCCAATCCCACTAGATGACACTTCTAGAAGCCCTCCAAGAAAAAAAGCTTTGGAAAACATTGTGGAAAAAGAAGAAATTGCTTGTTCCAATGTTTTTTACTCCAAAAGCAAAACAAATCCAAAATTCCTCAATTTTTAAATTTTCGTCTGCAACTCCTTTCACTTTGGACTGGTCTAATATTTTGCCATCATGTAATGGGTTAAAGAACTATTGTATTGGAAAAATTGTGAGAAAAGGAGAAATGGCTTACAATTTAAAGGCATCCAAATTGTAAAACACTAAGGCCCTTCTGTAGCAAGTTTTGTGGAAGATTGACCTTGATAGATGAGAGTGACCTTTTCTGATGGCAATGATTTTATCAGTTGAGTATAGGTAAGAGGAACCTTCATACCAAGTTTGAGATATGAACAATTTGAAGTAACTGGTGAATATTACGTATGCAGATTCCCCCATCTAACTAATCATGCCCCCGAACCCTGTGTTGTCAAGACAATTTCAATATATACCCACAATGTAGGATTTGTATGAGAAGTATCAATTGTAATATGCCATCACCTCTCTAACCCATAACCACACAATCCCACATTTTTACGTGATGTTCAGCATTCTCTTCTTTACCAACAATATTTTCTACCTTATCAAATAAAAATTCAAAGATTTGGCTACTAATTGCTGTAATTTCTTTGAACTTGGCCTAGACTAAACTGTCTGGTTTAACACATTACCAAATGGCAAAATTTTCGAATTGATCGATAAATTGAATGGGGTTTAACACCACTTTAAACAGTATTTCAGTCATATTGCTCCAGTTGGAGCACCTAACCATGGATTCCTGGTATTTCTTACACCAGTACTACCACATTATCCTTTCTGAGCCTCCAGTTGCTCATCTTACTTAGTTTAAAAATGATCCACCATTGACGGGAGACAAATGTTGGAAAGGCCACAACCTGGAATCGAACTTGGGATCTCAGAACTGGGCGTTCTATGCAAAATCAACTGTCATGGATGTGACTTGTCCAAATTGAAAAGAGTTGTAGACAACAATTTAAAGTTAAAGAAATTTCAGATTTTTTCAATTTTCTTAGTAGAAAACATTGTGGAAAATTTAAAAATTGCATGTTTCAAGCAATTTCTACATTTTATACAATGTTTCCCTATTCTTTTTCTTGAGGGGCATCAAAAAGCGTCATGTGAAAATGGGTTTAGACTGGTGCTCTGAAGGTGTCCTCACCTGGGGAGTATTTAAGAATTGAGTGGCTATCACATCAACAAGGTTTGTAAAACTGACATCAGGTATTCTCTCCTTCAAGTTTCCCACTGGCATCCTCACACTTTCTGTGGCTTTACTGCTTATACCTGTCTGTTAAAGAATGCAAGTTTTTATTCAAATTGGGTTTATTGCCACTTTTAACAGTATTTCAGTCATATCCCTGCAGTTGGAACACCTAACCATGTATTCCTGGCATTTCTCACACAAGTTCTACCACTAGATCCTTTCCAAGCCCCTATCTGCTCATCCCACTACATTTACGATATCCCTTTGGTGGAAGACAAATGTCAAAAAGGATATTTTCCATGACCAAGGATTGAAGAATCCTAGACAGCCTGATTGTCCTTACCACTGTGCAAAGCAAAAGAATGCAAGTATCTATACCATGCGCTATGGCCCACAGTGGAAAAAAGCTTGTGATATAATTCTTTTATATTACACAGGTGCAATAACTACTGTAAAAAGAATTTAACTATTACCTCATGGCAAGATTTTGGACAGGTCCATATTAAAAGGAAATGCAGGTGGAAATTTTAATTTAATGAAATTTCAGATTTTTTCAATTTTCTGAGTAGAAAACATTGTGGAAAATTAAGAAATTGTTTGTTGCAAGCAATTTCTTCATTTTACACAATGTTTTATTGATTGCTTTTCTTGGTGGGGGGCATCAAAAAGAGTCATTGTGTGTGAGTGGGTGAAATGAGCTGAAACATAAACTAAATGCCTGTGAGTTACCGAAAAAATGACATACTGCATACGGCTTTTTATTGGTGGTATCCACTTTGAAATTTTTGTTTTTGAATTATTTGCTGGATTAATAGACAGTTACAACTGTTTTGTGCTGATCCATCAATATATGTCCCATGGAAAGGGGAGACATAATTTTAATCAAAATTTCAAAGACATTTTGGAGGGACTTTCCTGTCAAATTTGATCCAAAATTGCCAAGTTATTTAAGAAGACATTTCAAGACTTGACAGAAAAAAGACCCAAAATTCAGTTTGAACTTTAAAAGAAGACATTTATTGGCCCTCCAAGCACTCACATTTGGTTCAATATCAAAACAAGGTGCCAAATTGTCACAAGATACGCCTGTCTTACTGCTTGATGTGGACTAGGGGAGGGGATTTAAATACAGTCTTATGGAATAGAAATTTGGACAAAATTTAAGTCTGTAAAACAACAACGGGAAATAACCAGAAAAATAAGAGAAGACTTATGGTTTTTGTGCACAACACTTACTCATTGTGAGGGTTCTAATGCACTGCACTCCATAATCATGCAATGAATACATTTGCCAAGTTCCACGTCAATCAGACATAAGGTTCCACAGTTATGCCCTGAACAAAGAACTGGGCGCCTCCCGCCCAGACACCATGGGTGATCCTACCCATATGTTCAGTCCTTTCGAAAGACATATGAAAAGTACAAGTGGCCTATTTTTTTAACCACAAATGAACCAATATAAAGACTCTGAAAGGGGGACTGAAGACACAAATAACTTCATCAGGTTGCCATGTAATTCACATGCAAAATGACATGCTTCTACAGTTTTTGGTAAAAAAAACTGTATCTTTTATACATTAACAAAGTAACATTGTTTGTTTTTTGTGCAAGATAAGTTTATCTTTCATGAAGTGAGCGATAAAATCTATATTTTCATTTGTGTCTACAATTCTTGCTAAAATATAACTTTTGTTGTTGATTCAATGAAAGATAAATCAAACTTAACCCTTGTCATGCTGAATAAAATCTTCTTTCAGAATTGCTTGAAAATCAAAGGCCAATATCACTGCAGATCTGGTTTTCAAGGCCAATATTTAGTTTAGGAATTGATCTCGTGAATAATTCTGGCTTAAAAAGAACAAACAAATGGTGTAAAATAAGATCAGACTGCATATGCACAGGCTGATCTTTGTCTATGCCCTCTGCCAAAGCAGGAATATTCCTAGCTCAGCATGACAAGGTTTAAACTGAAGCAAAAAATTATCCTCTATGTCCCCAGTGACAGATGATAAAAGGTAAGGGAATCAAGTCTGCAAATAAAGAGATTAACCCATTCTCACACAATGACACATTTGGACTCCCCTGGGAAAACAATTTGGGAAACATTGTGTAAAATGAAGAAATTGCTTGTAACAAGCAAATTCTTCAATTCACACAATGTTTTCTAACCTAAAAGATGAAAAAAAAAACAATATAATTTCACAAACATTAAGATGTATCTGCAACTCTTTTCATTTAGAACCAGTCTAAAATTTTGCTGTCTGGTAATGGGTTAACAAAACTTTTCCTACCATATGTGAGGTGAGAAAGTTGGAGAGTCTATCTTTGTCCACATCATAGAGCAAGGTAAAGTGGTGGTAGGTCCGCTTTCCACTGAGCCTCGATGCTGTACCAGAGATCTGAGAATGTTTTCAGAATTAAAAATACATGTATTTACATTAACATGTGTGGCCTTTTACAAATTCATGTTAACTTTCAGACACTCTTTTAATCAATTTCTAAATGTAATAATTGCGTTAACCCATTATATGTTATACCCTATTTCAAGCAGATAGGAGAAAGATTTTGAACATCAAAGGATTCAAGGTACTGAAAACTGTGATATTTTGAACATTTAGACCACACAAAACAGGGTTTTCGTTTGACCCGAGACCTCGGGTTTTGACGCACAGAAATTAAAAAAAATGCAATTTTGACGCTTGAAAATTTGTCACTGTGCGTCATTTTGACTCTCGAAAATTATCAGCCATGCGTCAAGGGTCATCATAAGTGTGCCAAAATTATTGGAAATGGTTAAATGATTATGAAAATATACACCCCATCAAGGATAACACCAAGCTTGACTGGCAATTAACACTTCCCAGTGATGAACATGCATCGGCGATCGTCATTGACAGGTACTTGACACCTGTGAAATTAATGATGAAACCCATTTTCAGAGTTCTAATCCTACTGGAATTAACTTATTTGCTATTTCTTTAATAAAAAGCTCACAGAATATAATCAAGAAGTAAAGTGAAACCAAAGAAAATATTGCCCAAGAAATTTCATTGGTTTTCGTGCATAAAATCGGCACTTCTTTTTATAAGAAATTGAAATAATTTGATCCTCTTAGTGCTCTTGAGATTTCCAAAAACTGATTCAAACTAATAATATGTATAAATAGCTAAACTTTCCCTAAAATTTAACTTATATTGAAAATAGAATACTGTCAGATTGGAGAAATGTTTCAATCTGAGACAGAGTTTATTCTAAGGCACCTTTGCTAAAAAACATTGCTAAAAAAAAACAACAAAAAAACATACAATCACTTTTAAGGCACCATTGCTAAAAAAGTTATAAGCTTTTTTTTCTAAATTGCTCAGGGGGGATATATAGCATTTTGACTCTTGAGATTTCAATTTTGACTCTTGGAAATTTTGGCCCAAGGGTCAATGACTCTTGACTTTTGGGTACTAATGAAAACCCTGCAAAAGGTGTTGAAGAAATACATATCCTAAATTGAAAGAAGTCAAGACAACAATTTTATTTTTCAATGGGAAAATATGTGTCATATAGGGTAGAAAACGCTGTGAGAAAAGAATAAATTCCTTGTAACAAGTAATTTCTCCTTTCTTCACAATGTTTTCCTTAAGTATCTTCTTCAAGGTATTAAAAAGAGGGATTTTGTGGGAAATGGTTAAGCGGTGAGTCATTTCAGTTGTTTGAAATTTAGATATGAGAGTAATATCGCAATAAATATCTTTGGGTTTTTGATAACTTATTTTGCAGCATGAGTTTTGCATGCAGATGCCTGAATTTTGGATGTAATGTTCTAAAGGATTGAGGTTAGTGATAAACCTCAGATTAAAAAGTCACAAAGTTCCAAGTAAAATGAATGTAGAGTTACTATCCTTGATTTTTGGGTTTATGCCTATTACCAGACGGCAATATTTTAGACTGGTCCAAATTGAAAGGAGTTGCAGATGACAATTCAAAGTTAATCTTATAAATTTTCTTGGCAAAAACATTGTTGGAAATGAAGAAATTCCTTCATTTTACACATTTGTTTTCCATATTGTTTTTCTGAAGGTTGCCAAAAAATGTCAATGTGTGGGAATGGGCTAAGCTATAAACTTAAAAATTACGTTTGTTACATTGTCAGGTCTGATTGACAGGTTAAGGAACTTGAAAGTAAGCATGGCAAATTAAGCACATCATCTGCATTTTTATTTAACCCATTCCCACTCAATCCTGCTTTTTAAGCTTCTAAAGAAAAAGCTTTGAAAAACACTGTGAACAATGGAGAAATTGCTTCTACTTAAAGAGTGGGTTTGCTGCTGCTATGTCTCGGACTGACCTCAAACTTGGTGCAAAGGTAGGTATTTGGGTCCCTACCTGCATGCGCAAAATCGCGCCCACGGATGCTCTGGTTCCAATCCTAGGTTGGGGTAAAATGGTAGATATTGGTGTAAGTGTGGGTTATCTAAAATACCTTTGAGACTCTTGATTAAGAGGGCCACATTTAGAAGTCTCAATGATCCAACCTAAAGCATTAACCCATTTCCAGCCAAAAAGCTTTTAGATTGGTCCTTATTGAAAGTTGTTGCGGAAGACAATTTTACATTGTTGAAGTTTTGAAACTATTTGTGTGTGTGGGTGAAACATTGTGGAATATGAAGAAATTACTTATTACAAGCAAAATCTATATTTCCCACAATGGTTCTATAGCTTTTTTCTTGAGGGGCGTATAAAAGCAAGATTGTGTTAAAATGTGTTAAAGAAAAACCTGATAAGTACTTTAAACTCATCATCAAGGACAATGTCTTCCCGTTTGTTTATCGTTAAATTGACGTTCCAACGAGACTTGATGGCGTCCACCACAAGCTGTAAATTCTGTTTTCTGTTATAAAGTTGTGTCTTCATCAGGAAGGAACAGTTCAGATTGCCTTCATCATGGTACACACAGCCACCTTTAATTGCAGATTGTAACTGTCAATCAAAAATGGATTGACACAGTCAGATCATATATTTAGTCAAGAAAAGTATGTTGACCTCCGACATTCATGTAAAGCATATTTATTGGTTTGAGGACCTAAAGCAGCTCTTGCACAGATTATGGATGGAAAAATTTTACCCTCCATTTTCAAATCTCTAACTGTAATGCATTCAGAAAAGGGCAAAAGGTGACTAAGCTGATTTTGTAATGAAAATGACTGTTTAAAAACTTAAAAAAAAAGAAGAAGAAAAACAAGAGGGCTAAAATGGCCCTAAATTGCTCACCTGAGTTGAACCTCTTGAATGTTTTATTTAATTTCATTGATGACAGTTGATTGGGCAAAAATTGTTGCCTCTAGAGTGCATACAAGGTTTTTCTAAGATTTGACCCTGTGACCAGATTTTGACCCTAGTTGACCCTCACAACAATCATTCTGATCAAATTTCAGGTTGATGGGGCAAAAAATGTGGCCTCCAGAGTGCATGCAAGGTTTTTCTAAGGTTAGACCCTGTGACCTAGTCGTTGACCTCAGTTGTCCCAGTTTCGAACTCGCGCAAGAATTCATCAAGGTAACCATTCTGACGAATTTCAGGTCAATTGGGTAAAAAAATGTGGCCTCTAGAGTGCATACACGGTTTTTCTAAGATTTGACCCTAAGACCTTTTTATTGACCCCAATTGACCCAGTTTCAAACTCGTACAAGATTTCACCAAAACAATCATTCTGAATTAATTTCAGGTTGATCTGGCAAAAAATGTGGACTCTAGAGTTCAAACAAGGTTTTTCTAAAATTTGACCCTGTGACCTAATTATTGACCCCAGTTGACCAAATTTCGATCTTTTCGAGATTTCATAAAGACAATCATTCTGACCATTTTTCAGGATGATTGGGAAAAAAAAGTAGCCTCTAGAGTGCATACAAGGTAAATGTTGATGACTGACGACCAACGTCACACGACGAACATCCACCTAATCACAAAAGCTCACCTTTAGCACCTCATGCTAAGGTGAGCTAAATAAGAGGCCCATGAGGGCCTGAGATGCTCTATTAGTAATCAAGTTTTCTGTTAGAGAAATCTGATATTCAAGGAAGTTAATTACTCAGAAGAAAGCATAAAGGATAAAAAATTGGACTTTATTATTTTGAGCAACAATCCTCATGGCCCCTTTTCCTCTGTTTCATGGCGTATTCACTCCATTTCCAAAAGGAAGTTACCTAATGACCCTACAATCATCCTGTGAAATTTTCATCAGAATCCGACAATAATTGTGGACTTTTATTACATAAACAGGGTTGTTTTGAATGAAAATCCATAAGGCCCCTTTTTCTGTTTTCTGATGGATCAATTTCATTTCCAAAAGGAACTTTCCTTACAACCCTACAATTGTCCTGTGAAATTTCAAAGACAATCTGATAATGATTGTGAACTTCATCATATACACAAGAATGTTTAGTATGATAATCTGTAAGGCCCCTTTTCCTGTGTTTCAAATGCCATAATTATTCCGTGTCTCTTTGAAGAGAATCAGATAAAGACTGTTGAATATATTGTGTTAACAAAGATATTAAAATTAAGTTCTCATGAGACCCCTTTTTCCGTGATACTTTATTGTTGGTTTCATCATTCTGTGAAAGTTTAAAGTGAATCCAATGAAAAATGGGGACTTCATTATGTAAACTAGAATATTTAAAAAAATAATTCATATGGCCCCTTTTTACATGATACTTGACGGATATCACACCCAGTTCTGAAAAGAACCAATCATTCTATGAAATTTTGAAGTGAGTCCATTGAAATCAAGGGACATCATTGTGTTAACTAGGGTATTAAAGAAAGTTTTTCATAAGGCCCCTATTCATGTGACACTTGCAAAAATCAGATCCACTGTCAAAATCAACAAATGTAATGATGGTACAATCAATCTGTGTAATCTGTGGAATTCATTGTGTTAATGAGTTTAAAGTGAAATCTTCATAGGGCCCCTTTTCCCATGATACTTTACAAAACAAACCAAATATCAAAAGGAACAATTCTAATGAAGGTACAATCATTCTGTAAAAGTTAAGGAGAATCGATGAAAACAGTGGACTGAATTGTTTCAAGAATTTTTTGTAATAAAATTTTCATACGGCTCCTTTTCTCATTAAACATAACAAATCAGACCCAATGTACAAAGGAACAAGTCTAATGATAGATAGTTTGAAGTCAATCAGGTGAAATCTAGGGCCATGATGTGTAAACAAAGATTTTTTCATTAAATTTTCATAAGGCCCCTTTTCCCGTGAAACTTGATGGATCAAACCCACTGCCAAAAGGAACATTCCATTTAATGGTATAATGATTCTGTGAATATTTGAAGAGAGTTTGTTGAAAACTGTGGAATCTAGTGTGTTAACTAGGATTTTTTAAATCAAATTTTCGTAAGGCCTCTTTTCCCGTGTTTCTTGACGGATCAAATCCAATTTCAAAAGGAACAATTGTTTTGATGGTAAAATCATTCTGAGAAAGTTTGAAGAGAATCAGATGAAAACTGTGGACTCTAGAGTGTTAACGAGAATTTTTAATGGATTTTTTTAATCAAATTTTCATAAGGCCCCTTTTCCCGTGTTTCTTGAAGGATCATACCCAATTTTGAAAGGAATAATCTTTATGATGGTACAATCATTCTGAGAAAGTTTGAAGGGAATCCGATGAAAACTGTGGACTGTAGAGTGTTAACAAGGAAATGTTAATGGACGGACGATGGCAGGACGTACACCGGACGGGAAAAGCCATCGTAATAGCCCTAGTGGCCTTCGGCCAGTAGAGCTAAAAATTGAACTAATTGTATAAATGAGAACAAATTCAAGGTCATGGTTCCCGCGCTCCAACAGTTCCAAAATTCCATAACAAGAAAGTGATTTTCCCTGACATTTTATCCACGTTTCAACCGATGTTTCCCTCTTCCTTGACAATTTTATCAAAGAATTACCATTGCTATTATGCATTTGATAGTTATAGAACTGCTGCTTTTAACCTACTCATTTTGAACAAACTAAAATTCATTATCTGCATTCCTTACAAAAAATGTAAATAGCATGTTTCTAAAGAGGTCAGATTCATTGATATTCTAATAATGTTGAACACAATTCAGTGAACAACAAAACTGAAACTAATCACAGAAACGACCATACTGCTCAGGAGGCAAAGGGCGAAAATCCCTTCAGTTTCTATAATTTTTATTAAAATAAATATCAAAATTTGAAATCAGTACATTTAGCAATTCAAGCCAAAAACATAAGAAACTGCCTTAGCTTTGAAAACTACTACAATGAAGAATTCCCTGACAGTCTGTTCAAAATTCCCTGACATTTCCCTGACTTTTACAAAATTCTATTTTCCCCTGACTTTTCCCTGACGCGTGGAAACCCTGAAGGTTCTATGGTAAAAGGTGAACAAAATTAAAATGTATATTACAGCCATTATATGGCAGCAACAATTTTAAATTATTTTCTGAAATTTGGTAGGGGGTCTACAGAAACAACATAAGTTTTAATGTTCCTATCTCAGACTTGAAAAACTTGTGTCCTTGGCCGAAAAACCCTTATAGAAATAAATAACTGAGAGCTAGCAGTTTCACATAGGTTTCTTACCCTATAACCACACAACAAACCATTTGACATACCGACAAAATTTGCAAGGCAAAGCACTTTGGGAAAAAGTGAAAGTTGCTCGTAACAAGCAATTTCTTTTTAAACCATGTTTTGTATATTCCATTTTGATACTTATTTTCTAATTCTTCTGCACTTTGAATTTTCTGCTGCAACTTCTTCAAATTTCGACCAGTACTAGCTGTTGTCGACAATAGATGGGTTATTATCAATCAGGTATTTGTAACAGAAAGGGCTAACGCACACGAAATAGCATAACTAATAAACCCCTGACCTCCACTCCTTCTCCTTGCTAGAGACACATCTGATTTCCTAATCCCAGGTACATTACACTCCACCCAGGGATTCTGGTGTCGTCCAATCACAACTACAGGCTTATTTCGCCACATCAAAAGAATTGACTCTTTTTCCAAGTCTGCTTTCTCGAAGAGCCAGTCTTCAAGTGCAAGATTTTCGAAGATGTCATCAGACTTTGACACAAGAACTTTGTGAAAAGTCTTAGAGCATGGCTGAATAGATCCTGCCGCACTGGTTATTGTTTGGAGGCTCCTAAACAGAATCCTAGATCCTTGAATCAATTTAGGCATGTTGAGCTCATCAGCTAAATTCACTCAGATGCAGAATCTGAAATGAAATGGATAAAAAATAATTACATTTCAAATCCAGGAGAGCAAATCATGGGTAAGTTGCAACACTGTTCTAAGTGTCTATACAATTTAAACCACAAATGTCAAAAGCCTGGTGCCCATACTTCCTAAATCATTTGTTTGTATGGGGTTAAATGAATGTAGGACGTTTTGGTCAGTATGTTTTGGCCAGGATATTTTGGCCACAATATTTTTCAAGGTAGGGCTATTTGGCCAAATATCAATTTAAAGGAAATATTAATAAATGTGACTATCAGTTCTTTATTTTTTCTTTCTTTCATTGTGTGAGAAAGGGGACAATTTGTTTTGAAAACTTATGGCCAAATATTTGATTGATGTTCATATATGGATTTCTTTTTCAATTCTCTTTTTTACCACAAGATTTATCCTTTTTTATCATAATTAATGTTTAAATTTGGATATTTTGCACATATTCTATTTCCTCTTTTACAACCAGGATACATTATAGGGGGACTGGGTATTCCTCTTGATTATTACCAGTATTTTGTTTGTATTATCTATAGAAGGATGAAATTTAATAATTAATTTTGCAAACTAACTTTTATCTTCATTTACCAATTTTCTATTCTTTTCTGTTTATTTATTAGTTATGATTGGTGATTGCTTTAATTACCGATCAAGATTTTATCATTAGAGTGACTAAAACTACAGCTATGATATACGAGGGTTGTTCAGGAAGTTCGTAGAATTTTTCTCTAAAATCCATATTATTTATAATTCATAGGTAAATATCAAGGTATAACCCGTATAAGTACTTAAACATACCGTGACTACATTTCCAAAAGATCATTTGAAAATATCAACAATAACCGAAATAGCAATAACCCTAGCAACACAATATCGGGATTCCCAAGCAGTCCATTTCTTAGCAATGTATAACATAGGATAAAAGATTTTACATTGTATTCTTTATACTTTCTATTGGCATCAAAATGGTGCGAAAATGTCAATTGTTAACACAACATCATGACGTCATTTCCTGCACATTTCACTATGTTTTGGTTCATTCAAACGAGCTACACAATTTTGAAAGAGATGTCAAAAAGCTGCTGACCAGAAGAGATGACGTCTACCGGAGACGCCGAATTGCGAAGTGTTGTGAAATTTTTTTGTCGTGCTGGAAAATCACCAACAGAAACGCTGAACATGATCAAATCTACTGGAAAATATAAAAAATGCAGCCCAGCTACTGTATATAAGTGGCATGCGTGTTTTAGAAGCGGACGTGATTCTATTGAGGACGATCCTAGATCAGGTCGGCCGACCGTCGTGGTGTGTTCAGTTAGGGATCGAATGAAAGACATGGTAAATTGTGATAGGAGAATTACTGTCAGGTTGATTGCAGATGAACTCGATGTTTCGGTATCCACGGTGCAAGGGATATTAACAGATGAACTGGGTATGTCTAAAGTTAGTGCGTGTTGGGTACCCCAATTGCTCTAGGAAAGTGAAAAAGAATGCCGGGTACGAGTTTCTTACCCACTACGAAACACAGGGAGGCGCATTTTTAAACAGGATTATCGCCACAGATGGGACCTGGCTGCACTACTTTGACCTAGAAACTAAGCACATGTCATCGATGTGGAAAACCCCACGTACCCCTCCATCAAAAAAGGCTTGGGTCCAAAAAAGTGCAGGAAAACAGATTTTCGTTTCCTTCATGGACCGGCACGGGATGCTATTACAGCACCAAATTCCAGAGGGCCAAACAGTCACAGAGGCATACTATTCTAAGGTAAATGATAAATAAATAAATCAATCAAATAAATAACAAAAAATGAGATATTGATTTACGCAAACCTAATGAACCGTGCATTTGTTTCTTTAGGTTCTGAGGCGGGATCTCGTTAAGGCGATGCGGAAGAAATGGCCCCACTTGAACCATGACCAAGTATTACTACACCAGGATAATACACCAGGACACCGAGCGGAACCTACACAGCTAGAGATCACTCTGTTGGGTTTTGAGGTCTTGAAGAACCCACCATTCAGTCCTGACCTCGCCCCCATGGATTTTCTTGTGTTCCAGGAGCTCAAGGCACAGTTACGTTGAAAACGGTTTGATTCAGCTGATGACCTTACTAAACAAGCCCAAGCAGTTGTCGTCATTTTCTGAAGAGTGGTATGTAAAAACGTACACTAAGTGGATAAGCAGGCATCAGAAATGCGTGGATCTTGCGGACGACTATGTGGAGAAAGTGCGACATTCGTTGCACTTAAATGACGTATGACGTTACTTATGACGTCAGCTTGCTCAAGGTATGACTAACATGCTGTTTTATTTCTGTTAGGAATTTGCTATTTAAGATACTAGAAAATTACACAGGGAATGGATAGAATAAAATCTGAAATTTGTGCCAATATATTCTATTTTATAAAACTGTGATTATAACATGTCCTTTAAAAAATTCTACGAACTTCCAGAACAACCCTCGTAATTTGAATTGATTCAATTTCTTTTTTCCTTACAATGTTTGTTGAGGTTTTTTTTCCCCAAAAGGTCCCATCTTGAAAAATAATGTGGCCAAAACGTCCTGGCCAAAACGTGTGGCCAATCGACCGTCCACCAGGTTGAACAACACTTTAAACTATTTTTATACGCCACGGGAGGCGGTCGTATATTGGCGTCGTCTTCTCCACCTGTCTGTTTGTCCATATGTACGTCCACTTTTCTTGTGAGCGCAACTCCTCTTTCGTTTCTGGCTGGATCTAAATGAAACTTGGTGGATATTATCCCCTTATTTGGTAGATGTGCATGAAGTAAGGATGCCCGCTTAAAACTTAGTATCTGGGGCTAATATAAATTGCAGCCTTGTGAACGCAACTCCTCCTAACTTTTTGTCTAGATTTAAATGAAACTTGGTCAATGTCATCACCATAATTTGTAGGTGAACATGGATCAAGGATTTTATGATTCATTGATTTTTGAAAGAGTTATGCCCCTGGACACTTAGTCTCTGGGCCCATTCAATCAATCAATCATAACGATAAGTTTGAACTTGACAATTTAAAAAGGTAGTCTGCAAATGTTTTGAATTTGGTTCTGTCAAAAAAAGTAGTGTCTACAATTATTTTCGTGAAACAGCAGCACAGTGGCGGTGTATATTGTGACTATGTCACTCTTGTTCAGTTATATAAAAACCCATAACCCTTGACTACTCTGAGAATGTTAGATGGCCTCCTCCCCCCTCACCTCAATACACAGAGCCAAGTAGGACCCCCTCGAGAGAGAGATAAAGAGAGAAATAGGTAACAGAGAGAAAACGCAAAAATTGGCTCATTAGAAGGTGTAAACTTTGCGGTCTGAGGTTAAAAATCAGAGCAACAAAACTTTGCCTATCAAATACTTGTAGTGTAGATAGTGAAAAGATGAAATGTTCTTCAAGGAGGTCTCACCTCTGATATTGTGTGATTAACCCACTCCTACACAATATCATTTTTTTAAGAAAGCCTGGAAAGCATTCCCACAATGATTTCTATTTAGAAATACGATTTTTTTAAATTTCATAAACTGAAAATCATTGTCTAATACTTAAATTCTTTCAATTTTGACTGGTCAGTCTAGGATACTCATGTCTGGTAATGGGTAACATAATTTGATGATCTAACTGTTAAACATAGCAGAAACAATATGGCAAAAAACAAATTGCTTGTAATAAGCAATTTATAATTTTATGCTTTTACATTGATAAATCAGAATGGCCTGGTGAAGTCTATTCTAAAGAGAACTAATAACATAGGGTTTGGATAAGAAAGCACAGCAGGAAAAACTGGGGCCAAGTCACCAATGGCCCCTAATTTTTGGGCTGGGCTCCTGAATTTTTGGAGAAAATGCCCATACTCCTAATGTTAAATATTGGATATTTGGCATCTGGGCCACTAGATTTAAATTGTCAGTTTTTTTTTTTTTCTGCACAGATTTGGATGGCCCCACCCAACGAATCCAAGTACTATGCCCACTGACTCCAACAGGAAGGTCAGCTTCCATATTAAATGTTGTTACTTTGAAAAATTTATAGCCATAACCAGGACACAAAAGAGAGAAATGATTGGTTAGCAACCTAAATCTCATAACCATAGCTTAATTTAGTCCAGGTTTTAGTCCACATTTCAGTCCTTGGAATGCAATAATTTTGTCTGACTGGTCGCATGCAAAAATGAAATATTTATGTTACATCCAAAATTGAGACTATAGCTTGAATAAGCTGTAATTACTACATTCAATTTACCAAACCAACAAAAATGCTTCACATAAACATTTACAAATGTCAGAGTTAAATGTTCACTTCTGGCCTAAAGGAATGATTTGATTGGTTGATTGATTCTTTTATTGAATGCCACAATTGGTTAATTGATGCTCTAGATCTGAAGAAATCAGTTTTAATCAATTTCACCCAATGTCTCCCTTTCAAAAATGCATTCCAAGCCATTTTTTCTGATAGGCGTAAAAATATGAGACTGTGTGGGACTAGGCTAAAGAGGGAAAGTGTATTTTACAAGACATTCAACGCAGAAGTTTTTTGCATTCTCCCCAGCCTCATACAATTATTGGTGGGAGAAAGCTACTAGTTTTATTTAAATCTGATAACAATATATCGCGTTTGAGGTTTACTCCCATTTCGTCTCCTCCCATTTCTACAAATTTGCGCACTAGTCCCATTTCGTCTACCCCTGTTTTGCGCAGGAGTCCCAATTCGTCTACATTTTAGATTTTAGTCTTTTTTATGGTTTTGAATTATTATTATGCTTTTTCTTACCTAAGAATTTGAAATCTACATTTTCTACCAATATTTGTATAAAATATTGGTATTTGTTGCCGATATATTTCACACATTTTCAGACTATGTAGTAGACAAAATGTTAGGTGTTGAGAAGATGGATTACCTGTATGGCATTTGTTTTTTTGCCTTTTCACACCTGTACCTATTGGATTTAAATCTCATTTATAACGGCATTATGCTTTAAAAGATAGAAATATAATGACAAATGGAGGTTTACAATCACTAGAATAATATTAACATTGAAAGTTATTATGAAAATTTAAAGAAATTTGGCAATACAGTAAATTTCTTTTCTTTTTATAATACTTCAGTGTTATTGAAATAAATTCCAGTTGTAGACAACAAAATCATAGTCTTTTTGTCAGAATAAATTATTTATATTTCTTTCATTAACACAGATTTTATTCTATAATTTCAATATAACATTTAAAAATTTATTATACAAAAAGCTGAAAATATTTTGTAATTCTTCTTAACCCATTCCCACATGGTGAAATGTTAGACTGGTCCAAATTGAAAGGAGCTGCAGACGACAATTTCAAGATGATGGAATTTTGATTTTTTTCGTCTTTTGGGATAGAAAACATTGTGGATAATGAAGAAATTGCTTGATCCTAGCAATTTCTTCATTTTCCACAATGTTTTCTAAAGCTTTTTTGTTGAGGGGCGTAAAAAGGAGGGATTGAGTGGAAATGGGTTAAAATAAGAAACCATTGTAGACAAATTGGAACAGTAGACGAAATGGGACAGTAGACGAAATGGGACTCCTGGCAAAAAAAAAAAATACTGTAGACGAAATGGGAGTAGACGAAATGGGGTGTTACCGCGTTTGAATCGATGATCACACATTCTTTCTCTATAACTTTGTAATTTATATCATCTCATTCTGAATAGAACAATTTGATTAAAAAAATGAACTTCATGTTACACAATGAAAGAATCTGATGGGAATTATGCTGTCATTGACTCTGTTCAGTGTGAGAAAGATCTTGGGATCACCTTCGACCAACATCTAGATTTTGACCAACATATTACAACAATTACAAACAAGGCGCAGAGAACACTTGGATTGATACGCAGATCTTTTGAGTGTTTGGATAAGGATATGTTCCTACCACTTTACAAGACCCTAATCAGACCCATCCTGGAATACGGTTCTAGTGTATGGTCCCCGTACCAGAAAAGACACATCAAGTTGATAGAAGACATTCAAAGGAGAGCCACCAAACTAGTGCCAGAAGTAGCCCATTTGACATACCAGGAAAGATTGTTGAAACTAGGATTAGTTAGTTTGGAGTACAGGAGAGACAGAGCTGATATGGTGCAGATTTACAAATCATTACACAACTTGGACCAATTGAAGTGGGACAATATGTTTTCCTTGGCTCAGGATGACCTGAGAGGACATTACTTAAAGTTCAAAACCAAGAAGTGTCATCTCAACATTAGACTGAATACTTTTACATTCCGATCGGTTTCTTTTTGGAACAATTTAAGTGACGAAACCAAATCTGCCGATAGTGTCAATCAGTTTAAATCAAGGTTAAACGCTGAGAATTGGAACATTAAGAAATTTAAACCGTCTTGTTATGCACTCTGAGACGAACATGGTCACTTTACACGTTAGAGAAGTTTACCAAAACAGTTTATCAGAGGGGTCACGACAGATTATATCTTCTATATTGACCCTACGATCCAGGTATCCAGGTATCCAGGTATGAAGTTCATTATTGGCAGCGAACAAAAATGAGTACGAATGCACTGCACTTATGGCAGCACTATTGATATATTTGTGTTTATGTAAAAATATGTTTTATACACAAAATAAGATCTATACACAAATGAAAATAATGTCATTACTCTTACCCTTACTCGATTTCAATAACACATATAATGTCATATCGTGTTAATAGAGAAAAAGAAAATATTGTTGACCTGCCAAATTTAGGAAACAATCAAAGTATCGAAGTATTTACTCCCACACCTCGACCCATCCCCCTATTTTCACTTATGACACAGTATATCGTCAGTGTCGTACGGCCGACGGAACTTCTCCCATGCACGATATGACATATAACGATTTTAACCCATTCCCACACAATGACGCCTTTTGACGCCCCTCAAGAAAAAAATGGGAAAACATTGTGTAAAAATAAGAACTTGAAATGCTTGCAACAAGCAATCTCTTCGTTTTCGACAATGTTTTCGACTCAGAAAGTTGTAAATAATTAAACATTTATAAACTTTAAATTGTCATTTGTAACTTCTTTCAATTTTAACAGTCTAAAATCTTGCCATCTGTATCGTAAGATTGTGGCAGGATCGCAAACCGTGTTCAGTAAACCTTCGACATTCTAAATGATCAATATGTTTAAACCTTTTTTGAGACAATCCTTTTCTCTTGTCAGTCCACTAATATTAAAGAAACTTGGACAATATTTGATAAGAAATTCATTGTGAATGATTTCTCACAAGAAACAAATTATAAAGTGGGTTCAAACATAACAAGCAATTTCTACATTTTCCACATTGTTTTTGACCCCGGAGAAGACAGTATTTATCAAATATTCTATCAACTTAAGACTTGTCTGTCGCTAACCCCCCCCCCCCCCCAGCTGATTTTGGACCAAGCAGTACGTTTACGACGTTTAAGTCGGCGCCCATTATTGAAAACTTAGTGCATGTTACTAAGCTTATTCAAAACGACAAAATTTTAGATTGATCCAAATTCAAAAAGGGTGCAGACAATGCCAAACAAAATTGGTTTTAGCTGAAAAGTAAAGGCCGTGTGAGATAGATAACATCGTTCATAAGAAAATTAGAAATTGCTTGGTACAAGCAGTTTTATCGTTTCCTCACAATGCTTTCACGGCATACAGTAACTTTTCTTCGGCGCGTCACAGTAAAAAAGTGTGGTGATGGGTGTGCACTGTTTATCGTTCGACTAATAAACGAGGAGGAAAATGTGAGAATTGAGTGTTATTGGGCCACTAAAACGTCGTAACTTCGGCTTAAAAGAATCTGTATTTATAACGTTTGGTTGTCGAACGAAAGAATTCACAAGTAAGCCAGAAGATTAGCAACAGCCGGTACGGATTTTCAGCATGTTGTATGACATTGTGATCGGAATTCAGCTCGGTTGACATCAAAATGTTCTAACCTGTGTAGGTATAAGCTGGTCGTCTAGTCATATCGTGGCCCACGCACAATCCTTACTGCCGTTTCTCACACAAGCCCTCCCTTTTACGCCCCTCAAGAAAAATGTTTGGGAAAACATTGTGGAAAACGGAGAAATTGCCTGTAATTGAGCAATTTCTTCATTATCTACAATGTTTCCTATCCAAGAAGACACGTACACGCACACAAAGAAATTTCATGAACTTGAAATTGTTGCCTGCAGCTTCTTTCAACTTGAAGCTGTCTAAAATTTTGTTGTGTGGAAGTGGGTTAAGTTGGTTCGTTTGCAAGCCGCCTAATTCAGTAAACTTTGTTACAATGAACCGCTGCTTTAACGACGAAATATTTTCAGCATATTATGTTTCAAATTCAATCCTGTGTTGGATATTGTCAATGTAAAACCATTACTATAGCTACTTAGACTAGACGGCTAAGTTTAAGACCGGTCTAAATTGAAAGAGAGTTGCACATGACTACTCATGCTTGGTACCATGATCAAATTTCTCCTTTTTCAAATCTTTTCTAGAGCCATACTTTTGCAGCAGTAATGATTATGTTCCGGATTACTTGAAGTTTTAGAATACAAGATCCCGCATGTCGGCACACTGGAAAACTTATTAAATCGAGAAAACATTGTTGGTAAATGTGAATTTGCTTATTTCGTGAAAGTCAGGATTTCTGTAAAGAGGGTAAAACCTTACCAATGGGGGTTCGTTCTCCATGTTCTCAGTATTGAATTTCTCGGCTATGAAAATGAAATAATAAGGTCACAGAGGGGAGTTCTTACGAGCCCCAACCGGAACTCCCTCTAAATCCGCCACTAATTGCTGCTATAAGCAATTTCTTATTTTTCCACAATGTTTTCTTGGGTATAAAATCAAAGCGACGAGAAACCCGGTGTTTGTACAGGAAATGGTTAACTAATAACCAGACATATTCTTAGACAGGTTCAAATTCAAATTCGTTTTTTAAAGTTTTTCAGAAGACATTGCGGCATTGAAAAGCGTGTCCAGTGGAAGAATTATATATTAAGGATTGAACGAATCGAAGAGAGAAGTTTCTTTTTTAATGAAAACTGTTTCCCTTTTTCCATTTGCTGGTGTTTTCATGAAATTTGGTGTATAACGTCCGCGTCTTGGGCGGTGAATATGACCGATGTTAGCCCAGAGAACAAGAATTCAACCTATATGAGACGAGCACACCGTTTAAGACTGGATTATGGGTTTAATGATTTATCATGGCGTTCACCGAAGCACATGTCTATATATGTGGCACCCCAAGAGCTTCGGATAGTGCAGGGTTGTCAAAGGTTATGGGGATAGTGCAAGGCTACAGGAGGTAACTGATGAGACGGCCCCGCCTGGTTCTTTATCGATCTCGATGGATAGCACTAGCTGTCATGCGACCGGACCTTGGTTTAATCCGGTCTTATCATAGCGTTTCCGAAGAAACGGACACAGAATTAGTTTCATTGGTCAGTTCGGGAATCAAAAACGTGACTGATCTCGGGGTTTGACAGAGCTAACGGGGCGGACATAAAGGAAAGCCTAATTGACAGATTGCTCTCAAGCAGCACCCAATTCGACTCATTGTCCAACCCCACAGACTTTGAAAGGCAGCGTTGATATTAAACGGCAGATTCGTTTGCAAATTTTATGACCAGTAACATGTAAAATAACATGAAAATCGATGGCTAGTTACCTTAACGCCGTAACTACATCTTGAAAAAGGTGTAGTTACGACGTTTAGGTCGCCAAACTATCAAAACTGCCTCACTGCTAATAAATGCCGGACCTGTGTTAGAGTTCAAAGTCTAATTCCGGTGTATTTAAATCACGGAATGATTTGGTTGATTGATTATTTTACTGATAATCGCGATCGACCAATTGAGTTGTCAAGTTTCGACCAATGACAGGTCCCGCAATTAACCAGTTAGTACAACTTTAGACCTGGCAAAGTTGAAAGAAGTTGCTAACAACTCAGTGACATTTCAAACTGCAGTCAAATTCAAAAATAACTGTCCGGTGATGATATACGGGTTAGAAATTATTTTGAGAAATGGAAAATTGTTTCTTGCAATGCTTTATTTCTACAGTGCGTTGCCTCAAGATAAGTAAGCTTTTTGAGATGACAAGAAGATCGAGAGATAAAGACATGATCGACAGCACGGAATTCCCAAATCTTCCCAATTCTACCAAAATCTTCCCAAATTATACCCAAATATTGCCTAAATCCACCCAAAAGTGCGCTTTTGAGACAGGAGACTGTGTTTTTACGTAGTTTTGCTAGCTTTTGTAAATGCCTGAAAATATGATTAAGCTTTTGATGATTAAATGCGCTCTTTCTTAAAACGCTGGCCCAAGACATCTTCTTTGGATAATCTTGTTATAATGCCGTTTGTTGAGCTATTTTACCTAAAAATCTGTGTGTGTAAATGTTGTTCAAACTAAAGTTTTTTAGAGTGCTTTGTCTTTAGTGTCATGATTTTATGTTTGTATAAGTCGGTTCATTCTAAGACCTCGTAACTACAGCTAGGTTAATCCAAAACCGCATTTTATTTCTTCAGCACATAAAGATGCTTAACTGCGATATCGTAAATCTAGTTCTCTTTCTGATAATCGGCTAGCCTCGCCAGCAGATTATCAAAAAGGGCTACGATGATGCAGTATCAGTCGGGTTAAACGAGCTGCGATATCGTAGTCCTCTCTCTGGCCAGCAGATTATCAGAAAGAGGGCTACGATATTGCAACTAGGGTTAAACAAGACTGAATTTGAGATTTATTGGGGAGATTATTTATACAATATCTATCAGTACTTTTTGCCATTTTTTTCTTTTTTAATCATCAAGCAGAGATTTTTCATACGATTCGGAGAGAAATCCATGGTGACGGTGTCGAGACGGAGTGCATCACCTAAGCTTTGCCCATTTTTATTATCTCCCTTTTCATAAATTAAAAGATATCACTTGATTTTATGGTCTCGTTCATTTGTAATAGTTCAAAATTTGTAATATAAACTGTATTTCTTTTACTTTTGTTTCAATGCAATAATAAATATACTTTTTATAATTTTTTAGTTTGGGGTTCAAATATAAAGACTACTAAGTTTGTGAATATTGAATTATACATATATCTGACTTTGCATTCCGCAGGTACGGACAATGACCGATCACAATTATTAATTCGCTCACCTGAGTATATTCTTAGGATGGAATTTTATATCGCCGAACGGCGAATACACAACAAAGCAGTCTGAAACATAATAACATGCTAAGAATAATATGAAAAAGGCAAAGCCTCAAAACGATCGCAGTTTGTAATTATCGACAGTTAAAACTTCCAAAATGTATGCGAACTCTATTATGTCATATCATTTGGAATGGAAATTGTTCCTATCTTAAGTACAATAAGAAGTACACTGTATTTATTGTTAAAATTTCTATCACTTCGAATTTTTTAGTGTAATTCTATTATAGCCAAAATTTGTTCAGAGTTTTACAAAATAGCAGAGGATTAGGCAATTGGGTATCGGGTCCGTTCGCCCTAAATATACTTTCGCCCCGGGTCTGTTCGCCCTGGGTCCGTTCGCCCCAAAAGTGGGTCCGTTCGCCCTATTTTTATATGTTCGCCCCCCCCCTTTTAAAATGAGTAATTTTTAGTATTTTTGAGTCAAATCGCTTTAATGTTTATATTTTTATGGACCCAAACCACTTATTGTAACTGAGTTAGAGACAATAAAATATTTAATATTGTATTTGTTTAAGTATTTGAAAAATTCTTTTTTATAACAAATTTGTTTCAAAATGCACAATCTTAAAGATAATTGACTCAAATGTTGTTTAAAATTGTATATTTCTGTTGATATTCAAAATGGAAAACGTCCGAATTTTGTGATTATCTACTTAAATCGCACACACTTAAATATCAATCAGCGATCAATTAAAGTGTAAGTTATCAATTAAGTGTTGTTAGAAATCAAACTAGTTCTTTAATTATGATAGAAGCTTTTGATTTCTTTTGGTGCGTTTAATTTGTTAACCCAGTATTCCTTTAATATTAATGTTTTACCGTTTGTCAATACTTGAAGTGGATTAAAGTTAAGGAATATATGTAAAGTCATGCTGTGTGGATGTACCTATATTTTAGATTTTTGTGACAAACTTCTTTTTTGAATTAATTAATGTGATAATATCAAGTTTTTTCAAAGCGTATTGGGGATTAATTACTTTAAATTGCCACCTGTAACATCTGAAATTTTGTCTGAATATGAGTTGAAAGAACTACCTTACATAACCTAAACATCTCTTAAAAGAAAAATAAATGTTTACAAAAAACTTTTATTGGAACAGCTCATGATGATATAGGGCGAACGAACCCGGGGCGAATGGGAATTAGGGCGAACGGACCCGGGGCGAACGGGAATTAGGGCGAAAAGTATTTAGGGCGAACGGACCCGGATTCAGGCAATTGGTACCCAAATTTGACTGAGGAACAAAGAGATCACATGAAATGGTGTTTTTGTTGTTTTGTTTTCTAAGGCATTGATATATACATGTATTTAAAATCAAAGTACTCAGAGCTCCAGATAATTTTTGAAGGCAAGGAGTATTTACTCCTCAGAATTTTTTTCGAAGGGTATTTTTATAATAAAATTACAACCCAATGAGTATTTTGAGTTTTAATTTTTTTCTACAAGCCAATGATTTTTCTTTAAATCATTATCAGAAAACAGAACAAGCATATGGTAACCCTTTTAAACTCAAAATATATTTGCAAAAGACATTTGGATAATCTTACATCATATCCATTATCACCTTTTAAATTTTGATCTATTCTGAATAAATCAAAAATCAAAATTTACAAGATAACAATGGATATGATGTAAGAAAACATTGTGGAAATTACTTGTAATAAGCAATTTCTCCTTTATAGTGTTATAATTCAAAGAATCACTTATAGGATAGTAGTCCAAAACAAAATAACTGATGGACATGCTTCAATCACAAGTCTTTGTTTGCTTTTTAGGTCGAGGGGTATATTCAGCCATCAGCCTTTTTTTCCTTCTAGATTTGGTCAACCACTGTTTGGCACACATGACACTGTCAAAATCCTCTGACTTGGGCCCATACATACTAACTCTCAGGAGTGCTTCTACAGCTTTATTTCCCAGTGAAGACCTGAAAAAATATATAATCCACATATAAGTTATATTTTTTATGTAGATCCAAGATGCATAAATTTTAGTATACAGCAATTTTCTCATATAAAACTGTTGAATAATTCAAACAGCCTATACAATTGTATTGCTATGTACTATATTCTCATTGTAATGGGACTTTCTAACAGCCTGTAATAAAACAGTAACCAAAAGAATTGAAATTGAAGGTTAATGACTACAATGGGCTTTTTTGAACAATCTAAGCTGTTGCAGGAATCTAAATTTATGTAGCAAGGTCCATGGTTGACCTTGATTGTTATAGCTTCTACTATACTATTATACTGAAAATTTCAAAGCATTCATTAGTCATAGAACATCAAACTAGTAAATCAATGACCTTTGTCAAAAACCTAAGATATTACTAGTTTGGTGCTTAAATTTGCTACATGTATTACATTTAAAGAGTATATAAACAACAATAGAAATTACCTGAATTTGCTTTTGATTCTGTTCTGTGTACTGAATGACCTCTCACATTCAACAGAAGTGACCTGCATACATAGGGCAATGGTACCAAGTTTAGCCATATTTGGGTATGATTCTCCATGCTTTAATAACAGTCTTAAACAGAACTCTTGGAGGCTTAGGTTTCTGTAAGACCCCTTGATCATTCCAATAGCTCCAGCCCACTCAGTCTTAATTTCAGTCCCATCTATCAGTTTATCAATAAGTTTTTCACTTTGAACCACACCGGTTTCCAAATCACCTTCTGCAGATTTTACACTCTTCTGTGTGCCATAGTGCTTGATCAATAAATCTAGAGCTTCATCTGTCTCACTTGAAGGAGTCACACACACAGTACATGGCTCTAATAGCTTGCTTAAACTTGACATTATCTTTGTATCGTACTTTGGAATCCTTTTCTTGATGTTTTTGATTAGATTCAGTAAGTACTCTTTTCTCACTGACTCAAACTGGCCATCAATTTCCTTGCTGTATTGATTTAACTCCTCATTTTGATAAAACGCCTTATCATTTTCAATTCTGATGGAATACTTTATGAGTGCCAACCCATTGCCATCTCTAGTACTCAAAAATTCTAATTTACTGATTGTGCTTTCAATTTCTGGAGGCACATCACTAAATATCAAATTTTCCTGTTGCAACTTACAACATAGTGTTCCAAGAACAGTGTGCACATCAAGCATGAAGCCAAGAAGGAGTGCAGTTTTATAAGATGAGAAGTACTTATACAGTCCTTTGGCCTTTGGCTCATCATTGCTGGCTAGACATGAGAGAGTTGCCAAGACTGAACCATAACAGTCGTAGACAGCTTCAACAGCTCTCTTTAGGCCTAGCCATCTGATACTGTATGGTTCTTTAATAGTCAATTGAGGTTCTTCCAACAAATCTTGCATTTGTTTCAGTGAAAATGTGCGATTTCCTGAAGCAGAAAAGTAATTGTACAAATTACCAAATTTTTCACTGAATTTCTTTAATGGGTTGATATTTTTGATAGAATCCATGATGGCCAGGTTTAGTCTATGAGCAACACAATGAGATTGTACCGAAAATGGGGCAGCTTTAGATTTGAACTGTACCCCTACCCCTAGACGTTTCCCCATCATTACACTTGCCCCATCTGTCGCAAGTGAAACACATTTAGATACATCAATACCACACTCATCTAGATATGACAACAAAGCAGTTGTTATAGTGTGGGCACAGCCATCACTTAATTCAATATTTCCAAGAAATGCTGTCTGGGGAGTACCCCTATCAACAAATCGGATGCAAATAGACAGTCTTTTTGAAACAGTGATGTCTGTGGACTCATCAATAAGTACTGCAAAGTAACCAGATCGAGACAGTTTGGTTATAAGCTCTTTCTTCAAAAACATTGATATAGTGTCTTGAATTTCTGTCACAGTGTCCCAACTGAGATTTCTGTAAGGCATTTCAACCTTGTTAAGGCGCTGTAGGTCCAAGAGAGAGTTGACTTTGTCAAGGGGAAGTTCTTCTTTCATAGCCCAGTATACTGTCCTTATTAAGAATAAGTCAGGGTCAGAAACTTTCGTGCTGGCAACAACGTCGTCTGGTAACACGTCAGAAGTGGAGGGGGGTTTGACTTTGAGAGACAATCGTAAAGCTTCGCCATGTATCTCTGAATCTGAATGGCGTTCAATAGAGGACCTTTGGATGTTAGGGGTACCTTCTTTTGACCAAATTGATTTCATTTTATACTCTTTACAGAGCGTACAACCCAACCGGAACGACCCACTTTCGTTTTCGGGTTCCATGAATTCTAACCACGGAAAGCTTTTTTTCCAACTATCAATCGTTTTTTTCTTGACGAGATTACCGTCGTGGGGTTTCTTTGCCTGTGTGGCAACGTCAGAAATAAGTTCAGACAAAATTGTCTTTACTATCTGCTCAGGGGAAGATTTACTTGCTTCGCGATTAAAAAAGGAAAACAAACTCTTTTGGGTTGCCATTTCTGATTGACGAAGCAATGCAGACACGTTTTATGACCTAACAATAATCCACCAATAAAAATCGAGTACATCATTTGCTCCGTATTGTTTACTCGACGGAGATAACCGATTCATCAAAATTAGAACAAAACACCACTCGTCACAACTCGGCCGATTCCGTAGCTTCACCAAGCTATATCGGAGACCGTTCGGAGATCACCCGAGGATTGCTGAATGCAAAAACACCGCTCGATACCATTCGATATACCTCTCGGCCAATCTACGGAATTGCCGAGTGCTGTTTCGGTTGCGATCGGCTGTGACGTAATAGGTATTCCTCAAGATTCCCTGGTTTTAATTGGCTAAACTCGCATGGGATACCCGGAAATGTAATCTCGGCATGTTATTTTTATAGACCAAAAATCTTTTTTAAACTGTTGGATTTTCCAAGCTTATTTATTTTTTTGTGGTTATTGTTCAGACTCAATACGCTAAATGACCATGACCAAATGCGTTTTTCTCAATCAAAATGCGTACCTGTACGCACCTCTTGCAAAATGTATTCGTATCCTGGCAAAATTTTAGCGTAAATTACGCAGATACGCATTCTATCTGGAGCTCTGAAGTACTGAAAAGTACTGTAAGCAAAGTATTGTTTTGTTCAGCTATCTTCTTTGTCAAACGTTAAAATGATAAAGAAACGAGGTTAAAGTAACCAAGGACCTAATCGTCAATCATAGTATGTCATGGGTTCGATCCCCAGTGGCGGCACATGTCCTTCGGACATTTGTCTCTCACCAAAATGTGGACAATCATAAAACTAAGTGGGATAGCAGCTGGAGGCTGGGAAAGAATGTAATGGTAGTACTGGTGAGAGAAATACCAGGAATCCGTTGTTAGGTCTCCAGCCGCTGACTGAAATACTGGAACAAAAACTTGACCGGGAATTTATAGAGACAAATATTCGGACAAAAAATCGCATTCGACCCAAAAATTTGGCCTCTACAGTACACTTAAGATGTTGACAGACTAAACATGTTGCACGCCGGACAAGGCATGATCACAAAAGCTCACCTTGAGCGTTTTGTGTTCAGATGAGCTAAAACTGTTTGGTTTGCAACAGGCCAATCGCTGATATACCCATTACTAAATGGCAAAATTTTAGACAAGTCCAAATTCAAAGGAGTTGCAGATTACAATTTGAAGCTAATAGAATTTTAGAATGATCAATTTTCTGGACAGAAAACATTGTTTTAAATGAAGAAATTGCTTGTTACATGCAATTTCTTCATTTCATACAATGTTTTCTCAATTGTTTTTCGGGGGTTCAAAAGGCTTCATTGTGTGGAAATGGGTCAAACAATATTTCAGTTACATCACGGTCACTGGTGCATTATGAGCATAGGGTGTTATCAACTGACTTGGCCAAGATAAGCCTCACCCTGCCTACAGCAGTGTATGTAAATGAATAAATTGAATAGTTTTAACCCTTGTCATGCTGAATCCGGAATAATTCAGTTTTGGCAGGAGGTGTAGACCAAGAACAACTTGTACATATGTTTTTATGAGATTGATTTCTAAAAGAAATATTGGTTTTTGAACTAGTTCTATCAGTGCTTTCAGCCCTTTGGTTTTACAGCAATTCAGTAAGGTTATTTATATAGCATGACAGAGCATTAGACATTAAACCATTTCCATCATCGTGCCAAATATGAGCAATGAATCTTAAACAGGCTTGAAGTAATTGTAAATATTAAGGGGAGATATCGATGTTTCTGAAACCTAGATAAGAAAAGATTACCAAGTGCTGAATAATAGACTCAAACGAACATGTAATACCTTATGTTAGGTCAGGTATTGTCTTGGCGGTAATCTAATAGACCTAAAGTGGCTTTTTGTGGTTATATCGGAAAGTTTCAGCGGAATTCCAGGTTATTTTTAGATATCACGGAATTTGGCTGTTGACATCGAATGACCTCATTTGCATATGACCCTAAACAATGAAGGTAATTTACTAGCGAAACAGCCAACGTTCTAAATCATGTCACATGGAAGGACTGATCTTTACAGACCGGTTAGCGAACATAACTCCTGATGACGTGACGATGACGTTGGTTTGATGTAATTTGAACTATATGCAAGGTTCCAACGGTTATTCGCTCCACGTGAATGCCCTATAATCTTTGCAACTGTCTCGGATTAATCTAAAAATAGATTAATAGCCTATGTAGGCTATTAGGGAAATACCAAGCTTTTTCCTGATAAGCGACCTCGTATTTTTGTAAAACTACTTTGGGGAATATTGTTTTCTAAAAGTTATGAGAAAAAATAAAAATAATTGAAATCTGTGATATGAAAAAAACATCGATACCTACCTTTAAGGTTTTTAAGTAAGTTTTTGAAGTTGTTTGACCTTGACAAATGACCTTGACCTTGTTGAATGACCTAGACCTTGGTATCTGCCGATTCATCAATCAGAGTAAAACTAGAAAATATGCAATCTTGGTGCAAAATCATGGCAACTAAGACATTAATCAAACACTTCTCTTCAGTCTATATTAATCACCAAATATACCATCCTGGTACCAATTATTTTTCATTGCAATTAGGCCAGTGGCAGTCACATTCGTTCATTATCTTGATTTCCAAATAGTTTATTTCATTCAAAAAGGTATCTGGTATTTTTTTTTTTTTTTTTTTTTTTTTTTTGTTTTTTGTTTTGTTTTAATTCAAAATCATGTGGGACCACCAGACAATTTGTCCCTTTATGCACCAGGTATTTATAACGTCTGGGGAGGGAATCGAACCCCCATACATGATTTTGAATAAGGAGACACATTTTATATGGTCCTGATTAATTGAATATCTAGCAAAATCAGTTTAATCCATTTTGAACCAACCAAAAGTAATTGATTAATGTCAATTTAACTTAAACAATCTTCTATTTATAAATGAAATTCAAAATTTCTGAATCTTAACCCTTGTCATTCTGGACCCGGAATATTCTGGTTTAGGTAGGATCTGTAGAGAAAAATCATCCTGCAAGTAAGTGCAGTCTGATCTTAGTCTACACCTCCTGCTTGTACTTTCGCCGTCAGAGTTGTTTATGAAGTTGATTTCTAAAAGAAATATTGAATTTTGAACAACAAGTTCTATCAGTGCTTTCATCCCTTTGATTTTACATCAATTCAGTAAGGTAATGTATCCAGCATGACAAGGGTTAAAATGTTGATGACAACTCAAAACCATTGCATGACATCATGTATAGCTGGGTGACCCATCCTTTAGGAAAATGGTAAATAGATATTACTAGATCAGTATTGAGAGTACTCCAGTCACAGGACATCCACACTCAACAACAAGATATAAATAGATATTCACTTGTTAAAGGGTTAAGATATAAAAATGACAAAGAGGCCTGAGAGAACATGATGAGCAGCTTTTTAAGTCAATCTTGGCAGGATTTTAATCTCCCCCCCCAGGGGCTCAAGTGTTTGTAACTTTGCATCATAAGGGTCATTGCATAACTCATTAATGCACAATATTCTGATTTTTGAAGCTGTGAAGTATCAAAGTTTTTAGTGGTAAAAATTGAAATTGCTAAGTCAATTTCTCCTTTCTTCTCAATGATTTCTACCTATTTTAAATGTAGCAGACTTTGAAATGTTCTCTGCACCTCATTTCAGTTAAGCCTAGTCTTAAACATTGTTGCCGTTATAATGGGTTCAGATTTGGGAGGCCATCACCTTCTTTCAACTCAGACCAGTCTAAAATTTTCTGATGTGGTAATGTGTTTGAAGAGGTTGCAGACGAAATTCAAAGCTAGGAATCAAACCTTTGACCCCATGATTAGGAGTTCTACACCCGACCAACTGTGGTACGGCACAGCCTGAATCTGAAACATTCAATTCAAAGCCCTGAGGTTAATTGTGGGAAACCAATTGAAAACCATTTGCTTGTGGCACAGCCTGAATCTGAACCATTCAATTCAAAGCCCTGAGGTTAAATGTTGAAAACTAATTGACCGCAATGGCCATAAGAAAACTTATACAGTTCCTTCCTGAAGTTGAGGGTAAGTCTAAGAGGATTCATTGGATTTACATCAGAAAAGTTTGAGAGCCCTGGCAAATTTGTGAGTTTCAGGCTCTCAAGACCTGTGTCCTTAACTTCTTATAATCCCTGCCATCAGTGTCCCACTCAGATTTTTGATTGGGATTTTAAACCCTCTGCTTTGCAAAAATGGGGATTAAAAGACAAAAAATTAAGATAGAAATTAAAACCCTTGTCACCCATTAAGCTTTAACCCATTACCAGAAGGCGAAATTCTAGACTGACCTAAATTGAATGAAGTAGCAGATCATGATGACAATTTAAAATTAATGAAATTTTGGATTTTTTCAACTTTCTTGATAGAAAACATTGTGGAAAATGAAGAATTTGCATGTTATAAGCAATTTCTTCATTTTCAACGATGTTTTCCAAAGCTTTCTTCCTTGGGGGCGTCTAAAAGCGTCACTTAGTGGAAATGGGTTAAAACGATTAATGATAAAGAAATTATTTATTTCTTGTTTATCCATCTCTTTCATAAAAAATGACAACAATGTATTCATTCACAGTAACGGACCTTCACGACAAAAAAAGCTAGCAGTCTGAATAGGTTTCAAATATTACCAAACAAATTAACCTGTTACCAGACCACAATAGTTGGAAGTTTCAAATTAAACCTATTCCTGTTTTAAAATCTCAGACTGGTTCAAAATGAAAGAGGTTGCAGATGGCATTGAAAATTGGATGCAATTTGAAATGAAAACATCCTATGAGGTAGAAAATATTGTGTGAAAAAGAAAATTTGCTTGTTTTAAAAGGGTTCAAGAAGATGCTGACACTGACAGTAATATTTGGTCAATAAAATCTCTAAATTCCTGGTCTTTTTGGGAAGAAAACATTTATGATGAAGGAAATTGCTCAGGGGGGGGGGGGTTAAAAAGCAGTATTGTGTGGGATTGGTTATGGGTTAACTCATTACCACATAATGATCCTGTCTGACATCCTGAAGAATTACAATCATGGAGAACTTGTCTGGCAAAGAAGAAATTGATTACGAAAAGCAACTTCTCTTTATCTCAATATTTCTATCCAGACTTTTGAGAGTCAAAAGTGCCAAAGCCAATGTTGGTTAAAAGTCAGGTCTGAAACTGATAAGAGCTGAGAAAGGGCTAACCGTAAATTCATTCCCAGGTCCAGTCGGGTCATACTAAAACAAGCCCTACAGAGATTTATAGCCCTACAGACGCCCTACGGAATTTGTACACACCCTACGAGTATATGAGTGATAATGGTGTATAATTTTTACTTAATATGATTGAAATTAACATTTTTCTTCATATTTCAAAATATTTTCTGTTAAATAATCTTATTTATAATGATTTTGATGTTTACAAATGCCGAAACCTGACCGGAAGTAACTTGGGGAACCTCAGACCATTAAATGAGGGGTGCCTCTTAAATATACAGTCAAATTTCTATTAAAATACTTATCCCCTTAGTTATAAAAGGAATAGGTTTATTATATAAAAAAATCACTTATCATCAGGTTTTAAATGATTTTTCGAGTCGAAATTGTAGAGATAAGGGCGGCAACTCAATTTAGCATAGGCTAGAAGCCTATAGGGTGGATACCAATGACAAAATTGGAAAGACGTTGCCTTGAAGGAGAAAGCTTGTTCTAATTTCAAGTGCCTGATAATGTAGACATTGTTAGGAAAGAAATTATTTTCACCTTTTCTCGCATTATTTTAAAATATGAACCCCTTTAGATTTTTAAAAGCTAGTCCAAATCGAAAGAGGTTGTTGATGAAAATTGGTTGCAATTTGCAATGAAATGGTAGAAAATATTGTGGAAAAAGGTGAAATCGTATGTCACAAGCTATTTCTTCTTTTTCCTCGATGTTTTCAGAAGTATTAACGTGATGTAAAAACCCTGGTTTGTACAGGAAAGCGTTAGGTTCTTGTATTGTTAAATATCAATTATTTATCTATTCATTTCATTTCACTTATTTTTATAACTTTATAAGGTAACTAATTAACCAATCTCGACGACAAAGATGGAAAAAATAATGATCTTGATTACAATAACAATATCAGTAGTATTAATAATACTACTAACATAAATGATATATCCATGGGAAAGCCCGAAACAGTAGTAACTACTTTTATTTACAACTTCGATATATGATATACAAATTTGTATAGTACTGGGCTAAGGTGCATATCCTATCAGCATTTCTTTCATCAACACTTGCCAAAGACAAATTAATTATGCTGCCTGTACCGAACTGCAATGAAATTCAATTACCATCATAATAACGAACTATTATTCCCCTTAAACAATGGCTGCCGTACTATAAGAAAAGAATTAACTATATCGCTTACCAATCACATGAATATTATTAGCATTAAAGTCTGAGTTAAATCATATTGAATTGTTTAGGAAGACTACAAATAATTTCTGTCTTTTGAGAATAAACATTGAACCCAGCCACACAATCTCTTTTTTTGCGACACTGAAGAATGTTGGAAGACATTGCGAAAAAAATGCTTGTAACAAATAGAGTCTCATTAAGCTAAACGTCCCATACTATATTTCATAAAAAGGACTTTCCACTCTACTTTGATTGCAAATAAGAGTTGCTTCCCTTGCATTGCATTGAGATCCCTTTGTATCTAAAAAGTCCTTTTCTAACATGAAATTATAATAAAATAGATAAAAACCAAAACATGAATAATTTTGGTTCTCAAAAATACTAATATGTAGACATGTATTTGCTTATGAATTTGTTGCGCGATCAATTAAACGATAGGGCGTTTCGTCAAGTACTTCCGGTCAAATTATGTGATATTATAAACAACAAAATCATCATAAATAAGAAAAATTGAAAGGAAATATTTTGAAATATGAAGAAAAATGTTAATTTCAATCATATTAATTAAAAATTATACTCCATTATCGCTCATATACTCGTAGGGCGTGTACAAATTCCGTAGGGCGTCTGTAGGGCTATAATTCTCTGTAGGGCTTGTTTTAGTGTGACCGGGTCCAGTCACCCCACCCCGTAGTGGATCATCTTGAGCTATAAATTTACACATTCGCACTTCAAAAATGATAATTAGACTCTGTGAATTAAACTTAAAATAAATTCAATTAGAATATTACAGTCCGAATAAAAATCAGATTGGTAATAAATTTTGTTACAAAAAATATTGACACTCTTTTTTTGTTTTTATACACTGGACATTGAGATGCAAATTCAGTCTCTCATAATCTAGCACCTTAGCAATATACATACAAGGATCAAGTCACACTTGGTGAAACAGACTTGAGAATGTATTTCGAGTTATTTACCATTGATCTACCCAAATTTTAAAAAGCATTTACATGGCAATAGCATTTGCAAAAAGAAGAAAAAAAAAAAAAAAACATGAACCCGAAATATTTGTAAGGAATGAGGAAAAAATAGTCTAAACTGAGTAATGCAAGAGTTTTAGTGGATAATTTGTATTTCTTTGATATATTTCATACACTGACATTGATTAATGTTGATTTCTTACAAATTTCATATTGTTTGTTATTCATGTATCAACTGCAAGTGCACAGAAATGAAATCAAATGAATACAGGAGATATGGGAAACTTAAGTATATACAGCAAATTAATCACTTAACACAGTGAGGACCCTAAATGTACATGTATATTGTGAGTCCCTTCTCTGGGTAAATATCAAACTATTATAAGATGTTTATCAATCACATATGTTAGATCATTACAAATGGCCCTATTCTTTTGATGCCCTGTAGAAATAAATTAAGAAATCGAAAACTTTTTGGAAAAGAAGAAAATTGCTTGTTACAAGATATTTCTTCTTTTTCTACATTGTTTTTCTAGTATAAAATAATAGCAACTTAAAATCACTGTTTTCTACATGAAAGGATTAACACAAACTTTTTGATAAATTCAAAAAGAAAAAGAAGTGGAGCTAAAGCAAATCTTATGATTAACTCGGAAGTTGGGCTAGTGCCAGACTAAAATCTATATTTTTCAAGGGGATACATGTTTGAAGCGTCTTAATACCCACGATATTTTGTAGGAGGATGTAAGTTTGGGAAGGACCCCTAAAGAAAAACATCATGGAAAACATCATGGAAAAAGAAGAAAGTTTCATTAGTTAAAAGCAATTTCTTCATTATCCACAACGTTTTCTACACTAAAAGACAAGATTGTCAGAATTGCATAGTTTAAATTGTTGTCTGCAACTTCTTTCAATTTGGACCTGTCTAAAATTTTCTTTTGTGGTAATGTGTTAAAGTTCTCTTCATTAATCTCTGAATTAATTTTTCAATAAATATTTATCATCTAACATACATGTGTATTAACCCATCATAGAAGAGAAAGTGTATATTTGTCTTTAACGCTAAGATCAGACTGCACCTCTGTGCAGGCTGATCTTAGTCTATACACCAGCTTAAGCCATTTCAAAAGCAGGAATATTTTGGGATCAGCATGACAAGGGTTAATTTCTGGTTCATTTTTTAATTTTTGTTTTCTGTTCTAACTTCATAGATTTGGTTCGCAGTGGGATAAAGCTTGTGGCAGTTTGTCATGTGATTTAAGAATTATTAAACTTCTACAAAATGCAAAAAGAATTATCTTGTAAATGGCAAATTTTTATCTAAATAAGTTGACCAATTGGAGGAAATAAGTAGTAAACGCTTCATCTTTTCTATACCTTTTCCTTACATGTATATTTTGAATATCAAAGCACATTTTCTACATTTTCTTTTTCATTTTTCTTTAAATCTTATTGGTTTGTATACACTATATAAATTCAAATAAAATGAAATTAATTATAAGCTAATAAATATGTAATCAGAAATCTATTAATCTATTAACTCTATTAACTTACTGGTGTTAAGGACAAAGTTCAAGACTTTTCAGTATTAAGGGATAGAAACATATGTTAACCAACACAGTAAACCACTTTTTTCAATTCTATTGTTCTTCCAATACTTTGGCACACTTTCTTAAAGTACATCAAAGACAGATAGTATATTCAAAGGAATAAATCAAATTGTATAATCCCCTATATATAATTCTTACATGAGTGTTTATCCCTTACATGACCAAAAATAAAAAAAAAAAAAAAAAAAAAAAAGAAAACTCACAATTTAATTTGATATTTATACTGATATTTATATTGTTATGTTGAAATATATGTTAAATCTATTTGTGATCTTTATGTAATTGCATTTTCCCCCCATTAATTTTGAGTTGTCGAAATTATATCTCTAAATATAACTTGTAAGTTAAATAAAAATCACAGCATGATTATCCATTCTTTGATCTATTTAAGTTTATATGAAATTTTATGTTTTATCTGGGGTCATAAAGATGAGGGATCATCTTAAAAGGCTGAACTATACTCATTTAATTACAGAATGTTTGATAATATCCCGTGAAAAGAATAAAAGAGACAACTGTTGCATAATATTAATTGTTTAATAAATGATAAATCCTATTTCACATCATGCTCTCTGAAAACAAGAGGCTTTTGAATTTTTCAAATACATGAAGAAAAGTAAGATAGAACACTTGACTATTGACATTGTCATTTATGGTATGTTTACTGATTATCGGAAAGAAAGTGTCTGGAAAAAAAGGCAATGAAAAAAAAGTTTTGCGAAAAAACTAACACTCATAAAACAATGTATTACAATATTACCCAATTAATACCTATACAATGAGTGCATTTTGAAAAAGGCATTTATTTGGAAAACTATTGATATTAGTTTGTTTGAAAATCTCATATGAATCATTATCCAACCATTGGTGGGAGATAAATGTCTGAAAGAATTTTTACACAGGATTGAACCAGATTGAACCTATGATCCCATGATTAGAAGGCTGACACGCTACTATCTGTGCTATGGCTGTGGCCTCATGTTATTAGATATCTTTAACCCATTCCCACACAAAGACACTTTTAAATGCCCCTCAAGAAAAAAGCTTTGGAAAATATTGTTGAAAATGAAGAAAATTGCTTGTCAAAAGCAATTTCTTCATTTTCTACATTGTTTTCTACCCCAAAACATGAAAAACATTACAATTCAATCAGCTTGATATTGTCTTCTGCAGCTTCTTTCAATTTGGGCAAGTCTAAAATTTTGTTATGTGGGAATGGGTTAAGGTGTTACTTTTACCAACATGCCATGCTTAGCAATATCAAATCTTAAATAAGAAACATGCATTCAAGTGATCAATTCTGCAGAACTGTGGTTGGATTTGAATATTAACTGTTTCTCCCAATTTGTTTTTCAAATTGTTTGTAACTGCAGTATTCAAAACCATTAAGTGCAAAATCACCCTTATAAAACCTTTCTAGGGAAAAGCCAGAATGATCATGCAAATTTTCCCATTTCCATAGCATTTCTTGTAAGTTCAAACATTGAACATTTTTTATTATATCTGTTCAAAGTACCACATTTCAAAAACTAATTCTAATTCATAAATTTCATTGTTGACAGTGGTATAGTATAATCAATAATATTTCTTTTAATTTTCATTATTTCTAGGTCAAAATGCGTGTTAAAGCTAAGTTTTATTATATTGACAATTGATAAAGCAAAATTTTCACCAATCAAATCACAATGTGATCCGTTTCACAAAAAAGGATAAACCCGAAAGTGATAAACATATTTCCTGGTCAGACTGTGCAGGCTGATCAAGGTGCTTTGTATAGTTTTAGGTACATGGTCTATGGCAACAAATTTCTTAAAAGTACAAGCCTTTCATGTTGCCATGCTGAATGTTTACTCTGGTACAAAGTAATGTTTGAAAATCCATCCAGAGAACAAAATGTTTAAGCTAGTCCAAATTTTGAGAGATAGCTTACAACAATTTAAAGTGTGTTTTATATAGGTTAGAAAAAAATGTCAGAAATGAAAAAGAGTAGCCAGTGCAGGTGCCAGTGCTTGTTTTACAGTGACCTATCAAGAAACAAGAGCCTTCAGAGATGGATTATGCTAACCAAATATAGCCCTGTCACAAAAAGTATAAAATAAACGGGAAAAGGGTTCCGATGGACAAAGCATTGGCTATATACTCACCCTTCTCCAGACATGATAAATTTTAATGTACAACCTTAGGCTGAGACCTTGGAGCTATAGGAAAATTTAATCTTGAAACTATCTGAATGTTTTTTTCAAGTGGTACATCTATGCATGAGAGTTATCTGAATATTTTTTCAAGTGGTACAAACCATACATCTTCTCATGATAAGAGAACAATTATGTCAAGGTATATTGAAATCCATCCTTAATTGAAGGAGCTATGCTCTTGACAAGCTCATGTTAATTGTTTGACCTTGAACTGTGACCTTGATCTTGGGACTTACCAAAATTTTGGAATATGCGTCGGCAAAATATCATAAGGAATTCAAATTGAAGTTTCATCCATTTTGAAGGGTTGTGGAGAAATCCAAGCAGACGGATGGATTTATTGAACGACAGACAGATGAGGGGGTGCTATATACTCACCATTCAAGAAGTATGAAAAAGGACAATTAACTCATTCCCACACAATGATGCTTTTTTGCGCCCCTCTGCAAAAACAAATGGGGAAACATTGTGTAAAATGAAGAAATTGCTTGATGTGACAAGATGTGTTTGTAAAAGAACACGCACCCATAAAAGCCTATTTTTTAAACCCATTTCAGAACATTAACGCTTTTGGATCATACACACCCTCCACCCCAGCCCACCAAAGAAAAGGTTAGAAAAATATGAAAATAATGAAGATTTTGCTTGTTACAAGCAATTTCTTCATTATCCACAATGTTTTCTACCCAAAAAGGAAAAGATTTTTAAAATTTCATTAACTTAAATATCTTGTCTGCAACTTTTTGAATTTGGACCAGTCAAAAATATTGTCATGTGGTAATGGGTCAAAATTGACATAAAAAGTGACATTGACCATGCTTTCTGCAGATGGGTATTAAGCAGATCTATCATCATGTCAAATATGAACATTTTATCTTGAGTGGGCCTAAAGTACAAGTAATTTGTTTTTTGGTGCAGTTAATGACAGACCATAGTAAACAATATGTCCTCAGTCTTCTGATGTGGGCATGAAATATACTATCTTGGTGCCAAATTATTGCAATTAGGAAAGACGGACAATGGTAAAGCCATAATACCCTTGAACTTAAATCGCAGGGGCATAAAAAATTGCCAAATTAGTGTCAAATCATTGCGATCAGGACATAAGGCAATCACCTTGATTTGCAGTCATTATCACTATATGATTTTTCTCCATTATCACCATGATTTTTCTCTGTCTTTATCACAAAATGATTTATTTATAAAATTTAAGAATATGCATTCCCCGTACTATATCTTTGCAATTAGGCCAGTAAGCAATCACTTTCATTTGTTCTCTTTGTTTATCTCAAAATTGATTTATTCAATCTATAAGGTATCTGGTTTTTGTTTGTTTTGTATTTTTGTCAATCAAAATCATGTGGGACCACCAGACAATTTATCCCTTTATGCACCAGCTATTTATAACGTCTGGGGAGGGAATCAACCCCCATACATGATTTTGAATCAGACAGCGGGCTACCAGTTTACGGCGCCCTTACGCCAAAAAATTTCTCATAGTAAAAATGCGGGTCTGGTCTAATTCACTTATATTCACAATCGTCTTTAAAAAAATAACAAAAGACGGTACTACCGCGAAACGATCTTCGATCGTGTCTTGCTTCGCAAGACACGATCTGCGATCGTTATAAGGGACATTGATGATAATGAATCGTTAATAATGAAGCGACTTCTTGATGTGCATGGGTTCGATCCCTGGGTTGACAAAACTGATAAAGTAGACCTAAATTGTCCAGTATCTGGTGTGACGTTAAACAAGGCCCCGTGTGACGGTGCTATCCATCTAAAACGTTTAAGAACCAGGCGGGGCTCTCTTCAGTTCCGTCCTGTATCCCGTTGCATTATCCCCCTGACAAATAACCCGGTCTTAAGTTATGGGGGCATTGCTTATATGGACCTGTTCTACGGTAGCGTCGATAAACTAAAACGGAACCACACACATACACGCGATTTTATGTTTGTATACTGTCGGTTTTCATTCTAAGACCTCGTAACTACAGGTTAATCAAAGCTGTAGCTACGAGGTTTTAAAATTAAACTGACGGACTATTATCTAGCTATTGCGCTATCGTAATACTGGTACTGATACCTGTCTGTATAAACATTGTAGTTATAGCTGAGTTGATCTGTATAGTTATACCGTTTATGTAGCCCCACTAAAATTGGGCTTAGTTTGTATTTGCGACAATCTATACGTCCAAATTAATGGAGTTAAATATCAGTCTTCTGCAGACCTCCTTCACAGTCAATGTTCTTTATAGATGTGACCATTTTCAATTAAAAAGATGCCGCTTCATGCTACATCCCAAGTAATTTGAATCGAAAGAATGCGATCTGATCGAGTATTCACGGTATAGACAAATATCGAAAAAAAGAGATCAGGCCTACCAGAGATTAACCAAAGATCATATTTGGGGGGGGGGGGGGTCATAATTTGAGGTAGAACGACCATTCAAGATTCAGATCGAAAGTCGCCCAATGATGTAAAGATTTTTCCCGTTAGAGTTTCAAAGGTTCAATACCGTGACTTTTAGCACTTCCTAGATGGTCTCTTTTCGTATGGCGGGTCTCAAATTTGAATTAAGAGATGAATAGAATATTTTTTTTTCGTGGAGGTATGAACCGAAAAACCTAATCACAATGTATGAATACGCGAAGCGGATTCATACATTGTGTGATTAGGTTTTTCGGTTCATACCTCCATGAAGACAAAAATATTCCCTTCATTTCTTATAATTTAAATGCATCGAGCGAAAAAAAAAAAGCTTAATAAATTTTGCTACCCTTTTGTATGGGACTATTTTGTGCGGAAGCATACAAAATCGATGTGTGCCCAAAATTTGTTCATGAGTTATGAACAATTTTTCCGACCAATCAGAACGCTCGTTTTTGATAGACGAAACTAAAAATTAAATTATTGCTGAATGACGATCATTTTGACGATAGGCTTATGCTGCAATTGACGCACAGGAGTTTGGTAACTGATGTATTGTCTGTGTACATTGTGCTATATGAGATAAATGAGAAAACAATGCTGAATTGGTTGCTTAACCCATTCCAACTCAAGCCCTCCTTTTTACGCCCCACAAGAACAAAGCTTTGGAAAACATTGTGGACAATGAAGAAATTGCTTGTTTCAAGCAATTTCTTCATTATCCACAATGTTTTCTACCCAAAATTACGAAAAAATTCAAAATTCTATCAACTTGAAATTGTCGTCTGCAGCTTCTTTCAATTTGGACCAGTCTAAAATTCCACTGTGTTGGAATAGGTTAATCTATCCGCTTTAACAATCACTTGATTTCACGGCTTTTATTACATACCAACTTGGCGCATATTGATTTTTAAGTCACCCCGCTTCCAAATGGAGTCACTTATTAATGAAAGTACACTAGGATTAAGTAGATAAGTAGATAACATATTGAGCACTTATTTACAGAGATTAATCACCATGTAACTTTACATATAGGGCAGCATTATGGCGCGTACGCCAAGTGCCACACTTATTGTCATAAATATTCCGAAATCGACTGATTTGTATAGATAACACAGAATATAACATAAGATAATTGCTTTGGTAAATGAATATGAATTTCGGTAAATCTCGAAATATTTTTCTAAATATCAACACTATAATTTTGATAATAATTTATTTCCCATACCTCCGATTGTTAACTTGTTAATGTAGGATCGCGCGTCCCTGCGCGCGACCATGTCCTTCACTTAGATTTTTTCATGATTACATGCAATGGTCCTTTAGTAAGAAAGAAATGCATGGGTTATGATATAACTTACACGTTTATTTATACCCTCGCATCGATAAGATATTGTTTTAGCAGTGTTCGTCTGTTCGCCACATGCCAAGAAAAGTAAGTACCAAAAGTCCACTTTAAGAAACTGCAGCCAAAAGATCCTATCTAGCTATTTGTCCGTTAACATCTCATTAAAAGTCGGTAGCGAATAGCTAGATGCCTTCTCGAAATAATTGATTCAATTTTAATTACCTGCAGGGTCGTAAAAGGGCCGTTAACCGAAGTCTGGTTCTAAGTCAGGTATGTAGCACTTTCGACTAAGATAATTTCTCTACCATAACCCATCTCAATCAAGGTCTAGCGCGATAAACATTATTATAATGATTGTTACAATATTTGCCTTATTATTACTATTACTATTAGTTTATTTTGATTATCGATGTGGTCTGTAACTAAGCTCAAACAAAAAATATGATAGAGACAGACAGGAATTAGAACTGAGACGAGTTTATTATCAGACTGCACTAATTATGAACCTAATTGACCTCTGCTGAATATGACATATCTTAAATATTTGTCTAATAGGGCTTTCGGGTGGCCCTTTTCTACAGAACTGTCACAAGAAGTTTTAAATCTGGCCACCCTGCACATTCTGTGTCAATCGTAAGATCTCTTGTGAAATCTTCAAACCAAGGTTGGTTGACTATTTTCACCAAAATACTCATTTGAAAGCTATTGAAATGGTCTACTATACTTCTATTAAAAAGTTCAGAGTTTCGTAACATTTTGTCGAATTAAATCAGGGAGACATACAAATAATAGAACAAAAATGATCAAAGAACTTTTGATACGCAATACACACGCAATCGAAGATGAATTTCATAACCTATCTATTTATGATACATATTCAGATATCCGGAAAAAAAACCCGACCCCCTAAAAGAAATATTTCATTAGAACTAGTTCAATGAATGCATTAACTTATTCCTATGCTTAGAATTGATTGAAAGATCAATTTAGTGAAGGATACATAAAAGAAGTTTTCATTCTGAGGACAAATATAGTACAAGATGGATATTTTCGTAGGTTAAGGTGAAATGTGAGTTGCTCAAGTTGATAGTTAATGATAAAAAGCTTCATTTGTTATAAATAATAACGACAGTCCTTCTGTTTCGTCGTTTGGCAACCAAAACCTCGTATCCACAGCTTGATCATTGATCGCCCAACGATGATATATGAAAGTGTTGAAAGCAAAGAAATCACGATTGGGCCCGTGTATACAATAGACGAGATATATCTTCTATTATAATATCTATCTTAACCATCATACCAAAGAAGTTTTTTTTACTCAAATGTAGTTCTGTAGGAACACACAGGTTTAAGATAGAAAATCCAGGGCCATTAGGTTTTGCAAACAATTCTCTTGAGATTCTTCATCCCTCGGGCTAAAAACAAGTAAGTGTCGTAAGTGTTACCTGCTTATATAACCCACCATCTTGTCGTACAAAGGGCAGCGAACGTTCTACTTATCTATATTAGAGAAAAAGGTGATCTCGATACCCCTTCACTCGTAAGGATGATAATCCACCGACAATAGTTTTATTGACCGTTCAGTGGGGCATCGAATATCAACTCTAATTTCCTAAATCAATTTGTCGTATAAAGTTTATGTGAGTCTGCGCGTTGCCTTTCCATCCATTTCACATGAACGCCAAATAAAGGCTCAGATAATCATGTGCATCCACACCGTCATCCTCATTAGTGAAGGGATATCGAGATCATCTTTTCCTCTAATATTTTAGATATCTTTTAGAAAAGTAGATCGTTCGACGCTATTGGTACGATAAGATGCCGCACCGTCTGACCAGAGCCCTCACTATTCGCTTTGTAGATAGCTAATGATTTAAGTTCCTTTAGAAAACCAGCAGTTTTATTCAAGTTACTCAACATTACATCATGGGCCACTTGTACCATGGGGTAAATTGAGGGCAAGTTTGTATAAATGAACATAGAAAATTCATTTACAGCTACTTTCTTCGGGAAATTTCTGGTTGGAAGTGACTGATATGAAACTAGCCGAACTATTTTAAAAGAAAGACATTTCCCCCCTTTTTAATACGATTCAATATACAAGGGTAGTTTAATGAGAAATAGCCAGAAAACAGGGATTGGTCATAGATGAACAAAGAAATTTCATTTACAGTTACTTTCTTCGTGAAATTTCTGGTTGGAAGTGGCTGGTATGAAAATAGCCGAAATATTTTCTTTGAACGAGCACACTTTAAAGAAAAACATTTCCGATTTTTTTCTTTTCCTTTTTTTTTATATTAATATTTTTTAATAGGATTCAATAATAAAGGTAAATTAATGAGAAATTGCCAGAAAACATAGATTGGTCTATCGCATAAATCAGTTTTTGAGAAAATGCATTTAGCTTTCGTCATGTTGGTCAAAGAGGATATGTGCTAGCTACAAACTAGCCTGTCTTCCAGACTGTCAGTAAGTGCTTAGGTTTGAAAGTAACTAAGATACATCAATGAAAGTAACTAAGATACATCAATCATGCAAATACATTTCATTCCTTTAAATTACCCCCTTACGTCTCACAAACTGATCAGCAAAACAGAAAAAGATAACAGCTAGAGAAAAGAAACTTTTCTACTAAAATATAAGTATCAGTGAGATGGGGAGCGGGTCTAGCTACAATCCTTCATCATCATTTCTATGTATTGACTTTTCCCAAAATAAATGCTAACACTTTCTTATTAATCCTTTGTTGTCACTCCCATTTGATAAATCACTTAAGATGGTAAGACAAAGTATTGTAATTGTCATTTTATTTAAATTTATTACGCTTTGTTATGTATTACATGTTATTGCACTAATTTGTACAGTTGTTTGTCTGCAGATCAATTCTAAAGTGTGTTAAGAACGCAATAAAGGTCGAACAAATGTGGAACACTTAAATCCGATTTGCCATGAAAACCCAATGCGCCATCTGTGACGACACGGCTAAAAAGTTTGCTATTTTCTGATTATGTACATCTATTACATGTGCAAACAGAGATATTTTTGTAGAACTTATGGAAAGAAAACAACAAAAGAAACATGTTACTCTTCACTGTCCAAGTTATTCGTTCCCACGAGAGAGAGAGAGAGAGGGGGAGAGAGAGAGAGAGAAAGAGAGAGAGAGAGAGAAAGAGAGAGAGAGAGAGAGAGAGAGAGAGAGAGAGAGAGAGAGAGAGAGAGAGAGAGAGAGAGAGAGTATTTTGTGACATTTATTTAAGTGGTATGTTGTATTTCTATAAAGAATATATAATTCAATGCCAAGTATCTTGATTTTTTTGTTAAGACAGATAAACATACAGACAGACAGACTAAAAAGGTTAATATATTAAAGAAAACGAGAATATTTAGTTTTGCGATCAAGGAATGTTACCATAGAAACTCATCTTGGACTGGCACTTTACACTGATATACACAAAAATAATGACCATTAATTACCAATTTTCCAGGCAGCTGGAAGTTGGAGCATTCACAGAGAATGACTGGGGTTTGGGGATATAGTTGAACCTAGAGAAAATGTGTTTGGGTTTCAAGCTCTTATTTCAGTCATGAACAAGTACGACACATATTGTGAATTTTGCGATATTGCGAATGTATCATTCATAAATATAGTACTTCAAACTATAACCATCCGGGGTGCAATTCTTTTACTAAATAGTTTTCATCCTACCTTTGAAAGATGAGGGGACATATAATAAATCAGGATTAAAGAAGACAACCATTAGCCGTCATAGTTCGCTCAGTCTGATCAGATCGTAAACTTTCGCAACTATTTTTCTCCCGTGACGATTCAGACAACTCTATATTTTCTTATAATGAAGTCCAAATGTAAAATGAGTTCGTGAGGTTTAACAACAACAACAGCAATTAAAGAAAACACGGGGAAAGTTAAATGTTTTCACCTCCGGTCAGTCTGCGCAGGGAGACCATACACGAATTCGTCGTGAGTCCTGAGATCCGCCGCCGGCAAATTTATGCTGGTTTGATGAATTTTGAAGACAAAAATGGATAATCTCGCAAACAGTTTCCATCGCATTAAGAGGTACTGTGCGGAGTGAGCAGGCTTACCATGATCGAGACTTCTCCCTACCGCCTAATTACAATTGTAGATTGGTTATTCCACCTTGATATACACTCAATTTTGAAATACCACCTATGTGGATGGTTTGTGCTGGATCCGATCTATTTTTTTTAACCGTCTGTCTGTCTCTCTCACTGTGTCTCAGAGCAGCTGTAGTTACATTGTTAAGTTGGCTGAAGACGATATATGCTAGTTACGATTTTAACTTGGTCAAAGAGGATACATGTTAGATAAAATGCAGATCAAACAGATTCAAGGACATCCATGCGGAAAAAGTTATGCTTTTACATGGTTAGGAAAAAAATGTGTAAATATCTCCACTAGCTTGATAATCAAAGGATGCTACCATAGAGCCCCGTTACAATGGAAACTCCTTTAAGACTGTCCCATTGCACTGGTATACGCTAAACTAATGAGTGTCTGACCATTAAATACCTATTTTCTAGGCACCTGGAAGTTGGGGCAATGTACATTGATAATCAAACTGAGTAAAATTTGAAAAAATGGGTTTCGTTTTCACGCTCTTATGTATATCATGAACGAGTATAACATAAATTACTTCCAATCATAACAACCCGGTTAGTATAAAGTCCAAGTAACTTTTAGTTTGGCCCGAATATTTAATGCCTATTTGCCGTTCAGCATATTTCATGTTATATTTTAAGTTTTTGAATTCAAAATTAAACTTGTAGATACTTTTTTTATCTAATGCTGGAATAAGACGTTAAAATATGAAGCATTTTTCAAATTATACCGTTCGAGCCATAATGTCGCCGGGACTTTAAAAGATTGGGGGACGAAAAAAAAGCATGGATAAAAAGACAATTATTTTTCTTAGATAAAACTTACACTGCTTCGAAAATTTCCCGCTGCATCTAGGATCGAACCAGAACAAAGTTTGGTCGTCCTCAAACGATTAATATTACAAGTTTATTTCTTTGCCTTTTTCTGTCTGCCTCTTTCTCTCTCTCTCTCTCTCTCTCCCTCTCTCTATCTCTGATTTGGAAGTGAGTTTCCCTACGATAGTTCAAAGCTATATTAAGCCCCGTCACAAACACATACTCTCAGCCTGCTCTCTCTTACACCATATCCACTTCTTCTTTTTTGACCACATCCAAAGGGCAGTGTTAGCGCGTATGACTCCCGGCTTCGATCCCTGGTCGCGGCGATTATCCTTTCCGACATTAGTCTCCCACCAATGGTTGATTGATCGTAAACCTAAATGGGGTGATCAGCTGGAGGCTCAGAAAGGATTTAGTATTAGTACTGGCGTGAGAAATATCAGGAATCTATGGTTAGGTGCTTCAGCCGCCTCGACATGGCTGAGATACTATCAAAATTGGCGTTAACCCCCCCCCCCCCCCCAACAACAATAATAATAACTTTCTCTGGGGCATTTCATCTCTCATGGCCGATATTCATCATTATATGATTGGACGATTACACCAAAGAACTACAACCGGAAATTGTTGGAAATAGTTTTTTAATTCAAAGGATTTTAGTTTGAGACTAAAATAAGAACGCGAAATGAACGACTTTCGCTAAGTAACATGCATTAGAACTATCTCTGCACTCTTTGCAAACAAAACCAGATGCTTTAGACATTAGCATTTAATGATCGTACAAACATACATCACTATCAAAATGACAGTCGTATTTGAGTTACCATGGGAACCAACTATGTTGTCCGAAATAACTAGGTCCCTTCTCGATTCTTTCTCAATGTTAAACATCTTCAAGTGTTCGCCTGTCTTAGTCGACATATCGAGATGGTTATTCTTACATGCTATATTCATGTACTGCCTACAACTTCTTTCAATGACATCTGGTAAAGGGTTTAAAGAGGCATGGAAAACCAATTCAGTACAAGGAGGGTTGTAAAGTGACGGACCACGTCTGACAATCAAATATGGATTACCGATAAAATCGTCAATTTATGCCGGGTGTGAACTTTGCTTTTTTGTTGGTTTGACGACCTAAACGTTTTAACAACAGTACATTCAACCCGCAGATACGACTTTAAGATCTTCATCCAAAATGTTGCCTGTTCATAATTCATGTCCAAGACAACATATCTTACAAAGTAACGCACTTAAAATAACCTTCCTTGCATTATGACTACGATTTAAATTATATGTAGGCCCTACATGTTCACAAACTATTATTCTTTAGCTATTATCTCTCTGTTTTGTCTGATTTTGTCAATTCGCTCATCTACCTAACTGCGAAGACAATCAAACAATATTGATTTCAGTTAAAAGTAAGGTGATTTTGAATCACAATTAGAAAGTAGATATACATATATAGCTTGCCCGTGAACTATAACTAGGTCTCGAAACCTTCCACAAGCCAATCATAATTGTTTCCTTTTCAAAATTGAATGTATATCAAGGTAGAATGCCCTTTCTATGACTGAAATATTGAAAAGAGAAAAGTCTGGACTATGGTCAGCCTGCGTACCCAGAATAGTAGGTAGGAAAACGAACGAAACTTTTTGTTCTTCCGAGATGATCCGTTTTTGTGATCCGCCAAACTGACATATTGGGACTTCGCCCTTTAAACGTCGTCCATGGCCACACTGCGCGGGCTTTCCGGCATCAAAAATTTATATTTTTTACCAAGTTTTTCCACCTACCCGACTATGCAGACTATGCTTTCAGTTTGGATTGCATTTTCTCTTTCACGTGCGCAAGACCAAACTTTTTTCTTCTTATTATTATTATCTTTATTTTCAAAATAGAATAAATAAAGTGCAAAGTGTTCAGTTGTCCCGTAATTTCAGATAATATGGAGAAATGTGAATCGTTCCGGAAAAAAAAGATACAAGAAATAAGTTGCTAAATGTTCCGATCTGATCAGACTGTGCCAACTATAAAGGTTGACCGTGGTCGAATCTTTGTTATTTTTTCAGATTCTATGTTGATCGCTAATCCTACCTCTATTTAAGATCTGGATCTCGGAGCTTATGCAGCCCATTTCACCTCCAATGAGTTCTTTTCTTTATGCACAAGTAAACAGTTACTTTTTGTCAAGGAGGATATGATATTGTCAGAATGCGACCAAAATATAGTAAACACAGGTTGACATTTTGGTTGCACAACTGCGACATTTGATACACTTTTTAATAGATTCAATCAGAATTAATAAGATCCATCCTTACTATAAATAAACCAAGACCAAAAAGTATGAACTACAATTTGAATTTGACTATTTGAGTGTTACGGGGAACCAGTTAATTAGCAACTCACACTTCTCCATCTCCTTTGGGACTCATTTTAAACATCCTATTAAGTAAAGCCACTATTTACACAGAACTTTCAAATTGTCAAATAGCCCGCCGTGTACAATTACAAACAATTATTAATTTACCATTGAGTATAAATAAATATTTTACATTCTTATTTATTCATTTTCCTCATGAATTTCAGACGATATGTTTTACTTTTAATATCATTTTTATTTTACGTTGGCTCAAAATCGGTGATTAAGCCATTGGCATTTTTTTTAGATAGAAAAAAAAACTCGTTTTTATCTAACATTCATTCTATATCCATTTGATGGGCTGATGAAACCACGTAACTACAGCTGAGCAGAAATTGGATAAGAATTTTACCTATTATTTTACATCGAGTGGGAAACAAGCTTTTCAAGCCTCGATTCTGCTTCCTGGAGAAACAGCAGTACCCGCACCATTTATGTGGGCAATTAACAGACTTAATGTCGACAGATGCTCAAAAGAATCGAACGCTGGACCTTTTGATCGTGAAGCCAATACTTTACCTCTTAACCACGCGTTAAAATTCCCCTTAGTTAATACGTTTCGGAGGCTCGCTGACCGTTGGTTTACTAAACAATTCCCTTTTTTCTGATCATGTTTATGTTATATCATTAGTCCGATTTTGAAAAAAAGTATGTTAAGTAATGTCGGCATACATATTCCAATCATTAGCTAAAAAATAATTCTGATAAAAAAAAAGAAAAAAATGTGATTTATGATGTCGTAAATTATTATTTAAAACAGTCAAAGTTCTGCGAGGCTTAATTCACTCCCACGCAATCCCGCCTTTTTACACCCGTGAAAAATTAAATTCAGGAAAAATGTGAAAAAGGAGAATTTGCTGTAATCAGGCGATTTCTCCTTCTTTCACAATATTTGTACGGTGTTTATCCCCTTCTTTGCAGCTCCAAAACAATTTGAATTTATATATGTTGCTTCTTTCAATTTATATATATCAGTCCAAACTTTTGTCGTCTGGTAATTGGTTAATCCGGGTCATAATTGTTTGAGAATTACAGATGAAAACGGAATCATCCATCGATTAAAACTACAGACAGCATATTTCTATCCCTTTATTGAGGTGGTCGTCTACTGACCGCCAATTAAAAGTTAATGTGTGTCTGGCTTATTTCACATTGACTGGCCGCTGCAAGAAAGGTGTATCGATAACGCTAAGTCCGTTAGCCAATGCAAACTTAAAGTGGAGGAGATTTCTTCGCATGGTCCGCTAAACTTACCCCAGTGAACTTAACAATGAACTGACTCTAAGCGTATAATTCCAGGTACATTGTTTATATTTGACGTAAACCAACATCGAATCGCTACGCATTATTTAGTCAAACTTTAACGTTATTGGGACACGTTTTGTGTTTCACGAACAAAACTTGTTTATGAAATCAGTTTGAAAGAAACTGGGGTATTCTGATAATGGGTTTGAATTTGTATTTATTTTGATGAAGCTTAACACGACAAGTCATTCAAGATCATAGAATAAAATTGAGATCCTTGAAGTATTTGGGAAAAGATGTGAATAGAGTTTGAAAAGATTTGGGTAGATTTGTGAAAGATTTGGGTAGATTTGTGAAGATTTCTGAAAGATTTTGGAATTTCGTGCCGCCCGTCATAATCGGATACTTTCCAGTCCTTTTTATTAATTTTCCATTTTTCGTCATTAAGCAATGATTTATAAGATAAGAGTTTTCATACGATTTGGAAGGACATCCGCTGTGATTTCATCTTAAACAGTATCGAAACTACTTTTCATGAGACGACGTCCATCACTGAATTTTATATTGTGTGTACCCATTCCTATTACCTCCCTTAGTATTTATTAAACGAAATATTTATTTTTATACTGCCATTCATCTATAACTAAATATAAATAAAAATAAAAACCAATTGTATTTTTTATATCCTTTGCGTAATATGACTTTTTGCAATTTTTTTGCTTGGATTAAAAATTATCACTACTAAGTTTGTGAATAATAATTATATATATTTGGAATTTTACCGATTTGCAGTACAGACATTGGGTGATCACAATTAATAATTCGCTCACCTGAGTTTAAACTTAGGATTTAATTTTACATTGCCGAAAGGCGAGCCTATTACGAAATCGAACACCACAAAACTCCATTATGGAATGCCTAGTTGGTGAATCTATAAACCATTCGCACTCAATCGCTCCTTTTTGCGTGAAAACGAAGAAATTAACTGTATCAAGTTATTTCTTCATCATGCACAATGTTTTCTTTTTTTTATAAATCCAAAAAGACGAACAAATTTAAGATTCCGTCATCTTGAAATTTTCGTCTGCAGTTTCTTTGAATTTGGAACAATCAAATTTTTTATTGGTTTGGAATGGGCTAAGAGCCGGTGAGATGAAACAGTTTAACAAATGGCCCGTTTCGAATGAGAAGTTAACCAAATTCCCTTACCATGGCGCTTTTTAACTCCCCTAAAGAAAATTAATCGGGAAAAATATGTGTGAAATGAAGTAATTGCTTGCAACAATTTCTTCAGTTTCCACAATGTTTTCTACCCAGAAAGTTGAGGCTGACAGACGGAAATCTAAAATTTCATTAACTAGAAATTGTTGTCTGCCCGAAGATCTTTCAATTTAGACCATTCTATAAATTTTAAAACTCTTAATTTAATTGTCGTTCTATCTGAGAGAACGATTGATTAATTGGTAGGCTGGTTGGTTGGTGGTTTACCGTCGGGCTCATTTACAGCTGGGTCATTTAACGCGTTAGGTGGAATTTAAGGACAGTATAGCATAAAACATTCAGCCGGAACAATACAAAGACAATTAACCAAAAGAAATAAAACGATAAATGAGGGGAAAAAAGGGAATAAAAATAAATAAATAAAAAGAAAAGAACTGAACATATCTTTTATTTCGTCCTGGTACATCAAGGACAATATACAAATGATATAAATGAAAAAAAAAAAAGATTTAAATTCTTCCGGTAAAACAAAGAGTTGAGAGCAGTTACCTATAACAATATTTTAGCCTTTTTGGGTACAGACAAAATCCCTCCCAGACATAATTTCTCCCGGACATAATCCCCCGAACAAAAGCCCTCTGCACATAATCCCTCCCCCAAAACTTGACCCCCGGAAAAAGCCCCCGACCCCCCCCCCATTTTTTTCATTCTTTATTTTTTGGGGCTTATTTTGTTATTATTCATATTATTTATGGAGGTTGTATCGTCTGATACAGGGTTTCATTATTGCCATCTAACTTACAAATTGTATTTGGAGGTGTTAATAACGATCTTTTGAATGAGACAAAATGTCTCCATTCAAACAACATTCAAACAATATCGCAATTTACAAGCGATTTCTTCTGTTCTCACAATATTCTGTACATTTGTGTGTGTGTGTGTGTGTGTGTGTGTGTGTTTCACTTATCTTTTTTTTTGGGTTTGTTTTATTTGTTTTTGTTTTTGCTGTTGTTGTTTACTTTTATTTACAAAATGAAAAGTTGATAATTCATTTTTGTGATGGGTCAAGATTAATTGCTTGTATCTTTCTTTAACCCATTCCCACACTTTGACGCTTTCAAACGCCCCTCAGTGTGAAAGCTTTGGAAAACATTGTGGAAAATGAAGAAATTGCTTGTTGCAAGCGATTTCTTCATTATCCACAATGTTTTCTACCCTAAAATACAACGATTTTGAAGATTTCATCAAATTAAAATTGTCGTCTGCAACTTCTTTGAATTCGGACTGGTCTAAAATCTTCTTCGGTATGGGAATTGGTTAAACTTCAAAAAATTAATCAATCATTATAATCCTTTAAGTGTGCGATATGCATTAATTAGTAAATTGACTATTTATCTTCATGTCTGCTACTTCTTTTCCCAAGATGTTTAACTGCAAGTATACCTACATTATATGGGAAGGGCATTGTCCGGGTGGGATTATGTCCGGGAGGAATTATGTCCAGGATGGCTTTTGTCCGGGGGGATTGTGTCCGGGAGGGACTATATGTCCGGGAGGGATTTTGTCCTACACTCTAGACTTTTCGAGGGATATGTGCGCTCTTAAGATCGTGCGAAAGAGGATAGAGGTGTTTCATGTTAAATCTGACCATTTAATAAAATCATCGATTCAAATTTGGCAATTATAGCAGCACATCGGCAATATGTTGGTGGGTGACCAAAAGACAGCTTTAATACTGAAGCTGTAGTTACTGTGACAATTCAGTTCTTGGTCTACCGTGGGCTCACGAGTCATTTGAACTACTGTGTAAAGGGTAATATAAATAATTTATAATTAGGGTGTGCTGATTAGCTGTATCCCCTTCTTTCCCGACCTTGTTCGAAACAAAACAAACAAACAAAAGGATGGAATATGAAGAAAATTGACCGATCCGTCGGTCCTGCCTATTGACTGGCGGCTGCTACACCCACTGACTCCAACAGGACATTCTACTTCCCATATAAAATAGCGTTATTTCCGGGCAATAGAACATGTAACAAACAGTAAAATGGCTTGTTGACCCTTTAGTCGCCTCTTGCTGACGACATTCCACGGTCAGCGACGTTTGTTCCGCCAGACTGAGCCAAAAGCCGCGGGTACATTGGGAAAAAGACAGGATAAGTGTTTAGGGAATGAATGAAGAAAGAAAAAACTTTCTTGTTTCGGTAATAAGAACTTTTTTTCTTTTTTCCACGGTGTTTTCGTGGTATTAGCTTTCAAGAGCTAGATAATACGACCATCGTCACATGATTTGATGGTGTTTTTTTATCAGTCACGGTCGCTATTCATTTATTCATTTTTTTTTTCATTTATTTATCATGATACAATATTTTGAGAGGGTAACACTTTTAGCTTAGTATAAGTTCATCAAGTCAACCGAACGGCTCTCTACTAAACAATAACAAATATGTACAAAATCAGTGATGTACAACGTGCAAAATCATGGTCATGCAGTTCACGGTATGCAACAATTTTAAAAGCGAAAGACATTGAGATCTATAATGACCATGAACTTTAAAACCGACTTCCATTCAAAAACATTATATTAAGGCATGTATTACCGGTAAAATTATTTGAGAAGCACAAAAAGCCTATCAGCTTGGTTAACATAAAAAAAAATTGAAAGATCATAACCATATAGTGAATCTGGACGACTCCTTACTTGACACTTAGCCTAGTACACTAGGCTACTGTCATATATACCCTTACGGTCACGATATGAGCGATGTCCCCCCCCCCTCCCCCTTCCGGCAGCAGAATGCCACAAGTTAATTGTTAGTGACAGTGCATGGATAGTTCCGAAAGGATAGGTCGTGAGAACGAAACTTCTGAGCGGCCCGCGGCCTGGGACTTTAACCCAAAGTTCCCACATGATAAAATTTTAGACCAGACTAAAATCAAAGAAGATGCAGACGACGGTTTTAAGTTGATGAAATTTTTAAAATCTTAGACTTTTTAGGTAGAAAGCATTGCACCAACATGGATAATAAAGAAATTGCTTGTTACAAGCAATTTCTTCATTTTCCACAATTTTTTCCAAGGCTTTCATATTAAGGGGCGTTTAAAGGCGTCACTTTGTGGGAAGTGGATGCTCAACACGGACCACGGACTGATGGATAGTACCATGACTGACACGGGGCCTCGACGGTAGGCCTATATAACGGTCGCGGCCGAAAGCCCGGAATTTTATTAAGTTATTCTGGGTCTGCCGATGCCTTGATCGAAACGTTGATCTCGGGGTTTGTAGTCACTCGAGTGCTTTACCCTGGACAGAGCCCGGTAATGTGACTGACCGTGACAGATCGACCGGTCAATCGGTCCGGGCGGGCCCCGAAAACACTGGACTTGTACAATTTTAGGCTGGGCTATATTGAAAAACCTTAGTGCAGAACAAATTTCTGCTGCAATTAAATTGGAAAATAATGGTCACATACGAGAAAGAAAACACTATGAGAAAATGGGATATTACTTGTTACAAGCAAAATTTCCCTGTCAAAAAGGGCTTCTATATCGCAGTTAAAAGATGCTGTTTCAGTCGGGTTAAACGAGCTGCGCGATATATCGTAGCTTTCTTTCTGGCAAGCAGATTAGGAGGGCTACGATATTACAGCTAGGGTTAAACAAGTATGAATGAGAGATTTATTGTGGAGATTATTCAGTTCTTTTTGACATATACTTTTTTTAATCACCAAGTAGAGATTTTTGTACGATTCGGAGAGAAATCCGTGGTGACGTTGTCGAGACGGAGTGCATCACCGAAGCTTTGCACATTTTTATTACCTCCCTTTTCCTAAATTAAAATATATCACTTGATTTTATGGTCTCGTTCATCTGTAAGAATTCAAATTTAAAACAAAAAGTGTAATTTTATCTACCGTTGTTTCCATGTAATAAAAATTATATATATTTACAATTTTTAGTTTGGGGGTTCATATATAGACACTGCTAAGTTGTAAATATGAAATTATACATTAATCAGAAATTTGTTGTTTACAGGTACGGACAATGACCAATCACAAATATTAATTCGCTCACCTGAGTATATTCTTAGGATGGAATTTTACATCGCCGAACGGCGAATACACAACAAAGCAGCATGAAACATAATGAAACGACCCTGATGTGCATGGGTTCGATCCCTGGTCTGACAAAACTGATAAAGTAGGCCTATTTGTCCAGTATCGGGTTTGACGTTAAACAAGGCCCCATGTGACGGTGCTATCCATCGAACACGTTAAAGAACCAGACGGGGTTCTAGTCAGTTCCGTCCTGTATCTCGTTGCATATTATCTCCCCTGACAAGTAACCTGGTCTTAAGTTATAGGGGCATTGCTTATTAGGACATGTTCTACGGTAGCGACGATAAACTGAAACGGAACCACACACCCACACACCCACACCACGCAAACGGATAGACGGGTGGCTCAGGGACCGGGACTATTCCGGTAATGATAGGCCGGGTTCTCTTGCAGATGCCGAAACGCCAGATGGAAACGTGTTTCTAAATCAACACAGTGCTTTTTAAGTTCAATATCAAGCGATTTCTTTTATCTTTTACCACAGCATCCGGCTTTTTGACGAAAGAAAAAGTGGTTTAGAAAACGGCATTGTGGAAAATGAAGCAATTTCTTCATTGTCAACAACATTTCCTCCAAAAAGTGATAAAGATTTCCTAGATACATAGATACCATCGACTAAGATTTTTGTCTGCAAATTTTCTTTTCAGTTGGAAAGGTTTTACATTTTGTCTTTTAATGACTGGAAATGGTATTCATTCAACGGCGTCTCGGTGCTTTGATTTGCCCTTTGAAAGACTGCGCGAAATTGGTTCCCCGCAGTGAATCTATATTTACTTGGGACCAAAAACCAGCAAATTTAACACTCAGTTAAAAGTAGATCGTATGTTTCTTTGACATAAAATAGACATTTTTCCATCAAAATGATTAGACAAAAAATGAATAATACCATTGTAATCAAACTTTATTTGAAATTTAACTGTTAAGCATTATTTCTTCACTAAACGGATGAGAATCAGGATGAAAGTAGTACCCGGAAGTTATTGACGTGTGTTCGCAAAAGATGACAAATGGAGTAAAACAAATTAGTCCAAAATAAATTAATAAAGCAATGTCAGACGGAAAGCAACAACAGTCTACCTACAAGGGATGGCTATATAAATGGACGAACTATTTGAAAGGTTACCAAAAAAGATGGTTCGTCCTGCAGAATGGTCTGTTGTCGTATTATCGGTAAGCACAGCCGTATAATTTTGGTAGGTGGGGTAACTCTGCTCGAAGCTGTTTAATCATGTTTTGCCGTACAAGTGTGAAACAACTCCCACATAATGATACACCAAATAATCTCGGTTCTCACTGTTTATCAGAATCGTGTTTTGCCTGAAATAAGTGAGACAACTTCCATATAATGATGCACCAAATAATCTTGGTTCACACTGTTTATCAGGTTTATTGTAACTTAAGCAAACATTTACAACTATACAAAATGAATAGGGAGAACATTTCTTTGATTTATGAACCAAAGTGGTCAATATGGTCTTCCTTGGCTGACATTCCCACCCAAAGCTTTGAGCAATTTAGGTAGATTGTGTAGCTGAATCTATTGGTAGAATTTACAAAGATATATAGGGTTTACAAAACTAACATTAAATATGGCAAAGCCTAGAAAACACGCCCGGTAATCTCTGGCTCCATCTCTTTTTGGAGAACAGTGCAAAATGGAGACAATGATACTTCCGATATGGAGCCAAGGACCAGAACTGAACAGAAAAGGTAAATAAAACAGTGCACCTCGGGTACAATTTGATCTCCTATTAACCTATTATACATTTTCCCAAAACGTCCAGAGTTTCATACCACATAGAAATGATTATATTATCCGTTGGCGGTGATAGATTTCAAAAATAATTCCGTTTGTGAATAGAAACTTGAATCAAAGTTTGGACATCGGACCCGATCAAACACGAAAATGCGTGTTGAAATCATTCAAATCCATGTAATCAACAGTTCTGAAAGGTTTAAGTGGAAATGTCTGTGAAATAAATGATAACGTGTTGATATACAATAATGTTACCACAAAGAACTGCGTTTTTTCTAGCCCTTTTGCGTTTTTTCTTAGATGAGAAGGAGACCAGGATGCGGTGCGGGAGACAAGATTCAGAGGGAGAGGCAATGCATATAAAAGAATACAGTGAATGATTTTCTAGGATTGTAACTTTATGCATATTACAGGACACTTTTTCTTTCCCTTTTACACAGTAAATGCGTCTCTCAGACTCTCTAGAACAGCCATATTTATATCTGGTCTATATTTTTCTCCTTTCTCCAAACTGACTTACCGGGCCACAATGGTGAATATAAAGTGAGCGCGTAATAATTTTTATAATTCTATTCTAACGAAACATTATCAAAGAAAAACAAATAGCTAATTTGAGAATTCAGGTCATCACAAAATTTGAAAAATACGCTAGGTTCTTAGAAATATGTATAGCGGAAGGAGTTCAGATCTGCAATAAACGGACGTTATGTGCCTTATACGTTGTAAAAGCTCTATAACAACACCGGTGGTTTATTAGAATTTTCACACTTCTTTAAAAAGGGGTGGGTGTTAATTACAGGCTACAGATGTTAAGGCGGAAAAAAGGGGGCGAAGATTTACTTCGACTGCAAAGAGCAGGTGGTTCATGTACAGTATACATAGTATAGAGTTAGTAACATCGTGAAATTGACATTTACATCGATCAAAACCATTCAAAATCACTCACGCAGCGCTCCAATCATTCATTTCAAACACTCACTCAAACAATAAAAAACGCTCAAAATAGTTCAAAAACATTTAACAACCGTCCAAAATGCGCAGCATTTCATTCAAACCGATAACAATTTTCCACAATTTTTACTGGCAGCTGTGGGTTTTAAAGCGTCTGAGGTAAAAATATCGCAAATTGGATGAAATTAGCGATCTTGGATTACATACTTTTAATTTCATTCAAAACTCGCTCCTCCCACTCATTCAATTTCATTCCGAAATCATTCCCAAATCATCCAAAAATTGTCAATTTCACGGTGTTTTAACTAAGCAGTGAAGTTTTTTACCTTTTGACATAATCTAGGATACAGCGCCTTCTAAATATAAAGAAAAAAAAACTTTAACCAAATCAATTATCTAAGCATTAAACAATGACAAAAGGGGAACATTTGGTTAAGAACAGTTACATTCGCCCTCTATTGAATTCATTGTGGCATTGATTTGTTTTGGATTGGGGTTTATTACAGGTTATAAGTTTTACGAAAATAGTACAAAAAGGGTCGGCTTTGACGTCCAAAGAGGGGCTGGGGTTACATAAGAGTATGGGGTTCTATTTGAAGTTTTATAGTAGATTTATATATGCATCGCCTCTCCCTCTGAATCTTGTCTCCCGCACCGCATCCTGGTCTCCTTCTCATCTGAGAAAATACGCAAAAGGAGTAGGAAAAACGAAGTTCTTTGTGGTAACATTATTTTATATCAACACGTTATCATTCATTTCACAGTCATTGCCACTTAAATCTTTTAGAACTGTTGATTGCACAGATTTGAACGATTTCAACACGCATTTTCGTGTTTGATCGGGTCCGATGTCCAAACTTTGATTCAAGTTTCTATTCACAAACGGAATTATTTTTGAAATCTATCACCGCCAACGGATAATATAATCATTTCTATGTGGTATGAAACTCTGGACGTTTTGGGAAGATGTATAATAGGTTAAAAGGAGATCAAATTGTATCCGAGGTGCACTGTTTTATTTACCTTTTCTGTTCAGTTCCGGTCCTTGGCTCCATATCGGAAGTATCATTGTCTCCATTTTGCACTGTTCTCCAAAAAGAGATGGAGCCCGAGATTACCGGGCGTGGAAAACTAGTGAAAAAAACTTGAGGACATCAAAAAGCGTTGTTGTTAGGGAATGGGTGAAAAGAAATTGATTGGATGTAAAATGTGGCTTTTGGTGGACAGGCTTATTTACAGTTGGTTATAAGATTAAGATCATCCAAAATGTCACATTTTCTAAAAAAAAAAAACCTGGGGCATGGATTTTCAAAATCACATCTGGTTACCACATTTTGTTTTGATTTTTTTTTTCCCCTTTCTAGTAACAGCAGAAGTCGGGGCGTGTACTAGTTAGGGTTTGAAATTGAGGAGTCATTGACTTTGAAAGCTAGAAGTCAAAAATTGATTTACAAGTGGTCAGTCAAGCAAATTAGGTCGCACCCCTCCCTCCCAAGAATACCCCGCTAAAATAACAACAACAGAAAAAAAAACACTACTCCCATATACTGGCGCACACATACACCCTCGCTCCAGGGATGTGGAAATACGGATTTTCTCTACTTGTCCATGGACAAGTAAAATGTGATTTTCTACTTTTCCAGGATCAAAATGGACTTGCCCGTGAAAAGATGAAGAACAGATATATTTTGAGAAAACATTATCTTTAAAGAAGAAAATGCTGGAACTCGGCATTTTCTTCATTAAAAACAATATTTTCTACCCTTAGTTACAAACATTACGCTCATATATCTCTTCTATCTATTTAGTACCATTCCAAGATTTGCCCTGATATTTACTTGTCAATGGACAAGTAGCCTCGAAAAATGTACTTGCCCGCAGGTAGAAAAGCCCGTGTCGGACAAGTCGGGCATGGGAATTCCACACCCCTGCGCTCACACACAAACAACTTTTTCCGTTTCAGCCCACCAATCGAAAAAAAAATCGAAGTTAAGTGCTTATCATGTGGATTTGATCATAGTTGTAATTTACTCGTTAATAAACTTCTTCCAAAGTTATTTTTTAAAGAACGGTGGTTTTAACTTAACAAAGAAAATCAGCCATAGAGATTTTCTTTCAAAACAAGCAGCTGTTGATTGAAAAACACAGCTGACGTCACAAAAATGTTAGGCCTGTTCATTCTACCACATGGAAGTGCACAGTTGTGACATACATTAAAGAGACCTACAAGACAGACCTGAGAGGCTCGCCCACTTCTTAAACTGTTTTGCCAGAGAAGAATTAGTGCAAAAAACTTGGTCATTTGTTAATTATGGGCAATTTGCGATTTATTGTTTGGAACTCTAACCTAGATTAATTTTCCACCCTTGAAGTAACTTTTTCCGATTCGTTGTTTCTTTGTTGAAAATGACAAACATGTATTATTGTCATAGGTTTTTTATACACTTTTCTAGCCCAGTTTCAAACGCATGTGATTAATTTTTAAAAATCACCCGAAAATAGAAGTAAATGAGGACTAAATTGCCTCAAAAAAAACTGATTATTGATCCCCGGGAATCTTCCGTGTCCAGAGAATAAACAACGAATCACCTCTGGACCTAAGAATTGCCGTAACTACAACTGAACTAAGCTATAATTAAGATATTTGATATCAAAGCGACCATGTATGAGCAGAACAGATGATTGACAACGAAAAAGAGAATAACTTATATTCGCCGATGTAAGGTAATCTGACGAGTGTGAAAAAGGCTGATATATATATATAAAATGTTAAAAAATTGCCGCATTGTTAAGTAAAAGAGAAATAAGCGTCGTGTTTTGATAAATGCTGACGACATTATTTTAGCGCATTAGTAAGTCATAAGCCTTATAAGGACCCTGTGTTGGTCACCGTTGGTTGTCTACTATCAGTAAAGGTGTGAAGGACATCGTCAAACTGATGGTTGGTGGGTGTTAGATGCAACCAATAATCAATAATTATGCCAATTTTGGCACTTTGCTGCATAACTTTACCTAGCCAACAACCTTTATGGGAATTTCGACCTAGAAAATTTATGGATTTCTTTTCTTAAATTCACGGGACATCTTTAAAGAACGTGGAACTCCGGGACAGACTTCAAAAATACAGCACTGTCCCGCATAATCAGGGACAAATGGCATGTCTGATTATCCACAATGTTTTCTTCCCCAAAAGACAAAGATTTTAAATAATTTTAAATTTTCGTCAGTAACTTCCTTCAATTTGGACCAGTCTAAAATTTTACTGTGTTGGAATAGGTTAAGTGTTTTCTGCAACCTCCTTGAGTTTTAAACAGTCCAAAAAGTCCTCTAGTAATGGTTACAATCAGATTTTCAACATCATAGATGAGATCTAAAACTTGCTTTCACTCGAATAGTAATGTGTCTAGTCAATTGCTTACCCCTTTACTGTTTTTCAAAATTTTAGACTTGTCCAAAAACAAGGGGGTAGCAGACGAAATTATATAGTAAGCATAATTCAAAAAGAAGCTATCCTGTAATGATAGAAAGCATTTTGAGAAAAGAAGATATTGTCTTTTCCTTAATGTTTTCTCAAGTGGAACATCACAGGGAAGTAAAAATTAGGGATTGTACGAGAAAAGATTAAACTAAACAAATCCTGTAATTTTCTGTTTAAGAATTAATGCCTGATTATTGATTTATGAAAATAGATATTTTACAATTTCATAGCAATCAAGCAGAGATGACACACACATGTAGAGGCACCATAAATCTTGCAACAGCATTTATACACATCGCAGATTCCTGTACTATCGTCATATCCAGTGGAGGAAACCACACCTTTCATCTGAAAGCGACGTCAGAAGTGGATCGTCAGAAATGGGTCACAGCTTTGGAATTAGCGAAAGCAGATGCAGTCCGAATGTTAGAACCTGGTAAGATTATAAGTAGAACATGAAAATAAAAGCATTTCAGATTCTGATAATTTGAAAGTTACCATTTACCATACAATCCCTGACTTTTAAGTCCCTGTGATATTCTTCAGAAAACAGGGGAAAAAAGAAATTTCTTGTAACAGGCAATTTATTCTTTTTCCACTATATTTTCTATCATGTATAATTGATGCTTTTTTGAATTGTACTAACTTTGTTATGTTGTCTGAATAGTAGCTGGAGGCTAGGAAAGGATGTAGTGGTAGTACTGGTGTGAGAAAAACCAGGAATCCATTGTTAGGTGCTCCAGCCGCCGCAATATATCTGAAAGATTGTTGAAAGTGGCGTAAAACTCCATTCAAAGAAACAAACAAACAAAAACCAAATTGAAAGAGGTTGCAGACGACAACGAAAACTAGATGCCATTTGAAATGAAACCAACCTATATGGTAGAAAAATATTGTGGAAAAGGAGAAATTGCTTGTTACAAGCAATTTCTTCTTTTTCCACAATGTTTTCTTGAGTATGAAATCACAGGGATGTAAAATCCAGTATTTGAACGGGAAAGGATTAAGATTGAAAGCTGTAGAGGAAAATTTAAGGTTTATTACATTTTAGATTTTTCAAAATCTGTCACAAGCAATTTCTTCATTTACCACAATGTTTTCCCAATTGTTTTTCTTGAGGGGTGTCCAAAAGCGTCACTGGATTAAATAAAAATGATAGATGACAATTGTCATGACTCCTATTTTACCTCTTACAATATGACAAAAATGTTTAAATTCTAAGAGTTCACGGACAACATGTCAAATTGACATATAGGATGGAAAACAATGTGAGAAAAAGAAAAGCTGCTTATAATAAAACTGTCTCCTTGTCTTGCAATATTTTCATAAATTTTTCTTTGGTGTTGACTCTTGTTGTGCTGGACCAGAAATATTCCTGTTTTGGCAGGAGGAAAAGACAAAGATCAGCCTGCACATAAATTATGTGCAGTCTGATCTAAGTATACATCACCTTCTTGACCCTTTAAACCAGAGTTGTTTTAAGATGAATTTTCAAAAAAAAATGTTAACCCATAATATCTCCAATCTTTTCAGGCCTTTGAATTTAATGCAATTATGTAGAGGATTTTATCAGCATGACAAGGGTAAAAATGGGGGATTGCTAATCTAGAGTAAGAGGAGCTTTAATCCATTCCCACAAAAAGACGCTTTTTGACGCCCGAAAAAACTTTGGAAAACATTACGGAATTTCAAGAAATTGCTTGTCACGTTTTTTAACTGGACAGTTGGAAAATGTAAAATTTCATAAACTTTGAATTGTCACCTGCAGCATCTTTCAATTTGGACTAGTCTAAGTTTTGTTGTGTGGGAATGGGTTACAGCTCTTTAGCTCAAGGGGAGGTGTTAGGATCGTTCAATGTTTGAAGTCCATCGTGAGTCGTCAACATTGTCTTTAACCCATTCCCACAAAACAAAATTTTAGACTGGTCCAATTTGAAAGATGCTGTAGATGATAATTTCGAGCTGATGGAATTTTGAATTTTACTTCTTTTTGTATAGAAAACATTGTGGATAATGAAGAAATTGCTTGAATCAAGCAGTTTCTTCATTTTCCACAATGTTTTCCAAAGCTTTTGTTTTTAGGGGCCTTAAAAGGGGAGATTGTGTGGGAATGTGAATATCTTCTTCTAAACCACTAAGCAAATTTGGATCAAATTTCGCAGGAATGTTCCTTGGGTGACCCTTTTCAAAATTGTTCATGAAATTTTAATTCTCGAAAAATGTAGGCGTGACAGGGCCAGTCTTATCAGACTTGAAGAAATAATGAAATATTTCGTTAAAAATCTTCTGCTCCTAAACCACTAGGCCAAGTTAGACCAAATTTTGCAGGAATATTCCTTATATGACTCTTTTTAAAATAGTTGATCAAATTTTGATTTTGCCAAAAATTTTGGCATGGCAGGTAGGGATTATCAGATCAAATAATTTTGAGGTTAGCAATTTTGGCTATTTTGTTTTAAAACAGATAGTGATGAAGAAGAAGGGGAAAATGACATACAGACTACGATAAAAGCTTTGTCGTCAAAACTTGAGGACTTGAACACGTGTAATGATCTTATTGCCAAACATGGTAATGCTCTTCAACGTGCGCTTACTGAGGTGGAACAGCTGGACGGTTCCTCCGATGTTTCTAGCAAGGTGAAGGTCATCAATGAGAGAGCGACTATGTTCCGTATTACTTCCAATGCAATGATTAATGTAAGTCTTTTATTTCTACAGTAATATTACTAAAGGCTCTATGGCTCTCACAGGGACGAAATTCTCTCCAAAAAGTAATCCTTAACCCATTCCCACACAGTGACGCTTTTTGACGCCCCTTAAGAAAAACAATTGGGAAAACACTGTATAAAATGAAGAAATTGCTTGTTACAAGCAATTTCTTCATTTAATTCAATGTTTTCTACCCAGAAACTAGAAAATCTAAAATCTCATTATCCTTGAATTGTCATATACAACCTAATGTTGGGTAAACCAAATACTGAGATAAGCAATCATAATGAAATAACAGTCAGTGAAATAATGTTTTGTACTGATTTTTATGCTCCCCCAAAAATTTTTCAGGGTAGCATATAGTCGCCAGCTTGTGTGCCTGTCAGTCTGTCCGTCCGACTGTCCAGCCTTCCATCCGACGTAATATCTCAGGAACCCCTGGGCCTAATTGGATGAAACTTCATAAGGCTGCGTCATGGAAAAAGGGCCCTTAATGTTAAAATTAGTTTTTTGCCAATTTCTCCTAGTCTAATAGTCAGAATTTTTTGAAATTTCATATTTGAGTAGCAAATTAGATCCTCTTGACCTTAGATTATCGAAAATTTACATTTAAGAAAACATGTCATGGGAAAAGGGGCCTTAATGTTATTAGCTTTAAGTAAGTTCTCTTTTTGTCCTGCAAAAACTTATATTGGCCATAACTTTTGATTGGTAACAGATATAGTCTTCATATTTCACATGTACATTGTTTGTGACAAACCCTTTTTGTTAAACCTGAGTTCATGGTCATCAGTCAAGGTCAAGGTCATGTGTCAAGGTTAGAATTTCGAAAATCTTAACTTTAACTTTGTCTATAAGTTTACAATAGTAAGTGACATAGCCTTCAAATTTCACATGTCCATTGCTTATGACATGACCTTTCTGTTGGTATGAGTTCAAGGTCATCAGTTAAGGTCAAGGTCATTTTAAGGGTCAAAATTTCGAAAATTTTAACTTTAACATCGCCCATAGGTATACAATGGTAAGTGATATAGCCTTCATATGTTACATGTGCATTGCTTATGACATGGACTTTCTGTCGGTACTAAGATCAAGGTCATCTGTCAAGATCAAGGTCATTTCTCAAGGTCAAAAGTTCAAAAATCTTAATTTTAACATTTTCTTTAAGTTCACAATGGTAAGTGATATGGCCTCCATATTTCACATGTGCATTGCCTGTCACATGACCTTTCTGTTGTATTCGGTTCAAGGTCATCTATCAAGGTCAAGGTTTTAACTTTAACATGGACCAGAAGTATACAATGGTTAGTGATACAGCCTTCTTATTTTACATGCGCATTGCTTATGACATGGACTTTCTGTTGGTGCTAAGTTTAAGGTCATTGGTCAAGTTCAAGGTCAAATCATCAAGGTCATTAATTTTCAAATATACCTCCTTTACAAATTGCCAAAATTTCTTGTTACTTTACATAAATGTTGTTTATTAAGTGCCCTAGGTAATGTTTATTTCAATTTTTGACCCAATGAACCTTACCATGCTAAAAGGGGGCTTAATGCCATGTAGCTTTACATTTTGTATATTTCCTACTCTAAAAAAACCCAGTCTATCGTTTCTGCAAGACTACTCAAGTTAGAGTCTTCATTTTTGTATGGAAATATATTTCATTGATAACTTTGATATGCAAGGTAAAATATTTAACCCTTTACCATATAATGATATTGAATGTTACTAGAATCAGGCCTGTGAAGCCAAACAGATTGCTTCAGTGTTTGTCAAACTTCCAAATTTCTTGTGAACTGACCTCTCAAACTATAGTTGCATTCAATAAGAAGCTTTTTTTCCTATAATGGCATACAGTTTTGTGACAAAAGCCTTATTCAGGGAGCATAATCCGTCTCCGACGGCTCTTGTTTTGATTTTGTGTATTCTTGTATTTCTGATACTGTTTACTGATTGGTATGTTGAAAAGGGAGGTAATCTGTACATTAAAAAAAAAAAAGAAATGATATTGAGATTTTGTTTTAAATAGAACTGAAGCTGAATAAATTTTGAAAAACTCTTTGTGAAGTACCTTTTGGAGGGCAGTGTATGATACATACTGAAAACTTTAAAAATCTTGTTCTAATAGGATATTTGATTGATTGGATTGGGTTTAATGCCACTTGTATTAGTATTTCCGTCATAGTGCAGTGGCTTGAGCTCCTAACCATGGATTTCTGTTTTTTCTCAATCTCCTTTCTGAATCTCCAGCTGCTCCTCTCACTTAAGTTTAGGATTATCCACCCATTGGTAGGCAACAAATGTCGGAAAGGTTATTTGCCTTGGCAGGGGATCGAACCAGAGACCCCATGACTAGGAGTCCTATGTGCTACTGCACTGTGGCCAAGGATGGATTTCAACCAAATTTCTTTAAGGCACCCCTAATCAGATTTTTGAAGAAATTGTTGTAGGTTTAACAATACTGCTTTGAAGGATTGGCCAAATTTCATGTAGCTATAACATTGTGAAGCAAGGGAAAGTAATTGATATTGCTCAACTGAGAATATTTGTTGCATGAAAGAAAGTTGTCTCCCTTTAAGTTTAAGTAAATTGAAAATAAGTAATTGTTTTTTAACCCTTTACCACATCACGAAATTTTAGATTGGTCCAAATTGAGAGAAGCTGCAGACAACAATTTATAGTTGTTGAATTGAGAAAGTCTGCATCTTTTAGGATGGAGAAAATACTTGTAACAAGCAATTTTTTCACGAGGGGCATCTAAAAGCTTAATTGTGTGGGAATGGGTAAAATGAGTCATGGCATGTGTTGAAAAATCTAAATTACCTGTATGATTTGTACATCAGGCCAGTAGAGCTAATCAGGCTCCCAGGAGCCTCTTGTTCAGTCATGGACCATTTAGTTTGGAAAATATTGTCATTTGTTTTCTCAGTCCAACTGCTTTGTTGTAGGTCAGTAGGGGTCAATTGAATGATTAATCCTTTCCCACACAATTATACTTTTTAACACCCTTCAAGAAAAATTATTGGGAAAACATTGCTTAAAATGAAGAAATTGCTTTTAACAAGCTATTACTTCATTTTACACGATGATTTCTACCCAGAAAGTTGAAAAAACCTAGAATTTCATAATCTTTAAATTGTTGTCTGCAAATCCTTTCAATTCCAGCTGGTCTAAAATTTTACTATATGGTAATGGGTTAATAAATCCCATACAATTCTGCTTTTTTAAGCCAATCAAGGTAAGATCAAGAGAAAAAAATGTGGACATCATTTTTTTGCTGCCCAAAGGGTGGGTGTGCATGTAGCTGCCTGTTTTTCATTCTGTCCTTCCATCCTTCTTTCATTCCGCCTATCCCCTATTTTTAGTTAACCTGAGCACGAAGTGCTCTGGGGGAGCTATTGTGATCGGTCATCGGCCGGCCTCAGTCCGTCTGTCCGCTGCCCATCTGTTCGCTATTACAAAAAAATCTTCTCCTAAACTCACCATGGAATTTCAACCAAACTTCACAGAAATGATCCTTAGGTCATTCTCTTTCAAAACACTTCAAAGAATTTAAATCTGTGAAGAACTCTGGTTACCATGGCAACGGATTGAAAAACTTAAAAAATCTTCTCCTCTGACGCCATAAGGCCTAAAGCTTTGATATTTGGTACAAATCATCATCTATTGACTCTCTACCAAAATTCTTAAATTAATTATTGCATTCTGATAATTAGCCCTTTTCTGTGTGATCCCTGATTTTACATAGAAATAAAAAAGGAAACTTAATAAATCTTCTCCTCCCAAGCCATTAGGCCAAGAGCTTTAATATTTGTTATTCATCATTATCTTTTGACCCTCTACCAAAATACTTCAAAGAATTACTGTATTCTGAAAATTAGCTCTTTTCTTTGTGATCCCTGATTTTACACAGAAATAAAGAAGAAAAACTTCAAAAATCTTCTTCTTCCAAACCATAAGGCCTATAGCTTTGGTTTTTCAACCAAACTTCATAAAAATGACTTACGTCATGATCTTTCAAAATACTTCAAAGAATAGAAATCCATGAAGAACTCTGGTTGCCATGGCAACGTAGTGAAAAAAACTAAAAAAATCTTCTCCGACAAAGAGCCTAGAGCTTTGATACATGTACTTGGTATATAATAATCATCTATTGACCCTCTACCAAAATACTTCAAACAATTACTGTATTCTGAAAATTAGCCCTTCTCTGTGCAATCCCTGATTTAGATAGGAATAAAGAAGCCTAGAGCGTTGATATTTGGCATTAATCAATGCCTATTGACCCTTTACCAAAATACTTCAAAGAATTACTGTACTCTAGAATTCAGAGCTGTATTATGGGATCAAACATATACCTTCGATTGAAAGACAAAATCTTCTTCTCCAAAATGATTAGGCATAGAGCTTTAATCTTTTGTATACACCAAAAAGCCTTGTGCCATCATAATCAGGGGAGCAATATAGGGCCTCTTATTTTTGATATCTCCAAGGTCAAGGTCAGAGTTCAAGGTCAAACATTTAAGTTGACCTTGTCTAGAGCATATTTCCTTCAATTATGATAGTATTACAAAATAACAAGGCACAACTGTTCTCTATCATGAGTAGATGTGCCATTTGAAATAAAACAAAAACAGGTAGCGCCAAAGTAAAGGTCACAGCTCAAAGTTGAAGATTAAATTAAGCATGTCCAGAGGATAGCTCCTTGAATTATGGAATAATTTCAATACAATTCAGCACAATTGTTCTGGATTATGAGTAGACGCGCTGTTTGAAAAATGAATTAGGATACCTCCAATGTCAAGGTCCTAGCTCAAACATTAAGATTAAGCATGCCTGGAGCATGGGTCCTAAAATCATGGATGGATTTCGAAATAGCTGTGCACTATTGTTCCCTATCATGATTAGATGTGCCATTTAGAGGAAATTTCAGGCTCCAAGGTCAAAGTCACATCTGAAGCTCGTACATTAAAATATAGCATTTTTGGAATAGGGCAAGCATATAGCAGAATCTTTGTCTGTTTGTCAAACCCTTCACCATTTATTTTATGCTTTTTGTGACAGGGCTATTTTATCAGGGGGCATAATCTGTCTCTGACAGCTCTTTTTCACATTATCTTCTACATAAAAAGACAAAGATATTGAAAAATTCATCATCTTTTATTGATGTCTGCAACATCTTTCAATTAAGACCAGTCTGAAATTTTGTTGTTTGTTAATGGGTTAATTTGGTATCAAATCTATAGATAAGAAAAAGTGATAAAAGGACTTTATAGCATCAATAGTATTGGCTATTTTTCCCATGACTATCTCAAAAGCTTGTTTTCATAGGTTAGATAAAGCATTTTACTGTAAGATAAAGGATTGGTGTGGTTTATCAAAGGGTAACACAGTATATATTCAGTGAGTGATCTTTCCATTTTGAATGTATGTAATTTGTATGGATTTAATTATGATGTGTTAATTAATGTGTTAATGGCTCTCCAAAGAAGTAATAATTCCCTTGTTCCATAACCCTTTCCTGTTTTTTAAAATTATAGACTGGTCCAAATTCAAAGAGGTTGCTGATGACAATGAAAAGTGGATACAATTTGAAATAATACCACCCTATATGGTAGAAAATATTGTGGAAAAAGAAGAAATTGCTTGTTACAAGCAATTTCTTCTTTTTCCACAATGTTTTCTCAATTATAAAATCACAGCAACGTAAAATCCTGGGTTTGTACGGGAAAGGGTTAACCCATTGCTGTATTGTAGTCCTGCATAAATGGACATGTTGAGGGAAAATTGCTATATAACCCTTTACTAGACTAGAAAATAGAATTTTAGAATGGTTGTAATTTTGAGAAGTTCTAGATTGCTAAATCTTTGAACTTTGTCTCAAAAAAAAAAATCAAATAAGAAAAAGAAAATACTTGTAATCTATATTTTCTGTTGTGTTTTTAGCTCTACTGGCGGAAGGCCACTAGAGCTATAGTGATGGTTTTTTCCCGTCAACCATCCGTCCATCCGTCATCCGTTAAACTTTTCCTTGTTTACACGATAAAGTCCACAATTTTCATCGGATTCCCTTCAAACTTTCACACAATGATTGTACCATCATAAGGATCGTTCCTTTCGAAATTGGGTCAGATCTGTCAAGAAACACAGGAAAAGGGGCCTAATTAAAACTTAATTAAGAAATCCTCGTTTATGCGATAAAGTCCACAGTTTTCATCGGATTCTCTTCAAACTTTCACAGAATGATTGTACCATCATAAGAATCAGTCCTATCGAAAATGGGTATGATCCGTCAAGAAACAAGGGAAAAGGGGCCTTATGAAAATTTAATTAAAAACTTGTTTACGCGATAGAGTCCACAGTTCTCATCAGATTCTCTTCAAACTTTCACAGAATGATTGTACCAACATAAGGATCGTTCCTTTTGTAAATGGGTATGATCAGTCAAGAAACATGGGAAAAGGGGCCTTATGTAAATTTAATTAAAAAATCCTCGTTTACGCGATAGAGTCCACAGTTCTCATCAGATTCTCTTCAAACTTTCAAATATTTGATTGTATCCAACATAAGGATAGTTCCTTTCGAAATTTGGTATGACACTGTGGAGTCAATAGTTTTCATCGGATTCCCTTCAAACTTTCACAGAATGATTGTACTATCATAAGGATTGTTCCTTTCGAATTTTGGTATGATCCTTCAAGAAACACAGGAAAAAGGGGCCTTATGAAATTTTTAATAAAAAATTCTTTAATAATCTAGAGCCAACATTTATCAAAGGATTCTCTTCAAACTTTCACAGAATGATTGTACCATCATAAGGATTGTTCCTTTCGAAATCGGATATGATTCCTCAAGAAACAGGAAAAGGGGCCTTATTTAAATTTAATTCAAAGATCTTTGTTTACACTCTAGAGTCCACAGTTTTCATCTGATTGACTTCAAACTTTCACAGAATGATTGTACCATCATAAGAATTGTTCCTTTCAAAATTTGGTATGATCAGTCAAGGACCACAGGAAAATTTCATTTATAAATCCTTGTTACCAAGTCCAGAGCTTTCATCAGATTTTCTTCAAACATTCACAGAATAATTGTACAATAATAATGATTGTTGATGTTTGCATTCGACCTGATCCGTCAAGTATCACATTAAAAGGAACATTATGAAATTTAAATTTAAAATCATTGTAACACAATAAAGTCAACAGTTTTCATAAGATTCTGTTAAAACTTTCACAGAATGATTATTCCATCATGAGGATTCTTTCTTTTCAAATTAGGCGTGATCTGTCTAGTATCATGGGAAAAGGGGCCTATAATCCTTGTAATCAAGTCCAGAGCTTTCATTGGATTTTATTCAAACCTTCACAGAATCATTGTACAATAATCACGATTGTTGATGCTGACATGAGACCTGATCCTTCAAGTATCACAAGGAAAAGGAGCCGTATGAAAATTTTATTTTAAAAATTTTACACCAAGATAAAGTCTGCAGTTTTCATCAGATTCTGTTCAAACTTTCACAGAATGTTTGTACCATCATAAGAATTGTTTCTTTCAATTTTTGGGCCTGATCTGTCTAGTATCATAGGAAAAGGGGCTGTATGAAAAATTATTACCAAATCCTCATAAACACAACAATGCCCTCAGTCTTTATCAGAATCTCTTCAAACTTTAATAGAATGATTGTACCATCATTTGGATTGTTCCTTTGTAAATTAGGTCTGATTGGTTAAGTGACACAAGAAAAGGGACCTTATAAAAATTTTTATTACAAAACATCATTATTACAATAAAGTCCTCAGTCTTTATCATTTTCTTCAAACTATCATTAGGATTGTTCCTTTGTACATTGGGTCTGATTTGTTAAGTTTCACGGAAAAAGGGGCCTTATGAAAATTTTGTTACAAAAATTCTTGACACAATTCAGTCCACTGTTTTCATTGATTCTCTTTAACTTTTAAAGAATGATTGTACCTTTATTAGAATTGTTCCTTTTGAAATTTGGTTTGTTCTGTAAAGTATCATGAGAAAAGGGGCCCTCTGAAGATTTCACTATAAAATCATTAACACAATAAATTCCACAGATTACACAGATTGATTGTACCATCATTACAATTGTTGATTTTGACAGTGGATCTGACTATGGCAAGGGTCACATAAAAAGGGGCCTTATGAAAAACTCTCTTAAATATTCTAGTTAATACAATGGTGTCCCTTGATTTCATAGGATTCACTTCAAAATTTCACAGAATGATTGTACAAATACTTAAATGGTTCTTTTCAGAACTGGGTACAATCCATCAAGTATCATGTAAAAAGAGGCCATACGATTTTTTTTTTTTAAATATTCTAGTAAACATAATGAATTCCCAATATTTTATCGGATTCACTTTTAACTTTCACAGAATGATAAAACCAACAGTAAAATATCACGGGAAAAGGGGCCTTATGAGAACTTGAATTTAATATCTTTGTTAACACAATAAAGTCAACAGTTTTATTGGATTCTCTTCAAAGATGCATGGAATAATTGTGGCATTCAAAACACAGGAAAAGGGGCCTTACAGATTATCATTCAAAACATTCTTGTGTATGTGATGAAGATCACAATCATTATCAAATTGTCTTTTAAATTTCACAGGACAATTGTCGGGTTGTAAGGAAAGTTCCTTTTGGAATGAAATTGATCCATCAGAAAACTCAGGAAAAGGGCCTTATTGATTTTCATTCAAAACAATCCTGTTTATGTGATAAAGTCCACAGTTATTGTCAGATTCTGATGAAATATTCACAGAATGATTGTAGGGTCATAAGGAAACTTTCTTTTGGAAATGGAGTGGATCCGTCATCAGGGGTTGAAAAATTTCTTCAAACCTACTAGTCCTGTAGGACTAGTAGCTCTGAATTTCTACTCGCCCTTAAGGCAACCCAACTCGCCCTTATTTTATCTAGATTAACGTATTTTCGCTTTGCAATACATATTACAGTGATCATTCAAGCGTTTAAAGATACGGAATACTATACAGGCTAAACTGGAGATCCAGTCTATACATTATCGTGTATTTCAACATGGTCTCCAGTCTACAAATCAAGCGTCTATTAAGATTGATCAACATAAACAGCGAATATCAGGGTTTTCCATTGGCATAAGAATTTGGGGGTCATTGTGACCCCTATGCCATCAGAACTGGGGGTCTTTTTTCCAATTTAGGGGGTCAAATCTGAAAGACTGCCAGAGACTACAATAATTTGAAAAATAACAGAGGAGACATGAAAGACGAAAGTTCGTACAGCCAGTTTTTTTCGTTTTAATACACGGGTCACACAGCATTTCACCATCGGTGAATTTAAGCCAACTGAAGGTTTTTAACAATTTCTGACTGAAAGACCTCCGGGTCTTTTTCGAAGACGGACCCAGGGTTTCACCATCAGACTCGCTACCAGAGCTCTCTTTGGTAGTCTAATTGCCATGACTGCCCGATGCAGACGAGACGAATTTCGACATCTTTGTTTGACGTGACATTTTTACATTTTCTAGTAGTCGGGTAAACGATATGTTTTATCACCGGAAACCGAGCCTGAATTTGATAAAAATCACTATAACCCGTCTACATATTTTATCTGTCAACTAAAAATAGATCAGGATATTTCTATAAATAAATGTTGGAGACCCAACTTACCGACAATCGCTAATTTGATTGATTGTCGTAACTCAAACTTCTAAAGGATTTATTTCAACATTTTGGCCTTTACCGACGATTCTATTCACAAAGAATTAGGTTTTAAAACTTGCGTCATTTATGACGCACAGGTAAAATTTTTACGGGTCATTTGTTATGAAATTGCGACAATGACGCGCAAATTTTGCGTCATGGAAAACCCTGGAATATCATTGCTTCCGATATGAAGTTGTTTGAAATAAATACTTTCTTTTTCGATCCTTTATTTTTTTTCCCTCAATCAGCGTGATTCAAGTCCTAAATTTGCACTGGCCCCGTCGGACTAGTTCCTCCCCAAATCTACTCGACCTACGGCATTTTCTACTCGCCAATGCGAGCGGACGAGTGGATTTTTCAACCCCTGGTCATGAAACATGGGAAAAGGGGTCTTGAGGATTGATGCTTAAAATGATAAAGGGGATAAATCCCTTTTTTTTTCTTTATGCATTCTTCTTTGAGCAATTAACTTCCTTAAATATCAGATTTCTTTAACGGAAAACTTCTGTGTGTGAGAGACTGTGTGTGTGGGTGCATATTTTTGTGTGTATGTTTGTGATACCAGTTCTTGTATGGAGCATATCTTGTACATTGATGGATTTCAAAATAACTTGAGACAGTTTTCCCGTTAAAGACTAAAGTATTTCTAGTCCTTTCAGTCTTTTGATTTTAATGCAATTCAAAAATCTATTTTTATTTAGCATTACAATTGTAAAAAAACAACTGTATTGTCAGTGATGTGGAAAAAACAGGTTTTCTCCACTTGTCCTTGGACAAGTAAGATATGATTTTCAACTTGCCCAGAATTAATATGATCTGGTCTGCAAAAAGGTGAAGGCAGAAATTTTGAGAAAACATTCTTGTTCATGAAGAAAATGCTTGAAGCCAGCATTTTCTTCATTAACAACATTATTTTTTTACCCTCCAATAGAAACATTATAATGATTTTCCTATACAAAATGAGTTAACTTTGAAATCTTTTCTGTATATTTCCATGATTTTCCCTAGATTTTTTTTGTTCCCAAACAAATTGCCTTCAAAGATGTACTTGTGTTCAAGTAGAAAAGCCCATGTCAGACAAGTCAGACATGGACATTCCGAACCCCTGATAGGTTCTCCCAACAATCTTTAGATGTTGTTAAAGATTAATTCAACTTTCAGGCTTGTGTAGAATTCTTGGATTTGTGTAAGACTGACGGGAAGAGATGGCACAAAATGTTGGAGAATGAGTACAACCAGAAGTTAAAGTTACAAGAGCTTCTTGAACAACTGGCTAAAGACCAAAATACTCTTGAAATCAAAGCCAAAAAATCCATGCATGTCAGCACAGGGGAAGTACCAGGTACTTTGCTTTAATGAAAAAATAATGCAACTTTGATCAAGTCTTTTCGAAAACAGGTTTTGTTTGAAAATGAAGCCTTTTAACCCATTCCCACACAATCCCTCCTTTTGATACTCCTCAAGAAAAAAGCTTTGGAAAACATCGTGGAAAATGAAGAAATTGCTTGTATCAAGCAATTTCTTCATTATCCACAATATTTTCTATTCGAAAAGATGAACAAATTTGAAATTCTATCAATTTGAAATTGTCGCCTGCAGCTTCTTTGAATTTGGACCAGTCTAAAATTTTGCTGTGTTCGAATGGGTTAAGCCACTTCCTTATAATGGTGACAGGCATATAAAGTTACTTTGTGTTGGGTAGGGTGAGTGCTTGTGTGTGTCCAGTTTTTGCACTTGAAATATGAGCGCGTGCGTGACATTTCCAATCATTTCACATGTGCGCCAAGTAAAGACTCAGATCAGCCTGTGCATCCGCACAGTCTGATCAGAGTCTTCACTCTGCGCTCTGTAGATAGATATTGACCCAAAGCATCTTTAAACAATCACGAATATTCTAATTGTCCTGAATGGCTGTCCAGGGCGCTGAATATGTGCGAGTCATGCACATGCGAAATTGTTTGAAATGTCACGCACAGGCTCATATATTATCTTCTTAATAAATAGAGGGATATTAACCCTTGTCATGCTGAACCCGGAATATTCCGGTTTTGGCAGGAGGTGTAGACTAAGATCAGACTGCACTTATGTGCAGGCTGATCTTAGTCTACACCTCCTGCTTGTACTTTTCCTATCAGAGTTGCTTATGAAGTTGATTTCTAACAAAAATATTGATTTTTAAACAAGTTCTATCTGTGCTTTCAGCCCTTTGATTTGACAGCAATTCAGTAAGGTAATTTATATAGCATGACAAGGGTTAAAGTAATATGGCGTAGTTGTTTCCCATGACAAGTACCAGTGTCATGAGTAAGTTCTGTTGAATACTCCAAAGTTCAAACTCATAACTAAAGGATAAGCAATTAAGATGGGGAATCTTTGTCTTTGACACATTTCTACTTCAAAACAGTTTTTGTTTGTGGAAATAAACATTTTCCTAAAGAAAAATGCTTGCCGACATAGATGAGATGGTTCAAGCAATTTTCCACAATATTTTCAACCGAGAAAGTTGAAAAAATCTAAAATTTCATGAACTTTAAATTCTTTTCAATTTGGTCAAGTCTTGAATTTTGCTGTCTGGTAAGAGGTTGATTTGTGTGTATTAGCTTGGCTGTTTAGGTAGAATACCTAAGGTATTGTTGTAGCAAGGTCTTTGCGTGCTTTTGTGTCTGCATCAGTAATGTCATCCGAAACTTTGAAATTCGGTAATATCTCTGGCATTTCTGAACACATTAACTTGAATGAAATATTCATATTCAAAAGAGCAATATATACTAACAAGTGGGATAACTAGATGCGTTTTTGAACAAAATTATGACACTTTTTCAACATAAAAGTTTTACCCAGTTTATAGCACTTTGACAGCTCAGTGTTGGCATTCTCATGAGCCTCACCTGAGTGCTCATGTGAGCCATTGTTAAACACTCTTCGTCCAGCCATAGTCAGTCATCTGTCAACAATTATTTTAAGCAACATCTTCTCCAAAACTATGAGTCAATTTCAAACAAATTTGGCAGAAATGTTTCTTAGTTGACCCTTCAAAATAGCTAAATGAATTGAAATATGTTGAAAACTCCAGTTGCCATAACAATAAAAGTGAAAGAAAAACTATCCGAAGGTCTAGAGCCTTGATATCTTGCATGCAACATCAGTGTAATGATTTCTTCCAAAATATCTAAAATCATTACCCCCTTCAGAAATAGCTAAAAGAATCGAAATTCATTGAAAACTCCAGTTGCCATGGCAACAGAAGTGAAAATTTAAAAAGAATTAAAAATCTTCTCCTGACCCAGAATGCCAAGAGCCTTACTATTTTTGCATGAATTATCAGAATATTGACTTCTTTCAAAATAGCTAAAATCACTACCCTGGTGTCCCCAGAGGCAGATCAGGGGGTGGGATGTTTCTATAAAGATACAAAGAAAGTTTTTAAACAGCATATCCTCCCAAAAGATTGGGCCAATTTTAACTAAATGTGACAGAAATGTTCAATAAGTTATCCTCTTTAGAATAGCTAAAAGAACAGAAATCTGTTGAAAACTCTGGAAGCCATGGTGAGAACATTTTAAAAAATCTTGTATATAGAAACAAGTAGGATTTTAAAGCTACATCTCCTTCCAAACCTTTTTGGCCAGATTGAAACATGGCACAAATGTTCCTTAGGTGGTCCTCTTTCAAAATAGCTTAATAAACATTTATAAAAATTTTAGTTTGGATTCACTGGTACAAACCCAGTATATGTATGAAATTTGGTTATGCCCACCTGTATCATAATACTAGCCCTAAAAATGAATTTGACTATTGAATGAAAAAGAGCATTGATATCAGATGAATGCACCAGGCAGCACATATCCTTTCCGACATTTGTCTCCCACCAATGGGTGGATAATCGTAAATCTAAGTGGGATAGCAGGTTGAGGCTAGGAAAGGATGTAATGGTAGTACTGGTGTGAGAAATACCAGGAATCCATTGTTAGGTGCTCCAGCCACTGCGGTATGACTGAAATACTGGTAAAAGAGGCATTCAATCAATCAAAGTTGTAAAAAAAATCAAATTTTATCAAAACCTCTGGTTGCCATGTTAACAGAAAGATTGAAACTACATTATATAGAAACAAAGAAATCTTAAAAATTCTTCTCCTGACAAACTATAAGACAAAGGGGTTTTATATTGTGCATGTGGCATCACTTGGTGGTCCTCATGAAAGATGTCAAAATAATGCCTTTTGAGTCCCATTCGGTTTCCCTGTCACCCTATTTTTACAAAAAAATAAAGAAGTAAATCTTTGAAAAATCCTCCTCTGACAAATTATAAGGCACAGAGTTTCATATATTGCATGTAGCATCAAAGTGTTGCCTGCTCTAAAAGATTTTGTAAAAATGGTCCCACTTTACCTCTCTGCTTGTCATAGCTATTTGTTCATTTCCCACAATATTTTCTACCCTGTAGGTTGGTTATTTTCAATAACACTAAAGTTGTAATTTGACTGATATTTTTTATGCCCCCACTACTTAATGTGGGGTGGGGGCATATAGATTTGCCTTTGTCCGTCCGTCCGTCCATCCTTCCGTACATCCCAAAATTGTCCGGGGCATATCTCTGAAAGTATAATATCTATCAACTTGAAACTTCATAGGTGGATAGACCTCATTGAGGAGAAGTGCAGTGCACAAGAACCACAACTCTTGCTTGCATAATTTTGAAGTTATTGCCCTTTGTTATTTCAAAGACTTTCATTTTGTCTGGGGCATATCTCTGAAATTATAATAGCTATCAACTCGAGACTTCACAGGTGAATAGACCTCATTGAGGAGAAGTGCAGTGCACAAGAACCATAACTCTTGTTTTTATAATTTTGGAGTTATTGCCTTTTGTTATTTTAAAGACTTCATTTTTGTCCGGGCTTATCTCTGAAAGTATAACAGCTATCAACTTGAAACTTCACATGTGGATAGATGTCATTGAGCAGAAGTGCAGTGCACAAGAACCCTAACTTTTGCTTGCATAATTTTGGAGTTATTGCCCTTTGTTATTTAAAAGACTTAAATTTTGTCTGTGGCAGATCTCTGAAAGTATAATAGCTATCAACTTGAAACTTCACTGGTGGATAGACCTCATTGAAGAGAAGTGCAGTGCACAAGAACTACAACTCTTGCTTGCATAATTATGGAGTTATTGCCCTTTGTTATTTTAAAGACTTACATTTTGTCCGAGGCATATCTCTGATAGTATAATTGCTATCAACTTGAAACTTCACAGGTGGTTAGACCTCATTAAGGAGAAGTGCAGTGCACAAGAACCACAACTCTGAAAGTATAATAGCTATCAACTTGAATCTTCATAGGTTGATAGACCTCATTGAGGAGAAGTGCAGTGCGCAAGAACCCCAACTCTTGCTTGCATATTTTGGAGTTATTGCCCTTTGTTATTTTAAAGACTTACATTTTGTCTGGGGTATATCTCTGAAAGTATAATAGATATCAACTTGAAACTTCACAGGTTGATAGACCTCATTAAGGAGAAGTGCAGTGCACAAGAACCACAACTCTTGCTTGCATAATTTTGGAGATTTTGCCCTTTGCTATTTTAAAGACTTACATTTTGTCTGGGCATATCTCTGAAAGTATAATAGCTATCAACTTGAAACTTCACAGGTGGATAGACGTCATTAAGGAGAAGTGCAGTGCACAAGAACCACAACTCTTGCTTGCATAATATCAGAGTTATTGCCCCTTGTTATTTTAAAGACTTACATTTTGTCCGGGCATATCTCTGAAAGTATAATAGCTATCAACTTGAAACTTCACAGGTGGATAGACCTCATTGAGGAGAAGTGCAGTGCACAAGAACCACAACTCTTGCTTGCATAATTTTGGAGTTATTGCCCTTTGATATTATCAAAGCTACCGATGGGGGATCTGTGTCCTGTGGACAAAGCTCTTGTTACAAGCATGAAATAGTTAACATACAAACAAAAAAGGAAATATTTAAAAATCCTCATCTGACCAAAAATATTGTATAGAGGTGTGATATTTTGCTTGTAGCATCATCTAATGACCATTGGCAAAAGCTGTTAAAAAGATGCTCTTAAAGCCCTACCCTAGCTCACTATTTTATATAGAAAGCAGATAAGAAATAACTTAGAATTCTTTTCCAGACAAACCATTCAGCTAAAGGTTTTCTATTGTGTATGATGCATCATAGTCTACAAAAGTTCTTAAGATAATGATCCTGTGGCTCCATCCAGGCACAACTTTAATTATTTAAGTCACTATATCAGTGTTCGAAACCACTACTCAGGTTATACGACCAACAGAAGTTTTACGGATCATTAGAAACTTTTACAAATTTTATGATTTGGGGGACATGGATATTGGTATCTCCTGAGCTAGGGGCAGTGTTTATTCTATGCAGGGGGATGGGGGGATTCCCCCCACGTTTTTCAAAGATCCCCATATTTCAAGATTGATGGGGGCTTTTTTTCTATAAACAAAGAGCATGAAATACCAAACATTTCTGAAATGTGTAAATTTGTGCTGAAATCCCCCACATTTTTAGATCCTAGAATAAATAGTGTAGGGGTATCCCATTTATCTTCATGCTCTCAACTGATTATTCAGACCATTAACCCTTGTCTTGTTGAATAAAATCCTTTTCAGAATTGTATGAAAATCAAAGGGCTAAAAGCATCGGTATTAATTGATGTTCAGTTGTGAATACTTCTTTTGAAAACTCATTTCATGAACATTTCTGATTTTGAAAGGACAGACAGGAGGTGTAGACTAAGATCAAACTGCACATAATATTCTGGTTTCAGCATGACAAGGGTTAATTTCTTTCATGAAAAATCTTTTTACATATTCCTCACACTAGCTCAGTATTACAAGGGTTAACCTCTACTTGAATTTAAAATAGGATTTCTAAATTGCTTTTAGCACACTAAATGACCTCAGCTGTTGATCTGCTGAAAACTGTATTTTTTCATTTTCAGGAGGAGGTGGGTCAGGATCAGAAGAAGATGACTTTGAAGATGCATTAGATTATCAGGAAGTAGTAACTCTACCCAGTGGTCAACCTTCACATAGGTATTTCTTTTTTAACCAATTACCACTTGACAAAATTTTTGACTGTTCCAAATTGAAAGCTGTTGCAGAAGAGAATTTAAAATGTATAAAATTTAAGATTATTTTTAGCTCACCTGAGCACAAAGTGCTCAAGTGAGCTATTGTGATCACCTTTTGTCCGTCGTCCGTCCCGCGTCCGTCGTCCATCAACTATTTCTTTAAACGACATCTCCTCCCAAACCACTGGGCTGATTTGAACCAAATGTGGCAGAAATGTTCCTTAGGAGGTCCCCTTCAAAAATAGCTAAAAGAATTGTAATCCGTTAAAAACTCTGGTTGCAATGGCAACAAAAGTGAAATTTCAAAATAATCTTTAAAAATCTTCTCCTCCTGACCCAGAGGGCTTAGAGCCTTGATATTTTGCATGGTGTATCAGTATATTGATCTCTTACAAAATAGCGAAAATCATGATCCTCAGGTCTCCAGGTGCAGAGCCGGGGGGGGTGGAAAGGGCGTTAAAGGCATGTAGCATCAGTTCACAGACTTCTTTCTTATTTCTGAAATTATAACCCATGTATCCAGAGGGAGGAAAAAGTTTTTTCCTTCTTTTGAATCAGCACTTAAGCCTTGGAAATTGTTATTTAGACTTTTGGATCCCCGGGTTCATAGTCTTTATATGTAAGTGTGGCCCACTTGTAACATAATCCTAACCTTAACATGAAATTAGACTGTTGTAATTTCTTCATTTTACACAATGTTTTCTCAATTATTTTTCTTGAGGTTTGTCAAAAAGCATCACTCTGTGGGAATGGGTTGAATGAGGTTTAACAATATTTCATTTATGTCATGGTATCTGGAGCACCATGAGTTCCTTGTATTTCTCACACCAATACTACTGCAACATTCTTTGAATAAGCTGTAGTAATGATGTTTAAGTCACCAGTTCAACAAAAAAATTTGATATACTGTCTGGAGTCACTGTTTACTTCGGATCCAAATAATTAATTTGATTGGTCAATTAATAACTAATATCCTGTAAAAATATTCCAAATGTCTTATTTCTTGTCCGCCATTGATATGAATATCCAGGGTTCAACCCCACCTAGATGAATGACCTTCTAAGGTGAATAATTCTAAACCTAAGTGAGGTAAGAATCAGGTTGTTTGGAAAGGAAGTTGTAGTAGTACTGGTGTGAGAAATACTAGGAATCCATGGATAGGTGCTCTAGCCTCTGAGATATGACCGAAATGCTACTAAAAGTAGCATTAAACCCTATTCCATCAATCAATTTGATATGAATATAGAAAGATTTGGTCCACTTTGTAACCTAACCTTTAACTTTTAACAGGACTTTTCAAAGGAATACTTTATTTCTTGTTGGTGAACACACAAAGCCAATATTTGACCCAATTCTTACAAAAATGACCTTTGATAAGTCCATAATTATAGACAGGGAAGAGCTGAACTTTTTCCACCCTGATTCTTTCAGTCATTACCAGACAACAAAATTTTGTCTGTCTGTTAGCAATTTTGTGTGTGCGCAACTTTTCCTACAATAGGATTGAACTGAAATGTGCCACAATGATTCTCTATGATGTCTAGTTGTGCATAAGATCTTTTAAATCCAATTTACTCTAGTTGTTCTACAATTATTTTTAATTTTGTCTGCCCTTGAATTGCAATAAATCACTATATTTCTCGTATGCCCAACTCCTCCTTCAGTTTCAATCACAAGAAGTTGTAATTTTGAATAATGAGTCTGCATAGTCTCTAGTGGTGCATTAACCCATTCCCACACAACAGAATTTTAGACTGGTCCTAGTAGAAAGTGTGTGTGGAGCGACGCCCCAGAAGACAGTTAGTTGTTATGGGGGATAGTGCAAGGCTACAGGACGAAACTGCTGAGAACTCTGCCTGGTTCTTTAACATGCTCGCTGGATAGCACCATCACACGGGGCCTCGGTTTAACGTCTCATCCGAAAGACAATTAGTTTGTTAGTTGAATTGGTCAGCCAAGGGCTTGAACCTGTGATCTTGAGGTTTGAAGTCAAGTGCTCTACCAACTGAGCTTATCATGCTGACATCTTAGTAGAAAGAAGTTGCAGACAACAATTTCAAGTTGATGGAATTTTAATTTTTTTCGTCTTTTTGGATAGAAAACATTGTGGACAATGAAGAAATTGCTTGATACAAGCAATTTCTTCATTTTCCACAATGTTTTTCAAAGCTTTTTATTGGAGAGGCTTAAAAAGGAGGTACTGTGTGGAAATGGGTTAAAACTTTAAATTAAGGTAACTCTAGTTCTTCATCAATTACCTACCCTTGAATTGCAAAATTGTCTAATTTCTAGCGTAGGCAACTTTTCAAACGATTATAACTTGTGCCTATTGTTGACTGAAAATAATTGAAATTTACTGTAATGATTCTCCATAATGTGTTCTTGATATCTTTAAGATTTTGTCTTTCTATTCTAGAAACAAAGATATTCTGAAAGTGAGAGTTCCAACCTGCTCAGCCTGCATTATTAACGCAGTCTCGCTAAGTTGAAACTTTTTACACTTTCCAGATTTTACTCTTGTAAGACCAGTCACAATTGTATTCTGTGGGGTGTGCCATTTTGTTGATATCAAGTTAAATCTAATCTGCCACGGTCAGTTATCAAATTCATTATTATCATCAAAACTTATGGTAAAATATTATATTCCACTGACAAGTCCCTTTGGGCTTATATGTGACACTCTGCAAAGCTCTTGTCCATAATGATTTTTGAAATATTTTGTATTTGGTATTCTTACTAAATAAATGATAATTTCAGGAGGTATGATAGTGATATCAGCTATGAGGCCCAGATATTTGAAAAATAAGGGTACAGTACTGAGTCTGAATAAGTGATATTCTTCCAAAATTATACTTTCAAGAGGACAGGTAGCCATATGAGCTATGAGGCCCAGCTATTTGAAAATGAAGTGTACAGTATGAAGTCCAAATAGAATAAGCGATATTCTTCATCAATAAATCATAATTTCAGGAGGACTGGTAGTGATTTGTACTATGAGACCAGGCTATTTAAAAATTAAGTGTACAGTACTGAGTCTCAATAAGTGATATTCTTCCTAATACATATTATTTCAGGAGGACTGGTAGTGATATGAGCTATGAGGCCCAGCTATTTGAAAATGAAGTGTACAGTACTGAGTCCGATATAGATGAAAATGAGGCTCAACAACAGGAAGCTGTAGTTTATCAGGCAAAAGCTGTAAGTAGCTGTGACTACTCTATACAACAGAAATCATAGCACAGGTGGTAGCCCGTGAGGCTCCTATTAACACAGTCTTGGGTTCGATCCCTAGTTGCTGCAAATATTCTTTCTGACATTAGTCAACAGAAGTGGGATAAGCAGCAGGAGGCTTGGAAAGGATGTAGTGGTAGTAACAAGCGATTTCTTCAATTCCACAATGTTTTCTCAAACTCATTTTCTTGGAGGCGTCAAAAAGCGTCAATTTTAGGGAATGGGGTAAACCTTAGCATGATCACACAGATGTCACAACTCTCATTTCATGAAAGGCTTTTTTCTGGTTCTTTTTTGGGACAGAAGTGATAAAAAAGAAACATAAACTGTCATAAGCAATATATAGCTTATCAAAGAATGTTTTTGATAAAACTTTATTTTGATATTGAAAAAAAAAAATACCGAATTTTTCACAGAACATTAGACCTTCTTTTGAATTTAATATTTAGTTTATACTTTGAGAAATGACGAGAAGCAGTGGTTATTTGAACCAGCTTCGACAATATAACTTAACCCTTTCCTGGTAAATCCCTGGTTTTTATGTGAATTTACAATTAAGAAATTGTAGAAAAAGAGGAAATTGCTTGTGACATATTCCACAATATTTTCTACTCTACTGAACTATTTTTTCTCAAATTCAATACACTTTTAATTTTTGTCTTGAATTTGGACAGGTCTAGAATTTTGGAAAACAGGAGAGTGTTAAATACTGTTGACAGTGGCTACAAACAGTATACAACTGATCAATTGATAAACCTGAACACTTATTCCCTAATTACTTATTTGTTCTGTTTTCAGAAAAAACTCAGAAAGAAAGCATCATCAAAATCTGTAGCTAGTGTAAATAATGAGGAAGGTGTATATAATAAATCGATGGTATCAGTGAATAGTTCGGTTAAAAAACAAAGACGTGCAATAATTAGAGAGAGACCTAACTATAGTCTTAACTTATGGAGTATAATGAAGAATTGTATAGGGAAGGAGCTTAGTAAAATACCAATGCCTGTAAGTAGTACAGTCTTTAGAGGGAGGTATCAATGGGGTTTTTATGTGGTAGATTTTAATTATTCATATTTCCTCTTATATTTTGTTAGCACGCATGAGCACAAAGTGCTCACATGAGCTATTGTGATCACCCTTCATCCGGTGTCCGGCTGGGGTCCATTGTCTGTAGTATGTCATCTGTCAACTATTTCTTTAAACAAAATCACCTCCCAAACCAATTTTGGGGCCAATTGCAACCAAATTTGGCAGAAACGTTCACTAGGTGGTCCCCTTCAAAATAAGCTAAAAGAATTGAAATCAGTTAAAAACTCCTGTATCATAATCCTAGCTTTCACATTTAATTTTACTACTGAAAGAAAAAGAGCCTTTATCTCGGATGAGCGCACCAGGGCCAACGGCTCTTTTGTTTGAATTCAATATCCTGAAAAGAAGCTATGCAAAAATCAGAGATTGTTCATCATAGTAAAGGTGGTGGCCATAGTGCATGTGGTAGCGCGTCAGACTCCTAATTATTGGGTCCTGGGTTGAACCCTGGTCTTGGCGAATATCCTTTCCAACATTTGTCTCCTTCCAATGGGTAGATGATCATAAACCTAAGTGAGATTAGCAGCTTTAGGATCAGAAAGGATGTTGTGGTAGTACTGGTGTGAGAAATACCAGAAATCCATGGTTGGGAGCACCAACCGCAGAGATATGACTGAAAAACTATTGAATTGGGTTAAACCCCATTCAATTATTTAATTATCAAAATAAATTAGGGTGTTTCCTAATAGCCTATGTAGGCTTCTTTTAAATATCGCTTGAATGTTTACAATAAATATTTGGACAGTCATGCAGTGCATTTAAATGTTTAACCCATTCCCACACAATCCCACTTCTTTATGTCCCTTATGATAAAAAGCTTTGGAAGCACTGTGGATAATGAAGAAATTACTTGTAATAAGCAATTTCTCCACAATGTTTTCTATCCTACAAGTCAAAGATTTTCTAAATCTTATCAAACTGAAATTGTTGTCTGTAACATCTTCTAACTTGGAACGGTCTAAAATTTTGTCACATGGTAATGGGTTAAATCAAGCTGTGGATCGAAGTTGCTCAAACAAACGTCATCATGATATCACAGAAGTTATATGTGCAGACCAATGTTCAATTCTGTATAGATCAGTTCAAAACTGTCGAAAGATTTTATACAAATATAGACATTTTATTTTTGCATTAAAAACTTATTGTGACATAATTCAGAACATTGGTTGTTTCAACTGTCACTTTGTTTTCTTCTGTTGTATTTGGGTCATATGCATATGAGGTCATGCAGTGGCTGTGAATTCTGAAAATATTGTGTGTGTGTGTTTCTGTTTATTTACCATCACTACCGTAACACATGCCCATACGAGCAACGCCCCCAGAAGACAATTAGTTGTTACGGGGGATAGTGCAAGGATACAGACAGAACTACTGAGAGCCCCGCCTGGTTCTTTAATATTCTCGATGGATAGCATCGTCACATGGGGCCTAGGTTTAACGTCTCACCCAAAAGACAATTAGTTTGTTAGTTGACATGGACAGCCCAGAGCTCAAACCCATGATCTTGAGGTTTGAAGTCAAGTGCTCGACCAATTGAGCTAATCAGGCTGACATGTAATACCACTGAACCTATGCTATATAATGACCAGAAAACTTTTAAAACTTATCAGATTACCATGAGGATGATATCTGGCTCATATTAAGTAATAAATTCTTGTTTGAGCATATTTTTGGGTATTTGGAATCTTTTTCTTTCATAAGTTTCAGAATCATAAATATCTCCTTTTGACTAATTGTGAAATAATAAAATTTTAGACTGATCCAAATTTAAAGAAGATGCAGATTACAATTTTAAATACATGGAATTTTGATTTTTTATTTTGAATGGAGAAATCATTGTGAAAAATGGAGGAATAGCTTGTTACCAGTAATTCCTTCATTTTCTTCCATTGTTTTCTATTGCATTATTCGTTTGCTTACTAAAAAGGGGGATTGTTTGCGAATGAGTTTATCTTGCCTTGTTATTTAAAGGCCAATTAGGCTCAAAGGAGTCTTTTTGCAAAAAAATGACCTTTATTTGCAACACTTCATATCAATTTTATGCGAAAATGTTAAAATGATTAAAGCAAAACAAAAAAAAGAGGCTATTTTTCATTAAGAAAATAACTTTTATATATTCTAGGACTGTAATTATTTAAAGATGAATAAGCAAGGTCTAAAATATTAAAAATTATTTCACTTAATGAAAAAGCCTCTTGTTTTATTTTGCTTTTATCATTATAATTAACATTTGTCATACTGAATAAAACTGATTATTCCTGGTTTTTCCTGCAAACATGTGCAACTGGGAGCTCAGAAAGGATGTACTATTAGTGGTGAGAGAAATGCCTGGATGCTCCAGCCCTTGGATATGCCTGAATTTTTTTTAACCCATTACCAGATGGCAATTTGTTAGACTTGTCCAAATTGAAAGAGGTTGAAGACGACAATTTAAAGTTAATGAAATGTTGGATTTTTTTCAACTTTCTTGGTAGAAAAAAAGAAAGAAATTGCTTCATTTTTGACAATGTTTTCCAAAGGTTTTTTTCCTTGGGGGCGTCTAAAGGCATAATTGTGTGGGAAAGGGTTAAGAGTGTTGTTAAACCCTATTCAAACAAATCAATCCCTGGCTGTGGCAAATAATCTTTTTAACATTTGTCTCCCACCAATGGATGAAAACCAGGTAATTGGAAACCAATGTGGGATGAGCAACTGTCGGCGCAAAAAGTATATAGTGGTAGTACTGGTTTGAGATGGTTAGGTACTCCAGTCATATGACTAAAATTCTGCCTGAAGAGTTTATGTAAAAAATTATTACGAAAAAAAAATTAATATCAAAAATGACATTATATCGCTATTTATATTCTATTTATAGGTAAATTTTAGTGAACCTTTATCAATGTTGCAAAGAATCACAGAGGATTTTGAATATTCCTCTATTCTGGATGAGGCTGCGGCTTGCGAGGACACCACGGAACAGATGGCATTTGTTACAGCATTCACTGTCTCATCTTATTCCACAACTATTAATAGAACTACCAAACCTTTTAACCCATTGTTAGGTGAAACATATGAATGTGATAGAATGGATGATATGGGATGGAAGTATCTAGCTGAACAGGTTAGTTGAGTATTGGCAAATCTATGGCTCTTGGTAATGTTTTGAGCTACAGATCTGAAGATCGAAATTTTGATTTTGGCTTTGCTAGCATAAGATGAAAATTAAGAACTTAAGGATTAAGCCTTGTCATGCTGAATAGCGAATACTTAACATTTTGCTCTTATTCAAACACTTTTGCAGAAACTTGGCTAGTATTTGGGATACAAGTTTCTTTACATTGATAGGCATTAGTTGCTTGTAAGAATAGGGACATCTATCAAGTTCAAGGTCACTTACCAAGGTCACATTAAAAAGAAGGCTCTTACTTGGGCATGGCATTTCACAAACACATCTTCTAGTCAAGTTAATGATTACTATACTATCTTCAAAATTAACCTGCCGCCGTCATAGCGCAGTTGGTAGGGCGTCGGACTATCATTCTAGAGGTCCCGGGTTCGATTCCTGACGGCAGCACTCATCCTTTCCGACTAATTGTCTCTCACCAATGGGTCGATAATCGTAGACCTATGTGAGATAGCAGCTGGAGGCTAGGAAGGGATGTAATGGTAGTACTGGTGTGAGAAATACCAGGATTCCATTGCTAGGTGCTCCAGCTGCTGCGATATAACTGAAAGATTGTTGAAAGCGGCGTAAAACCCCATTCAAACAAATCAAAATTAACCTATTGCGCCTGTCGGGAGGAATCAATGGTTCAATCAAATAATTTATCTCTGAACTCCAACATTTGCCCCATTTTTGAAAAACAGCTGGTTTGGCGACTAAAACGTTGTAACTACAGCTTATTCAAGCTGTAGTTATGCCATTTAGGTCACCAACCAACTATTTTACGGTTTAAATACATGTTTTTGGCCATAATTTTTGCACCATAGCGCAGATCAAAATTGAAGCGGTACTTCTTGTCGGAGTAAGTGGGGGGGCAAATGAAGTAAGTGGGTAGGGCCAGCAATTGGTCAATTGTGTTTATTTATTAACACTAGGTTAGTCACCATCCTCCTGCAGCAGCCATGTGTACCGAAGGCAGAGAATGGAAATTATGGCAAGAGTTTACTATGAACAGTAAATTTAGAGGGCGATATCTTCAAATTGTACCCACAGGTATGTTTTGTTAGGGGTTTAGCTCATAAATAGGGTTTGATTCCCTGGTAGCAGCAAAAATCCTTTCCGACATTTGTCTTCCACCAATTGGTGGATAATCGTAAACCTAAGTGGGATGAGCAGCTGTAGGCTTGGAAAGTATGTGGTGGTAGTACTGGTGTGAGAACTACCTGAAATCCATGGTTAGGTGCACCAGTCACCAGGATATGTCTGAAATATTGTTGAAAGTGACGTTAAAACCCATTCAATCAATCAATTACATATAACATTTCTAAATGAATTCAAATCTAAAAATCAACTTGATTTTGGTGTTTCAAATGGCTATTGAAAGGATTGGGGGAAGTGGAATTTCTCCATTTCTCACAATATTTTTCTACCTCAAGTTGGGCAAACATTATTCACAACTTTAACTAAATAATCCGCTGTAATTGTGACCAGTCTTAAATCATGTCATCTAGTGATGGGTCAAATTCAAAAAGTCTTAAATTTTGTCATCTCTAAATGTGGTATATGTGTTTGTATGTTTTGTAGGTATAGCTCATTTGTTATTTAAAAAGACTGGAAACCACTATACTTGGAGGAAGGTGACAACTACGGTTCATAATATAATTGTGGGCCGTCTCTGGGTAGATCATCACGGTGAAATGGACATTGTTAATCATAAAACCAAAGACAAGTGTCATCTTAAGTACTATCCATATAGCTACTTCTCCAGGGAAAAACCAAGAAAGGTAGTCTTTTTTGCATCACTGAAACTTCAATGAACAAAACAAAGTGGTTGTCGTATTGCTTGATGTATCTCCATCAATGCCCTGACTATTAGTTGGCAGTGGCCATAGCTCAGTTGGTAGTGAATCAGACTCTCAATCATGAGGTCAAAGGTTCAATCCCCAGTCGCGGCAAATATCCTTTCCCACACCAATATGTGGATAATCGTAAATCTGAAATGGAAGAGCATCTGGAGGCTGGGAATGGATGTAGTATAAGTACTGTTGTGAGAAATGCAAGGAATCCAAGGTTAGGTGCTTCACCTGCGCTGATATGAGATACTGTTTAAAGTAGGGTTAAACCCTATTTAATCAATTTCAGTGTTTGTGTGTCTGTTCAATATCAATGTCATGCTTCCTGCCTATGATTTGGCACAGTTTTCTTTTGTTGCCGAACCCACTTGCAGTGAGTTAGACACGGTTTTCTCTTTAACAAGTCAGTGTATGCACATGGATGTAACTTGGCACCATTGTTCCCAATCATGGGTAGACATGCCTTTGAAGGAAATAATCAGATAGTTTCAAGCTCAAGGTTACAGCTCAAGGTTAAGCATTCAAATTGAGCTTGTTCAGAGCATATTACATACATTTGTGGACTGATTTTAAAACAATTGGTACCATCAAAAGATGTGTCGTTTGAAACAAGTTTCCAGATAGTGTGAAGGTCAAGGTCTCAGTGTATGGTAAAATTATCAAACGGAGCTTGTCTAGAGTATATTGGCGTTTGCAGGAGGAAATATTTATTTTGCAGTCACATTAAACTACCAAAGAGATGATATCTTATTTTTGGTAAGGGATCATGCAGCACTTGTATGGTAGAATAAATATGCTTTAGATATGCTGGCAGGATGTGGATGACTAGTCACAAATTTCTAAAGTAAGTAAAAAGAATGAAAAACAATAAAAAGACGTCTCTGACGTGTACAAAATTTGCCGAAGCTAAACATGATCTGCCGTAGCTGGTCAAATTGCCTGCGATTAGTCACCATTGCAATATAATTTAAATTTTAGTTTCACCTATCAAAAACAGGCGTTCTTATTAGTTGAAAAAAATATCCATAACTCCATGAACAAAATTTTGAGCACACAGCGGTTTTGTATGCTTCCGCACAAAGTAGTCACATACCAAAAGGTATCAAAATTAGTAAAGCTTTTGATTTTTCTGCTCGCTGCTATTAAATTATAAGAAATGAAGAGAATATTTTTGTTATGATGGAGGTATGAACCAAAAAACCTAATCACACAATGTATGAATCCGCTTTGCGTATTCATACAGTGTGATTAGATTTTTCGGTTCATAACTCCATGAAAACAAAAAAATATTCTCTTCAGCTCTTAAACCAACTTCCATAAATCTATAAGACCTTGCTGACTAGTCTGTAGGATTTACTTGGAGGTAAAGTTTGCCAACACATCCTCAATTGTAGAAAACCTGGCTGTTACAATGGCCAATGTGCTGATCAGTTGTCAACTTGTCAAACACAATTTACTTTATGTCAGAAATATAGGAAGTTGGACTTTGATTAGTTTTCTTACCATTGTGTTTTCACCTGTAGGTAACTGGTGTAATAACAGATCACACAGATACAGCCAAGTGGGTTATAACTGGTACTTGGGACACGACCATAGAGACGGCCCAGATATTACATGTGGACGAATCTACTAAACGACCGGTGTTTGCTACAGGGCCTAAACGTCTCTTATGGAAGCGGCAGCCTCCTCCGTAAGTTGTCCTATTGCCTTGTAAAGGTTGGAATCAGTGGCAAACTGTCCAAAATTTTACTGAACACTTAACCCATTAACAGATGGTGAAATTTTAGACTGGTCAAATTTGGAAGGAGTTGCAGACGACAATATCATGTTCATGAATTTTCAAATTTTTTCAACTTTCTGGGTAGAAAACATTGTGGAAGATTGAGAAATTACTTGTTGCAAGCAATTTCTTCATTTTGAGAGATGTTTTTCCAATTGTTTAAGGGGCATCAATAAGCGTCATTGTGTGGGAATGAGTTAATATTGGACGAAAATTTAGACTGGCCCAAATGGAAAGAAACTGCAGGCAACAATTCAGATTGCGCTAGAAATGGAAAATGATTGCCAAATAGGGTAGAAAACATAGTAAAAAAGGAGTAATTGCTCATTACAAGCAATTTCTCCTTTTCACACAATTTTCCATGATTGTGTTTCATCAGGGTGATAGAATGTGTAACCAGGGTTTTGAAATCTACATGCACGCGGGAGGAGTCCATCAGAGAATATGAAAAGGAGAGAGGATGGCATAAAAGAAAAATCACAGTCCCCCCCCCCCCCCCCCCCGCCCAATCACATATCCACTGTCAGTGGCAGAGGGAGGAAGAGGCTTCCAAAGAGATGATATTGATTGTTTGAACGTTGGTGAATGATCAAAACACCATAGGTTCAGCTTATTCAAGAAGTAGTTACAACTTCATGATCATCTATCAAGGTTATTTTTGGACAGAGGACATAAATTTACATCACTTACATGTGTAATGGTAGCTACACCCTTGGTCATAGCGAGATAATGGATTAAATACATCATGAAATGAACAAAGTGAATGACTTTCGAGTTGATTGGAATAAGCGTGTTTTGAATGACATGAATGTTAAGTAGTTGCCTCCCTTTATATTGATTTGCTTATTGTTCTATAAATAGATTTGTTTGTTAAATTGGAACTGTCAGATACTTCCGTCAGCCCGATTAGCTCAGTTGGTAGAGCACTTGACTTCAAACCTCAAGATCACGGGTTCGAGCCCTGGGCTGACCATATCAACTAACTCAACTAATTGTCTTTCGGATGAGACGTTAAACCGAGGCCCCGTGTGACGATGCTATCCATCGAGCACGTTAAAGAACCAGGCGGAGCTCTCAGCAGTTTCGTCCTGTATCCTTGCACTATCCCCCGTAACAACTAACCGTCTTCTGGGGGCGTCGCTCATATGGGCATGTGCTACGGTAGCGACGATAAATAAACGGAAATACACACACACACACACTTCCAAATTCAGGTGACCTAAGAAATCACAGAATTGTTTGAGTGATGTAAATGAAGTTGTAGAATAATTGAGCAGTTTGCATGAATGATAGTAATGGAACGATGAATGACTTAACCCATTTCTACACAACGATGCTTTTAACCCTTTCCTGTTTTATGAAATTTTAGACTGGTCAAATTTCAAAGAGGTTGCAGACAACAATGAAATATGCATGCAATTTGAAATCTGACCATCCCATGTGGTAGAAAAGATTATGGGAAAAGGAGAAATTGCTTGGGACATATTATGGGATCACCCGTGGTGTCCGGGCGTCCGGATGTCCGGGCGTCCGGGCAGTGTCCACTTCTTTGTCAGGAGCATAACACTGTAACCGTAAGTCCGATTGACTTTGAACTTGGCAGTTATATTCTTCTCATCAATACGGAGTGCAGTGCGCAATAACCATAACTCTACCTGGCCTATTTTTTGAGTTATTGCCCTTTGTTGTTTTTCATACTTGAATCTTGTCCGGAGTATATCTCTAAAAGTATAATAGCTAGGATCATGAAACTTCATGGGTGTATAGATCTCACCAAGTTGGAGTGCAGTGTACAAGAACCATAACTCTTCCAAGCCTATTTTTTGAGTTATTGCCCTTTGTTGTTTTTCATACTTGAATCTTGTCCGGAGTATATCTCTAAAAGTATCATAGCTAGGATCATGAAATTTCATGGATGGATAGAGCTCACCAAGGGGGAGTGCAGTGTACAAGAACCATAACTCTTCCAAGCCTATCTTTTGAGTTATTGCCCTTAGTTGTTTTTCATACTTGAATCTTGTCCGGAGTATATCTCTAAAAGTATTATAGCTAGAATCATGAAACTTCACTGATGGATAGAGCTCACCAAGTTGGAGTGCAGTGTACAAGAACCATAACTCTACCTAGCGTATATTTTGAGTTATTTCCCTTTGTTGTTTTTCATACTTTGTTTGAAAAAAAAAATTCATTCAAAATAACCTCAGTTCTATTCAAACCCCCAGTCAATATTAAGCAGTGTGACGGGCGTATCTTGTGACAATTTGGCACCTTGTTCCACTATATTTTCTCAAGTATAAAATCACAGTGACTTAAAATCCCAGGTTTGTCAAGGAAAGGGTTAATGCACCTCTAGAAAAACAATCAGAAAAACTTGATGAAAAAGAAAAAAAAATCAATCAATTTGGAATTGTGATCTGTAGCTTCTTTCAGTTTTGACCAGTCTAAAATTTTCTTGTATGGTTAAGGGTAAAATGTAATGAGTTAACCTATTGCCCAGACGAAAAAAAAAAAAATAGACTGGTTCAATTGAAAGAAGTTCCAGATGTCATTTAATAGTTGATAGAATCTCAAAAATATTTGTCTTTGGGATAGAAAACATGGTGAAATTTAAGAAATTGCTTGATAAAAGCAATTTCCTAAATGTTTTCCAAAGCTTTTTCTTCATTGGCCCAAAAAGGAGGGCTTATTTGGGAATGAGTAAGTGACAAAATCTTAACGTGTGGTATAATCAGACGGAAGTTATATGTCTAAGCTCATATAATGCTGTTAAAAAATCAAAGTATAGTAGCTTTTAAATTGAAAACAGTTTAATAGAAACTGATATATGCTAATTAATTAGAACAACACAGTTACCTATTTCAAAGATTTTTTGTTTGTAAACAAGTAACAATTTATCCTGGTTAAGTATAATTAGGTTCCTTTCAATGATTCATTAGAAAATTCTTATTATTTTGCTCTCTTAACCCATTCCTTAACAGTAACGCTTTTGGACGCCCCTCATGAAAAACATTAAGGAAAACATTGTGGAAAATGAAGAAATTGCTTGACCTAGACAGAATTTTGTTGTCTGGCAGTGGGTATATGCTTTTTTACAGAAGTTTCATTAGCCCAATGACGCTTTTTAACACCATAGAAAAATTTGTGGGAAAGATTTGCCTCTCATTTTCAATCTTAAGCACTTGATTTAACACTTGTTTTCCAATTTTATCACACTTTGAAATGTCATCTTCAACTTCACTTTGATTTCAGACTAGTCTAATACTTTTTTGTCTAGGTAATTGGTTGACTTTTCTATCATATTTAGGCCAGGCTCAGAAAAGATGTATTTCTTCACTCAACTTGCAATCGAACTGAATGAGAAAGATCCAGATGTTGCGCCAACCGACACGCGTAATCGACCTGATCAGCGTGCAATGGAGGACGGCAACTGGGATGAAGCCAATCAGACTAAAGTGGTTCTTGAAGAGAAACAAAGAGCCAGACGCAAACAGATGGAATCAGAGGCGGATGAGGCATTGAAGAAAGGTAAAGCTGGTTCTCATATTTCTCCAGAAAGAGCTCTCTCCATAACAGTATTTCTAAGCTTGCCTTTTAATATTTATTCAGGAGATTTGAAATCGTAAATCCAATTTTCTCAATGTAGCTAAATTGCTTGAAGCAAGCATAACTTGAAGAATTTGGAAATGGAAGCTATACATGTTTTGCATTTCTCCATTTGAAATTAAGTAGTTTAAGGCAAAGTTTTCATCATACATTTTTTTTCTGGTTGTTAACTGGAACTTTTGTAGTTTAAAATTTTGTTGTTTTAGAAAAGAGCTATTGAAATGTACAGCTCGTCCTTAGCTTCTTAAGTGAAGCTGTCAATTTGTTCTGTGATGTGTTTAGGGTGACTGTTTCTGTCATACAGTATTTGTAACATCTTTGTCTTGTCGAATAGTGCTGTAGATAAAAAAAAACATCTCTCAGGGAATTACTTTACCACATTTACCTGAGACTTTGAGCACATTTAACCCATTTTTCCCGATCCCTCTACTTTAACGTATTTCCAGATGGCACATTTTAAGACTGGTCCAAATCAAAAGGGGTTGCAGACAACAATTTGAAATTTATTAAATTTTATAATTTTTCAACTTTCTTGGTGTAAAAAATATGATAAATGAGGAAATTGCTTGCAATTTCTTGTTTTAACACATTGTTATCCCAATTGTTTTTCTTGAGTGGTGTCCAAAAGTGTCTCTGTGTGGGAATGGGTTAAGCCCCTTGCAAAAAAAGTTTGAGGCAATTTCTTCTTTAACCTCAATATTTTCTACCCAAAAGACAAATATTTGAAATTTCATCACTTATCAAATACTGTCTGCAACTTCTGTGGATTTATTCAAGAATTAATTTTGTTGTTTGGTATGATAGATTGAAATTCTATTTATAAAAATCTTATGGCTAAAATACTGTACAATGTGGGTATTACCTGAACTCTATAGAAAAAGCATCTCAAGTAAAAATAGCCTATAAGAGTTCTTGAACATTGTGTATAGAGCAATCAAAATTCCATTTCAGGTTTAGAGCCACCGTGTCACAAACCAGTATGGTTTGAACGTAGAGAAGATGAAATCACGGGAGAAATGATGTACGTTTCAAATGACTTATACTGGACATGCAAGGAGAAAAAAGACTGGAGCATCTGTCCAAATATTTATCTGTGATAAATTGACAATTCTTCTGTAAGATTTGAGTTAGGATAAGATAAAAGGTTCCTTCTGGCAGTAACAAAGACTCGGAGACAACCCAATTCAAGTTACCATATTTCTCTTAATATATGTTTCCTCCCTGATACTTACTTCCCCCATGATATTTACAAAAATGTTCCTTTAATTCGAGGATTTTTTCATATCATTTATCATTTAAATAATTGTCTCGGGCAATTATTCTCAGTTGATTGGAATTCACTGAGAAAGGCTTATTTTTCATAATAAATGCTTGGGAAATTGGGTACAAATTAAAAGCTCATTACCAGATTTAGTTTTTCAATGTTTATGACAGCATTTGTTAGGAGAAATACAATATGATATTTAGTTACTAGGAGCTAAGGGCTTTGCGAGGATATTGTGGAAGCACTGTTATGATGAACAGCAGGAACTCATAGGTAGGTGTTCCAGCAGATAAGGATATGGCATTTTAAACCCCTAGATAGAAATTTCCAAAGGTCATAACAGAAAATTTTGATCCCACAAATTTTCAATGTTATCTTAAAGGTAGGTATCGATGTTTTTTTCATGTCACAGATTTTAATTATTTTTATTTCCTCTCATAAACTATTTGAATACAATATGCCGCAAAGTAGTTTTGCAAAAATATGAGGTTGCTTATCAGAACAAAGCAGGGTATTTCCCTAATAGCCTACGTAGGCTATAAATCTATTTATAGATTAATCCGAGACAGTTACGAAGATTATAGGGCATTCACGTGGCGCAAATAACAGTTGGAACCTTGCATTTAGTTCAAATTACATCAAACCAATGTCATCGTTACGTCATCAGGAGTTGTGTTTGCTAGCCAGTCTGTAAAGATCAATCCTTTCATGTGAGATGATATAGGACGTTGGCTGTTTCACCAGTAATTTGTTACCTTCATTTGACTTTGGGTCATATGCATAAGAGGTCATTCGATGTTGATAGCCGAATTCTGTGATATCTAAAAATAACCTGGAATTCCGCTGAAACTTTCCGATATAACCACAAAAAAACACTTTTGGTCTATTAGATTACCGCCAAGACAATACCTGACCTAATTTAAGGTATTAAATGTTCGTTTGAGTCTATTTTTAGGCACTTGATATTTTTTTCTTATCTAGGTTTCAGAAACATCGATACCTCCCTTTAAGTTCTATTAGAATTTTTATGAAGTAACTGCTTACTAATTAACTATCCAAGAAGTGAATCAAGACATACAAGAATTGAAAATTTATATTTTGGATTCACTACTTTTATACTCCCTGAAGGGGGAGCATATAGCGACTGCTTTGTCTGTCCATCTATCCTTCCATTTTCTGTCTGTCTGTCCTCCCAGATATCGCAACAACCCTTGAGCCAAATTGGATGAAACTTCACATGCCAATTTCTTATGATTTTGCACCAAGGTACTTTTCCAGGTTTTTGGATGGCTTGATGGTCAAGGTCACAGTTCAAGGTCAAAGGTCAAAAATTGACCTTGTTCATAGCATAGCTCCTTCAATTATGGATGGATTTCAAATTAATTTGGCACAATTGTTCTCTATCATGAATAGCTTCGGATAGCTCGAGCTGAAGGTCACATCTCAAGGTTAAGCATTTCAAAGTATAGATCCATCAATTATGGATGGGTTTCACAATAATTTTACACAATTAGTCTCTAGCATTTATAGATGTGCAATTTGAAACAAATCTTCAGATTTCTCTAAGGTCAAGGTCACATCCCAAGGTCAGAAGTTAAAATTAAGCATGTCTAGAGCATAACTCCTTCAGTTATAGAAGGATTTCAATATAAATTGGCACAATTGTTTTCAGTCATGAGAAAATGTGCAATTTGGGAAAAAATTGGATAGCTTTATGGTCACAGGTCAAGGTCAAATGTTAAAAATAGCCATATCTTGAGCATAGTTAAAAAAATATGGATTGAAATCAAAATAACTTAACCAAAATAACTTAACCAAGATTATTCTCTACCATCGGTAGATGTGCAGTTTGAAACAAATCTTCAGAAAACTCCAAGGACAGGTCACAGCTCATTGCTGAAGTCAAAATGTAGCATTTCCAGAACATAGATCCTTCAATTATGGATGGATTTGAAAATAACTACACACAATTGTTGTCTTTCATGAGTAGATGTGCTATTTGAAAAGAATTATTCATATAGTTTAAAGGTCAAATTCACGGTTCAAGGTCGAATATTAGCATTAAGCATGTCCAGAGCATAGCTCTTTTAATTATATATGGATTTCAATATTGTTCTCAGTCATGATTAGATTTACAATTTGAAAAAAAAATGGATAGCTCAAAGGTCAAGATCACAGGTTAAGGTCAAACAGGAAAATTAAGCATGTCTGGAACATAGCCTCTAAAAGTACAGATTGATACTGAAATAACTATGCACAATTGTTTATTTTGTGAGTAGATTAGTCATGTGAAACAACTTTCAGATAGCTCTAAGGTCAAGGTCACAGCATCCTCAAGGATGTACCTAAAAATTTAGCATGTGTGGAATATAGGGAGCATATACGCATATTTGCATCTGTTGGTCCGTCATCATCTATTGGCCATCTACCAAAATACTTACTTCCTGATTTTACATTATGAATAAAGAAGGAGATCTTCGATAATCTTGTTCTCCCAAACCATAAGGCTTAGAGCTTTAATAACTGGTGTGTATTATTAACTATTTATCCTTTAACAAAGAACCTCATAGAATAACCATATTCTGAAAACAAACAATTTTCTGTGCAATCCCAGATTTTAGAAAGGAATAAAGAAGGATATCCATGAAAATCTTCCCTCCTAAAGCAATAGGCTTTGATACTTAGTATGTATCAATGCCTATTGACCCTCTACCAAAATACTTCAAAGAAATATCGTTCTCTGGAAATTAGCTTTAAATGGTAGGATCCTCAATATATGTAGGATTAAAGGAGAAAATCCTTATAAGATCTTCTTCAAAAGAGTTAAGCATAGGGCTTTGATATTTTATATACATCAAAAAGCCTTGAGTCATAAAATTCAGGGGAGCGATATAGGACCATTATGGTACTCTTGTTTTATGCTTTTTGTGACAAGGCTATAATTGGAGAGCATTCTCTGACAGCTTTTGTAATTGTTTTGACCCTTTCAAAATAAGTCTTGGCCCTCAAAATTCCATTGACAATGACTCTTTAATTTCAAAGGCTAGCCCAAGCCCTGATTTTCAGCCATTGAGCATGTTGTCTTATCCCTACTCACTTCATGTATTTGACCCATTACCAGACAACAACATTTTTGACTTGTCTGTCAAAATTGAAAAAAAGTGGCAGATGATATTTAGAGTAAGAATCGTTGTAAAAAAATTGACTTGTTGGAAGCATTCTTTCCCTTTCTTACAATGGTTCCCAACATCTTTATCTTTCAGGGAATAAATACGGGATTGTGTGGGAATGGGTAAATTTTTCTAAAGAATTTGAATTAATTCTTTCCCTTGAAATTCTGTTTTTTTATGACCGTCAAGTAAAGAAGTTTGGAAAATGTGAAAAAAAGAAATTTGCATGCATTGAGGAATAAGTATTTTTTTTTCTGCTGTGTTTGTTAAGCCCATGAGACTTTTTTGCCCAAATTTCACTTATTTAAAATTGTTATCTGAAACTTCTTTCAATTTGAACAAGTCAAAAATTTGTTCTTTGATAATGTGTCTAAGGCTTTACCATATCTCTTCCAATAAATGCCCCCGGATATTTACCAAGATTTACCTGTAATTTTAGCATTATCTCCTCTAAACAATCATATGAATTATTGTCTAGAGAAAATAATGTTCAATAAACAGGTAGGTAAAAGACAAAATTCACTAGCCATAAATTATTTAAAGTGAATATGTACATAAAAAGCTTCTTGTCTGTATCTTGCATAATTTCCAGGGGGTGTTTGTTTGGATAAATATGGCAGGCTGTTTTATTTGTTCTCTATTACTCATGTTAAGTGCTAATATTTACTTTTTTCTCTTAATTACACTATCCTGTTTGAAATTAAACTCATTACCATAGGACAATATTTTAGATTTGTCCTGAATGAAAAATGTTGCAGACATTTAATTGGATGTAAAAGTAGAATGCATTGCCAGTTAGAATAGGTAAGGTTGATTGATGTAAAAAGAAGGAATTGTTTGTAACAAAAAATTGCAAATTTTCTACTTCTATCTTCCTTTGTATGATTTATTTGGTCATTGAAAACCTGTGGTTCTTATGGAAATTGTTTTTTGTTTTTTGTCCAAAATTATTTACTAGACCTGCCATAGATGATGTCTGAATATCATGTTGTTTCTATGTGAATTACCATTTGATAACTTTTCCACTTTCTTCTACCAAATGTTAATTCTGAACACAGTTGATAAGGTCCTGAAATTGGCAACATTAAGTGTAAGCCAAAGAACGGTTAAGTCAGGAAACCAACAAAAGTGCTTCAAATGTTGGAGTTCGGAGTTCACTTCCTATCAAAGTTAATGATTTGATTGGTCAATTGATTCTCTGATTGATAGCCACGATCAGTTGTTTGCTCGATTTGCATATAAGGTCAATCTTTCATTTTGTGAATAACAAAAGCAACATTGACACTTATCTTTCATTGACACTTGTGCCTCTTCCATGGTGTAATTATGGTTTGTTTTTATTGCTCACAAAATTAAAGATATATAAATCTTGCACTAAAATCATTATGTAATTCAAATGACATAAGTGGCCAATACAGGGTAATTGATTTTGTTCTCGTAGTTCTTATCTTCATCTTAACCCATTCCCTGACAATGAAGCCTTTTGATGCCTTGCATGAAAATCATTTGGAAGAACATTTTGGAAAGTGAAGAAATTGCTTTAATCAAGCAATTTCTTCATTTTCCACAGTGTTTTCTACCCAGAAAGATGAAAAAATGTGAAATTTCATAAACTTGAAATTGTCATCTGCAACTCCTTTTAACTTGGACCAGTCTAAAATTCTACAATCTAGTAATTGGTTAAACTTGGGGAGGGGTCTAAGGTATTGTTATTGACTGACAGAACTATCTTCTATTTTATGCAAAAATTTTTGATTAGTCTATAACCACTGTCTAAGTTGTCAAAATTTAAGACTTGGCCAAAATATATGGATGATGACAAGAGCATTATAAAGTGTAGCCAAATCACTAAAATTTTAAACCAATGAATATTTGGAGAAAAAGGTAGGAAAGGAGATATCAGAATTTTTTCTTTTTTGAACAAGGTTTTCAGAATCGTGCATGTGGTGATAGTTTTAACCCATTCCCACACAACCAAATTTTAGGCTGGTCAAAATTGAAAGAAGTTGCAGACGAAAATTTAAAGTAGATAAAATTATAAAACTGCATTTCTAGCAATAAAACATTGTGTGAAATAATAAGTTGCTTGTAACAAGCAATTTCTTCATTTTCCACAGTGTTTTCCAATGCCTTTTTTTCTTAGGGGCATCTAAAAGCATCATTGTGTGCGAATGGATCAAACATACTTTATGTAAAGTACGTATAAACTTTGATGCCAAAAAGAGTGATTCATATTATCAAGAATTATGCTCTACATAATAAAGGATTGTACCAACATGAGATAAACATTTTCCTTTAACCCATTACCAGACAGCAAAATTTCACACTGGTCGGAATTGAAAGGAGTTACATTTGACAATTTAAAGTTTATGAAATTTTAGAATTTTTTTTAAACTTTCTGGGTAGAATACATTGTGGAAAATGAAGAAATTTCTTGTTGCAAGCCATTTCTTCATTTCCTACATTGTTTTCCAAAAAGTGTCTTTCTTGAAGGGTATAAAAAACAACATTGTGTGGGAATAGGTTAACCCATTTCTAAATGATTCTACCTTTTTACAAACCTCAAGAAAAAAGGTTAGGAAAACAAAGTGTAACTGGAAGAAAATGTTTTTTTTATAGGTAAGTTCTTCTTTTTCGATATTTTTTACCGCATAAGATAAACTTTTTAAATCGTCTATGAAATTCTAATTGTCACGTGAAACTTCTCTGAATTTTATCAAGTCCAATTATTTGTCATCTGGTAAAAATTCATAATAATTTATTGTGAGTATTGAAAATAATGCATAATAGGTTTATTGGGTACAATTGACTCTGGTATGTATTGAGCTAAACCAGACTAATTCCATTAGTACTTAACCCTTGTCATGCTGAGCCCGGAATATTTCGGTTTTGGCAGGAGGTGTAGACTAAGATCAGACTGCACTTATGTGCAGGCTGATCTTAGTCTACACCTCCTGCTTGTACTTTTCCTGCCAGAGTTGTTTATGAAGGTGACTTCTAAAAGAAATATAGATTTTTGAATGACAAGTTCTATCAGTGCTTTCAGCCCTTTGATTTGACAGCATTTCAGTAAGGTAATTTATACAGCATGACAAGGGGTAACTAATCTTTTTACTTTGAAATACTTGCACACTTAATCAGTCGTTTTAACCCATTACCACATGACAAAGTTTTTGACTGGTCCAAATTCAATGTTAAGTTGATAATATTTAAAGATTCTTTGTCTTTTTGGGTAAAAAACATTGTGTATAATGAAGAAGTTGCTTGTTACAAGTAATCTCTTCATTTTCCACAATGTTTTATAAAACTTATTTCTTCAGGCAAAAGATAAGCTTGTGTTGGAATTTGTTAAGTGCTGTAGAAAAAATCTGTTAAAAAAGATAAATTTAGGAGAAAATGCTTGACAAGCAATTTCTCCTTTTCTCACAAGGTATTTGCATATAATGTTAAATCTCAGAAAATCTTTGAATATAGGTCTGCACCTCTATATATTTGGAATAGTCCAAAACTTAATTTTATACAATTGGTTGATAATGTCAAAGAAAAATTCTAACAAAAGAAGATATTTTAATTCATGATGTCCTTTTCTCAATATGTTTTAACTGTGAGAGATACATTACCATGCAATCCTGCATTTTGATGCATTAAAGGGAAATTGTTGTGGAAAACATTGTTGAAAAGGGGAATTGCTTGTGACAAGCAATTTTCCTATTTTTCACAATATTTTCTACCCATTTGTTGTTTTCTTTTCCAAATAAAAGTGACTTTGAATTGTTGTTTGCAAGACATGACATATGTCGGAGGCTAATTAAGTCTTACAGAGCAAAGAAGAGGAGTAATTTGTGTGTACCCACAATTTTTAGCTCTACTGTTTTCAGAGAAAACCTGTGGTATTGCCATAGCCGTTCCTCGTCAGAGTCAGCATCCACGTCAGTGTCACCGTCCAAAATCTGTGACATTTTGTAATACCTTAAATATTACTGAATACATTCACTTGAAACTCAGAATTTATGTTCTCTATCAAAAGAGTAATCTATATCAACAAAGGGATAACTCTTAATGCATATGAATTATGCCCCTTTTTCCAGCACTTGAACCACCAAGCCTTGGCATACACATGCACTGCTCTTGTTTAACAGTTACCCCATTCCCAAACAATAACACTTTTAAACGCCTCTCCTCTAAATATGAAAGCTGTAGAAAATATTGTGGACAATGATAAACAAGCAATTTCTTCATTACCCACTATGTTTTCTAACCCAAAAGGCAAAGACTTCAGGAATTCACCAACTTCAAATTGTCGTCTGCATCTTCTTTGAATTAGGACTGGTCTTATATTTTATTGTTTGGTAATGGGTTGATTTAGTGCATATAAAGCTAATGTCAATGATAAAGTGCTAGACTAAATTTCAAAAGTTCTATAAAAGTATACTGTATTTTTGAAATTATTAATTGTTTCAGGCTTGCTTGTTTAAGGATGTTTTATTGTTACACTTTCACAGAAATCATAAGCTTTGGATATTTCTCCCATATTGGGAGCTAGCTGCTCTTTATTGTTCACTTTTAAATTATTTATAGCTTGATTGGTTTTGAAGAAAACAAGGAATTACTTCTGCATTGATTCCCTTGTTGTTGATATCTTTATACAAAACATGACAATTTATTAACCCTTTTCTGGTTTTTGCAATTTTAGACTAGTCCAAATTGAAAGAGGATGCAGACAACAATGAAAATTGATGCAATTCAAATAAAACCATCCTATGTGGTAGAAAACACTGTAGGAAAAGGATAATTTGCTTATTATAAGCAGTTTCTCCTTTTTCCACAATGTTTTCTCAAGTATAAAATCACAGTGACGTAAAATCCCAGGAAAGAGTTAAACAGTAAACCTTGGTAGTTTATTGCAAAGTAGTGGTATAATTGTACATGGGTAAATGCAGTTGAAAAAAGAATTTACTTAAACTGACTAAAATATCCACAAATATTTATGATAAGCGGTAGTTTAAAGGAGATCTTCGGTGTTATATACCCTATTTTACAAACCAAACTGGCCCTTTAATAAATGTTACATCATAAACAACTGGTACAAATCAACAGATATGAGAACCAAGATGATTTGTTACACATGTATTTGGTATGCATCGAGCCAAGTGAATCAGTAAGAATCTATAAATTATTAACCTGGCTAAAACTGCACAAATGTTTGGCTGTGTCATCAATGTTAATAAAATATTAAATCTTTTGCCATTTGCAAGTAAATTGATCTTAGATTGGCTGTCAAATTTCCTGAATTCAGATTGGCTGAAAAATTTGTTTATACCTAAGAACAAATTGACAATCAAACATAATCTCTTCATTTCTTATAATTTAACCCATTCTTGTTTTATGAAATTTTAGACCGGTCCAATTTGAAAGAGGTTGCAGACGACAATGAAAAATGCATGCAATTTGAAATCTGACCATCCTATGTGGTAGAAAATATTGTGGGAAACGGAGAAATTGCTTGTTACAAGCAATTTCTCCTTTTTCGACAATGTTTTCTCAAGTATAAAATCACAGTGACGTAAAATCCCGGGATTTGTCCAGGAAAGGGTTAATGCCATCAAGCAAGACTCATCAAATATTTCAATAGTGTTTAGTACACTTTCATGGAACTACTTTCTGCACAAGCAAACAAAATAAGTGCACTCTCAAAATTTTGTTCATAGAAGAATGTTTAGAAAATCTCACCCAACGGAAAGGCTTGAATCTTGATAAATAAATTATTATGAAATGAGGAGAATATTTCTTGTTTTTGCAGTCAGGAAACCGATGTAAAAATTCTATCCTTACCAGTGAATTGATTCATAGTTTCTTGTTGTACATTTTAAGTCCATTCATGACAAAATGTCCACGAAAAGCCAAATAACAGATGAGTGCAGTGATTAAGATCACAACCTCAAATAGTACTTATATTTTGACCAATCTAACTGATTTCCTAGACTGATATGGCCATGCCTGCTAGATTCTGTACTGGCCAATGTTTCAAATGATGCAGAAGTATAGTTGTGTTTAGCATAAAAATGTATTGCAAATCACTAAAAACACATTTCAAAAATAATTATTGGGTTAAATACGCGTTAAAAATCACTGATCAGCATCTCAAGTATTTTCATTGCATATTATTCTAGGTCCGCTAATGTCATCCACATTTTGAAAAAGCCACAAATCCAACACATGCATTGGTTCCCAGTCTTTCAGATTCTAACTATCAAATTGTTTGAAGTGGGTCAAAAGATTCCCGAACGAAATATTGAGAAATTAATAGCCTCTAAACTTGCTTGAATTCTGAAGCAAAAACTCTACTCAGAAACCTCTGTTTGTTATAAATCTTTCGAAAGATCAAAAGGCCGTGCTTCTAAACTACCCTTTGTGTATTTTGTCCAAATTGACAATTATGCTGTTGATCAAGCCAGTTATGGTGGAGGAAACATGGGCATTCTGTCTTAATTTTGCAAATATGAAATGTAATTTCTTTGGATTTGTATCATCGTTGAAGAAAAATACAAGTTATTGAAATGTTGCATTTGTGGACAGAAAGTAAGAAGTATTAACCCTTGTCATGCTGAGCCCGGAATATTCCGGTTTTTGGCAGGAGGGGTAGACCAAGATCAGCCTGCACATAAGTGCAGTCTGATCTTAGTCTACACCTCCTGCTTGTATTTTTCCTGCCAGAGTTGTTTATGAAGTTGATTTGTAAAAGAAATATTGATTTTCTAATAACAAGTTCTATCAGTGCTTTCAGCCCTTTGATATTGCAGCAATTCAGGAAGGAAATTTATGCAGCATGGCAAGGGTTAAGGCAGACAAGGGGTTGTCAAAATTCCTAATTGATTGTATCAAACATCACAGTGAGTCAAAGGAACATCAGCCAGCCAAGTATGAGCTGCCAAACAATTGTCTGTAGCTCTGTGGCTTTCAAAGAAATCATTTGAAAACAATCAAACAAGTGTTGGCATGAGAAGCAAACTGGCTGCAATCAAGCAGCTTCAAATGTCGATTTATTCAATAATGGTAGGAACTTTAGTAGAAGTTGCTGCTTTGAAAAGTAAATAACTGAACAAATTCGATGGTTTACAAGAATGTACTTCATTTTCAAGAGGATTTTTGCGTGTCATGAATATTTTCCCATGTTTCATTGGATAGTAGTCTAAGCTGCCAACATGAGCTCTATTAACCAGATAATGAGGTCAATCAAAATTCAAGAATTCGACATTATTTCTTTTGGCATTTGTGCCCAATGGCTAGATATAATCAATTCTTGTTATTTTTGACATATTTCACAAGAATTGCCTTAGTCACTACCTGCGTAAACTATTATTCAGGTTCAACTCAATCTTGATTACAGAATATGTTTACAATTATGTTTTTCATACTCGATCATACAAGTGGATCCCCATAAGAGTAAGTCCTCTTAGCTCAAATGGTTAGAGCACTTGACTTTTACCTTCGAGGTTGTTGACCATGGCTATTGGTTTCTGGAACTTAATAACAGAATTTTTTATAAAAGCATGTAAATATTTCACAGCTGCAATGTGTTTAGCTAGTGGAATTTATTTCAAGTGTAATGGGTCTGTAATGGTAGATCCAAGCATATTCTTTGTCAGAAACCAGTTGTCAAAATATCCAGTGGTATTTGAAAATATTTTGGAGGAAAAGATAGAAGTCCTCAGATTGTGATTTCATAACACAGAAAACTTAACAGACAAATCAGAGAATTACTTCAATTATCATACTAATTGTTAATATACAGTCCTCACTGCATTTGAGGCCGTTCAGGCAATTGATTTTTCATTGCAGTATAGAAATTAAAACCTAATCATCTATATAAATCCACTAGCAGGATAGAGGTCGAAGCATTAGTCTCTAAATTCCCAGAAAGTAGAGTTTCAAGAAAACATCTGATCAGACTCATGCAAGGACTGTTTATTAGCTATGGATTAGTTGTGAATTTACATGTGACATAAGAGAAAAATAATGCTGAAGTAAGAAATATTTTCTAAGGTACTTTCAATGTTCTTTTAATAAGTAGCTTACCGTAAAATCTCACAAAATTTGATGCTTTTTGGGGAAACAAATCAGTTTTAAAACAGAATGGTAGAATATTAAATACTTCATTGTAAAAGTTTGTTAATAACAAGACTGTGAATTAATTTAGTTTTCTTGTATGTACTTTATTGTAGATGATCAGGATTTCGCCATGGGTTATTACTTGGTATCTCAACCAAAAAGTAAACCAATGAAATTACCAAAATGATTAACACACTGTTTTGAAGATTTTGCCCAGCTTTCATTCATTTAACCATTTTCTGTACATACCCTGGATTTTACGTGATGGTGATTTTATACTTGAGAAAAAATTGTGAAAAAAGGAGAAATTGCTTGTAACAAGCAATTTCTCCTTTTTCCCACAATATTTTCTACCAAATAGGATGTTCTCATTTCAAATTGTATCCAACTTTCATTGGCTTCTGCAACCTCTTTAATTTGGATCAGTCTAAAATTTAAAAAAAACAGGAAAGGGTTAAGCTAGTTAACCTTATCAAAGCTTGACCCAAGCCACTTATGACATCATCATTTTGTCATATCATTAACCCATTACCAGACAACAAAATGTTAGACTGGTCAAAATTGAAAGGAGATGCAGACGGCAATTCAACACATTCCCACACGATAAAATATTAGACCAGTCCAAATTTAAAGAAGTTGCAGACAACAATTTAAAGCTTAGGAAATTCTGGACTTTTTTCTTACCTGTAGGGTAGAAACTATTGTTGATAATAAAGAAATTGCTTGTAACAAGCAATTTCTTCCTTTTCCACAATGTTTTCCAAAGCTTTCATGTTGAGGGGCGTTTAAAAGCGTCATTGTGTGCCAATGGGTTAAAAGTTATGAACTTTTAGAATTCTTTCAACTTTCTGTTTGAAAACATTGTGGAAAATGAAGAAATTGCTTAGTTCATTTTGGATGAAAAATTGCAATTTTTCCTTTTTTGCATTAAAGAAATAGAAGTTATTTGTCTTAGTGTAAGATCAATTTCTCATGGCTCCACCACACATGTAAATATGGCTTTTGTTGTTCACACAATGAAAAATGAATCTATCTTGTACTGAAACAAGGTCAATAATTATCCTCTATTTAATCTGAAATTTAATTAGTTTGCATTGAATGAAAGTGTCTACAACTCCAAATATTTAAGAGATGATTTTTTTCATGGATGTATGAAACAAATAACAAATCACACTGCATGAATATGCAAAACAGATTCATACATAAATGTGATGTAAAGGTTTTTTGTTTCATACCTCCATGAAAAGAAATAAAAATATCTTCATTTCTGCTAATTCAATCACATCACACAAAAAAAGCAACAACAAATTTTGATACATTTTGTGTACAAAATAGCTACATGCTCAAACTTGTTCATGGAGGTATGAATGTATTTTGTTTTGTTTTCAGAATGCTCATTTTTGATAGATGAAACTAACAATTAAATCAACACTGCTACACAAGCATTAAGGTTCATGTTCAATTAGGTGTATATAAATCTTTATAGCCTATTTTGCATTACTGTTTCCTTGCCAACATTTTAGCTAGTCAAACATTTTGGATTATCATACCCCATAATCATCTTTTTCATCTTTTGGGGGGATCTAGGAGTTGGTTTGTCAGTCGGTCCGTTGGTTTGTCTGTCAGGCTATAGCTTTTTTTTAGTCTGCCAATTTTATCTTAAAACACTTGATTGATTTAGCTCAAATTTTACATGCGCACTCAGTTTCAAGCAAAGATCTGTGACTTTGTTAAATTCCATTCATTTTTCTTTGAGTTAGTGCACTTGGTTTTATAAATTTGTGAGCTTATTTTCTCTTTAATTACTAAATTCACATGTGCACTCAGTATGGAGGAATGATGTGTTTCTAATTTGGTTAAGATCCATTTACTTTCCTCAGCGTTATGGCTCTTTGCTGAAAAAAAGCTTTATTCCATTTACATTTAATATAACCTTTTGTTGAAAAAAGGTTTTAACTGTGACAAAATGATTTTTTGTGAGTGACATGAAACCAATGAGGCGTGAGGGGATGTTAAATGAAAGAGTAATTTGAAAAATAAACATACCTTACTATATTGATTTAATGTTGAATGTGTTAACGCCACTTTTAGCAGTATTTCCGTCATATCGTGACCGCTGGAGCACCTAACAATGAATTCCTGGTATTTCTCATACTAGTACTACCACTACATCCTTTCCTAGCCTCCAGCTGCTAATCCACTTAGGTTTACGATTATCCACTTATTGGTGAGAGACAAATGTAAGAAAGGATATGTGCCGCCTCAGGGGATAGAACCCATGAGATACCATAATTGATGATTGGGAGTCTGATGTGCTACTGACTGGGCTATAACAGCGACATACCTTACTGTAAAAAGGAAAAAGATAACTTTAATTACTTGCGGTAGGTAATTGTCTTCTTTTTCCACAATGTTTATCTAGATAGAATACCTCAAAAGTAATGAAGACCACCGATTGTTTATAAAGAGTTTTGTTTATAAAGAGTTAGGTAGAAGCTGTAGTGTAGGCATTAGTGAGTTACACTGCAAATTATGGGGTTTCAGGTTCGAACATTATGCAGGTTTGACCCCTATGCATAATCAGCGGTCGAATAGGATAGAAAATGTGAGATGAGGAGAAATTGCTTTTAATAACCAATTTATTTATTAATAATTTCTTTTTTTCTCACAATGTTTTCTCTAACTATTTTCTTAAATGTGAAAAAGAATGTATTAGTGTGGGAAATAGTTAATATGGTAAAATATCATAATTACTGTTTAATTACCAGAATTCAAAGACACTCATGGAAAAAGGCTTCGGAAAAAATTAAGTAAAACGAAGAAATTACTTGTTACAAGCAATTTCTTCATTATCTTCAGAGCTGTATTCCCCAAAAGACTAAGATTTTTGAAATAACATGAAGTTAGACCCATTTCCACACGCTGATGATTTTTGAGAGCCCTTAAGAAAAACAATTAGGAAAAAAAACATGTAAAATGAAGAAATTGCTTGTGACAAGCAATTTCTACATTTTCCACAATTTTTCTACCCATCAAGTCAAATGAGTCTTGAATTTAATAAACATTAAATACTTGTCTGTAACTCATTTTAATTTGGACCAGTCTAAATTTTTGCCTCTAATGATGGGTTAAATTAGTGTCATGTGTTACTTCTTTGAACTCATACTAGTCTATGAATGTATAGTATAGTAATAGATTAAGTTAGATGAATTGTAAGATTTTTGGATAGAATATTACTAGTTTCAGAAAAAGCAAGTACCATTGATTATGTGCTCTAGTTTCCAAAAATTGTATAATCATGGGATCAATGGTTGTGAGAAAATCAGCAAGCTTATTAAACCATTCCCTCACAATGACTTTGTTGGATGCCCCTCAAGAAAAACAATTGAGAAAACATTGTATAAAATGAAGAAATTGCTTGTAACAAGCAATTTCTTCATTTTACCCAATGCTTTCTACCCGGAAAGTTTTGAAAATCTAAAATTTCATAAACTTTAAATCGTCATCTGGAACTCCTTTCAATTTGAACCAGTCTAAAATTTTACTGTTTGGTAATGGGTTAAGAAGGATTCATCTGTTTGTTGATGGATTATTTATCTATCTATCTATTTATACTGCCTAACTCCCCTTCCGGGTATTAATGGCAGGTGATTACTGCCTAACTCCCCTTTCGGGTATTAATGGCAGGTGATTACTGCCGAACTCCCGTTTCGGGTATTAATGGCAGGTGATTACTGCCTAACTCCCCTTTCGGGTATTAATGGCAGGTGATACACTCACAATCCAGATATTTTCACGTCCCTGAAATGGAGGCAGTGGCTGAATCCCACTGCTACCCACTTTTACAGCTGGGTAGACTGGGGCTGGCTATTAAGTGTCTTGCCCATGAACACACCCCAGCGACGTTGGGGCTCAAACCTGTGACCTTCAGATCACAAGTCAAGCACCTATACCACTCAGCCATCGAGGCAGTAATTACAATGTATTGGCTATTCACATACATCACTGTCTTGTTGATTGAAATATGGCTTATCAATAAGAAGCCTTGTTTTGAGTTTAAATTTCAGTTAATTACAATATACACTATATTCACATTTTGTACATAGGTTTACATTTTATGTTTATTTTGCTGCAGATTTTAATCAACTATGGGTAAATTATGTTATGAAGATAGAGGCTGACTATGTGGTAAAAAATAATGGGGAAAAGGGTCATTTCTAGGGATTTCTAAAAGGCTAAAAAAATAAGTGTGAAAAACTCCAGACATTACAACACGAACATTTTGATGCACCAGAGAAAAATAGCTGTCAAAACTTTTATTTGAGATAGAGAAATTTGCTTGTAACAAGCAATTGCTTGTAAATAGTAATTTCTCTTTTCTTTCTTATTTTTGTTACATTTTAGTCAAAGTAACTGAAGAACTACATTGAATATGCATGTCTGCAACAATTTCTAGTGCAAGATTTGTTTTTTAGCTCCATTGGCAGAAGGCAAGGGGGCTATTGTCATGGCATTGTATGTGTTGTGTGTCCATCCGTCTGTTTGTTAAACTTTTAAATTTTTCTTTAGAAATCCTCTGCTCAGAAACTACTTGCAGTCAAAGAATTTTGATAAAATGAAATAAATAGCTTTTACAGGTGGGCAATTTTCCATTTATTAAGGGGATGTGGGTGGTGGTGTTACCTCCACATATGGAATATAGCAAAATCGCTTATTCCTTAGACTGTATCAATTGGATATTAATTTTACATGGATGTACAAGGTTGTTATTTGGATGAATTTGCATTAGACTTTTTGAGAAGATTTTGATTAGTTGAAAATTATGACAGTATGAAAGACTTATTAAAGGGAAGTAACTAATTCTGCTTAAATAGGTTAACCATGTTGCATTTAAGTTGTTTCCCTTGTACTTTTTCTAGACTAAGGAATTTCTGCATATGAGTTGCTTCATTTAGAATCAATCTTTAGACCTTTACCAGAGTTTTAGATTGGTCCAAATTATGGCAATTTTTATGGGAATTTGAAAATCATTTGTCTTTTAAGATAGAAGACATTGTGACCATGAACATATTGCTTACTTTAAGCCTTTTTCCCTGTAAAATTGTTCTTATTCTTTTTTCTTGGTGATCATGGAAAAACTTGGTCAATTTTGAATTGGCTAATCAGTAAAATTCAGGCCTGTGGAGTGATGCAGATGCTCAAATGTCTCTTGTTTTTGGTGGAAAGAAAAATGACCAATCCTTGCTGTCTATCAAATTATCAGTTGGCCTATGAAAACATTCATTCAGACTTGAAGCCAATTATTAAATCTGATATTGGCCGCAATTTATTTGAAGCTTTTTTGTTGGTTTGGTGATTTAAACATCATAACTACAGCTCATTCAAACTGTAGTAAGGATGTTAAGGTTGTCAACCAACAATTCCACTTTTTTGTTACCTTGTACGGGCTATAAATTTTACAAAATAACATTGTTTAACCCATTGCCACCCAAGCCCTCCCTTTTACGCGCCTCAATTATAGAGCTTTGGAAAACATTGTGGAAAATGAAGAAATTGCTTGTATCAAGCAATTTCTCCATTATCCGCAATGTTTTCTACCTAAAAAGGCGAAAAAAATTAAAATTCCATCAACTTGAAATTGTCGTCTGCTTCTTCTTTGAATTTGGACCAGTCTAAAAATTTGTTGTGTGGGAATGGGTTAAATATCAAAGTGGAATTTCCTTTTTCGAGTCAATAGGCTTTGCCAATGGAGGGAATGGGCCTGGCCAGCAATTGGTTGATTAATAGTGATCGGGTATATGGCGGCATTTACAGTAGTTTCCCACTTAGTCCCCCATTTAATCATTTCCTCTATATTCTCTAACTTTTATGTCTCTGTGAAATTATACTTGAGAAGATTGTGGGAAAAGAAGGATTTTCTAGTAACAAGCAAATTCTTCTTTTTCCACAATATTTTCTTTCATATAGAACTGTTATTCTTTGGGTAGTACTTACTTAATAATGCCGTCTGCTATGACTTTGAATTTTGAAAAACTGTAAAGGGTTATACTTTTCTTCAAGGACTGTTAAGGTTAAGAATAGTAAAGAATAAATGAACCCCCCCCCCAAAAAAAAAAAAAAATAAATAAATAAATAAATTAATGGCTTAATTTGTTATCGATGCTGCATCCAATTATGCTTTTTATTACCTTTTGTTTTAAATCATGAAATGACATCATTGGGTTATTGAAGTCATTAAAATGTTAAATAATTACTTCTTTTTTCAATTATTATACCCCCATACCTACGAAGTAGAGGAAGATATATTGGTTTTCCATGTCTGTCTCTCTCTCCATCCGCCCGTCTGTCAGTAGACATGTTGATTTTTAGGCTGTATTCCGTACGCCGTTTGTGTAATGTAGGTCTAAGGTCAACTGTCTTGAGTGTCAAAGTGCTGATGGGAAGTATTAATTCGTTACCAAACAAAACTATTTAACCCATTCCCACACAGTGACGCTTTTGATGCCCACCAAGAAAAAAGATTGGGAAAACATTTTGTGAAGTGAAGAAATTGCTTGTGACAAGCAATTTCTTCATTTAACACAATGTTTTCTATCCAGAATGTTGAAAAAATCTAAAGTCCTCCGCCACTGCTTTCAATTTAGACCGGTCTGAAATTATGTAGTCCGGAAATGGGTATAAGTTCTAGTCTTTAGGTTAAAACGGGAAGATATGTAGGCAATTATCCTAAATGTGTTTAAATTAACAAAATAAGTAAACATTTAGGATAGAAAACGTAATGATAAGAAGAAATTGCTTATATCAAACAATGCTCCTTTTCTCTCAATGATTTTCGTGATCGTTTTCTCCAGGATCTTAAAAATGAAGGATTGTGTTATTGTGGGTTATTCTTTTTCTTTTATTCCTTTGTCAGACAACAATTTTAGCTCCACTAATTAAGAATCAGTTAGCTATTGTCATGGCGTTGAGTGCGTACGTCCGTGCGTGCATCCAGAGGTTTTTACTTTATAAATATCTTAGAAAGTACTGAACATAATTTCACAGAAATGATCCGTGGATGACTATCAGATTCCTTCAAAGAATTGTGATCGGATGCAAAACATGGCTTTAATGGGCGAGGCTATTTTCCATAGTGAAACTGAACATATTTTTCTCAGAAATCAACGGAAGGATTTCAACTAAATTTCACAGAAATCATCTTAGTGTGACCCTTTATCAGAATCCCTTAAAGAAATTTGGCTTTAATGGGCGGGACTTATTTCCATATATGGTGAAAGCTTTGAAAGTCTTTTTTTAGCAGAAACCAGTTGATGGATTTCAACCAATTTCACACGAATGATCCTTTAACGATTCTTTAACAGATTATTTAAAAGAGTTTTATACGGATGAAAAATATGACTTTGATAGGTGGGGCTTATTTCCGTATATGAAAGCTTCTAAAATCTTTTTTCTCAGAAACGAATAGATTGATTTCAACCAAATTTGATTTCACAAGAATTATCCTATTATTAGAATTCTTCAATGAATTTCATTGGATGAAAAACATGGCTTTCATAGGCGGAGCTTATGTCCATATATGGTGTATGGCGTATTTAAGAAGTGTGATTCGTTTTTAGCTCATCAGCGCACGAAGTGCTCAAGTGACCTTTAATATCTCCTCCAAAAACACTGAGCCAATTTGAACCAAATTTGGCAGGAATGTTCCTTAGGTGGTCCCCGTTAAAAATAGTTGAAAGAATTTAAGTCCGCTGAGAATTCTGGTTGCCATTGCAACAAAAGTGAAATTTTGAAATAATCTTGTAAAATCTTCTACTCAGAAGGTGTAGAGCCTTGATATTTTGAATGGAATATCAGTATAATGACCTCTTTCAAAATAGCTAAAATCATGATCCGCGGATTCCCAGGGGCGGAGGCTCATTTGGATGGGGTTTATAAAGAAATAAAGAATGGTTTTAAAAAGACATCTCCTTCCAATCCATTGGGCCAATTTGAACAAAATTTGAAAGAAATGTTCCTTGGGTGGTCCCCTTTAAAAATAGCTAAAAGAATTGAAATTCGTTGAAGAAGTGAAATTTTAGAATAGCCTTTGAAAATCTCCTTATTCTGACCCTGAAGGCGAATACCCTTGATATTTTGCATGAAACATCAGTATATGGACCTCCTCCAATATAGCTAAATTCGTGACCCTCGGGTCCCCAGGGGCGGAGCCCCAAGGGTTTGGTTTATATAGAAATAAAGAACGATTTTTAAATGACATCTCCCAAACCATTCGTCCAATTTGAATCATATTTGGCAAAAAAATCCTTAGATTGTCCCCTTTAAAAACAGCTAAAAGAATTGAAATCTGTTTAAAACTCTGCTTGCCATGGCAACAAAGATGTAATTATAAGATAATCCTTAAAAACCTTCTCCTCCTGACCAAGAAGGCGTAGAGCCCTGATATTCTGCATGAAACATCAATTCATTGACTTCTTTTTATATTTCTGAAATTATTACTCATGAATCTAGAGGTAGGAAAAGTGTTCTCCTCCTTTCAAATTATTCCTAAAAGCCTCGGACTTTGTCATTAAGACTTTGGATCCCCAAGTAAAGAGCCTATATATTTCAGGCCCACTTTTATCATCATCCTAAGCTTAACATAAAATTAGACTGTTGAAAGAAAACGAACCTATTCTTATTGCTGGGTAATAAAAACAATTAAAGTCAACATACTGAAAAAAAAACTATCATGAAATCCTATGATGCAAGTACGGTTAAACCAAGAATTTGTCAGTCCAAAAAAGAATAGAATTCCACTAAAATGAATGTCTTGTAATGAATCTTTGCCTAGGAGATGATATGCTGGTCACAAAGAACTGTGCAAAGTTTCATAGCAATAGTGTTGGTATAAAGAAAGTTATTAAAGATATATGAAAGTTGCATGTAAAGTTTAACCAAGAGTTTGTAAGTTCGCAAAAGGTTAAAATTCAACTGAAGTGATTGTCAGAGCAATGAAATTGTGTCTAGAGTCTGATATTATTGTCACAATAGCAAGTATTAAGTTTCAAAGCAATAACATTAGTAGAAAGAGAGTAATTAAAGATATATGACAGTTGCTCGTAAGGTTTTACCAAGAATTTCTATATCCGAAAAGGGTTAAAATTCAATTAAAATGAATGTCAAAGTATTGAATTTGTGTCTAGATGCTGATATTACTGCAACAAAAGCATGTGAAAAGTTTCAGAGCAATAGCAGTAGTAGAAACTGAGATATGACGCTTGCATGTAAGTTTTAACCAAAGATTTACGCCAACGCCGAAGCCCGGGTGACGAATAGTCGAGGTAATAAGAATTTTCTTCTCCCCTCCCTGTTTTACCAACTTTTTTCTTTAGAGTCTCAGAAGTGAGAGATACATTGTTGATCATTCAAAGAGAAAACTTAAAAGTGAATCAACACAAAAATATTAGATTAAAGCAATGGATAATATCTATGATTTATTTTTTAACCCTTTTCATGATGAATAAAATAATTTTCAGAACTGCAATTAAATCAAAGGAATTAAGCACTTAAAGTACTAGCTGTTGGTCTTTTTTGTATCAACATATATTTCTTATAAACAACGCTTGCTTTGCAAGGACAAGCAGGTGATGTGCACTAATGTGCAGTCTGATCTTAGTCATTATCTTTTGCCAAAATAGGAATATTCCGAGTTTAGCATGACAATGGTTAATTTTGATGGCTGGTTTTGTAGAACTCCACTTATAACACTATTTTAGTTATATCGCGGCGGCTGGAGTACTTTATCATCGATTCCTGTAATTTATCACAGCAGTATTACCACTTAATCGTTTCCGAGCCCCTTAGCTCATTGTCCGACGATTATCCACCCATTGGTTGGAGACATATGTCGGAAAGGATATATGCCGCAACCAGCTATGGAACCGTGGACCTCATCATTGAGAGTCCGACGTGGTACCTACTGCGCCATGACCGCGCTCCCTTGAATGGCTGAAGGGGAAAAGCAGAATCTATTTTTACACGCCGCTAAAGGTGGTTGTACATTGGAATCATCTTCGTCTCAATGTCTGTCCGTCCACAATACCTCAACCCATCTCCTCCTAAATTTTAGGAACGAATTTTCATGACATTTTCGAAGAACATCCGTAGTAACCTAACCGTACGCATTGTCGGGGGCGCATAAATTTCTTATGGAATTTCATAGATTATTTTGATATAGTTATGGGGGCGATTTCTATTAAAAATGATGAGATTCTGTTTGAAAAGACAAGAAAATAGACTGTTTAAATAATTAGATTTAGTTGTGTCTATCAAGGATCAAGCGTTTTGATTTGCTGAATTTTTCATTTCATACTTCCACGAACAATTTTTTTAGCATGCAACAATTTTGCAAGCTGCCGCACAAAGTAAACACATGCAATTTTACTGAAGACTAGTAAGATATTTTCTTTGTTTTGTTTGATGGAATGAAATTATGAGAAATGAGAGAATATTTTTTGTTTTCATTGGGATATGAACCTAAAAACTTAATAACACTGATGTTATTACAGTGTGATTAAGTTTTTAGGTTCATACCTCAATGAAAACAAACAAAACATTCTCTTTATTTGTTAATAGGAAACCGTATGATAGTGACATTTCTATTTCTGAATCAATCTATTTTGACACAACGTTTCTGGAACTTTCACAAAAAGTGGGTGGCTTAGAATATAGTGCAGATGTGTGTACTTGAAATTACATATTTATACTCAAGTTACTAAATCTTTCTACAAAACTTTACAATTTGACAAATGTGATTAATTTGTAGCCTAATCAGACTGCTGTCAGCCTTGTAAACTCTGTATTATAGTTGAAAGCATTTTCTTAAAAATAAAAGTGTAAATTATGAAATAAATGAGGGGAGGTAACTCTGAATTAATTTTTCATTTGAAAAAACGTCACGTTTGAGAATGAGATTCGTTGTTAACCTCCAAATATAGTTGTACAAGTTATATTGAGTGAATGCATCCGCATGCCGTGTTGATGCTTCACGATATATTATCAGACATCCAAAAAGCTGTTATTCCTACAGTTATTACAAATTCAAACCTATAGTACTTACAAATTTAAATCGAAATCTATAGTGCTTACAAATTTAAATCTAAATCTATAGTACTTACAAATTTAAATCTATAGTACTTACAAATATAAATCTATAGTACTTACAAATTCAAATCTCGTACAATCAAATGGGACTCAAATACTTCAACATTGATGCTATCTAGGTCTGAGGATTTGTATGACTTTATCATCTCATGTGTTGTGTTAACCTTAGAAACATAGCGATTTTCAGGACTTTCATTCCTTTCAAGACGGTTTGTGTTCTGATAATAGACCGCCAGAAAATCACCGACATTGTCTGTTTAACCCATTACCAGACAACTAGATTTTCGACTTTTCCAAATGTAAACTGTTTGCAAACGATATTTTAGGTAAATGGGATTTTAAACATCTATCTTTCTGGTTAGAAAACAATGTGCAAAGCGTAAGAATTGCTTGTGATAAGCGATTTCTTAATTTCAATACTGTTGTTGTTTGTTTTTCAATGTCTTTCAATGTAAATAGCAAGATTGCGTGGAAATGGATTTTATATTACAACATAGTCTTTCAAAATGATTGCTTTATACAAGCTTCTACAGTCTTGCCTTAAACAGAGCCTGTTACCTCACCCCGAAGATTGACCCATTGTTCGCCCCGCCCACCTACTCCGCCGGTCCCGCCCCTTGACTCCCAATAGGAAGTTCCGCTTTGGTGTTATTTTGCAAGAAAATATGGCCAGTAGCATGTAAAAAGAAAGTAGAATGGATGGTTGGCGACCTAAACGTCGTGACTACAGCTTGAATAAGCTGTTGTTACGTTTAGATCGCCATACCAACAAAAATACTTCACATAAATGGCGGTCAATGTTAGAGTTCAAGTCTAAATTAATGATTTCATCAGTCGACTTGTAATTTGATTGACAGTCGCGATTGGGCAAATCAAACTGGTCTTAATGTGCGTGTAATCGACATTATTAACAATAACTTTCTTTTTTAGTTAGAAAGAACAGCATTGGATATGCAAAATGCAACAGATAACAAGAGAAACGCACACGGATTTCAACGCTCGGCTGTTCAAATGTTTGCTAGTGGGGTAAAATGTCTAAGTATAAAACGGATCGTAAATCGTTTAACCCATAACCAAACGGCAACGTTTTAGACTCGTGCAAATTGAACGGAGTTGCAGACGACAGTTATGAGTTTATGAAATCTTAGATTTTTTCAACTTTTTGGATAAGAAACATTGTGTAAAATGAAGAAATTACTTGTTTAAAGCAATTTCTTCATTTTACACAATGTTTTCCCCATTTATTTTTCGCAAGGGGCGTCCAGAAGCGTCACTGTGTGGGAATTGGTAAAAATGAATTGATAGTCACCCCCCTTGTTGGTATAGATTACTCTTTTGTTAGTGAACATTTATTCCGAGTTTCAAGTTAATGTGTTCGGTAGTACCAGAGATATAACTAAATGTCAAAGCTTTCGGACCCCGTGGAAGTAGACTCTGACGACACCCGGCCAGAACAATACCTCGGATTTTCGCCCGAAAACAGCCGAGCTAAAAATTACGAAATTAATTAACGAAACCTAAAATTTTCTTTTATTATTTGTTTGGATGGATTGTTTGACAACATTTCGAAGTTGTAGATTGTGCATCATTTTCGCAAAATATTGTAATTTGCGTTTCTTTTGCAAGTTGGTATAATTTGGATCAACCAATTTCTCCCTTTCCAAAACTATTTTATTGCTATAATAGTATTTATAATGCCTTTTGCGAGTAGCAAACAGGGGTCGTTTAGAAGAGATAAACCATAGTTTGAATAGATTGCTTTGGGAGTCTAAAAAGTACACAACTAAATATTATTCGATTTTTTATATAAATATTGTATTGAAGTAGTTGAACATGAAAATTACATCATTACTTGTTTATATATAATTTAGTATATGTAATTAAAGAAAACTGATTGTTACTTAACAAATGACATGTCATACAAAATGAGAGATTTTCAAACACACACAAAGAATACGTGTAATACCTTTGAAAACAACAAAAAAGAACAATTCCCCGAAAGTAAAAAAGAAAGAAAAAAAAAATATTTATTTGTTGTAGTGTACACCCGTATTAAAAAACCAGACTACTTTTCATGTCGAATTCAAAATTTATCACAAAGTTTCTGATTGGCCGAGACATATGTGAATTTATAACAAGGGTTCTGACTGGCCGAGAAATATGAGTATACGAGACTCAGCCAGTAAGAGTCCTTGTTATGAAATTCCAATATCGGTAATTTATACAGACTTAGATCTAGAAAGGCAAGTTTGGCTACTGTTGTTCATTTAACCCATTCCAACACAGCAAAATTTTAGACTGGTCCAAATTGAAAGAAGCTGCAGACGACTATTTCAAGTTGATGGAATTTTGAATTTTTTCGTCTTTTGGGATAGAAAACATTGTGGATAATGAAGAAATTGCTTGATACAAGCAATTTCTTCATTTTCCACAATGTTTTCCAAAGCTTTTTTCTCGAGGGGCGTAAAAAGGAGGGATTGACTTGGAATGGGTTAATGAAGTGAAATATCCAGAAATGAGCAATGCAGTAACTACACAATGCAAACCAAATGTGACTACTCTCTTTCGTATACAATGCTTGTTCAAAACCACGAACATAACTATTTTGCAAATAAATCAGAGCAATTTTAGACGCCTCTGGAGTTAGAATTGCTGAAGATTGTCAGCCTACATGCAGTAATCTCCGATGCTCTATCTGTAATTTAAAGTCTGAGTAAAACTCAAAAGTTTTAATTTCAGAAACTTTTCAATATTATCATACTTATAATACCGTTCTTAGAATTAGCAGTTTTCGCAATCATCAAATGATTTTCACCATATTAATCAAATTAGATGGGCCGTATTTCCTTTTTTCATATTTTGTCTTAATAAAATATGTCTGAATTTAGCTTGTTTTACTTTTCAAACGGAATTAATTTGATTGTTAATTAAACTGTATATCAGGCTGACAATTCTTTCTTTTTATTTTTTAGTTTTTGCTTTGTTTTCCAGCAAACTCTCCATAATTTGTCACATGTGTTGGTCAAGTGTCAATAGACTGGCTGTAGGAACTGAACGTGACATGAAGTCTAACAATTTCTCATCATAACTTTGTAAGTTGACCGATCGCGGATGTACATTACAAAATCAGTCAACAAAGAAACCAACCTTTTAGCGCTGAGGTTAACTTTGAACTCCGACATTTTTCGCCATTTATGTGAAACATATTAGTTGAATTGGCTACGAAGTAAAGGTCACCAACTAATGATTTAACTTTTTTGTTACATGCTACTTGGCATAAATTGTGAAAGTAACACCATGTATTTTAGAAGTGAAACTTGCTGTCGGAGTCAATGGGTGTGACCAACGGAGTAAGTGGGCGGGGCCAGCGATTAGTCAGAGCTGCAACCAAAACAGTCGCGTTAGCCAGAGACCCACCATATATCCCTTCAAAAAAGAGGGCGGGTCATCCTTGACTAACGAAAATGTTAATACCAATCGCAGTTTAGAGAGCTGTTTTCAGTTTTTTCACCCTTTATCACACAATTCTGTGTTTTGAGAAAAACCGAGAGAAAATGCACTGTTGCTTGTTACAAGTAATTCCCCTATTTCTCTTATTGTCTTGTTATGAGTAATCTTTTATTCCTTGTTATGCGGAATTAAATAAGGGTAGACTAAGGAAAGATCAGACCACGTAATTGCAGGCTAGATTTAATGTATGCTGCTCATATCATATTGGGTGTTTTAGGATTAAGATTGCTCACAGAAAACTAGACTACAAAACTTTAGATCAGGCCAAATTTCCAGAGGTTATGCGACAATTCGAATAGCGCAATGAAAAATAATTGCCAAGTCTTGTAGAAACCATTTGAGAGAAAAAGAGAAGTTGCATGTCACAAGTACTTTCTAGTGTTTCACAGTATTTTCCGTTGCAATTTTTCAACGGTATTTTAGAATGTGGAGTCGGTTGCTAATGTGTGAAAATATAATGACCGATCGTTTACTTTAGTCTTTTGCGGAAGCATCTTCATTTCTCAGACATAAATCATTTCGAAATTTGACTTTGTGTCTTTAGGCAAACAAACACCCATAACTCCAGCTTTGCATTGAAAGTTGTAGCCACGGTGTTGAGGTAGCCCTCGAACGATAATGTCATTCAATGTTTCATTCTCTAGCCTAGACAATAATACGGCTGTTACATGTCCAAGATCTGATGAATTAGCTGACTTATATCAATCAGGGAATGGACGGGGAATGTGGGTTTGGAGAGACCTTCACGCTTTTCATGTTGTTTTCATAGAAATGTTCATAATGAGATTAGATATCCACGAAATAGTTGTTCGCGTATACCAATTAAACTGTAATGGTGAAAATAACACACATCCCTCTCGCTTGCATCCATCTCGGTATTGTTTGACCGATTTTGATCATAAATGAGACCATCATACAATTTATATAGGAAAAATAAGTTCAACCGTGTTTTTAAGGATTTTCTTTGGCGTATTCCAAATTAACAAAGGGTCCACTGCATTTGAGTACCACAGAATGGTTGAATGGTAGTTTAGCGAGCTAAATAGTCTATTTTGGAGATCTAAGAGGATCGAAAGGAATTTACCCTGATGTGCACATCCCGAAGATGCTAAATAAATCTTTATTACAATTACTGTAATTTCCAAACAACACATAGTTACTTGGTTATAGAGCAGATGGTATCTACCTACAACAGTAAACTAAATAACTCTTTTGAACATTATGAATAATTCTTTTGAACATTATGTTAGAAATCGAACATTCAAATATAATGATTTATACAATATAACTATCATTAAAAAAAATAACATTAACCCATTCCCATACAGTGACGCTTTTGAGCGCCCCTCAAGAAAAGCAATTGGGAAAACATAGTGTAAAATGAAGAAATTGCTTGTGACAAGCAATTTCTTCATTTTACACAATGTTTTCTACCCAAAAAGTTGAACAAATCTAACATGTCATAAAATCTAAAGTATCGTCTGCAACTCCTTTCAATTTGGACCAGTCTAAAAATTTGTTGTGTGGGAATAGGTTAAGTAAATGGTAACTGAATATATCTATGGCATTCATGTAAAGCAGTTGCACATTGTCAATAACGAGGCTGTTCTCGCCATTAACCTCTATATAGTTCAACATTTGTACAAAAATGAGTATGTAAATATCTTTAATACAATAAACGGATTTCTCTAGCACACTTGGAAAGTGACACAGTCCATTCAAAGCGTAGTTTATTTGATACAGTACAGAGTAATAATTTATACTGCACGTATCTTTAGTTGGTTCCAAATGCAAGATATTTAGGGGTTCTGTAAGCTGTAAATACATTCTACAGACCAACCATCGATGTATGTGATTCACTTCAATAGAAAACATGTTACTAGTTTCTCAATCTCTCTTATTTGAGCCTGTGCGTGACATTTCCAACAATTTCGCATGTGCGTGACTCGCACACATTGAGCACCCTTGACAGCCATTCAGGGTATTTAGAATATTCGATGATTGTTTAAAGAAGCTTTGGGTCAGTATCTATCTACAGAGCAGAGTGAAGACTCTGATCAGACTGTGCGGATGCACAGGCTGATCTGAGTCTTTACTTGGCGCACATGTGTAATGGTTGGAAATGTCACGCAAGCGCTCATTTAATTTTTTTTTATAATTCATCATCTCAAAACTTGCTTGCCAGCAATTCAAGTTCAAGTTGATTAATATTTTCCATACCTGGATGAATTGTTAAATCTTAGCTTGTCATTTGAGCAAAACTTATATTGCAAACTATTATTATGCAAATAAACACACACAAAAACCTCAATTGATTGTCTCTAGGTTCTACCGTTTTTTTTTCTAGACGGATGTAGTGTAAGCGTCAATTTGGATGTAAGCATCTATTCATATACTTTTCAAAGTATAAGAATAGTAAGCCTAATTCAGGAGATAATATGACAGGAAAGGGCTTGCCCGTCTGCCATTAATTAAATTGCATTTTAGTACACAGGCCACTTTGTAAAGATCATATTCCATGTTATCATGGCGTCTTCATACGTACTTTGGCGAAATCATATACATATCTTTTCTCAGACTTTGAAGAAAAAACCTTTTTGAATTCCGTTCTATGTAAGCGTCTCACATTTTTGTTCATTTTCTAGGAGATCAAAAAGAACGATTTGTGCTTATGGGTACTTGTAGATCATAGGCTATTTATTTAATCCTCCTCTTAAATTGACATTTGGAATTTGTTAAGGAGTTCTAATGTTGTTTCAGTGACAAAAGTTAATAGAGTTCAAATAAAATTCTCAAGAAATTTGGGAACAAACTAATTATTTTTTCCAATATTATGACAAAGTACCTATTCTGCACAAACAACCTAGGTTAACCAAGAGTATTAACTAAGGAATTTCCCAACAATAGCAAATACTATACAAGAGAATAAAGATTGTAAAGTTATAGGGGCCCCGTCTGTTGGCATATCTGACATGTAATTCCAGCTCGTCTTCACCACGCGGTCTGCAAGCGGCTGTGGGAATCGGTAGTTCCAGCCGATCCTGCTAGACATGGTTGCAGGTCCACTTTTGATATGCAGCATTTCCCTAAATTTCTCAAGCTGTAAATGAAATAACATTAGCATAGAATGTGACGCTTGGTACTGGGATACATTTCCTTTGATATTTACGGTCAACTCACGCTTGTTCTGGGCAAAAATGTATTTTTAACAAAAATGCCGGTATATTGAAATCAACTACTAAAGATTGAATATGATAATATTTTACAAAGGACGATCTAAAAACAAGTATGTTGTCTCTTTGCTCCATTACATGTATTTCACTTACTTTCGATTCATTAATCTCCGTGTTCCACTCGTTTAAAGAAAAATACATTTGGAACAGTTTTCTGATTTAGTCTTGGATCGGAATGTGCCGATTTGAAATTAAGAATTATCCGTTTCTACTCAAAAGAAAGATGGGCTCGTCGTCTACTAGCTCGTGGCCCTGCCATTTATTTCGATCTATTTGACTTTTCAAACACGTTGTTTGAAAATCTCTCGAAACGTGATATCAATACCTACAAACATTTAAACAGTGGACAGAATAGTCCAACTCAACAAAACAGCGAGGTAAATAATTTGTGTTGGGCAAATAGCTACGACAATATGTCGCTAAACCTATGCAAACGTAATTATTCAGGGGGTACGTGTGTTTGATATGATAATTGATGACGCAAAAGAGGGGAAATCCCCTAGTTTCGCATTTGCATACTATTTACCACTTTATCCTAGGTGTTAAACCTTTTGCTGCTGGGAATGTAACAAATAAAGAGTCGGTGTATTGAATAAGATCATATAAGATTTCTGAACTTGCGTTCCCCAAAGTTTTGGAATTCCGTTATAACGGATAAAAATGGACTGTAAAAATCTGAGGTGCGTTCTTTTCGTCAAGATTCTTAAGATTCTTACTTAGATTTTTAAGAAAAATCGTTCTTTAAATTAAGATTTTTAAGCGGCTAAATAAGAATCTTAAGAATTCTTAATGAGGAATTCAAGCGTACTCAGTATTGGCTTAAAACAAGTAGAATGTTTTCTCTAAAAATAACAAAAATCGTTCTTTAAAATGTCTCAAAAATCTTATTTAGCGGGATTTTTCATCTCGACGAAAAGAACGCACCTCTGTTCTCAAAAATGAGTGTCAGTAATTTAAGATGTATTGGATGTCGATCAAACGGAAGTTAACTCTGGCAAATAGACCATGATTGTAGTTTTATAGTCATAATGAATAGGAGTTGTAATAGTTATCGCCCTTTGGTTAATTTAAGAATCTGATAAGGGGTAACTAAAAGATCACTCCTGTGAAATTTGGTTGATACCCATCCTCCTAGAGTTTGATTATTGGTTTAATGGGGTTTAACTCCACTTTTATCAGTACTTCAGTCATATCGCATTGACTTGAGCTCCTATCAATAGATACCTGGTATTTCTCACACCAGTACTATACCATTACATCCTTTCCTAGCCTCCAGCTGCTAATCCACTTAGAATTACGATTATGCAACCATTGGTGAGGGACAAATGTGTGGAAGGATATGCGCAGCCGCGGGGGGGGGGGATGCTCGCCCTTTTGGGTGGGATTAGTAAAAGTTTTTATTTAAAGTTTTAAAAACCGAATCAAGGTCATTAGGTCATTGTGACCTAGGTGCTAGTCTGAACTGGAAGCCTACCCCTGATGAGCAGTTTTTGAAAAATATGTTTCTGTAAAACATAAACCGTCTAGGGTAGATATTGACTGTAACCGAATGCAGACGCCGACACGGACGCCGACATCCGAGGGTAAGCTTTTCTGAGATTGTCGTCCCCGGCGATCTTACCTGTCTTGCGCGCCTAGTATTTACCTTAAAAATTATTTTCAAGTACAAGCGTAGCAAGGTATATAGTTTATTACCTGGGCATTGCTTATTTTAACCGTTTCTGCCATGACAGTCCATGTTACAATCTCATTACACCCAGGCGTTGTCAAACCTCCCTGATATCTGTAGAAATTATGGTGTCTTCCATTTGAGGCAGTGTCAAGCAAATCGCTGAATGTAATCTCTTTCAAGGTAAAGCCCGATATGGGAGCATTGGCACCTATGGGAAAAAAGAAAAGAACAGATATTACATGTCCAAAAAAAAAAAAAAAAAGAAAAAAAAGGGACTGTTGGCTTTGACCCACTCACCTTGTATAAGACCCATATTTTTTTACGGTGTTTTAACAAATTTATCTTTATTCAGTTGGCCATTCTTTACCACAGGGGCACTTTTAAAATAAAAACTGATCAATATTTTTTTCCTAAGATAAATATTCTATATCTTATATAGTTTTTGATAAGAAAAGGTTTATAAGCGAGTTTTGTTTGTTTGTTTGTCAATACAGGAAAAAAAATCTGGTGATAATGTATGCTTGTCACAATCGTTAAAGACAAACTATAATCTATGTACAAGTTCTTCAGACAAAGTCCAAGATATCTATCTACTGACCAAACGCTGGCCACGCCCAATGACTCCCTAGGCCCCGCCCATTAATTTCGACAGGAAGTTCCGCTTCGATTTTTAACGGCGTGACTTTGAAAACTTTATGGCAAGTAGCATGAAACAAAAAAGTAAACTGGCTGGTTGGTTACATAAACGCCGTAACAACAGCTTGAATAAGCTGTAGTTACGACGTTTAAATTAGCCAAACCAACAAAACAGGTTAAAAAAAATGGTGGCGAATATCGAAGTTAATAAGCTCAGGTCAATTATATGGTTTCTTTATTGTATGAGACAAAATTGTCCATAATACATATATAAACAAATTACATTTATCCAAATAAACTAATGTGTTCCGGTGATGATGGTATAGACAAAGAAAAAATATTATATAACAATGCTTTTCAATGAAAACCTCGTAACTGCAGTCTGTATTGAGCTGCAGTTACGAGGCTTTTGCTGAAAACGACAATAAATAATGTAATTAGTAGGTATATTAAATACCTGTTATACAAAAGTTTGGAGAAAAGCGGGAATATATCAATTATGAACGGGTGTTTTCTTTTCCCTTCTTTTATATTTACCTTGTTATTTTGCTTTGTTATCGTTTATTAGTTCCATGCGCAATATCGCTCGCTTCGTTCGGAAAAACTGCAACTACTTTTGAAACCAGCCATAGTTACGGCCTCCTCGAACGCAACTGACGATTCGAAAAGAGAAACTGAATTTTTTGTTTTATAACGAGAGTTGGAACAAAGCATCGTACACACTGTTTTGTTAAACCGTGTGTACGGTATTCTATTCACTCTTTCAAACTATTGCTCTAATTTAACTACTATGAAACTATGTATTATACAATGTATATTAACATTATCGATTCACGATGTATAAAATAAAATGTACCAGAAATCGCTGTCGCTTCGACGAAACGAAAATCGAAGCGTTTCGGAATTTCTGGATATATAGTTAACTGTATACACATTTTTAAAACTATTTTAGCAATATTTCAACAAAATTGCCTCTTTTGAAGAATCGAAACGATAGAGGCAGAATATATAAGGTCACCTTTTGTCACTCTTTATAAAATACAGACTGGTCAATTTTCTATGTAATAGCCGTAAAGGATTTTTTTATAATTGATGTTTGGCAAATTTGTGGTATGTGGTATATTTCAAATTGGATCAGTCTGAAAGTGTTGTTTGGGAAGGAGTTATTTATTGGTATACATACAAATGTTAGATATACATGGTATTGTGTTACAGGCGTGTTTTCTAAGAGTTAAAATAGTGATAAGAATTTCTATAATATTTTCGAGGGATCAAATTTGTGTTTCTTGTAATTTTCTCTTTTCAAAACTCTTATAGACGTATATACTCAGTTTTCTGTTGATTTTCGTTTCTTGACTTGTTAACAGTTCTATAAATTTTGGGATGTTGGGTCTTAACCAGAAGTGCTTTTTTATATATTTTGACCTAAATTCCTCATACATGGGGCATTCGAATAAAAAATGGAATTCGTCTTCGAGTATGTTGCATAAATTACATTTACGCTCAGATCTAGGAGTTTTATTAGGTTTTGTCCAGCGACCTTTTTCTATTTGCAAATCGTGGCTTGATAGTCGTAATTTTGTTAAGGCTATTCTATATTTTTTAACAGTTATAATATTAAGATATGTTTTAAACTCGAAAGAGCTGATTAAATTATAAGTGGTTGCTTTTGTTGATATGTTCAATTCTTGGTCCCAATTTTGGATGAAAATATCTTTAACTCTGTTTTTGAAAATTTTCATGAATGCATTAATATTTTCGACACCTTGATTCATCCAAACATAACCAAAACCAGTGCTTTCTAAAAGATGTTTTACTTTTGAGGCCCAATTGTTAGTATTTTCGTTATCATTCATGTCGTGTAGCATTTGAAGGTATACGAGTTTTGCGTATTTTCTCTCGTTTAATCGGGTTAATTTTAACCAGTACTTGATAATGCATGACTTGCGTTTTACTTTTAAAGGTACTCTGCCAAGCTCTCCATAAATGAAATTATTTGGCGTCTGCATTTTGACACATAAAAGCTTTTTACAAAAACGTGTATGAATTCTTTCTATATGATGAGTCGGTTTATTCCTTGATTGACAGCCGCGATTGGTCAATCAATTGCAAGATTTATCAGTCTTATTACGTTTACAATTGAAAATGATGTCAGTGGTAATTTTAAGAAAACTATAGAATTAACAAAATCCAGAGTTCCTTCTAAGCACAGATGACTACAAAGCTAGTTGAGCTTGATATTAGGTACGTGCTATCAGTTACTTTTAATAATTCTACGAAGTTTCAAGAAAACTTGGCCATTAAAAGTAGATGCACATTAGTTTTGATTTGGGTAGTCAAGAGAATAATTTGAGGACACAAGATCAAAGGTCTTTGCTCTAAATAAAGACGTCTCCCGTGTAAATGGAGGGACATAATTTGGTGAGTAAATGTATGCAATAGGTGAGTCGTTGTATTAGTTATGACCATGAACTTTTAACCAATCTAATGCCAAAGCAAAGGGTATGAAATAGCACTTTGAGGCAATCACCAAGGGGAAATTTAACGCAAAATAAGAATTATGAATACTTTGAATTTATACTTTAAAATTCTATCAAAGACCCTTTTGATTAAGTACCTTCATGCCAAATTATCAAAATTACAACAGATTGCAGATAAAGTTTACAGATAAAATTATTGAGATAAGTGTTAAACGTTTATCTTGACATTGATCAAATATGCATATTAAAGAGAAGTGTATTCAAACCAATTATTAGCATCGTGCTTTTTTTTAAATAAGCATTGGGCAAACAAACACAATTGAAATAATATTGGGGCATGAAATTAGGACTAAGGTATCACGTGCACATGCCAAATGCCAAGGTTGTACTGTGCTTGGTTACGATAGCCAAAAATATAACAAAACCAGAACGCATTTTACAACATGATATGTTTGTGAAACGTCATGCTCCCGTAGCAGCTTTCTCGGAAATGTGACCATGGTAGTGAAATCTACCTTATCACTTGACGTCGTCTCTTTTATCTAAAGAAACGTATAAATGAGATCTATTATAATGGCAAATATCAGCAGTGTATCTTGAAAAGATTTAAAGTAATGAAGACCATTCCCCTACTTTTTCCTGTTACCAATAAATCATCAGAGGTGACAAATTGTACATTGGTACTTTCACATCATTACCTTCGTTCTAATCCTTGTTCGGTATGGGTAAGTTCAGATTCTTTAATTAGTTTTTCCAGTTTGTTTACAGATAAATATCTCGATGGTATAGATTTATAGTTGAGACATTACATAGGAATTAGAAATGTGTTTTTAAGTTTAAACGAATATGTATACAAATTGAATGGTTGTATTCTCATTTTTGTATTCACAGGTAAAGCTATAGGAGCTGTTAGGAGTCTTTTGCTTTACTATTTATGCTATGATGAAAGCAACATGCATCTGCATCAAGTACAGTAATAGATTTAGTACACAACTCTAACTATTCTAATTACTGGACGGTAACAGTAACTGACCTATCGCTAGCCACAAAGTTCACTCTAGGGACTGTCTGTATGAGATACCAATCAATATGAAAATTGGTATCATCATGGTTTGCGCTGTTTCATAGTATAATAAATAAAAGCAAGTCTTTTGTGGTCAACCTTAAAACCAAATTAATGCATTATATTACATTTGGTTTTCCAAGCTATATGGGATGGTTATAGACCAGTGTCAGAGATTTAATGAATGATTATATGATAATGTTTGATCGACAAATGCTTTTCGTAATTTAAACAAATGCCATAAACTTTTGTTGATTGATTGATTGAATGGGGTTTAACGCCGCTTTTTAACAGTATTTCAGCCATATCGCGGCGGCTGGAGCACATAACAATGGATTCCTGGTATTTCTCACACCAGTACTACCATTACATCCTTTCCTAGCCTCCAGCTGCTATCCCACTTAGGTTACGATTATCCACCCATTGGTGAGAGACAATTGTCGGTAAGAATATTTGCCGCCGCCAGGGATCGAACCCATGACACCCATGATTGAAGATTAGGAGTCTGGCGCGCTACCGACTGCGCTATGGCGGCGGCCCATAAACTTTTGCACAAAAGGTTAACTTTTGTACAAAAGGTTATATAAAGTTATCAAGTAAATCTATTAAACAGAAAACTACATATAGTTAATAGGTATGCTTTGAATATGAATTATGAAACTTTACATTTAAAAGGGAATAATTGGCTTAACCCATTTTCACACAATCCTGCCGAAGAAAAAATGTTTTTAAAAGTATTGGGGAAAATGAAGAAGCTTCTTGTAATAAGCAATTTCTTTATTATTCACAAAGTGTTCTATACCAAAACACAACGTTTCTGCAATATATTTGAATCTATGTTTGGCAAGAAGCTAATCCACTCCTAATCAATCCCTCTCTATTAGCACTATCGAGAAAGGGGTTTCGAATGAATTGTGAAGAAGGAAGAAATTGTTTTTGATAAGTAATTTCGTTATCATCTACAATGCTTTTTACTATAGAACACACGGATTGTTTTTAATTTCACCACCCTAGAAAATGTTGTCTTCAAATTTTTTTTCAAATTTTTTCAAGGATGAATTTTGTTCCCTGGTAATTTGTGAAGTACATACTCTGTATTACCCTCACAAATATATGTGTCCCCCAGAGGCAGATCCATACAACACAAGCAAACTCAACCTGTTTGTCTTACCCATGAATGTGCCTTCACAGAGACAATACCCATGTGACTGGAATAGCTCCTCTATTCTCAGAATAGTCGAGCTTATAATGCACAACAAACACACAGATAACATATCTCTAGAAAAAAAGAGAAAAGATCTGAAAAATTGGGCAATCTATAATCGAGTGCATCTGCCCAATATCAAGACAATGTTCTGTTCTATCTTCCACTAGACTCAGCATACAACACAGCCAAGCTTTTGTATTGTTTGCAAGAATAAGTATACAATAGACCATTGCAATTAGGTTTTAGGTGACTATACTTGATACAGGCAATTGAAACCTTTTTGCACCAGGCTATTGTCCATTCCAGACAAATTCCACAGTGTTCTTCACCTCCTGAACACCTCTCTCCTCCTCTAAACCTCCGTTCTTAACCTCTGTACTACACCTCTGACCTTAACTCCGTTTGAAACTTCTGCTCATAACCGTTCCCCTTTTTATTCAACCTTTTTCAAAGTTTTAGCCCTACAACAGCACAAATGATGTGAAAGTCTCAAGGCACACAAAGTGGGTAAGTTTTTCCTAACGATTTAATAATTTGAGTTTATGGCTGTACCCCTTAAAATTCCTGTTATCTCGATACTTGAAAAGTTGTTTCATACATAAAGGTAAAGATTTTTATTATTCGTCTATATTATATGCTTGCTTATTGCTTGTACACAAAGAAGTTCCATAAAGACAGGACCATTAGGTCCATAATCGCTCACCTGTGTATGAAAGCTCTCGGCTTTATGAAGTTTGGGAATGTTTTAGAGATTTCCACCTTTATTAATTCGTAAAAATATTGAATTTGCAACAAAATTGTTTCTAATCTAATTCTGACCTAAGAGTGTTAGTATGATTTATTATTTCAGACCAGCATAAGACAATTCCGCAAGCAAAAGTACCTTTGGAAGCACCGGGCCTACTATTTAGGAAGCAAAAGTACCTTTGGAAGCACCGGGCCTACTATATAGGGAAGAGGGGGGGGGGGGGTATTTATGTTTTTTTCTTGTAAAATCTGGGATCCCACAACATAGGACTAAGTTCAAGCTTAGATCGGCAGCTCAAAGTATGTCAGATTCACCACCATAAGCCAATAATTCGTGCAAAATGTGAATACTCTAGGTCTAATGATCTTGAAGTCGATGTTCTCCTGTGCTTTTTCAAAGTACAGGAATTGGAAACAAAGAGCAATATTTTCAAGTATTTTTGGTAGAGGACCATAAGGTTTTGCTGCGAGAAAATTCTGAAAGCTGTAGGCCTTGCAGTTTGGGATATTTCTGTTATAAATACAGGATCCAAAAAAGTAGGTTTTTCTCCCAAAACGACTATTTAGATTGGTTTAGTAGAGAATCATATGACAATGCTACATGGAAAATCTCAACTTTATTGGCCTATTAACTTTTGAGAAGAAAGTTTCAAAGATTTCCTTTTGTTTCTTTTGTTAATTCCGAGACCTAAGAGCAAAGGAATAATTTTAAGTGCAGACTAATTCTTCACAATTCTTTGAAGAATTTTGGTAGAGGGTCATGTTACGATGATATTTACAAAATATCAAGACTCTGGGCTTTACGTGTAGCAGAAAAAGATTTTAAAATAAAATCCATCCTTATTGTTATATACAATCTGACGTGGATACGACATATGGCTTGTTTTCAGAGTAGAGTAAATCTTGATTCTAAATCGTCTAACGGTGAAGTAGAAGACTAGGTTTCCTTCTTTATTCCTTTCTTAACTCTGAGATCCCACAACCTAGAACTAATATTCAGAGTAAAATAATTCACAAAAGTATTTTCAGTAGAGGCTCATAAGGGGATGATATATGCCAAATGTAAAAGCTCTAGACTCTTAGATTTGTGAGAATTATAATTTATAAGATTCCCTTCTTTATTCATTTGTAAAATCTTGGATCGCACAAAATAGGACTAACGTTAAGAGTAGAGTGATTCTTTTAAGTAGATTGGCAGAGGGTAATTAGGTAAATATCAAAGCTCTAGGTCTTATGGCTTAGGAAAAAAGGGTTATCACTTGGTTGCAATAGAAACCAGAGTTTCAAATCTTTGAATCATTTTTAAAAGAGTGTTACCTAAGGACCATTGACATTAAGTTTTGATTTAATTCTATGGTTTATTAAGGAGGGGGATGTTTTGGTACGCGTGAACAGATGGACAGACACATGGTAGGACGATGACCGATCACAAAACCTGATAACTGTCTCGAATTGGTACAATTTTTTGCTTATTGGATAACAAGTAATTGGCGGACCGCCACTGCCAATCAAAAATGTTTAATCAATTAGACTGGAAAAAGACACTTTTGACATTCGGGTAACCAATTTCGAAAAAATAGCGCTTTTTGATGCCCATCAAGAAAAGAATTTCTGAAATCGGTCCAAGCATATAACCTTGATTAGAGAAATATTTTTTTAGACTTTCATTGCTCCCTCGTATCTGACTGTGTGCTTGCAGTAATCATACAGCCATGAAATACAGTAAACTAGGGTAAAACTATACGTTTGAATTCAGAACTGTTCCAGTCACATGGATTAAATGTAGAACTTTACAAATGAAAACGCTCATATATAAATGACATGGAAAGAACATTTTCATCTGGACCAGCTGCCATATAAAGGAAGGGATGACCGTCCATGCATGTACATCTGCTACATAGACCTATTTACATCAACGGCAGTTAAAAGAACGTTTTCAAGAATTGACTTCGCGCAATCAATAGAATAGTCTAAAGTGAAATAAATGACAGTTCAATAATATTTTGCAATAGAGGCCCATTTTTATAACTATTTCTTGGTCTAATTATCAAAATATACATTACAAAGGGCAGCCGAACTTGTTTGAATTTTTTTTTTTATTTTTGGACGACTTTTTAGTTATAATACCCCCAGCAAAGCTCACTGATCAATGCTTTTCAACCTATTTAGGCTGCAACTTTGAATGTCCTATACCCTCAAGGACAATTATTCTTGTAACTAAATTATGGACGCGTGTCAAACCTGTGCAAACACCACCTTCAAAGTCATTAGTTTGACATGTTGTCCCTAGGTGCGATAACGTAGCTCACTGAGTCTTCAATAATTTTATTTTTTTTCCAATCCGATTTAATCAAATATTTAATTACTTTTATACAACTTTGTTCTTATTTTCTATCATAACGATTTTGTTTTCAAAAAATTCTACGTCTTGCATTATGGTGTCCTAAATTTTCATTTGCCGTCATTTTGGCGGGAAGCGTGAGGTCTCGTTATCGCAGCTAGATGTGACCCCTCCCCCCCCTCCACATTTGCCCAATCTCTTGCTCCGCCCACTTACCCAGTTGGTCACGCAAACTGACTCCGACAGCTAGTCCCGACTCGATTTTAAACGGCGTTTTTTTTTTTTCAAACGAAAGCCTGTAATTACGGCGATTAGGTAGCTAGACCAACACACATGGCGGTCAATGTCGGAGTTCAAATCACTATCATTCTCCATGAACGATTACATTGGTCGACTGATTGTTTGATTGGCAGCACGATTGGCCAATTTAGCCACTTTTGGTCCCAACCCGAAATGTGTTTACCAACATTTACCTAAACTTCATTGAACTATTTCAATTTAAGTTTTTTTAACAGATAGGCGTATATACATCAGACAATAGTATAGGCAAATGTCCTCAACCTTTTGATGTTAAAATTGAAAATTATCATACCTTTGTATTTGACGCCTTCCAGTGCATTGATGATTGTGTTATAGTTACTATTTGTTTCTCCAACCTAGAAAAGGAATGAACAAAAAAGTGAATGCAATGTTTATGAAACACCATGTCCTCCTAACAGTCTTTTCTTTGAAATTTGACCTTGATAAGTGACCTTGGCTTTGATTAAAGATCCTTTTTCCTGATCACTGAAAAGCAACTGATACCTATCATTGCAAGGAACTTTTTCCCAAATATGAGCCATGTGTCTTGAAGGGTATTTGAATAATAGCAAAACGTTTTTGCGTTAAGTTTACTTCTAGTAGACTGACAGACATAAGTGGATGTGGGTTAATGTGATTTTAAATTTCTATGTTCATACTTCTGTGAGTTCAAAACAATAAATATACATTTACACGAAGAAATTTTAAAACGGCTCTTTAACAGATTTTCATGAAAAAATGGTAGAGGAAAATTATCGTTTTTTCCAATAGTTAAATGTCATTTTAAAGATGAATATTCTTTCTTACTATACTGAGGGAAAAAGTTTAGCAATTTCGTACGTTACAGCCAATTTCTCCGGTGTCTAGCTTTGGGTTCAAACAATATTTTCACACATCGATCTTTTATGTGTTGGCCACAGTATTTAAAAAAATCAGATGATTTCAAGGTCATACGTGTTTGTTGTATAGCGTCAAACATGGTAGGGGTAGAGAAGTAAAAGTAACACAAAGATTTAATATCTTGTGTGTCCACCGTTTGCGCCAATAACGGCGTTACAGCGTCTTATCATGCTGGAAATGAGCCTACGATTAATGGCCATAGGGATACGACCCCATTCCTGACGCAGAACACGTTCCAGGTCTCTTATGTTATTAACGTCATTCCTGTCTCTCACTCTCCTACCCAGATGGTCCCAAAGGTGTTCGATCGGAGACAGATCCGGTGATTTGGCTGGCCAATCCAACACATCAACATTATTAGTCTGTAAAAGGTCCAACGTGTGCCGAGCGACATGTGGGCGGGCATTATCTTGCTGAAAAAATGGTAGCAAGCCCTTGACGCAAGAACGGCAATACCACTGGCTGGACAATTTCGGTGCAGTATCGAACGGCATTTAAGTTTCCCTGAATAGCTACCAAGTCAGTCTTGCCACGGTATGATATACCACCCCAGACCATGACGCTGCCGCCTCAAAAACGGTCATGTTGATTGACGTTGGTGGGATCCATCCTTTCGCCATCACGCCTCCAAACACGTACCCTGCCATCCGCAAACATCAAATTAAAACGGGATTCGCCTGTGAATAGGACCTGATTCCACATTCGTCTTGGCCATCGACGGTTTACCCTTGTCAAATTCAATCTTTCATGTCTGTGTGCGCGTGTCAAAGGAATGCCAACGTAAGGTCGACGTGCGCGTAAACGTGCCGAACGAAGTCTGTTTCTTACAGTACGAGCACAGACCCGTGTTCCCGTTGCATTTCGGACCAAACCGGCTATACGAGTGCTACTGAGGAAGCGATTACGTCGTGAACACGTCACGATGTAATTGTCCTCACGTTGGGTAGTCTTACGTGGCCTGCCTGAACGTTGCCTGTCTTTGACGGTGCCTAATTGACGATACTTTGTTCTAAGTCTTGAAATGGAACTTTGGCTCACGCCAAAATGTTGAGCCACCTCTTTTACCATCATACCACCAACCAGCATACCGGTGGCTACGTTCCGTTGGTCTAAGTTGAGCCTTGGGCGACGTCCCATTTGAATGTTTTTTGAATGAGTTTTCTTGTTATTGATGCTAACCAATAAACTGGGATAGATATTGTGGATATAGACTTCACGTACATGTGGAAGCACGTGCAGAACGTGTTTCAGCAAAATTGCGTCAGACAGCCTTTAGAAGCGAGGAAAACGTGCTCTTAATTTATAATTAGTTAGTTAGCTTTTGAAAATTACAAACAAGACTGATTTTATAAGAGATATACATTTACGTTGAAAAATAATGTAGGTCGAAAAAAATTGCTAAACTATTTTCCCTCAGTATATAAAATCTGCTAAATTCACTATAACTTTAAACATTGGGATTTTATTGGTAAGTATCTACTGAATTCCGGTTCTATTCGGATTGTACCCCACTTATTTGACGTCTCGCAACGCAAACTATTTTTGCTTCTTTTCTTTCCTTTTTTAAAGTTATGAACAATCATTTTAATTACAAAGTAGCTTAATCAAATTCTTACAAATATCTGAAAGCATTACATTTAGAAATTTAAAAATTGGCAGCCAATTTTTTCTTTCATAACATATACAAGAGGCGCTTTAACGTTTATAACGTTTACTAAGTTTTATTATCCTCTACCGGTTTCACAAAGTTTTTCAGGAGGAAATGAACACGGTAACTAAGTAACTATAGTCATTTAGGTACCACGTAACAATGTTGATTCCTTCCAGACAAGCTATGAAAACGATAGAGGAAAATAAAATAATAAGACTTAGTAAATTTTTCAAATCGAATAAGAAAGTTTGTTATTAACGTTTCTTTCATATAGTCATTCCCCGTACCGTGGATTTCCTTTCCACTTTTTATATATTTCTATTTATTCAATTCATTCATTAAATCAATTAAGGGATATGAATTACATTCAATCTTTAGACAAAAAAAAAAATCGAAGAATCGCAACTGTCAATAAAAATATAATGACTTACTAAATCTTTAATTTAGACCAGAAGTGAGTTTTGACCTTCGTCATTGATAATAACCATTGCCATGCTGAACCCGAAATATTCCTCTTTTGGCAGGAAGAATAGACAAAGGTCAGCCTGCACATACGTGCAATCTGATTTTAGTCTACACCCTCTGTTTTTCTCCTTCAAGACAGAGTTATATTTAAAACTGCTTTCTCCAGTGCTTACATCCCTTTGATTTTAATGCAATTTTAAGGAAAAATATTCAGCATGACAAGGGTTAAGCATTTGGTTATTTTTCGACTTTAAACTTCGTAACTACAGCTAATGTAAGGTGCAGAAATGATGTTTATGTTGTCAAACAGTCATTGTATGTCCCTGGCCATATTTTCCCAAACATTGTCACAATTATAAAATCGGTCAAATTGCCATGTCGGAGGTCAATGGGCGTGGTCTAGTCTTAAAATCATTGAGGGAGCTAGACCCCCATTACCCTGCCTTGTTCTACAGGACTCAGTCTAAACTACTTCAGAGTTAACCCATTCCCACATAATCCCGCTTCACGACGTCTTAAAAACAAACCTTTGGAAAGCATTTTTGAAAATTAAAGAAATTGCTCATTACAAGCATTTTCTTCATCTCCTATAATGTTTTATGCACAAAAAGTTGAAACTTGTGAAAATTCAATCGACTTACAATGTTTGCCTGCAACTTCTTTCATTTTGGGCCATTCTAGCATTTTGTTGATTGGTATTTGGTTAACCCTGTAATGTTTTTTTTATTCTAGACTTGTCCAAAATCAAAGGGATAGCAAATGACATTTTAAAGTAATGACAATTCAAAAAGTTGCCATTCTATGCAAGCAATTTCTACTTTTACCAAATTTAATATCAAGTAGGTAAAATCAGGGATTGTACAAGGAAGGGTTAACCCTTGCCATGCTAAACCCGGAATAATCCGGTTTTTCAGGAGATGTAGACCAAGATCAGCCTGCACATAAGGTGCAGTCTGATCTTGGTCTACACCTCCTGCTTGTAATTTTTCTGCCAGACTCATTCATGAAATATTGATTTTTGAACAAGTTCTACCAGTGCTTTCAGCCCTTTGATTTTACAGCAATTCAGTGAGGTAATTTATACAGCATGACAAGGGTTAATAAGCTTACCTCAAACCAGAAACCGACGACAGCAAGACCATCATGGTACCCAACAGCTCTTCCAAGTGACTCATATTTTTCTTTAAAATGAACAATGTGAACCTGGAATATTACAATAGAGGACTAATGAAATGGAACAAGATATTCTTAATGGTCCTAAATCGATAACCTGTGTCTCTCAGCTGAATGACGTATCGCTGGTACCGCCCATTGACTCCGCTGGGCAGGCCCACTGACTCTGAAAGGAAGTTCGCTTTTTATATTAAACGGTATTTTTTTCAAAATCAATTGCCAATAAGATGTTACAAAAAGCAAACTTGTTGGCTGGAAGCCTTGAACGTCGTAACTACAGCTTGGACAGGCTGCGTTACAAAAAGATGTTACAAAAAGCAAAATTGTTGGGTGGAAGCCTTGAACGTCGTAACTACAGCTTGGACAGGCTGCAGTTACAACATTTAAATAGTCAAACCAACATAAGTGCTCCACATTAATTCAATCAAATATCTGGGCTCAAATTTAACTTCCGGTTTAATTGAAGTTTTTTATTGGTTAATTGATTCTTTGAATGACAGACGAGTTTCATTTAAATAGAACAAGCGAACCATGGTGGTCCTAAATGGCTAATCTGAGTGTAACGCTTTTTGTGTTAAAGGGTAACTCCTGGTGGAACTAAAACTATAACAGAGTTAGTAAACACTTCATTCTAGCAATCTTTGAATAAAGGATGATCCCCTTTTTATAACTTGAAAGCTCTGTATGCTATAGTTGATATGTCACATGATTTTTTAGAGTTTCCTCCCAGTTTCTATGTAAAGTAGGGGTTTTTGTCTAGAAAGTAGCCCGTCCATATTTTCGTCCATTCTTCTTTTCGCGAAATAAGGAATTTTAGTTAATCGTGATCCTGCAGACTCGCAGTAAACTATAATAATAGTTGTGTCAACCCTTTCCTGGATAAACCCGGTATTTTACATAACTGTGAATTTATACTTGAGAAAACATTGTGGAAAAAGGAGAAATTGCTTATAATAAGCAATTTCTCCTTTTCCCACAATGTTTTCTACCACATAGGATGGTTTTATTTCGAATTGCATCCAATTTTCATTGTCGTCTGCATCCTCTTTCAATTTGGACCAGTCCAAAATTTCAAAAACCAGGAATGGGTTAATCGAGCAGTACAGAGGTCCTCAAATGAGTCCAGTAACATTATAATTCTCGATTTACTTAGTCCGTGATTGGTCTTCGAATCGAGCATTTGGAACTTCGAAGTGCAAGCGACTATTCTCTCTTGGATATGTGATTATGGACATAATTGACCAATCGCGGCTGTCAATCAAATAATCAGTCGACCAATGAAGCCATTCATTTAGATTGGAAGTTACTTTCGAATTCCGATATTGGTCACCATTTATGTGAAGCAATTTTGTTGGTTTGGCGACTTACACGTTGTAACTACACGACGTTCAAGTCGCCGACCAATCACCCTACTTTTTTGTAACATAATACTTGCAATAATTTTTTAAAAAAATAATGTCGTTGAGTATCGAAGCAGAACTTCCTGTTGGAGTCAATGAGTGGAACCAACGGAGTAAGTTAGAGGTGCCAGCGATTGGTCAATTGCAGGCGCTCAGAGATGCAGCCCTCTCTAAAACATTTTGTGTCTCATTCGTGTAAACAATTTCTTCCGCATTTCCTTTGAATGGGATCTAACGAAACAGCATTTAAGTCATATCGTAGCGCCTGGAACACCTGATCATTGGTTCCTGGTATTTCTCATACCAGGACTACCTCTTCATCCATTCCGAGCCCCCAGCTGCTCATCCCACTTAGATTTACGACTATCATCCATTGATGGGAGACAAATGTCGGGACCGGGGGTCGAACCAGTGTGAATACATAGATAGATATCGCATTATGACGTCATCTACAAAATGAAAATGACGTAATCTGAAATGGAACCCCATTTGACAATTTCAGAAATGGATTTTCCAATTGAGAAAATATTGTAGTATAAGTAGTTGCAAGTAGTTTCAACTTTTTCCACAATACTTTCCACCCTACTGAATTGTCATTTTCCATATTAAACCCTCTTTAAACTCTCGTCTGCAAAATTCTTGAATTTGGATTGGTCTAATTTTTTTCAAAACAGCATGGGTTTGATGTCCCGCTCAACAACTGAGGTCACAAAAAGACAGAGCCTATGTTTAAAGTCCTGTCAATATCACTGGGGAAGTGAAGAATCGAACCTTAGGGTTCCAAGACACTGAAGTCTAGCGTGTTACTAAAACTAACAAGAGCACTGCATGTAATGCCTAGCTGCGATAACCTAGCCGTCTTTCTGATAATCTGCCGGTAGGCCTCGTCGGCAGATTATCACAGATAGGGCTACCTGATCACAGCTAGTGATGTCTGATGCATGGCTGTTGAGTGCTAAAGTGTGAATAAAAGGTCCTAGTCGAAAAACAATCATTATTTGTACAAAATTGAATAATGAGTTATCCCCCTTAATGAAATAGATATAATCTTTCGTGAATTGCAGCTAAGCACATAGAATTATTCTGAACGTCATATTCAATCATGCTTTTGGACCCGGAGTATGCTTTCTAATAATGTTTTTATGTTTTTGGGGGAGATATGGCTTTAACAGAGGTTAAAGTCATAGTCAAAGTTGTTTTTTTACGCAGAAAGCAACAACAACGCCCACGACACTCAGGCTATATCAATATACCCCTGGCTCTCTCCAAAGCCAGCGGAGATTTAAGTTGGGCAACCTGGACTCCGTCAACTCACCTCCAGGGGATATTTCTTGCCATTATGGGTGTGTTCTGACCCCTCACCGTTGTTTCTTCCCCAGTGGAAATGGAACTGTGCGACCCTATACTTGTCATTCATACCAGGTTCGCCCAGCCCGCCTTTCCATACATACATAGGTTCATCATTGGCAACGTCAACTTGAACTAAAATGTTATAAAATGAGTATGACTAAACAGCCCATGGGAACTTTGTGATTTTCCTGTTAAATAACGGGAGTCCTAAACTCATTATCACATAACCTCACTTTTTATACACCCAATCACTGTGGACAGATTAGAGATTGCCTACTAAATCTATTCCCAAAAATATTTCGCTTTTTGACGCCCCAAGAAATTTCTTGTTAGAGGCACTTTCTTCAGTATCCACAATGTTTTCTACCTCATTTTTGTTAAAAAAACCCCACAAACGTTATACTGCGGTATGCATGTTCTTTGGATTTGGACGAGTCTTAACTTCTATAATGTGGTAATGTGTTAAATCAATTTCTCGTTAACTCACAATGTTTTCTTCACCAAATGGTACTTGTTTTTCACATTGAACTTACTTTATTCAAGCTGTATTTCGACATTTTGGTCTGGTATGTCGTGTAACTTTCGCTCATTTTGGACCAGTCTTTTTTGCCGCCTTGTAACTAGTAAATTCGTGTTTCAGAGGGCTACGTGTTTCGCTTGCTGATTGATGCTTTTTCAGCTAGCAAAGCGTCAGCTTTTATAGCTAAGTTAGACAAAATGTTGAGTTATTCTCAGAGCTCAACGAGTGCATACTGCCACTTAATGATTAACTACTAAATCCATTGAATGCCTACAAAATATAAAGTAGTTCTTACGTATTACAGGAATATTGCAGACTATACCTGAAGTATGTAACAAAAAAGAAGAATAGTTGGTTGTCGACTTAAACTTGAAAAAAAGTAGCTACGTCGTTGAAGTCGTCAAACAAACGAAAAGGGTAAACAAATATGGCAGCCATTGTTGGGGTTCAGAACTCATTTATTGTCCAAAAGAATGATTTCAATGATTGGCACTAACGATCAGTCAATAGTTGGAAAGATGATTGGTCGAGCTGGAGTTTCGAACTCACGACCCAAGGAGAGCACAGCGTAGTATATAATTGACGGACCACTGGCCACGCTCAATGGCCGAAGTTCCTATCCGATGTTATAAGGCACCATGCTAGAAATATGTAACAACAAAAAACTGAAGTGGTTGGTGGACGACCCGAACTTTGTAATTACAGCTTGAATAAGCTGTAGTAACGAGTTTTATGTCGCCAAACCAACACAACTGCTACACAAATGTCGCCAAATGTCTGAGTTAAAACTTAACTCCCTTCCCAATGAATGATATAATTGGTCGATTTATCGCTGATTGACAGCCGTAATCTGACATTTCAGAACAAAGCAATAAATAACGCCACTTACTTGTGTGTCCATTATTTTTTATGGTTCCTGTGATTGGAATATCATAACCTTTGAACTCCAAGGTGTGAAGAGTAGAATTAGGATCGTATTTGGCAATGTGCGGAGAAGTTACGGCTGGAATGTCGATGGGTGACTGCAACTTTCCATTGCACGTCTTGTAATAAACCTTCCATGCATCTACACCTGAGAAAGATAGTTGGTATATGTTGAAAAAGCGGCTCATGAAAATGTGATAAAGAAAAATACCTGTGGTTCTTATAGTTATTAATGCCATTTCAAGAAAAATGTCCTTTCTTCGCAATAAATTTAATTCAATGCAGTATATTCCTAATGCATTGTTTTGAAACCCCGGAATTTATCAGGGGAGGTCTTTGTATTCGGGTAAAGTCGATAATGAGTGAATCGCCAGAGGAAGCCAATGGCGTTATTGATGTGTCATTGAAATCACAAATAAGGCAATTTCAGGTGAAATTGAAAGACAATGCCTCTACCTTTTTTTTCTAAAATTTTGAACAATCATTTTCCTTACAGATCAACTCAGTCTTATTTCCTTCTTTCAAATGTCTGAAATTAAATGTCTTAAATAAAGTTAGAAATCTAAAAATTGAGAGCCACATTTTTCAACAATAATCAGTCCAAAGGCCGCTATAAATGGATTGTTAGCATTTGAGATTTTTTCTTTATGTCCCGAATCACAAAAACAAAATCAAGCATGCGTAAACATATTCCAAACCCAACTATCTTGAGATAATAAGCCATGTGGGCTTTATAGAAAGGTTTTTTATTGGTTTTTGATTGACGTCTTCAACGCACATCACTGTTACCCAGTTTGGAAAGTCCAGTAGGATATTACTAGGTTAGAAGAGAAGTAGTGCCCGATAGTTTCGAATTGTTACTTTTCAAAACCTATCTCCTCCAAACAACTGTACATGGCGCAATACGAGAATTCTACATAATTCGTAGAAAAAGTGAAAAGACTTTTCTTAATACGAAAAACACCTTGCAATATCCCGCTCATCGTAGATGCGGTGACAGTTTCAATAACGCGCAGTCTTTTAATTATATAGTGAGTAATTGGCCTATCTCAGCATACCAGCTGTATGCCGCAGGAGTGATAAGCTATACAATTACGTATGTTCAAAGAAGTTCCTTGGGTTTTTAACATTATTTTGAATTAGCCTTTTTAACCAATCGACAAAATTTTGGACTAGTCCGAATTGACAGAAGCTACAGGCGGCATTTCAAATCGAGTGATTGTGTTGGAATGTGTTTAGCTACTAATGGGTCGCAGAAAGTTTAAAAGATTTAAAGAATTTCTCATTTGTTTCTTATAAGTAATTAATCTCAATGAATATTACTAATCAAATATTATCCAAGTTTCTTAAATGATATCTTAATCATTTGTGGACTGTCATCGGAAATGGATCTTCTCGGAAAAGTAAAAGTGTATTGATCTTGAAAGCTAACTAGACTGCGATCAAGTGAATTTGGTTTAACGTCACTTTCAGTAATATTTCAGTAAAACCCCGCGTGGAAGGTGCACCCAATCATGGCTTCCAATCATTTTTCACGTATTGACATGTCCATGCACAACTACAACAATGAATTCGATTCATGAGCTGCTCAGTTAACTTAATAGGCAAATTACTTTTGCGATGACAACTTATGATCGTGCTTACCTATTAAATCAACCAGTCTAGATTCAATAAGATTATCTATATTAAGAAATACCATTTTCAACTTCAAAATGGGCATATCACTCTACTATGTCCACAGGGACGTTCATCATCAGTGCTTTCAGTGCTTTGATTATATTTAATTTTGCAATAGAAATCGCATAAATATAGATTGGTATGCGTAAATGTAATTAAAAACTCATCAACATTTATCACAAGAAGCCCACTACCAGATGATAAAATCTTACACTGGTCCGAATTAACCAATCGCGGCTGTTCATCAAATTACCAGTCAACTAATGAAATCATTCATAGAGAATGGAAGTTAACTTTTGATCTCCGACATTGGCCGCCATTTATGTGAATCATTTTGTTGGTTTGGCGACTTAAACGTCGTAACTACAGCTTATTGAAACTGTAGTTACTAAGTTTAGGTCGCCAGTTAACCGTTCTACTTTTTTGTTACATGCTATTGGCCATAAAATTTGCAAAATAACCCCGTTAAAAATCGAAGCGGAAATTCCTGTTTGTGTCAGTTGGTAGAACTAACGGAGTATGTGGGCCGGGCCAGCGATAGGTCAATTGCAAGAGGTTTCAGAATTGATAGATTTAAAATAACAACATTACCCCTTCTTTATCTCTCAGGGTTGAAACTTAGTGGGGAATGACAAAATTGCTCGCTGCAAGTAATTTCTTCTTTTTCTGAGAGGCGTAAGCATGCAAGAATGCAAGGAAACCGCAATTCAAAGTAATTAGTGTAGATTTAAAAAAGATGGAATAGTTTCGAGTAGAAAATGGTAAACTGCTTGTTACAGGTTATTTTCCGAGTTTTTTCCCGAATTGTTTTTCCTCAATATAATTTTCTTTAAAATAAAAGGAACGAATAAAGTCCAATCTGTAAGCAAGCACCTCAGAAACATACAAAAATGCTTGCCGAAGGCAGACACTCGCTCAAGATTAAAGGATTGAATGGGGTTTAACGCCACTTTTAACGTAGTATTTCAGTTATATCGCGGCGGCAGGAGCACCTTACAATGGATTCCTGGTATTTCTCACACCATTACTACCACTAAATCTTTTCCTAGCCTCCAGCTGATATCCCACTTATGTTTACGATTATCCACCCATTGGTGAGAGACAAATGTCGGAAAGGATATGTGCCGCTGCCGGGGATCATCCACCCATCGGTGATAGACAAATGTCAGAAAGGAAATGTGCCGCAGTCGGGGATCTAAGCCATGACATCTCATAATTGATTATTGGGGGTCTGGTGCGCTACCGACTGCGCTATGACGGCGGCGGCACTTGCTCAAGAAAGGTTTAATTCTATCAAATCGCTTTATTGGGGAAATAAACAACCGCTTGCTTAATACAAGATGCCAGCTTTATACAGGTATCGCTAAGACAGGTTTGACTGAACATATAAGGAATGACCTCACTGGAATTTATTTCCAGAGGTCGTTGTACGGTAAAAGTAGTTCTTTTACAAAAACTAGTGCTATACGAAAACATCATTTCGGTACACCTTAGTGATTGACATGCTCGACATGAGTCCTGCATGTATCCTACAGTTTTACGCTTGATTTAGCCGTCTCCGTCGTTGATTTGATATCTCAGAGGAAGGCAAATAGATGAGGGCGCACCCAAATTAACCGACCTTTTCCTAAATGGAAAAAAGACGGTGCCTTCACAACGGCTAAAATAGAAAAAAAACATCATTCATGACCTCTAATTTAGGTCTTAAAAGACAGACCTACAAATGAGGATGAAGCGTTCAAGATATCATATGTCAACGAATGTTTTGTAATCTGCCACAGCATTATAAACATGTGTCATTTTATATAGAACAAAGAAGGCCAAAATCCGGCGAGATCTGACCATAAACAGTCTAGTATCTGATGTTTAGCCGTCGCCATTCGTTGTGATGGAAACTCATCACAAGTTTCATTCTCATAGTGATGTTTTACCGTAACTAGCTAATGTTGAAGAATATCTAGAAATGGCGTTTGAAAAAATGATGACAAACCGTCATTGACATAAAAGTGTGACAGTTATTCCTCACAAGTATTGGAATTCTGAATTTTTTAGATACTTTGCAAAACCGTGATTAAAGCTTTTAAAAAAAATCTGATGGCTAATTGCATTACGGCATTAAGTGCATATACATTGTACCGATAAATTGCAAACCGCTTTTATTTATAGAACAAGTTTTTTTTAGAAATTTGAAGCATTTTCGAAACACGCTATAAAAGGACTTATGAAATAAAGCAGGTTTTGATTCCTGCTTTTAACCCATTCCAACACAGCAAAATTTTAGACTAGTCCAAATTGAAAGAAGCTGCAGACGACAATTTCAAGTTGATGGAATTTTGAATTTTTTCGTCTTTTTGGATAGAAAACATTGTGGATAATGAAGAAATTGCTTGATACAAGCAATTTCTTCATTTTCTACAATGTTTTCCAAAGTTTTTTTCTTGAGGGGCGTAAAAAGGAGGGATTGAGTTGGAATGGGTTAAAGGGACTTAGGAAATATAGCAAGATTTCGATTCCAATTGAAGAGATTTTCATATGCTTCACGACGACTATCAGCGGTTTTGACAGGGGATACAATTTATCATTTTAGAATGGTTACATTGTGAAGACAATAGGAGGTGACGGTTATCCATTATATACCAGACTGAACAAATGGATAAGCAAATAAGAAGAAAGCCTCAAACCTTGGTGTCCTTCGTAGGTCCAGTGGAAATTGGGTGGAAGCACTGAAAAATAAAATAGATGTTTCAGTCTTACATTAACGAGCTGACGGATCTAGAATGTCAATCAAAGAATCAATTTTCCGATAAAATTATTTATTTAGATAGGAAGTGGCCATTGTACCTGGACATTGGCCTATATTCATTATAAGAATTTTTCTTAGTTTGGGAACTTGAACGTTGTAACTACAGTTTATTCAAGCTGTAGTTACGACGTTCAGATTGCCAACTAGCCATTTTGCATTTTTACTACACGTTATTGGCAGTTTGCTTTTGAGAATTGTTGTTTAATATCTAAGAGATACTTTCTGTCAGAGATCAGTAGGCGGGCCCTTTGGGGGCACATGTACTCCAAACCCATAGTCACAAGGGTCCTTGCTCCAATAAGTCCACGATTTAAACATTTTTTCGACTGTAATCTAGATTTTAATCTTGAAACATTAATGCATTGTAGATTCAACAATCTTGTGACAAAGGCGATTAGACTATTTGACAGCATTGACTCACTGGGACTGAACAGTTTTAAATTTTTTTCTGAAGTTGAGCTCCAAAGGGTCAATGAGACTGAAAGGGTCAAATGGTCATTGGGACTTACACTAGGTAGTTGTAGGTCCTGGCAACTCATTTGTAAGTCTCTCAAAAACCACGCACGTTAAAACCCAGAATTATTGGAATTACGTCTGTTTAGATGGAAGATTGAATTATTTTTTTCCAATTAGTAAACAAAGAAAAGCGAATATTTTTCACTCAAAGTAACTAGGAGTCTAGAGTAGGTTTAGATCTTCTATTATTCATGAAATCAAAGAAATTGTGTGAAAAATATTCTCAAATTCTTTAAAACAGATCTGCATTACAAATTTTTCAGAAACCATAGTTCCTTTTTGATAAATAGCAGTAGTGCGTTTTTCTATTTATTGTTATCGTTTTCGAGAGTCGTGTGTAGGTAATTTTATGGATGAGAACGAATATTCCCTATCTATTATATACCCTTTAAAAAATAACATTAAGAAAACCCTCTGAAAATAATTTAACAAAAAAAAAAAAAAAAACAGAAAGATTCCTTTGATGGAATCATCGCCAAGAAAACTATATACACCTCCCGACCAGTATTTTGTCGGTGAAGTAGCACAGTTGACCTTTGACCTACGTTACACTATGAAGTTTCAAGCTCCTGGGTCTAATGGCTGTTCGAGCATAAAACGGTTTTTAATCAAAGTTCAACTGTGACATTGTACTTTGACCTATGTGACGCCAAAACAAATAGGGCATTTCCTTGGATCAATGGCAAAGATTTTATGAATTTTCTTGATTGTAGGTCAATTGGTTCTAGAGTTAGAGCCTTAAAACGCAAAAGACGGACAGGCAGACTGATAAACGGACAGACAGACAGTTATGGGAAAACCAATATACCCCTTTTCTTAATAGGTGTGGTATAACAAGAGCTCGGTCCCTGTCTCATGGATATTTTTGAAGAAATTCAGTTTCTCGGTTCGTCCTGTGTAACAGGTAACAGTTAACGGGAAAAAAAGGCAAGCATTCATTCCTGATAAAAAAAACCCACAAAACTATCCTATAGTTATTTCCCATGATAATATTCATTGTGAATATATTTTGTGTGTTTATTTAAATGAGGTCTAATTCTACTTTTAACAGTATTTTAATCATATTGCGGCGGCTGGAGTATCTAACCAGGACTTCCTTGTTTTTCTTAAAACCAGTATTACAACTGCATCCTTTCCAAACCTCCAGCCGCTCATCCCACTTAGGTTTACGATTATCCATCAATCAAACCCCGAACCTTATGACTGAGAGTCCTACGCGCTACCGCTGCTCTATGGCTGCGGTCGCTTCTGAAAATCTAAACTTAATGAATAATATTGAACAGAAGTGAACACTTAAACATATATCTTCAGTGATAAATAAAACGTAAGCGAGATTAAAGTATGTCCTGTTATCAACATTAAGAGGGAAACAATCTTAAACTGTTGTTTGAGAAAAAATGCCAAGGCTTAAAAATCTTTCGATGTACACCATGAACGTATCCTTGTCATGCTGAACCCGGGATATTCCGGTTTTGGCAGGAAGTGTAGTCAAGATCAGCCCGCACATGAGTGCAGTCTGATCTTGGTCTAGAACTCCTGCTTGTACTTTTCCTGCCAGAGTTGTTTATGAAATTGATTTCTTAAAGAAATATTGATTTTTGAACAGCACGTTCTATCAATGCATTCAGCCCTTTGATTTCACAGTAATTCAGTAAGGTAATTTATGCAGCATGACAAGGGTTAATAACTAATCTACACTCTCCTAATTGTTATATCCCTTATTGACCTGTGTTGGATCTCATCTCTTTTTCAGCTATTTGTTTTATTGAAACTCGGATTGTCCCACTTTGCTTGTAGAGTCATGTATCAAATACATCCACTTGCGATAGTTTTGCACGCGCTGCTCGATAAACTCTTGAAATATGACAAAGTATTCCGTACCATTTTCAAAGCTTCTGTAGACTTGTCTGCCATGAACCGGTTGTGGACGCCTATTATTGTAGGTAAGGGCGTAGTTATTTGAGGCAGTGGAGCTCTTTTGTTTCAAGGTTCGGAACTTGGCCAACTGCAGACAACGAAAAGAATAAACTTGTGCAGAATAGAATGAGATTCAAATTCGAATTCCTTTACTGGTTTAGGAATCCAGTCATAGGAACGTTACCATAATCATACGAAAAGCATACAACAGCAAAAACAAAATTGATAAAAATAACTATCAAATAGGTATATATCATTCAAGCAATTTTGACCAATCGCAGCTGTCAATCAAGGAATCAATCAACCAATCAAATCATTTCTTCAACCCTGACCTGATCTTTCATCTTCGATATTGGCCGCCATTTTGTTAACATTTCTGTTGGTTTGGCGACGTAAACGTCGTAACCACAGCTTATTCAAGCTATAGTTACGACGTTTAGGTCGCCAGCTAACCATTCTACCTTTTGTTACATACTGCATAAATTTGCAAAATAACTCAGTTAAAAAGCGGAAGTTCCTGTCGAAGACGAAGGCTAATCTAGTAAGTGGTCGGGACCAGCGGTTGTTCAACTATGGACAAACAGATATCAAAATCAGTGTCATGTATTTAAGAGATGAAGAGAATATTTTTTGTTTTCATGGAGGTATGAACGCGAAGCGGATTCATACATTGAGTGATTAGGTTTTTCGGTTCATACCTCCATGAAAACAAAAAAAATGTTCTCTTCATTTCTTATGATTTAATAGTATCGAGCGAAAAAAAGCAAAAACCTTCCATATTTTGATACCTTTTAGTACGGGACTATTTTTTGCGGAAGAATACAAAATTTGTCCATGGAGTTATGAATAATTTTTTTCGACAAATCAAATCGCCCGATTTTGATAGACGAAACTAAATATTAAATTATTTACCTTTGATCATTGACTTTCTTACGCAGTACATGTTTTTTTCACTTTTCTTAATTTGTCAATGTTAGGACACGATGGACTGCTGCCAATAAAAGAATCCATTGACCAATCAAAATGTAAATTTGGACAATGTAAATTTGGACCGGAAGTGGACTTTGAACTCCAACATAGGCCAACATTTATGTGAAGCATTTTTGATTTTAGACGACTAAAACATCGTAACTTCGGCTTAATCAAGCTGTCTTGGAAATGGAAATTTAAGCACATTGTATGAATACAATTTAAATGCTACTTTCAATAGCATCTGACTCAAGCATCATATAAACCCTTGTAATACTGAACCCGGAATATTCCGGTTTTGGCAGGAGGTGTAGACCAAGATCAGTCTGCACATAAATGCAGTCTGATCTTGGTCTACACCCCCTGCTTGTACTTTTCTTACCAGATTTGTTTATGTAATTGACTTCTTAAAGAAATATTGCGTTTTGAACAACGGGTTCTATCAATGTTTTCAGCCCTCTGATTTCACAGCAATCCAGTAAGGCAATTCATACAGCATGACAAGGGTTAAAACAACCTTGCCATTCTGCAGTTACATAGAATAAATGAAAGCACCGGAAGACTTTTAAATGGGACGATAATAAACCAATTGCGTTGTCAATCAAAGATTAAGTCGACCAATCAAATGTTTATTTAGTTCAGGAGTAAATACTGAACATCGACGTTGGCTGCCTTTTTTGTCAATAATTTTTAATGGTTTGGCGACTTAAACCTCGTAACTACAGCTTATTTAAAGTGTAGTTAGGACGTTTAGATCGCCAACCAACTATGTCCCCTTTTTGCTACATGCTACTGGTCATAATTTTCGCAAAACAACGCCATTTAAAATCGAAGCTGGACTTCCTGTTGGAGTCAATAGGCGTGGCGAATCGAGTAAGAGGCGGGACCAGAGATTGATCAATTCTTTTGAAAGTTTATTTCATAAACAACTCTGCCTTATAAAGGGAGAAACAACCGGTGTAGACAAAAATCAGTGTGTACATCCGTGCAGGCTGATCTATATCTGTAGTCCTTCAAAAAAACAGGAATGCTCATGGTTCAGCATGGCAAAAGCTAATCTTTAACTATCATCATATATGTAATTAACCCTTGTCATGCTAAACCCGGAATATTCCGATTTTTGCAGGAGGTGTAGACTAAGATCAGACTGCACTTATGTGCAGGCTGATCTTAGTCTACACCTCCTGCTCATACTTTTCCTTCCCGAGTTGTTTAAGAGGTTGATTTTTAAAAGAAATATTCGTTTTTGAACAACAAGTTCTATCAGTGCTTTCAGTCCTTTGATTTGACAGTGATTCAGTAAGGTAATTTACACAGCATGACAAGGGTTAACTTATCACTTATTGACTGATTGATTGGATAGGGTCATATATAAAGAATAACTCCCTTACCCTTTGCTGTATTACAAAATTCTAGTCCTGTCTAAATTCAAAGGTTTCAGACTACAATTAAAGTCGATTTCATTTGAAAAATAACACTTCAAAAGAATAGAAAAAATATTGTGAGTGAAGAAGAAATTGCTTGTTACAAGCAATTTCTTCTGTTTTCCACAATGTTTTCTCAAGTATAGAAATACAAGGACGTTAAAAGCTAGGATTCAACAGGAAAAGGTCTACCCATTACCACACGGTTCCTCATGAAAAAAACTTAAGAACGCCTTGTTGAAAATTAATAAATTGCTTGTTACAAATAATTTCTTCAATTCTCCATTTTTCATTTCTTTTCTATAAAGACATTTCAGCAATTTGAAATAATCGTCTGCAATAAGTCAATAGCGACGAATCTAACATTATCATATGGTAACAGGTTAACTCTTGAAATAACGGCAGTAAATCAAATTGTCGAAAATTTAAGTTACCTGTGATGACGAAATTGGGATCATATTTTCGAACACAGTCCAAACGACAATTTCATTACAAGCAGGTGTGGTCAATCCTCCTAGATATCGATAGTATAAATGATCAGTACTACTGATATCAAAAGGCATCGTTCCTGTGAAATTCATGTTGAGGGTAACTGTCTGGCCTAAAAGTATAAAATAACGATATATGATTTAATGTTAATAGTTTCGTCTATCAAAAACGAAGGTTCTGATTCGGGGGAAAATCATACCTTCATGAACAAAGTTTTAGCACGCATTTTTTTATGCTTACGTACAAAATAGTTCCATAAAATTTGTATCAACATTAGTTGATTTCTTCGCTGGGTGTCATTAAAATATACAAAATCAAAAGAATATATTTTGTCTTCGTGGAGGTATGAAACGACAAAACCAAGCACAATTGTGCAGAAATCCGCATTGTGATTATTTTTCTCTTTTCAAAAAAAAAAAAAACAAAAAAAAAAAAAACACCCCCCACTTTCTTCATCTCTAAATTGATGATATGTTAGTTAAGCTGCCCTGCATTGTGTACACTGGTTATTTGTGTCTCGGTTGGCACTCTAATTCTTTGGAAACAAAACATGCTAGCACACGCAGAGCTTGTAAACAAGGCTTTTTCATTGAGAGAAAGGGATCCTCATCCCTAGAATCTAGATGGGTCTACTCTGTGTAATAGACAATTTTACAATTATCCATATGTCTCTCTGAATTTTGCATATACAACAAGTTACCTCCCCTAAAACCGTCAAATTTCTCTCCCCTCCTAGAAGACTAGTTCCGAGTCTTCGTCTAGGAGATCCGTTCGTAGGACAACCGTTCCTGTGAACAAATGTAACATGCAGAGCTGGTTGATGAAGCTAATCCATTCAAAGTAAAGGATCCACAAACCTAGATGGGTCGACTCTGTCTTATAGACTACAATTGACCAATTGCTGGCCCCGCCCACTTACTCCGTTGGTCCCGCCCATTGACCCCTACAGGAAGTTCCGCTTCGATTTTAAACTGTGTTATTCTGCAAACGTTATGGCCAGTTGGATGTAATAAAAAAGTAAAATGGTTGTTTGGTGACCTAAACGTCGTATCTATAGATTGAATAAGCTGTAGTTACGACGTTCAAGTCGCCAAGCCAACAAAGATGTTTCACACAAGTTGGAGTTCAAATCTCTATTCCGGACTGAATGAATTATTTGATTGATCGATTGTTTCCTGGTCAATCAGCAATATGTCGCTATGGAGTTTTCCTCATTTGTATACGATACACAAAAGTACTCCTCTGAAACTTGGAACTTCCAAATACGATTCTACAAATCTATTTAGTGTGACCTCGGAAGGGGCCTTAAGTTCAATCCATTACTTCACAAATCAACATTTTGACCCTCTGATGAAAGATAGCTATGAAGAAGATTTGGAAAAGAAGTTGTTTGCCTGTTGTGTTCATGCCATGAAATTCGGATATTGTTATAAATATAGGACTTTTGTTCTCTGTAAACCTGGATTCGCAAAGACAATCTTTCTAGAGTGCCGTTAAGTTTTTTTTTCCGTTGATAATTGACGGGTCGACGGATATGAGCTTTATACTTGAAGAAACATTGTGTGAAGGAAAATTTGCTAATGATAAATGATATTTCTACTTTATTACCTCAAAATGATCCTTCTCAAGCATAGAAAGTCAGGGTTGTGTGATAAGAGGTTATTTAACCCTTTCCTGTTTTGCAAAATTTTAGACCTGCCTAAATTCAAAGGTTTTGCAAATGAAAACTTAAAGCGGGTTTAATTTTAAGAAATAAGCATTCAGTAGGGTAAAAATATTGTAGAAAAAAAGAAATTGCTTATTATAAGCAATTTCTTCTTTTTCTACAACGTTTTCTCGGTGATAAGATTTATTTACGTAAAAACCAGCGATTTAACAGGAAAGGGTCAAGAAGCATAACCCTTATTAGAATGCTAAATAAAATCCTTCACAGATTTACATTAAAATCAAAATACTGGAGGAAGTAATTCTTGGTCAATACTTCTTTTGAAAATGCTCTATAAACAACCATGTCTTAAAAGGGACAAACAGTGAGTGGTGTAGACTGAGATCAGACTGCACATATATCAGATTGATGTTTGCCTATACCTCCTGTCAAGAATGAAATATTCTGGCCTCAGCATGATTAGGGTTAATCAACGTAAAAATACCAACCTTTATACTGTATTTCATCGAGCGCATTGACAAGTGGGGCTATTCTTTCATTGTCTCCAGAATTATCAACCTGTAGTGATTAAAGAAAGAGAGTAATTGACAGAGCTCTTGTCACGCTCACTTACCCCAACACGGAAGCTCAATTTCGGTATTATATTACATTAGTTCTCAAAATGTATTGTCAGTAGCCTGTAAAAAAGTAGAATGATTGGTTTGGGACTTAAACGTAGTAACTACAGCTTAAATATGCTGTTTGTTACCACGTTGAATTCACCAAACCAACAAAAAATGCTTCCCAAAATCGGGCAAATGTCAGCGTTCAAAGTTCACTTCCGGTCTAAATGAATAATTAAATTGGTTGATTGATTCCTTCGTTGACGACGTGATCTGTCATATGAAAATTCGTCCAATCAAATCATTCATGTAGACAGAAAATGAACTTTGAAATGAGAAATTCATGTAAAGCAATTTCTTCTTTTAGTCCAAAAGTTTTAGATCGCCAATTAACGAGTTACCTTTTAACCCTTGCCATGCTATATAAATAAACTTACTGAATTACTGCAAAATCAAAGGGCTGGACGTACTGATAGAGCTTGTTGTTCAATAATCAATATCTTTTTTAGAAATCAAGTTCATAAACAATTCTGACAGGAAAAGTACAAGCAAGAGGTGTAGACAAAGATCAGACTGCACTAATGTGCAGGCTGATCTTGGTCTACACCTCCTGCCAAAACCGGAATATTCCGGGTTCAGCATTACAAGGGTTAATATATATCCCTGGCCACAAGTTTTACAAAATGATGTCGTTTATTATCTCTGGCAAACTGCCATGAGATAAGTTGGCGTTGCCAGGGATCATTCAATATTGCTTGTTTCTTTGTAAAACTTATGTATCTGTCTTTCCGTTGTTTTTTTCTCTCAATGGTATAGACTTTCTTTTTTGAGTTTTTTTTTTTTTTTTTTTTGCGCGATAAACATTTGTTGGTTTTTTTTTGTACGAATGTATGAATTATTTAACTTTTTTCCTACACAATTTATCATCGGATATATTTTTCTACACGTAAAATACGGGATTGTGGGGTAATGAGTTAAAGGGCCATCAATAATACTTTGGCGAGTATAGCAAAGTAAACAAAAGTAAGACTAAATCCCAATATTTCCCTTGTTAAACCATGTAAGCGATATTGACCTTGTCAGATTACCTTGATTTTCAAGGGTTCTTGCGTATTGCCGAACCAAATACGAATAATTTAATTTCTAGTTTCGTCTATCAAAAACGAGCGTTCTGATTGGTCGAAAAAATTATTCATAACTCCATGAACAAAATTTTGAGCATGCAGCGATTGTGTATGCTTCCGCACAAAATAGTCCCATAAAAAAAGGTATCAAAAGATGTAGGTTTTTTGCTTTTTTCGCTCGATGCTATTAAATTATAAGAAATGAAGAGAATCTTTTTTGTTTTCGTGGAGGTATGAACCGAAAAACCTAATCACACAATGTATGAATCCGCTTCGCGTATTCATACAGTGTGATTAGGTTTTTCGATTCATACCTCCATGAAAACAAAAAAAAAATTCTCTTCATCACTTATATATTGTTACGGAAGTACCTTCCGAGATACAGACAAAAGCCAAGTTCGCCAGGTAATCAATGGACCTCTGACCTCCAACGGGAAATTAAACTTTGGTAATTAACGGCGTTATTTAAAAAAAAAAGTATTGCCAGTAACATGTAACAAATGGATTAACCCTTTCATGCTTTAAGCCTGGATTTTACGTCACTGTGATGTTATACTTGAGAAAACATTTTGGTAACAAGCAGTTACTCCTTTTCAAACAATGTTTTCTATCACATTGGATGGTTTCATTTCAAATTGCACCATATTTTATTATTTTCTGAAATCTCTTTCGATTTGAACCAGTCTAAAATTTCAAAAAACGGGAAAGGGTAAACAGAATTTTCATGGTATTTGTAGGATGACAGTGTGCTTATAGTCTTGGTTGTCAAATCTAGGGAACACCAACCAAAGATCCAATTGATCAAATCATTCATCCAGATCGGAAGTGAACTTTGAACTCAGACATTTAAAGGCATATATATTCAGCTTGGGACGAGATATGAGACATTGGCTGTTATAGCTATGAAACTGTATGTTTAGTATTTTTAAGAGCTTGGAGACTTAAAAACGTCGTAATTGTAGCTTACTCAAACTATAGTTACAACGGTAATTTGGTAACAAATTCTAAACCGTTTTACCCGTTTACAATTTTACACGTGCCAGACATGCAATTTTCGCGATTTAAAATCTCAGTCGAACTTTTCTGTTGGAGATCAGTGGGTGTAGTCATTGATCGGTAAGTTACTACTAGCCTTTAACTTACAGATCAGTGGGCGTGGTCATCGATCGGTTAAACTTACAGATCGGTGGGCGTGGTAATTGATCGGTTAAACCTAGAGATCAGTGGGCTTGGTCATTGATCGGTTAAACCTAGAGATCAGTGGGCGTGGTAATTGATCGGTTAAACCTAGAGATCAGTGGGCGTGGTAATTGATCGGTGAAACTTACAGATCAGTGGGCGTAGTCATTGATTGGCTAAACTTACAGATCAGTGGGCGTGGTCACTGATCGGCTAAACTTACAGATCAGTGGGCGTGGTCAATGATTTGTTAAACTTACAGATCAGAGGTAGTGGTACTTGATCGGTTAAACTTACAGATCAGTGGGCATGGTCATTTATCAGTCAATCTTACAGATCAGTGGGCTTGGTCATTGATCGGTTAAACTTACAGGTCAGTGGGCGTGGTCATTGATCGGTTAAACTTACAGATCAGTGGGCGTGGTCATTGATCCGTTTAACTAACAGATCAATGCCACATCCACTGCCCTCCAACAGGAAGAGCGACTTATACATCAAACTGCTTTGTTTTTCATTTTTCGCAGTCACATGCTACTTCTGCACCCAAGTGGTTAGGGTAACCGCTTTGGAAGCGGGGAGTCTAAGGTTCGAATCGGTGAGAGTCGGCTCACCGGTTTAAAACTGACGCTTCCGGGGTGTGAGTCACCAGGCTAGTTAAATGAATGGTTACCGGGCGCCCGGCAACATGGAGAAAGGATTTGGGAAGTACTATACACACAGGGCTTAAGTTAAAAGTGGCTCGTCCTTCACATAGTATGTGACCCTACTATAAACAAGACCTTTACCTTAAAAAATTAAAGTGGTTGGTTGGAAAACCCAAACGTCATGACTACAGCTAAATTAAGATTTAGTTAGGCGTTTAAGTCACCAAACAAACAAAAACGCTAGATATAAATGTCTGAGATCAAAGATCACTCGCGATCTAAATAAATGATTTGATTTGACAATCGATTTTTGGCGAATTGTTCGAGAATTGTTGTAACAACTGACACAGGATTACATTAGGCCGATTGTTTGAAGTTACAGTTTGCAGTGATTAAGGGAAACGAGCACAATTTATTGTCAGATTCCTTTTGGTATAGTGTCATGGTGATGGTGTTAGGGCTCGAAATTAGATTATTTTGATGACCCCATTAATATATAATCACGATTTTTGACGCCCCCCAAGGAAAAGGTTCATAAAAGCAATGTAGAAAATGTAAAAATTGCTTGTAGCAAGCAGTTTTTCATTTTTTCTCATTTTGTCCATCAAGAAAGACAGAGATATTTTAAATTCTATGAACTTGAAAATGTAAATTGTAATTGATATCTTCAACCAGTTTAGAATGTTGTCGTCTAATTATCTAAATCTATATTTCATAGTCGATCTAAAGATGACCGAAAGTATTTGCGTTTCCAGCTGAATCAATCTTGGACTGTATATCTTCAGCGAAGGACCATAAGTTGTAATTATACTTTTATTCAGGCAGTATTTTCGACGTTTTGGTAGTCCACCCACAATGTTCGTGTATACTTACGTAAAACATGAATCCTAGAACGGCTAATCCGTCGTCATAAGCCAGCGAACCTCCCAAGGAACCATATTCTGCTTTATAATGGACAAGATGAACCTGTAAATGAAAAAGTAAGGAACAACTGTTTCGATATGGGACCAATAAGCCATTACCAAACGGCATTTTTAGATTGGTCCAAATTGAAAGGTTGCAGGTGCAATCGTAATTTCTCTATTATCGACAATGCTTTTTTCCAAACATTTCTTTTCTTCAGCAGCGTAAAAAGTCCGGATGAGATATGGTTAATTTTATCTTTGCATTGTAAAAAACAGATAGGCATCAATGTTGAATATTGAATCGCGTTGTCAACAAAAGAAACAATTGAGCAATCAAATGATTCATTCAGTCCGGAATTGAGCTTTGAACTCCAACATTGGCTGCCAATTGTGTGAAATATTTTTGTTGGATTGGAGACCTAAACATCGAAACTACAGCTAATTCAAGCTGTTGTTACGACGTTTAGGTCGTCAACCAAGTGGACAAAGGAGGAAAATTATTGTTTTCAAATAGGTCATGTTGGTTCATAATTCAAGGGGTTTGATTGACTGATTTTTTTCCATACTTCCATGAAAAAGATGTCATATTCTCGTGCACAAAGTAGTAAAATGTCTGCTTTGTTTTGCTTGGATGAACAAATAAAAAGAATATCTTTTAATTTGTATGGAGGTATAAATCGCTATAATTAATCACACTAAAGTATGAATACGCTTCGTATATTCAATCAGTGTGATTAAGTTTAATGTTTATGCCTAAATTAAAACAAAAATATTCATTTCATTTATAAAATAAATACAGAACAGAAATGTTCTCTGCATTTCTAATAATTTAATGTCATCAAAGCAAATCATAGCAAATAATAAACTAGTTTTGAGTAGAATTCTATGGATCTACATTGTGAGCAAGAATACATTATTGTTGAGTGTACAGTTTGCTTCATGGAAGTATGAAAAAACAGCCAATCAAAATGAATCTTGATAATCGAAACTTGACATGTATTATTGACATTCTATTATACAAAATAACAACCATGAGAAGCAACTTGCAATCGGCCATACCCGTATATCGCCATTTGGGCGGACGAAATGTCGTTAATACAGCTTAAATAAAGGTGTAAGTTTTAAGGATATTTTGATGGCCTAAAGGCGATTATGTGGATATGAAAGTTCATTTGAAATAGATGATATTGGATTCAAAACGAAAACTTACCTCCATTGGAAATTTTCCCGACTTTAATTCGTGTTCTGAGCCGTACGTATCATCTTCGCCCCAATGATAATGAAGCTGGGCAGCATAATATGTTCCATTTAGGCCACCGCCCGACATGTTCGTTTGAGAAGCATTTGCCACATTTAATTGCACTAAAATATATGTAAAAAATATATATGTTTTTTAAAACGTTATGTTCTCGAAACAGCCCTTGTTCCGGAAATGTGTGACAAGAAAAAATGTGAAAAAAGTAACAAGAGCGCCATATGTGGTTTCCAACGCCCTGCTGTTCAAGTGCTTTATTGCTAGTGAAAAAGGGGAAATAATTCGTTAAAAATGCATTTAATATCTCCCTCTTGTCGGTATTAAATTTCTCAGTCATATCGCGGAGGCTAGAGAACATAACAATGGATTCCTGATATTTCTCGCACTAGTACAACCATAACATCCTTTCCTAGCCGTTAGCTGCTATCCCACTTACTTTTAAATTCATCCATCAATTGGTTATCTTTTGATAGCGAACATACAGTTCTAGTTTGTTCTGTAATATCAGAGATATTTAAGAAATGAAGAGAATATTATTTGCTTTCACGGAGGTATGAACCGAAAAACCTAATCACACTGTATGAATACGCGAAGCGGATTCATACATTGTGTGATTAGGTTTTTTGGTTCATACCTCCATGAAAACAAAAAATATTCTCTTCATTTCTTATAATTTAATAGCATCGAGCGAAAAAAACAAAAGCTTTACAAATTTTGATACCTCTTTGTATGGGACTATTTTGTGCGGAAGCATACAAAATCGCTGCGTGCTCAAAATTTTGTTTATGGAGTTAGGAATATTTTTTTTTCGAACAATCAGAACGCCCGTTTTTGATAGACGAAACTAGAAATTAAATTATTACAAGATGTCAAAGTTTTTGAACGGCGACGAAGCTGACGCTTACACAGGCGCGGACGCTGAAGACGAGTTAATACTGAGCCAGTGTGTGGAAATGGGTTAAAAGTTACAGAAATCTAATTTTTGTTTGTTTGAATGGGGTTTAACGGCGCTGTAAACAATCCTTCAGTCACAATCGGGGCATATAACAATGGATTCCTGGTATTTATCGCACTAGTACAAATATTACATCCTTGCCTAGCTTCCATCCGTTATCCCACTTTTACGATTCCAGGATTACGATTATCCACCTATTCGTGTAGACTACGCCAGATGTCACACGGTAACATAATTTTAGTATTTGTGTATAAACGATTCAATGCAACAAATCTGCCCTCATATTGGTATATCCATTACGTTCGTTTTTTCCGGAACAAGGCAGTACATCATAAACTAGCCTAAAAGGTAATCACTAACGGCTCGTAAATGAGAAATAGCTTCTTTTAGAAACAAATTAAATGCGCGTTCAACTTATTTCCACAGGATTTCGTATTTTGACTAATTTCGAAAAATGGCAACACAAAACATTTTATAGAAAATCCATATAGCTGTGGTCTGCAACCAAGATAAATTGTAGAATTCGCTAAAACGCCAAACAACTATGAAGTTAGTAGGATTTTTATGTCTTTGAAATCGAATTCTCGGTTAATCCATCCACACACAAGGACACTTTTTGACTCCCACAAAGAAAACAATGTAGAAAATGAATTGGCTTTGCAACAAGCCGGAAAGTTGAACAAAAAAATCTGAAATTTCATTATTTGAAATTGTCGTATGCAGCTCCTTTTAATCTGGACCAGTCAAAAATTTTGTAGTCTGGTATTGGGTTAAATCTCATTACAACACGCTCAGTGTTTACCTGTATGTCCGTTATTAATGAGATTGCCCGAGCTGTACACCACGTTATCATAGCCAGATAATACGAAGTTCTCTAAATTGGGATCGTACATTGTTTCCCAACCAATGTTGATCGGAGACTGTCTTGGATTGCTCTCTCGACATCCGGCGGTGAGATCAGGCCAAGCATCTCGTCCTGAAAATAAAGATCATTCTTTAATACTTTCTGACAAATTGTTGAGATTTGTCGTGGAATATCACCTGATAATTTCACCGATAAAATAGTATCATAACAGTGAAATTATCAAAATGATGATAAACTTACTGTTTTGGTCGATTCAGCCCTGTTTTCGTTATTGCAAATCGTAATTTCAGCGGGATCAAAGTAGTAATGACGTCACCAGATTGCCATGTAAATCACATGCAAAATAACACGCTTTTGAGCGATTTTGCTCGAGAAAACAAGGTGTCAGAGGACAGCAACGCTCGACTATTCATTAGTGCTGGATAGTAACAACAATTCAATGTCGACATAAGGCATGATACCTACTTAGAAATAGAGATAAAAATCTTTCAATTTAAATTTTAAGTCAAACAAGAATTTCTAACTTCGAAAGGGGTTAAAATTCCACTAAATTGAGTGTCAGAATAATTAATCTATATTTAGAGGCTTATATTATTGTCACAAAAGCAGGTGCAAAGTTTCAAAGCAATAGCATTAGAAGAAAGAGAGTTATTAAAGATATATGACAATTGTATGCAAGGTTTAACCAAGAATTTCCAAGTCCAAAAAGGATTATTCTCTACTAAAATAAAAGTTACTATAATGAATCTTTGCTTAGAAGATGACATGGTCATAAAAGCACGTGCAAAGTTTCAAAGCAATAGCATTTGTAGAAATGTAGAATGATATATCACAGTTGCACGTAAGGTTTAACCAAGAATTTCTAAGCCCGAGAAGGTTAAAATTCAACTAAAATGAATGTTAGTTTTATGAAACTGTGTCTAGAGGCTGATATTATTGCCTCAAAAACATTTACAAAATTTCAGACCAATGGCATTTGTAGAAACTGAGATATGACAGTAAGAGTTAACCAAACCATTACGCCGACGACGAGGCCGACGCCGACGCTTAGGCTGACGCCGACGCCCGGGTTACCGAAATAGCCCCTTATTCTTCGAATAGTCGAGCAAATATTCATACTTTGTCTCTGTGTGCATTTAAGAAAAATAATAGTTTGTTGTATAAGATCAATTTATCTTTTATTTCGTGAACGATAAAATGCTATATTTTCACTCGTGTATTCGCAACTCAGATTTTGTTGTTCACCCAATGAAAGATAATTCGAACTTGCACAGAAACAAACAATTATTCCCTACTTATTTCTGAAGCTAGAATACCCGTAATGCGCCATTTTGGAACATATTAAATTATTCGGGTCAATCCGTACCTTTGTATTTTCTAGCGGAAGACGACTTAGTTAAAACGTTATTGTAGTAATCACAACAAAACTGAAATGTTACGACATTAACCGAGGAATCCCGAAGTTGTGTCGATTCGTAAAAAGCACATTACAGGTACTCTACCTTAATGAAGTATTGTATGTACTCATTTAACTGATTCAAGCGGGTAACCACTTAGATCTACAGTGTACTTTTCGAGGCAGAGTTGTTACAGACTTTCTAGCAAATTTTAACCCCAATTTCCAAACAGAGTTGTCAAAACGGTCTGGGCATAATAAATATGATTCAAGTCACATTATATGTGCATTAGAATTTAAAATTTACTTTTATATCTACGAACTATTTTTTTTAAATAGTTTGAATAGCTAACTGAGAAAAACTCTCTCATATTCATGCGAAAAATCAGTTGCGGTGCATGACGTCAAGTCGTATGACCGTACTATTTACCCCCACCAGAGTTTTCTACCTAAAAGCACAACGAACTTTGATAAAGCGATAGGTTATTGTCGATGAAAAACTAAAATGATTTTATATCCTGGTATCTCTAGAAATGTTCTGTTGGGAACTGGTATTAGGCTCCAATCCCTTCCAAAACGTTAAAATCTTAGACTGGTCCAAATTGAAAGAAAATGCAGACGACAATTCAAAGTTGATTTAATTTCAAATATCTTTGTCTTTTGGGGTAGAAAATAATGTAAAAAAGCAGAAATTACAATCTAAATCTGTTATTTAAGATATGAAGAGAATATTATTGTTTTCATGGAGGTATGAAATTAATTTAACTAAAGACACTGTATGAAGCGTAATCATACATAACTGAGCTTACATTTTTCGTTTATACCTCCATGAAAACAAAAACAAGAGGCCCATGAGGGCCTGAGACGCTCTACTGGTTATCAAGTTTTCCGTTAAAGAAATCTGATATTTCAGGAAGTTAATTACTCAAAGAAGAATGCATAAAGAAAAAAAGGGATTTATCCCCTTTATTATTTTAAGCAACAATCCTCAAGGCCCATTTTCCCGTGTTTCATGACGGATCCACTCCATTTCCAAAAGAAAGTTACCTTATGACCCTACAATCATTCTGTGAAATTTTCATCAGAATCTGACAATAATTGTGGACTTTATCACATAAACAGGATTGTTTTGAATGAAAATCAATAAGAACCCTTTTCCTGTGTTTTCTGATGGCTCAATTTCAATCCAAAGGGAACTTTCCTTACAACCCGACAATTGTCCTGTGAAATTTAAAAGACAATTTGATAATGATTGTGATCTTCATCACATACACAAGAATGTTTTGAATGATAATCTGTAAGGCCCATTTTCCTGTGTTTCGAATGCCACAATTATTCCATGCATCTTTGAAGAGAATCCGATAAAACTGTTGACGTTATTGTGTTAACAAAGATATCAAAATCAAGTTCTCATAAGGCCCCTTTTCCCGTGATATTTTACTGTTGGTTTTATCATTCTGTGAAAGTTAAAAGTGAATCCGATGGAATATGGAGACTTCATTATATTTACTAGAATATTAAAAAAAAAAAAAAAAAAAAAAAAAAAAAAAAGAAAAAGAAAAAAAAAAAAATCATATGGCCCCTTTTTACATGATACTTGATGGATTGTACCCAGTTCTGAAAAGAACCCTTTTCGTGATTGTACAATCATTACGTGAAATTTTGAAGTGAATCCGGTGAAATCAAGGGACATCATTTTGTTAACCAGAATATTTAAGAAAGTTTTTCATAAGGCCCCTTTTTATGTGATACTTGCCATAATCAGATCCACTGTCAAAATCAACAATTGGAATGATGGTACAATCAATCTGTGTAATCTGTGGAATTTATTGTGTTAATGAGTTTATAGTGAAATCTTCATAGGGCCCCTTTTCTCATGATACTTTACAGAACAAACCAAATTTCAAAAGGAACAAGGTACAATCATTCTTTAAAAGTTAAAGAGAATCAATGAAAACAGTGGACTGAATTGTGTCAAGAATTTTTGTAACAAAATTTTCATAAGGCCCCTTTTCCCGTGAAACTTAACAAATCAGACCAAATGTAAAAAGGAACAATCCTAAAGATACTTTGAAGAAGATGATAAAGACTGAGGACTTTATTGTAATAATGATGGTTTGTAACAAAATTTTTTATAAGGTCCCTTTTCTTGTGTCACTTAACCAATCAGACCTAATTTACAAAGGAACAATCCAAATGATGGCACAAGCATTCTATTAAAGTTTGAAGAGATTCTGAACTGAGGACATTGTTGTGTTTATGAGGATTTGGTAATAATTTTTCATACAATTTTTCCTATGATACTAGACAGATCAGGCCCAATTTGGAAAGAAACAATCCTAATGATGGTATAAACATTCTGTGAAAGTTTGAACAGAATCTAATGAAAACTGCAGACTTTATCTTGGTGTAAATTTTTTAGAATAAAATTTTCATAAGGCTCCTTTTCCTGTGATACTTGAAGGATTAGGTCTCATGTCAGCATCAACAATCGTGATTATTGTACAATGATTCTGTGAAGGTTTGAATAAAATCCAATGAAAGCTCTGGACTTGGTTACAAGGATTATAGATAAAATTCTCAAAAGGCCCCTTTTCCCATGATACTAGACAGATCACGCCTAATTTGAAAAGAGAGAATCCTCATGATGGAATAATCATTCTGTGAAAGTTGAAACAGAATCTGATGAAAACTGTTGACTTTATTGTGGTACAAGGATTTTAAGATTAAATTTCATAATGCTCCTTTTCCTGTGATACCTGACGAATCAGGTCTAATGCAAAAATCAACAATCATTATTATTGTACAATTATTCTGAGAATGTTTGAAGAAATCCGATGAAAGCTGTGGACTTGGTAACAAGGATTTATAAATGAAAATTTGTAAATTGTCATAAGGCCCCTTTTCCTGTGTTTCTTGACAGTTCAAACCTTGTTATGAAAAGAATGAAAGTTATGACCTTCCAATCATTCTGTGAAAGTTTCAACAAATCTGATCAAAGCTGTGGGCTTCATTGTGTTAACAGGGTTTTATTAATTGAATTTTCATATAGCCCCTTTTTCCATGTTAATTGATGGATCTGAACCAATTCCAAAGGGAACTCTACTTACAAAAGTATAATTATTCTGTTTGAGTATAAAGACAACCCCATCTCATCTGTAGACTTACAAGCATTAATTAAGATTTTTTTACTTGAATTTTCCTAAGGCTCCTTTTCCTATGTTTCTCAATGGATCAGACCCAATTTGAAAGGAACAATCCTTATGATGGTACAATCTTTCTGTGAAAGTTTGAAGTCGATCAGGTGAAATCTAGGGCCATGATGTGTTAACTAATATTTTTTTTATTAAATATCATAGGGCCCCTTTTACATGAAACTTGATGGATCAAACCTACTTCCGAAAGGAACAATCCATTTAATGAAATAATCATTTTGTGAATGTTTGAAGAGAATTTGTTGAAAACTATGGACTCTATTGTGTTTACGAGGACTTTTTCGATCCAATTTTTGTCGGGCCCCTTTTTCCTGTGGTCCTTGACTGATCATACAAAATTTTGAAAGGAACAATTCTTATGATGGTACAATCATTCTGTGAAAGTTTGAAGTCAATCAGATGAAAACTGTGGACTCTAGAGTGATAACAAAGATCTTTGAATTAAATTTTGATAAGGCCCCTTTTCCTATGTTTCTTGAGGAATCATATCCGATTCCGAAAGGAACAATTCTTATGATGGTACAATCATTCTGTGAAAGTTTGAAGAGAATCCGTTGAAAATTGTTGGCTCTAGATTATTAATGAGGATTTTTATCAAAATTTTCATAAGGCCCCCTTTTCCTGTGTTTCTTGAGGAATCATATCAAATTTCGAAAGGAACGATCCTTATGTTGGTACAATCATTCTGTGAAAGTTTGAATTGAATCTGATGAAAACTGTGGACTCTAGAGTGTTTACGAGGATTTCTTAATTAAATTTTCATAAGGCCCCTTTCCCCGTGTTTCTTAATGGATCATACCCATTTTCGAAAGAAACGATCCTTATGATGGTACAATCATTCTAAGAAAGTTTGTAGAGAATCCGATAAAAAACTGTAGATTCTATCGCGTAAACGAGGATTTGTAATTGAATTTTTAATCAAATTTTCACAAGGCCCCCTTTCCCGTGTGTCTTGACGGATCATACTTATTTTCGAAGGGGAACGATCCTTATGATGGTACAATCATTCTGTGAAAGTTTGAAGAGAATCCAATGAAAACTGTTGACTCTATCGCGTAAACGAGGATTTTTTAATTAAATTTTAATTAGGCCCCTTTTCCCATGTTCCTTAACGGATCTGACCCAATTTCGAAAGGAACGATCCTTATGATGGTACAATCATTCCGTGAAAGTTTGAAGGGAATCCGAGGAAAACCGTGGACTCTATCGCGTAAACAAGGAAAGGTTTAACGGACGGACGGACGCACGGACGCCCGGACGGCGGACGGGAAAAAGCCATCGCTATAGCTCTAGTGGCCTTCGGCCAGTAGAGCTAAAAATATCATCTATATTTCAAATAATTTCATGACAACGAAAAAATAAAACAAAAACAAAAAAAACCAAATATGTATTTTACAAATTCAGATACACTTTCCTGAAACTATTTTGTGTGCAAGCATACAAAATAGCTGCTTGCTCAAAATTTTGTTCATGGAGGTATGAATGATTTCTTTTATTATTATTCAGAACGCCTTTTTTTGATAGACGAAACTAACAATTTTATAACCATTTACCCTATGTTGTAGGTACTCATTGAAATCGTTCCCTCAAGGAGAGTACCAACAACATCGGGTTTGATAGACGAAAAGTATTCTTGTTTTACAATTGTCTAGAGCTATGCCTTTTATTTGATACCCACTATTAGATTTAAATGGCAATCTTACCGTAAGTGTTCGAATTACCATCATGAGACCCTGAAAAGATACAAACATATAACACATTATTGAAGCTGTAGTAACGAAATTTAGTTGGCACATCGACGATTTGCCTTTTGTTACATATCCCCGACTATATATTTTCAACCGTTGTTTCATAATCTTGATTCAAAGGGTCTTGTTAGCAATTTGTCAATTGACCAATCGCTGGTCCCGCCGACTTACTTCTTTGGCCACGCCCACTTACTCCAACAGGAAGTCTCGCTTCGATGTTAAGCGGCGTTATACTGCGGAATTTACGGCCAGTAGTATGCAACAAAAAAGTAGTTACGATGAATAAGCTGTAGTTACGATGTTTAAGTCGCTAACCATTAAAAAAAAAAGGTAAGATGCTAAATGGTATATCAAGTTACGACAGCGATACAAAATGCTGTATTTGCTTCTCGCTGTGGATAAAATTTTTGATATTTTAGTCTCGTCACATCCATTTTCATTTGATATCTGTCAATGGGACACGAAATTAACGTAACTATAGCTTGAACAGCTACGACATTTTTGTCGCCCATCGACAAATGTCTTTGACAGAGATATCACAAAATTTTAGAATATTTGCTGGTAGACGGCTAGCAAATGACACGGTTCCAAAGCTCTGACAACATCTCCCCGAAAACGACGGGCTAAGAAAAAAAAAGGAAAAGTGTAAACCCTTGTCGGGTGGCCAGAGATGATACCCCTCGAACAACAGACTGTTAAATCGGATGGCGGGCTCATTGGAAAAGAACGAATCGTCTGCAAAACCTACATAGTTTTGTTTTGTCCACAAAATCTTATCACCGACGGTTTACATTTATATAAACAGGGTTGGATATCACGAACAATGATTGCGCATTTTAAAAGATATCATATTTCACGACCTGCCTAAACCCCGCAATTCGAATGCCTGTATCATATTGGGGGTATCTTGTTGTGGATAATAGACCAATCGCTTACCCCGCCCACTGACTCTTTGGCCCCACCCATTGACTCCATAAAAGAAGTTCCGCTTCGATTTTTAACGGCGTTATTTTGCAAAGCTTATGGCCAGTAGCATGTTACAAATAAGTAGATTGATTGGTTGGGGACCTGCACATCGTAACTACAGCTTGAATAAGCTGTATCCTCGACGTTAAAGTCTACAAACCAACAATAAGGATTCACCAAAAAGGTGGCCAATGTTGGAGTTCAAACTGAACTTCCAGTCTAAATGAATGATTTCATTGGTCGACTGATTATTTGATTGACAGCCGCGATTGGTCAATAAATAGAAATTGCCGGATCACTGGCCCCGCCCACTGACTCTGCTATCTACCAGATCCGCCATTGGCGGAAAATGGTTATTCTTATTTTTAAGTAAGTATGTTTGTTCAAGTAAATGCGTCATGTCAGGCGGTGTGGAAGCTCCTGGGTGTTCAATAACAAATCAGCCTATGCGTGACATTTCCAACCATTTCGCATGTGCGTGACTCGCACACATTGATCACCCTGGACAGCCATTCGGGGCATTTAGAACATTCGCTGATTGTTTAATGAAGCTTCGAATCAGTATCTATCTACAGAGCGCAGAGTGAAGACTCTGATCAGACTGTGCGGATGCACAGGCTGATCTGAGTCTTTACTTGGCGCACATCTGTAATGGTTGGAAATGTCACGCACGCGCTCAAATGCATGTACATGAAAAAAGATTAATTCTAGCAGAGGGAAAGACGGTGTCACAATCAATGAATAATGATTATATAGTAATGTAGAATGGTCCTACTCGATTCAGAAACTCTTCGTAGAACGCAACTTTTCGATGCCGATTAGCCTGCACAACCCGTGTCAATGGTCGATCCTTTACTAACACTAAACAAATTGTCCTTTTTGCCTAGCGGGTCACACATGTTGCAGCGAAGGAGAGGACTTTCTTGAATTCATTCTAGCACAGTCAAGTGGGTTCATAAACCTCAGGTGTTTCATTTAAAGAAGACAAATTGTGTGAAACAAGCAGTTTATCTTTTTTCCATATTATTAGTTCCCAGGTTAGATTTTTATATTCATGGGTAATTTTTTTGGCTGTAATCTCATATTTTTACATTTGTATCCGTTTTCTTTTAATTTATTTCAGGTAGAGATTTTGCACACGGTCCAAAGGCATCAAATTTCTGTATAACAAGATATATTAAGTACCAAGACATGGAATCACGCCAAATAAAATAAAATGAAAAAAAAAAAAAAAAAAAAAAATAAATAAAATGTGAGAAAGCAAAGTGGCATGTTTCTGCACATTAATACCTTAAGTGACTTTCATAAATTTAGTACAAAAACGCATAAAGTCGGATGTCGATGTAAAACTTATTTCGCCCACCAAGGATAAACGAAGTCTTTGAATCATATACTCTTGCGTAATTGGTTGGTAGAGACTGTCAATCAAAGAATAAATCGACAAATCAATTCGCTCGATTAGACCGGAAGTGAGCTTCGAACCCCGACGAATACTTTGTAATACATATACTTGCACAATTGATGGATAGCATCTGTTAATCAAAGAATAAATCGACCAATCAAATCACTCATTTAAACCGGAAATGAACTTTGAACCCCGAGAATGGCCGATATGTATGTGAAGCAGTTTCATTGGTTATGAAGCTGTAGCTATGACATATAGGTCACCAACAAATCTAGACATGTTACTGGTCAAAAAATTTGCAAAATGACATTGATGATAAAGTGGAACTTTCTGTCCGAACTCAAAAGGCATAGTTAGCGATCTGCCAGTAACATTGTGTCCATGGCAGTATACATATCGGACGTCAGGCCTCTTATTCACAAATCAGTGTAACTCAGCACTATTTTTGTCTCTGAAGTTTAACCCATTCCAACTCAGTCACGCTTTTGGACGCCCCTAAAGAAAAGTTATTTGGGAAAACATTGTACAAAATGAAGAAATTGCTTGTAACAAGCAATTTCTTCATTTTACACAATGTCTTCTTTCTAGTAAGTTGAAAAAATCCAAAATTTCATCAACTTTGGATTGTCGTCTGCAACGCCTTTGAATTTGGACCAGTCTAACATTTTGCTGTTTTGGAATGGGTTAAAACAAGGGCTGTGATCTAACGAGACGTGTATCTAGTCCAATCAATGCCCTTGTCGTGATATTTTGTTAATTCAATGGTCAAGCAATTACCATACAATCACGCAAACTGACGTGCATAGGGAAAATGTTTAGAAAAACAGTGTTAAAAAAAATAGAATTTGCTTGTCACAAGCAATTTCTCCCTTTTCTTATAAGTTTTCTTTCTACATTTATGTCACTTATCTTTTTTTCTATAAATGCCCTGCACTTTGAATTACTGTTTGAAACTGAAGGGTCGAGTTTGCTACCGTCCTAATTTTGTCGTTTGGAAATTGGTTGATTAGACTGTTTGATGTACATCGATCCTTGTATCAGAAAGAAAAAAATGTTACTCTGGAAAGGTACGATCTCGTGGTTGTTACCTCCGAAATTGACGGCTCGTTGGCTTCGCTCACAGTTCGATTTCAGATATTAGACATGAGTTAATTTGCTAAATTCATTGCCAGTAAAACTCAAAAACGGTCGGTTGGCGACCTAAACGTCGTAACTACAGCTTGAATAAGTTGTAGTAACGACGTTCACAGTGGAAAAAAAACGGGAAAAAAATCTTGACAGCAATTCCGGAGTATCAAAGATCGCTTCCGGTCTCATTTGATACAAGTCGACTGGTCGATCGAGTTATTTGATTTGATTGCGAAGATCACTTATTTCACTAAATGAGAATAACAAACTATGTCTATCCCCTTTCGATTTTGTTTTATCTTTAGACTGGTCCGAATTCAAAGGTTTTGCAGACGACAATTTAAAGTTAAACTTAACTGAAAAACAATCATTCAGTAAGTTAGAAAATATTATGGAAATAGAAGAAATTGCTTGTTATATGCAGTTTCTTCTTTTTCCAAATTGTTTGTCTAGTATAAAAACACAAGGACGAAAAAAACAGAGATTAAACAGGAAATGGCTATTTTAAAGGATTTAGAATTAGTTTTCTGTCATAGAAGTACAACTAAAGTCCTAAATATTTGGACGAGATCTTTGGGGCTATAAGCTCATTTAGAAATATTTTGAATAATGTTACATATGCTATGATCCCTATAGACAATACAATATAAGCAAAATATCCTTACATCTGGGTTGATTTAGGGACAAGGCAAATAGAGTTACTGGCCCATCTCTGCGAAAGGAAGCTTTAAAGATATGATGGTTGTGAAACTAAAAGTGTTACCTCCTAAAAATATTGAAAAAAAAAAAGAACAGAGATGAAGAAATACGTATCTTGAGGCGTAGGTGCTTATGTCTGTTAGCAGTTATCGGGTTTGAAATAGGCAAAATGTAGCTACAAAAATAAGTTTATAAAGTTTCACCTAATTATGTCAGTTTTTTGCAAAGATGCGATTCCGATCAGATCGGGTAAGAAAAGGTGAATGGAAAGAAAAGAGATTACCATAGACGAAAGGACTAATCGTATAGGTGCGGCCGTACGAAATACCCCAAAACGAGCTCCCCCTTATATTGACCGGTATGTAGGCCTACTGTCTCGATTGAATAACGCTGGATTAAATTCTGAATTAATCCTCAGCCGATTATTTTCACAAGACTGAATAAGCCTAAAGTGGTCAATCAAAGGTCACTCAACTACGACCAAGTTCAAGATCGTTATAATACCCCTTTCCCTAAGTTTTATTTTTTCATTTTATGCCACCATGTCGATAGATTGGGGCATATTGATTGATTGATTGATTGATTGAATAGGATTTAACGCACGCCAATTTTAACAGTCTTTCAGTCATATCGCGGAGGTTGGAGCACCTAACCGTGGATTCTGTGTATTTCTAACACTAGTACTACCACTACATCCTTTCCGAGCTTCCAGCTGTTCATCCCACTTCGGTTTACGAGTATCACCCATTGATAGGAGACAAATGTCGGAAAGGATAGTCGCCGCGGCCGGAGATCGAACCGGAGAAGCACTACCACTGCGCTATGGGCTTTCGTTCGTTCGTTTGTCTGTCATTCTATTGAAATTGAAATACGAACTTAAAACTTTCCTATAATTTTCATATCATTCTAGTACGATGTCCATATTCGGTATGCTGGTAGCTTTCGATGATAAACAACTAGTCAGGGTCACATCATCAAGGTAAAGGTCAATATTCAATCTTTTCCCCAAAAACTTATTCCGTGAACTTTCCATACTATCCAAGTTACAGTCCTAAAAGGCGTGAAGATATCTCTCATAGAATACAAAGGTCAAGGTAATCTAAAAAGGTTAAGATCATCTATCAAGGTGAAACTTCTGTAAAAAAAATCTGTGTTGGAGGTCTCTTGTTCTTTAAAAAAACAAACTGATTCATCATTTTCGCTGGTATTTCCGATTATTATCTCAGATTGTGAATGTCTATGTTTAGGAGAGCAATGTAAAAAAGAAAACAACCAACCAACCAACCAACCAACCAACCAAACAAACAAACAAACAAACAAACAAACACCGAACAAACAAACAGATAAAAAAATTTCTTTTTTCTACAGAAAGGATCCTAGTTTCTATTTTGATTCCTTTTTTAACACATTTCTGAAACTTATTTTATTTCAGCCCCCCTCCTATTAAAGGCTGGTAGGACTACATTCTACAAAGGATAGTGACTACACCTTATTTAAGCTGAAGTTATGACGTTTGGGTCGCCAACCAACCGTTTTACTTTTTTATTCTACGCTACTTACGATAAAGTTTGCAAAAATATCCCCCCCAGACGTTTACTATCTTAGTCGAACTTCCTGTCGGAGTTTGTGGGCGCTACCAGAGATCCATCAATTTAAGAGCGCCCGAATGTCGCCGCCGGCTTGTGTCTAACTTTCTTTCAATTTGCCGAATCTCGAATATTGAGCTTATGTCGACAGAGTTTTATCCACATTACACACAGTATATATTTCGGGAGGAAAAATAATAAAAATAATCTGAAAGTATTCATCAAGCATCAAATATTAAAATGTCCGTATTTTAACCATTAGTAGAAATTCTTCGTTAGAACTCTAGACTGCAAACGTGAACACCCCAAAGCTATTCAAATTAAATACATATAAATAAGAAAAAAAATCACATAAAAGAAATCAATTTAATACATATAAATACTTTCATTTCTCACTGATTTTTATGGGAGGTTCAATAATGATTTTGTTTTGGCAAAAGGTCATCGGTCAACGTTTGATAGGGTAGGTCAGGTCCTGCCCGGGGATATAAGGTCTTATTTGAACCCTTTTGCGAATTATCTAAATCCATTGCTGTTTTTTTTAAATTTTTATTCTATTACCAGACGATAAAAAATTAGACTGGTCCGAATCCGAAGAAGTTTCCGACGACAACTTTTTGTACATGTAATTTCAAAAAATCGCTGTTTTTAGGGGGGGGGTTGTTGTTGAAAATATTGTTGATAATGAAGAAATTGCTTGTAACAAGCAATATCTCCATTATCCACAATGATTACCAAATTGTTCTTTTACTTGAGAGAGTCAGAAAGTGTCATTGTGTGGAAATGGGTTAAATGGAAGAAGTAATTTTCAATTTAACGCCAACTTCAACAGTATATCAGTTATATAACAATAATATCTCAGTAGCTGGTGCACCTCATTTTGTTTTCCTATCATTTCCAACACTAGTACAACTACAAAATGCCATCCGAGTCGCCAGCTGCTCGTCAATTGATCAATCGCGGCTGTCAATCAAAAAATCAGTCCACCAATGAAATCATTCATTTAGATCAGAAATTAGTTTTGAACTCCGGCATTGGTCGGCATTTTGGTTAACCTTTTGCGTTGGATTGGAGACTCAAACGTCGTAACTACAGCTTTTCAAGCTGTAGTTACGACATTTATGTCGCCAACCAACTATTCTACCTTTTTGTTACATGCTACTTGCCATACATTTTGCAAAATAATGCCGTTAAAACGAAGCGGGACTTCCAGTTGGAGTCTGTGACCATGTCGCTATGACTTTTGTCGGTTGAAAAAAGATGCTGGTCGAGTCGTTGTTCTAGCTCACTACCAAAGGACAGTCTGGCAAGAGTTAATGAAACATTTACATTATGCTTTAGAGATGAATAGAATATTTTTGTTTTCATGAAGGTATGAACCGAATAACCTTATCACACTGTATGAATACGCGAAGCGAATTCATACCTAAGTGTGATTAGGTTTTTCGGTTCATACCTCCATGAAAACAAAAATATTTTCTCCATTTCTTATAATTTAATAGCATCGAGCGAAAAAAGCGAAAATTTACACATTTTGATACCTTTTTGTATGGGTCTATTTTGTGCGGAAGCATACAATATCGCTGCGTTCTCAAAATTTTGTTCATGGAGTTATGAATATTTTTCAGACCAATCAGAACGCCCGTTTTTTTTAGACGAAACTAAAAATTTATTTATCATAACGTAAACGAAAAGTTCTGAGGACCTGTACATGTGGAGGGTTAATGACGGCACTGTTCTAAATGTCTATACAGTGTATGCACACTTAGAACCGTATTGCAGTTAACCTTCCATATTTAGAGGAATTTGTATGAGTGATCATAGAATCATAGATTAGAGAATTTATAAAACGAGTCATCTATAAACAGATAAAGCAAAATGTGTTTGTGAAACACTGTGCCCCCGAAACAGGAATTCTTTAGAAACGGGTAAAGGGTAAAAAATTGACCTTGACCTTGATGAAATGACCTTCGCCAGTTGCGCCTTGTTGAGACCTATCTACATACCAAATATTAGTAATGTAACTTATTCAGGGTTGAAGTTATAGGAAAATGTTTAGTTGGCATGTTAAGTTTTGCAGACAGGCGAAATGCCGGAACTACAGCTTGAATAAATTTGTAGTTACGGCATTTTTCACGCCCAACGCAGCTATGATTTTTATTGGTTTGGGGCATAAATATCTACTTAAATGAATACCGTTTTACACCAGAAAGAAATATTTCAATTACTTCGGTACAGTCATTAAACGTCGAAATAGTCTCGCTGAGTTGGCATTACAAAGCAAATTTTATGAACCGCTGACCATCTGACCATGAAGTTAGTCTATTGTTGTAAATTCGGATGTTTGTTCCGAAAATACACGAGGGCAACCTGTCATACAACGAGGCTGTACCCGGCAATTCATTGAAGTGAACATTTGAATAACAGAACTAATTGAATAAAACAGGCGTTTGGATTTTGTTTGTTTTTTTTAGTACCCTTTTTTATTCATCCCCATAAAATCTACAATTCGATCATGATGTCATTTGACTATAAAGCCTCGCAACTAAGCCTAAAGTAAGCCTTTATTACGAGGTTTTATTTATACACCGACGATAAGCTGCAACGTATTTAACCCATTCCCACACAATGGCGCTTTTTGACGCCCTCCCCAAAGAAAAACTTGTTGGAAAGCATTGTGTAAATCAATTGCTTGCAACAAGCAATATCTTCATTTTCTACAATGTTTTCCACCCAGAAAGTTGAAAAATATAAAATTTAATAATCTTCAAATTGTCGTCTGCAACTCCTTTCAATTTGGACCAGTCTAAAAAGAATTCGACTTGTAATGGGTTAAAAGAAGAATTCAGGTAAATAAGCTTCAAAACTGTTCCCTCAAAACCTGTTATAGACGATGGCCTTTCATCTTTTAGAACTCCATTTTTTTAATAAAAAAAGATCATAAATCGACTTTTCAATATAGATTTATCATCATTAGCTAGCATAGCTTAATCAGATTTTTCTTTTGATTTTATTTGTTTAATTATGGATAAATGTCCTTTTCCATATATGGATGCAGGGATTTTTTTTTTTTGTTTTCGCGAAGGAATGAAAAAAAACCTAATCCCACTTTATTTGGTTTTTAGTTTCATACTTACATTGATTAAAACAAAAAAATGTATGAATGCATGAATGGATGGATTGGTTGATTGATTGAAAGGGGTCTAACGCCACTTTTAACAGTATTTCAGTCATATCGCATCGGCTGTAGCACCTAACCATGGATTCTTGATATTTGTAGCACCAGTGCTACAACTACATCCTTTTCAGGACTCCAGCTGCCCGTACCACCTAGGTTTACTTGTTTGTTTGTCTGGGGTTTAACGGCACTTTTAACAGCATTTCGGTTATATCGCGGCCAATGGAGCACCTAACTATGTATTCCTGGTATTTCTCACACCAGTACTTCTAAGCCTACAGTTGCTCATCCCACTTAAGATTTACGTTCCACCCATTGATTAAAACAAAACAACACAAAACATATGCTCTTCATTTCTAATACGGGATATCGGGATTGGGCGTGAAAATGTCGTAACTACAACTTGAATAAAGCTGTAGTTACGACAGTTTGCTCGCCAAACGATGACATGCTTTAAACCGTTACGCATAGTCGTATTTGATTTTTTTTCACAAACAGCCGAGCTATAAATGATATAAGGTCGATGCTTAGACATCAAAGCAATTATCCGGGATTTCCTGTATCAGGACTGTAGTCCCGAATTACTGGTACGAGGGAAAACAAACGAGGTGACGCGGAACTGATTCCAATAAATGAGAGCTGCCCGACTTTTTTCCCCTCTCAACTCTTAATTGTGTATTGATTGTGCGAAGAAAAAGTATGATACATTTCCCAGCTTGTCGAATTTACTACAGTTACTACTACTGTTCTTGGCCTCAATAGTATATTGATTCATGGATTGAATAGGGTTTTACGCCACTTTTAACAGTATTTCCGTCATGTCGCGGCGGCTGTAGCACCATACGATGGATTCTTGTTATTTCTCACACCAGTACTACCACTGCATCCTTTTCGAGCTGCTCATCCCACTAAGGCTTTACGATTACCAACCCATTTGTGGGAGACAAATGTCAGAACGGATATTTGCCGTGACCGGGGACCGAACCCTGGGCCTTATAATTGAGAATCGTCTAAGGGCGCCAAAAACATCGAAACTGCAGCCGACTTGCTGGAGAAGATTTTCTCTGCGTAGTCGAGAGTTCAAACTTTCAACACACGAAACTACTATCTGCACTTCCAAACAGTGGGTCCGCGAGTGTCATTAAAGGAACCGGTCCACAAATCAAATCAATAATTCAGACCGGAAGTGAACTTTGAACACCGACATTTGTGTGAAGAATTTTCATTGGTTTGTCGACTAAAACGTCGTAATTACAGTCTTTTCAACATGTAATAACGACGTACACGTTTCCAACCAATCATTTTATTTTTTCACGTAATTGGCCATGCACTTTGCAAAATAACGTTGTTGAATAAGCTGTAGCTACGACGTATAGGTCGCCAACAAACCATTTTATTGTTTGTTTTTTTCATGTAACTGGATTTGCATTTTCAAAATAACGTAGTTAACTAAAATGTAGTTACGACGTATAGGTCGCCAACTAACCATTTTATTGTTGTTATTTTTTCATGTTACTGGCTATGCTTTTTCAAAATAACGTTATTTGATATCGAAAAGGATCTTCCTGTTGGAGCTAAGTCGGCGTGGCTATCGACCCATGGGTTTCAAGACGGAGGTAAAATTCTTGTTTCATACCTACATGAACGGAATTTGAGTGAAGACATAATTTTTATGCTAACGCACAAAGTAGTTTCGAAAGAAAAACAAATTCCTAAAACTGGCGATCTTTTTGCTTTTTGATGCCCGCTTTGATATATGTCTAGATGTTACTAATTTGTAATAAATCAAGAAAATATGTTTTGCTTCATGGAAGCATGAACCTAAAGAACTTAATTACACTGTATGAATACTCGAAGCGGATTCATACTTTACCGTGATTAAATTTTTAGGGTCATACCTCAATCAAAACAACAACAAAATATTTCCGCTTTTATTTATATTTAAATACATCAAAGAAGAAATGTATATATTTTAGTACTTTTGTGTGATATATTATACACTAGCGTACTAAATAGGTTCGTGATTAAAATTTTGTTCATGGAAGTATGATGAGAAGAAAATTTCAATCAGTCTAAACTCTGGAATCTTGATAGATGAAACTAAAATTAAGTCAATAAGAAATGAATATAACCAGGTAAATGTATTTTGCTTTCATTGAAGTATGAAATTAAAACCCTAATCACATTTTTGTTATAGTCAAGCCGCCTAACCCTACGTTGGATTGAATTGAATCTATCTTTTCAAGGCTAGACAAAGATAACATACTCCACTGGACTAGCCCACTGACCCCGACAGGAAGTTCTACTTCGAAATCAAACGGCGATATTTTGCAATATTTATGGCCAGTAATATGTAATGGAATCTTGAATAATCTGTAGTTACGACGTTTTAGTTGCCAAACCAACAAAAACACTTCTCAAAAATGTTGGAAAATATCACGATCAGTCATTTAAATCCATTGTCGCACTAGCCAGTAACACACTTGGATTTAAGATTCAACAACAAGGAACACTTGTAATACATTAGACACCCAAACAAAACGACTAGAGTCTACACTTCCGTATGATATATTGATTGTTTTTAAATGGGGTTTAACGCCACTTTAACAGTATTTCAGTCATATCGCGGAGACTAGAGCAACTAACCATGGATTCCTGGTACTTCTCACACCTGTACTACCACTACATCCATTCCAAGCTTCAAGCTGCTCGACTGATTGACTTGGAGTTCTGCGCGCTACCACTACGCTTTAGTCGCGGCCGCTAAATTTCTGTATTAAACCAAGAAGGGAAGAGTATTGTTTTGTGTGTGTGTGTGTGTGTTTTCTAATTTCATTCCGAAACGGAAACATCACAAAGCAAAAATATATTCTCTTTATCTCTGATATGAAATACTGCACCGGAAGGGTTCCGCTTTTTTGCTATAATAAAATGCACATTATATAACCGTCTTTTGCATCGTTAACAACGTTTTGATTGATTTATTGGAAATATCTATGGTACTTCATACCTGGTTAAATGTTCAAAAATACATTCTGAATGTAGAACAGAACTGGAGTGCTGTCGTGTTTGCGAAATCAAGTTTTATAGCAATGCTTTTTGACCCTCTTTAAAACCTGGTTTTGTACAAAAGTATGGCTAAGTCTTAAATTCATTTTTTATGTAAACACATTCCCAAACAAAGACGCTTTATGACGCCCAACCCCTCCCAGATAAAAAGGCTCTAGAAAATATTGTTGAAAATAAAGAAATTGCTTGTAACAAGCAATTTCTTCATTTTCAACAATATTTTCTACACAGAAAGACTATGATTTTTTAATTTTTTATCAAGTTGAAGTTTTATACTACTTATTTGTATTAAGGTCAGTTTAAATTGTATTGTCTGGGAAGGGGTTAAGAGATCGCATAACTGATTTTTTTTTAATGGTGGGCGGCCTAAAGTCGTTACTGTAGGATTAAATAAGCTGTAGTAACGACAATCTGATCGTTGTCAATGGAACAATTGATCGATCGGGGCGGTCAATCTAATAAGTAGTCGACCAATGAAACCTTTCATTTAGAATGGAAGTTCACTTTGAACTCGGACATTTGCCGCCATTTACTCGAAGGATTTTTGTTGGTTTGGTGACTTAAACGAAATTACAGCTCAGTAGTTTTCAAGCTGTAGCTACCACGTTTATGTAGCCAACAAACAATTTTACTCTACTGGCCTAAAACTTTGCAAAATAGCGCAGTTAAATATAAAAGCGGGACTTCCTCTCGGAGTCAATTGGCGTATCCAACGGAGCAAGTGGGCGGGGTCAGAGATTGACTAATAGCTAAACACCGGATCCAAACTATGTTCCCCGTCAAGTTTCAGGAGGAACCGTTTCTCGTACGGACAGGAAAGCTGACGAATATGTTAAAATGTAGGGATATATGAAAATTTAGAGAATAAATGAACATTTGCATTACCTTGCAGTATCCGCTTATTTGGGGCGGAAAGCACACACACACACACACAAAAAAAAAAAAAAAAGAAAAACGAAACAGAAATCGTGTCGGCGGATATGCCTGCCTTGACATTGAAAAGGTTTCATGTATGACGTAACATAAATAACAATCTCATCACCCTGCTGTTTTGAACCCATCTGAACCCTGAATAGCACTCAAACTTGAATTCACTGAAAACGTATGTGTACATGAATTAATATATCTATTAAATTTACTTCATCTACATACAAGAGTTAAGAATTGTTCATCTTAACCGTCATTGTAAAGTTTTTTCTAGAACACCAACCAAGCCAATTAAAACATCAGCAACAAACAAACCAATCAACCAACCAACAAACAAACAATATTCTAAATTATCCGCTGAATGGGAATTATGTTGACATTTTTGCGTATAACTGTAAAAATAAAAATAGCATATATATCTCATAAATACCTCAGTAGAAGTAGCTCAGTAGAAGTTGAGTTGTACTTTTATGAACTTAAACCTTAACCAGACGACAGCAGTTTAGACTGGTCCAAAATAAAAGAAGGTGCACATGTTATCTCAAAGTGCACCAAACCCCGACAAAAAGTGGCAAACAAGCTTTAAACATTGCGAGAAAAGAATAAATTGCTTGTAACAAGTATTTTCTCCGTTTCTCACAAAGTTTTACACAGCTTTATTTCTTCAGATGGTAAAGTTGACTGATTGATTGAATGCGGTTTCAATAAAAACAAACAATATGTTCTATTTATTTCTTGACCCTTTCTCATACAATCCATTGTTTTACGTCCTTCTGATATAGATTTGTGAAAACATAGTTGAAAAAGAAAAAACTGCTTGTAAAAAAGCAATTCCTTCTTTTCCTCAAATATTTCCATGATATAGGAAGACTGCTTTTTGAATTGCACTTACTTTACAGTGTATTTTGCAAGCCCCTAGAAAACGGACAAATCTGAGACTTGGAAAACATCACAGGGTTAAATGAATAAGATTAAAAAAAGTAGTAAGAAAAAGATCAAAGTATACGATAGCCTCTTGAGCATGTAAAACCACTTAAGCATTTCTAGGTAGGAATTCGGTTGGGAAAATCTTATCATTCTTAGCAGGAAATCAAATTAAACTTATAAGCCTTTGTTCACGTTTACGAGTATCTTCCATAATCCCCTAGGTAAGAGTATTCTCTTTGAAAGGGGACAATCTTCTTGCTTTAGAGTTTCACATGCCACCTGTCAGGCGAAAGCAAATACTAGAAAACAGATTGGATCCAGCAGAGGTTAACAAGAGATCGCATTCCGAAAATAGAGATACTTTAAGGTAGAATGTCCATTCTAGATTCAGAAATTGTTAAAGGGTGAAAAGGTTTGTCCCTGATCAGATCTCAAAGTCCGTGCAATGTGACTAGGTTCGATATTTTTCGCTCTTCGTTAGAAGGAAAAAATAGGCGCCTTGAAATAAAAAGGAGCCATTAATGACAAGTATCTTGTAAGAAAAGAGTAGGATGGTTGGTTTGCGACCTAAACGTCATAAGTACGGCTTAAATGAGCTGTAGTTACGACGTTTAAGCCGCCGACACCAGCAGAAAGGTCTCACATAAACGTCGTCCAATATCGGAGTTCGAAGCTCATTTCCGGTCGAAATGAATGATTTGATTGGTCGACTGATTCTTTGATTGACAGCCCGCGATTCGTCAATGGTAAACTCTCCCCTAAAGCATTGAACGTTCAGGTAAATCCTCGAATAAATGAGCGCGTGCGTGACATTTCCAACCATTACACATGTGCGCCAAGTAAAGACCCAGATCAGCCTGTGCATTCGCACAGTCTGATCAGAGTCTTCACTCTGCGCTCTGTAGATAGATACTGCCCCAAAGCTTCTTTAAACAATCAGCGAATATTCTAATTGCCCCAATGGCTGTCCAGGGTGCTCAATGTGTGCGAGTCACGCACATGCGAAATTGTTGGAAATGTCACGCACAGGCTCATTAATAAGACGTACATTGATCTTTGACAGACTGGATTTGCGTCAATAGACAATTGTTGGCCATTAGTATTTTAAGCAAGGAAACCGTTCAAGGATCAGTGCAGAATGCGTCAAAGGAAATGAAAACAAATACAATCGGCCTCACCCTTAATATTGAGGCTATATGTATACATTGATGAAAATAACTTAATATAAGAGATGTAAAAAGGAAAAGGGACAATGTTTGACTCTAGAAAGTATCTCTGCGGGCTCACCTCGACCAAGCACTTGCTTTCTATAGCGGTACGATAAGCACAGATTGCAAAAGAAGAGAAAACTTAAACTGTAATATGTATAATTCTTACCAAACCTGAAATAAATCTTCTTTGATCCTTGTAACTCTGAATGAATATTTGTTTTCAGAATTTAAGTTAAACCAAGGACTGAAAGGACGGGATGTTTTCAATTATTACTGTTGGTTAATATTTCTGCGGAACTTTATTTATTAGAAACAACTTTTACGTAAAGGGGACAAACAGGAGGTGTAGACTAAGATCAGACTGCACATATGTGCTGGCTGATCTTTGTCTCTGTCTCCTGGCAAAGGAGGAATATTTCGATATACAGAGGTAGAAATATCTTGAAGCAAGAATTTACCAGCATTTCTTTTTCCACCTTTTCCCAATGATTATGAAGAGGTCAAATTATGAAAATAATAATAATAATAATAATAAAAAAAAATATATATATATATAAAAATTGGGAAATAATTGAAGACTGGAACATTTTCGCTGTTTATCAATTTTCATTCCGTTTTAAGAGCGCCCATTTCTCGACATCGTTGAAAAGAAATTTTTAGTTCATACCCACGCTACTTACGAAATCATACATGTATACTGAATATTACCAAATGTATAAACTTTAGTTTACGGATTATAAAGTTTTCGTATTTATCTTTGAAATTACTTTATGAATACATGAATACATCAAATGGGCACGAGTCGGTTGTTGTATAAGGTGATAAAATGTACATAATTGACGATCTCACAAGTATAAACTTATGAAAAGTCCAACCAGCTGACCGAACGCGGCTGTCATTCAAACAATCAATCAGCCAATGCAATCATTTATTTAGACCGGAGGTGAACTTTGGACTCACACATTCTTCTTCGTTTTAGGACTAAAACGTCTTAACTACAGCTTATTCAAGCTATAAATGCAACATTTTAGTCGCCAACCAACTGGTTTTCTTGTTTTTTACATGCTCCTGGCTAGAAGTTTTGCCAGGTATCTCCATTGAATATCGGAGTGGGATTTTCTGTTGAATTCAGTGGGCGGAGCAAGCGAAGTCAGTGGGCGGAGCGATCGGAGTCGGTGGGCGGGACCAGCGGAATCAGTAGGCGGGGCCACCGATCCGCCAATTACAAGCTAGCACGTGTCTTTTCAATTGAATTTTTTAATGTATGCTCATTCTTTGGTTCGAACCCCGAAACCCCGAAATTGCTTGAAACAAGAAACAGACAGACAGTGAGACAGACAGACAGACAGACAGAGACAGATCATTTTGTAGTTGGTGATTAGAAGGCAATGTCGAAAATAAGATCTGCACACGAGATTTTTTGGTGAATAAGATTAGGGTAACATATCAAATTACGAACCAGCGCATTATGTAAGGACTATTTCAAAAGAAAGAAGTCATTGCTCTGCTATCAAAAGAATATATAGTGCGTAACAGACAATATCGTGTACGATTTCGTCCAAATATCTTTTTATCCGAGTCGGCGTTGTGGAATGACAAACGCACCTTGTAAAAATGTACCACTACTAGCTCATACATATGGGGTTTGAAAATGGACTAAAACCAAGGCAAGAAAATCTACGAAATATGATTTTTTTTTCTAGGCAGAAGGCGTTAAACTTCGCCTTTAAAAGACGAAAGAAATATTTTAGAAGTAGCGTAATTGTTGTTACGATGTTTAGATCGCCAAACTACGACAGGAAGAAAGGAGGTCTTTTTTATTGAGTTTTATATTTCACGTCAAACAGATACTTAAGTTTCAAAAGTTTGAACCATTTTGTGTTTCGTCATGAATTATATCAACTGAGACTGCATGCATTTTATTCTCACAATCGTTCGCACCGCCGATTCGCAGGGGGTAGGGTAGGGGACGCTAGGATAAATGAAGTTTTCGAGGTTCGAGGTTGATCAAAAGAAAGCTTCACTACATGAATTTACCTGTCCAAATTCACAGGTTGTGCAGACGATGATTTAAAGTCGGCTCCATTAGGGAAAAAACAGTCAGTAGGGTAGAAAATATTCTGCTTGTCATAAGCAATTTCTTCTTTTTCCTCAATATTTTCTCAGGTATGAAAAACACAGGGATGTAAAATTCAGGGATTGAACAGGAAAGGGTTAAAGATGTTTATGGCAAAGGAAAAAAATATATTGATCTAGTTCATTTTCATCAAATTGCACCTTTTTTAATATTATTCTTCGGTAACGTATAGAAACGGAAAACTTATAGTTTTGCCCTCTCAGATACTTGTGGATAAACAAAAAGCTTACAACTTCGCATCAACAGGCCAATGGAAATTTCGGACTGAACGTTTGTGGAAACCTCTAATTATTAAGTCTACCACATTGCCTTCTATCTATTTACAGCTAAACTACAAATCGATATCCAATCCAATGCCTCGGTGTTAATAGAATTAAGTCTGGATTAATCCAAGAAGACATCTCAATTCTAAAATACATGTATCTCATATGGATGTGTTTTCATGAAAACAAACAAACAAACAAACCAAAACAGTAAAATAAACAAACAAAAACAAAAAAAGTAATAACAAACAGACAGCAAAAAACAAACAAACAAAAAAAAAAGCATTGCATTAAGGTGCAAAAGCCTCGGCCTCAAAAGCTAGGTTGTGTAACATTTTGAATAGAAAATATATTACCATTCTTATATAGAGCTTCTAGAGTTAATCGTCTTGGTGGTATGGTTTGTCCTCGTAAAAATGAATACGCATAGTTTCAAGTAAATATCTTCGATAATGCCAGAGATGATGCCAATGTTAAAAATTGTCACTCATATTCCAAAATACATCGACAATACCAACGCTGACGACACCAAGGCGATGATAACAGCTCGAGCTAAAATCGAAAGTAGAGGCCAAAACATCGTAAATAACATTAATTCAGGCTTTAGTCACGATGTTTTAATCGCCTACTAACGATATTATAATAGGATGGACACTATTTTCCCAACATGACACTAATGATTCAGGAGATAATAATCTCGACTAATTGTGTCAACATTTTGAAAATGGCGTCAGACCATCTTTACAAACTGGGTGGTAGGTTTATAGACACGGCCGGTTTGGGGAAAATGACATTTGGTCCCAAAAGTTTATAATGCTGACCGTACAAAATGGATTTCTGTAGCAAAGATAATTCGGTATCTATAATAAACCATGCCAAGAAATCTCCTCCACTTTAAGATTGCATTGGCTAACGGACTAAGCGTTATCGATACACCTTTCTTGCAGCAGCCAGTCAGTGTGAAATAAACCAGACACACATTAATTTTTAATTAACGGTCAGTAGACGACCACCTCGTTAAAGGGATAGAAATGTGCCATCTGTATGTAGTTTTATTCGGTGGATGATTCCGTTTTCATTCTTCTGTAATTGACCCGGGTTAACCTATTACCAGACGACAAATAGAACTGATAGAAATTGAAAGAAGTAGCAGATATAAATACAAATTGCTTTGGAGCTGAAAAGAAAGGGCTAAACACCGTAAGAACATTGTGAAGGAAGGAGAAATCGCCTGATTACAGAAAGTTCTCCCTTTTCACAATTTTCCTTGATATAATTCTTCATGTGTGTAAAAAGGGCGGGATTGTGTGGGAGTGACTTAAGTCTCGCAGAACTCTGACTGTTTCACAAAATAATTAACGACATCACAAATCACATTTTATGTTTTTTTTTTTTTTTTTTTTAATCAGAATTATTTTTAGCTAGTGATTGGAATATGTATGCCGACATTACTTAACATACTTTTTTCAAACTCGGACTAATGATAAAACATAAACATGATCAGAAAAGGAACTATTTAGTTAAACCATCGGTCTATGAGCCTCCGAAACGTTTTAACTACAGCGAATTTTAACGTGTGGTTAAGATGTAGAGCATTGGCTTCACGATCAAAAGATCCAGAGTTCGATTCCTTTGAGCATCTATCGATACTGAGTTAGTCATTGGCCTACATAAATGGTGCGGGAACTGGTATGTTCTCCAGGAAGCAGAATCGAGGCTTGAAAAGCTTGTTTCCGAATCGATGTAAAATAAATAGGTTTAAATCTTATCCAATTTCTGCTCAACTGTAGTTACGTGGTTTCATTAGCCCACCAAATGGATATGGAATGACTGTTAAATAAAAACGAGTTTAATTCTATCTGAAAAAATGCCAATGGCTTTATCACCGATTTTGAACCAATGTGAAATAATAATAATAATAATAAAACATATCGTCTGAAATTCATGAGGAAAATGAATAAATAAAAATGTAAAATATTTATTTATATTGAATGGATTGTAAATTAATTAGTGTTTGTATTTGAAAACTCGGCGGGATATTTGACAATTCGATAGTTCTGAGTAAATAGTGGCTTTAGTTAAAAAGATGTTTTAAATCAGTCCCAGAAGGGATTGGAGAAGTGAGAGTTGCTAATTAACTGGTGCCCCGTAACACTCAAATAGTCAAATACAAATTGTAGTTCATAGTCTTTGGTCTTTGTTTATTTTATAGAAAGGGTGGATCTTATTGAATCTGTTCAGAAGTGTATCAAATATCGTAGTTGTGCAACCAAAATATCGTAAATACAGCTTTATTCAACCTATGTTTACTACATTTTGGTCGCATACTGATAATATCATATTCACTCTGACAAAAAAGTAACTACTTGTTCATAAAGAAAAGAACACATTAGAGGTGAAATGAGATGCATAAGCTCTGAGATCCAAAACTTGAATAGAGGTAGGATTATCGATCAACCTAGAAACTGAAAAAAGAAACAAAGATTCAACCACCGTCAACCTTTATATTTTGCGCAGTCTGATTAGATCAGAACATTTAGCAACTCATATCTTGTATCTTTTTTCCTGAACGAATCACATTTCTCCATATCCACGGGGCAACTGAACACTTGACACTTTATTTTATTTATTCTATTTTGAAAATAAAGATAATACTAATAAGTAGAAAAAAGTTTGGTTTTGCGCACGTGAAAGAGGAAATGCAATCCAAATTGAAACCAGAGTCAGGTAGGTGGAAAAACTCGGTAAAAATTATAATTTTTGATACCGGAAAGCCCGCGCAGAGTGACCATGGACGAAGTCCCGATATGTCAGTTTGGCGGATCACAAATCGGATCATCTCGGAAGAGCAAAAGGTTTCGATCGTTTTCTGACCTACTACTCTGGGTACGCAGACCATAGTGTAGACTTTTCTCTTTTCAATATTTCAGTCATAGAAAGGACATTCTACCTTGATATACATTCAATTTTGATAAAGAAACAACTATGATTGGCTTGTGGAAGGTTCCAATGTCTAGATATAGTTCATTGACAAGCTATATATGTATGATATCATTTTTAATTTTTGATGCCTAGTCAATGCTTCTTTCTAGTGAAACATGATTAACTATACCTTCTTCATAATTGTGATTCTAAATCACCTTACTTTTAACTAAAATCATTTTTGTTTGATTGTCTTCGCAGTTTGGTAGATGAGCGAATTGAAAAAAATCAGACAAAACAGAGAGATAATATCTAAAGAATAATAGTGTGTGCACATGTAAGGCCTACATATAATTTAAATCGTAGCCATGATGAAAGAAAGGTTATTTTAAGTGCGTTACTTTGTAAAATATTTTGTCTTGGACATGAATTATGAACAGGCGACCCCTTGGATGACGATCTAAATGTCGTATCTGCAGGTTGAATGTACTGTAGTTAAGACGTTTAGGTAGTCAAACCAAAAAAAAAAAAAAATTGCAAAGTTCCCTCCCGGCATAATTTGACGATTTCATTGGTAATCCATTTTTGATTGACAGACGCGGTCCGTCACTTTACAACCCTCCTTGTACTAAGTATATATCATGTAAGAATAATCATCTCGATAGATCGACTAAGACAGGCGGACATATGAAGATGTTAAACATTGAGAAAGAGAAGGGACCTAATTATTTCGGACATCATAGTTGGTTCCCATGGTAACCTAAATACGACTGTCATTTTGATAGTGATGCATGTTTGTAAGATCATTAAATTCTAATGTCTAAAGCATCTGGTTTTGTATGCACAGATTGCAGAGATAGTTCTAATGCTTGTTACTTAGCAAAAGTCTTTCATTTAGGGTTCTTATTTTAATCTCAGACTAAAATCATTTGCATTGAAAAAGAAAAACACACACACACACACACACACACACAACTTTTTCAAACAAATCCCGGCTGTAGTTCTGTAATGTAATCGTCCAATCATTTAAGAGATGAAGAGAACATTTTTTGTTTTCATAGAAGTATGAACCGCTAATCACACTGTATGAATACGCGAAGCGGATTCATACATTGTGTGATTAGGTTTTTCGGTTCATACCTCCGTGAAAACAAAAATATTCTCTTCATTTCTTTTAATTTAATAGCATCGAGCGAAAAAAAACCCAACAAAAGCTTTACAAATTTTGATACCTTTTTAGTTCACCTGAGCACAAAGTGCGAGGTGAGCTATTGTGATCGGTCGTTGTCCGTCGTTCGTCTGTCCGTCCGTCCACAATTTCTTTAAAAATCTTCTCCTCCTAAACCAGTAGGCCAATCAAGCTGAAACTTTGCAGGGATGTTCCTTGGGTGAAGTTCTTCAAAAGTTGTTAAAAGAATTTAATTCCGTCAAAAACTCTGGTTGCTGCGGCATTTGAAAATGGGATACTTTAGTAATTCTTTAAATATCTTTAAAAATCTTCTCCTCCTAAACCAGTAAGCCAATCAAGCTGAAACTTTGCAGGGATGTTCATTGGGTGAAGCTCTTCAAAAGTTGTTAAAAGAATTTAATTCCGTCAAAAACTCTTGTAACCGCGGCATATGAAAATTGGAAATTTTAGTAAATCTTTGATGTTGTTTTTTTCATAGACTACAAGGCCAAAGGCCTTTATATTTTTTAAAGAGCTTAATCATATGGTTCTTTACCAAGTTTTTAAACATTTAATCTCTGGGGTCAAAAATGGCCCCGCCCCTTAGGTCCGAAGTTTGGAAAAATTCTTAATAAGAGCAATTTCAAAAGGCTTCTCCTCTTTAACTATAAGGTCTAGGATATTCATATTTGGTATGTAGCATAACTAGATGGTTTTGTACTATATCACAAAAATTTTCATCCAAGGGTCAAGAACGGCCCTGACTAGGGGTCCAAAAATTTGGAAAAACGCAAAATTTGAGTATGTTGAAAAAAATCTTCATTTTAAGGCGGAGGGCATTTATATTTTGAGTGTAGCATAGCCTGGCTATTATCTATCAATTTTGATTAAATTATGCCTGTAGGTTAAAAAACAGCCCTTCCCTGGGTGTCCAAGTTCGTAAAAATGCTCAATAAGACCATGTTCAACAGTCTTCTCCTCACAATCTACAAAGTCTAAGGCATTCATATTTGATTTATAGCATAACCAGATGGTTCTCTACTATGTTAGCTAAAATCTTAGCCCTGGGATAAAACATGGCACTGCCTCAGAGGTCAAAAATTTTGGAACACCCAATTAGAGCAACTTCAAAGTCTTCTCCTTCTGAAATATAAGATGAAGGGCATTCATATTTGGTATGTAGCATGACTAAATAATTTTGTACTATGTTACAGGAAAATACGCTCTTAGGATAAAAAATGTCTCTGCTCCTGGGATTGAAAATTGCATAATCGCATTGAAAGGATTCTTCTTAAATAGAAATGGAGAAATTGCATTCTTTCTCACAATGCTTTTTTAAACCTTTTTCCCTGAGGGTGACAAATTCTGGAATAGTTTGGTAATCGATTAAACTATGAAGCCAAAGGCATTCATTTTCATTTTAAAACATTACAGGATTGTTTTGTACAAAGCCAAAATCTTATATTTGTTTTATTTATTTTGCTCAAGTTGTGTCTTTTTTATACAAAAAAGTACTGTAATTTGCAGATGCCTCAGGTGAGCGATTTAGGACCATCATGGTCCTCTTGTTGTATGGGACTATTTTGTGCGTTTGCTCATGGAGTTCTGAATAATATTTTTCGACCAATCAGAACGCTCGTTTTTGATAGACGAAACTAAAAATTAAATTATTTAGTGATAGATATCGGCCATGAGAGATGAAATGCCCCAAAGAAAGTTATTAAAATTGTTGTTGTTGTTGGGCGGATCGGGTTTAACGCCATTTTTGATTGTAATCCAGTCATATCGAGGCGGCTGAAGCACCTAACCATAGATTCCTGGTATTTTTATCACATCAGTACTAATACTACATCATTTTCGAGCCTCCAGCTACTCATCCAGTTTAGGTTTACGATCATCCAGCCGTTAGTGGGAGACTAATGTCGGAAAGGATATTCGACAGGGATCGAACCCGGGCCCCCTTGATTAGGAGTCATACGCGCCACCACTGTCCTATGGATTTGGTCACAAAAGAAGAAGAGGATATAGTGCAAGAGAGAGCAGGCTGAGCGTATGTGTTTGCATCGGGTTTAATATAGCTTTGAACAATCGTAGGGAAGCTCACTTGCAAATCAGAGATAGAGAGAGGGAACGAGAGGGGTAGACAGGCTGATATAGGAAAAAGCAAAGAAATAAACTTATAATATCAATCGTTGGAGGGCGACCAAAACTTTGTTGTGGTTCGATCATAGATGCAGCGGGAAATTTTTGAAGCAGTGTAAGTTTTATCTTAGAAATAAAGTTGTCCTTCTTATCCTTTGATTTATTTTCCGTCCCCCAATCTTTAAAGCCCCGGTGACATTTTGGCTCGAACGGAATAATTTGGAAAATGCTTCATATTTTTACGTCTTATCCTAATATTTGATAAAAAAAAAGTATCAAAAAGTTTAATAATTGAATTCAAAGTTTTTAAAATATAACATGAAATCTACCGAATGGCAAATAAACATTAAATGTTCGGGCCGAACCCTTGTCTAAAAAGTACTTGAACTTTGTACTTAAAGGATGGTTATGATAGGAAGTAATTAATGTCATACTCGTTCACGTATATAAGAGCGTGAAAACGAAACATATTTCTCAAATTTTGCTCGGTTTGATTCTCAATGTACATTGCCCCAACTTCCAGCTGCCTAGAAAATGGGTATTCAATGGTCAGACACTCATTATTTTAGCGTATACCATTGCAATGGGACAGAGGTGTTTCCATGGTAACGGGGCTCTATGGTAACATTCTTTGATTACCAAACCAATAGAGATATTTACACATTTTTCCTAACCATGTAAAATCATAACTTTTTCCGCCTGTCTTTCTGTGAGTCTGTTTGATCTACATTTAACGAGCATGTATGTTCTTTGACCAAAATAACATCGTAACTAGCATATATCCTCTTCAGCCAAATCAACATCGTAACTACAGCTTCTCTGAGACAGAGACAGAGAGACAGACATACAGATGGTTAGGAAATAGATCGAACCCAGCACAAACCAATCACATAGGTGGTATTTCAGAACTGAGTGTATATCAAGGAATTGTTATAGGTGATAGGGAAAAGTCTCGATCCTAGTAAGCCTGCGCACTCCCAAGAGTACCTCTTAATGCGATGGAAACTTTTTGCGAGTTTATCCAGTTAAGTCTTCAAAAAGCCAACATGAATTGGCCGGCGGCGGATCTAAAGGACTTACGGCGTGTATGGTCACATTGCGCAGACTGGCCGGAGTCAAAACTTTTAACTTTCGCCGTGTTTTCTTTAATTGTTGTTGCTGTTGTTGTTTTCTACACGAACTTAGTTTACATTTGGACAACATTATTTGAAAATATAGAGATGTGTGAATCGTCAAGGAAAAAAATAGTTGCGAAATTTTACGATCTGATCAGACTGAGCGAACTATGAAGGCTCGTGGTTGTCTTCTTTATCTCTGATTTATCATATGTCCCCTCATCATGAGAGCTATTTAGTAAAAGAACGGCACCCCGGATGGTTATAGTTTGAAGTGCTATATTCATGGATGATACATTTACTCGCAATATTTGTCATACTCGTTCATGACTGAAATAAGAGCTTGGAAGCCAAACACATTTTCTGTAGGTTCCACTATATCCCCAAACCCCAGTCATTCTCTGTGAATGCTCAAACTTCCAGCAGCCAGTAAAATTGGTAATTAATGGTCATTATTTCTGTGTATATCAGTGCAAAGTGCCAGTCCAAGATGAGTTTCTATGGTAACATTCCTTGATCGCTAAACTAAATTTTCTCGTTTTCTCTAAGATATTAACCTTTTAAGTCTGACTATCTGTATGTATATCTGTCTTAACAGAAAAATCAAGATACTTGTCATTGAATTATACATTCTTAATAGAAACACTACATACCACTTAAATAAATGCTAAAAACACACACACTCTCTCTCTCTCTCTGTCTGTCTGTCTCTCTCTCTCTCTGTCTGTCTGTCTGTCTCTCTCTCTGTCTCTCTCTCTCTCTCTCTCTCTCTCTCTCTCTCTCTCTCTCTCTCTCTCTCTCTCTCTCTCTCGTTAGAACGAATAACTTGGATAGTGAAGAGTAGCATGTTTCTTTCCATAAGTTCTACAAAAATTACCTCTGTTTGAACATGTAATAGATGTATAAAATTAAGTAAATAGCAATCTTTTTAGTCGTGTCGTCACAGATGGCGCATTTGGGTAGTCATGGCAAATCGGATTTAAGTGTTCAATATCATGACTTGCCATCTACCTTTGCTTTCTTTAGGACGAAATTGCGTTCTAAACACTTTAGAATTGATCTGCTGACTAACAACTGTACAAATAGTACAATAACACGTAATAGATAACAAAGCGTAATAAAATAAGATAAAACGACAATTACAATATTACAATACTTTGTCTTACCATCTTAAGTGATTTATCAAATGGAAGTGACAACATAGGATTTATAAGCAGGTTTGCTTTTATTTTGGGATTAGTCAATACATAGAAATGATGATGAAGGATTGTAGCAAGCACATATCCTCTATGACCAACATTGCGAAAACTATATGCATTTTCTCAAAAACTGATTTATGCGATAGACCAAACTCTGTTTTCTGGCTATTTCTCATTAACTTACCTTTGTTTGTTGAATCGTATTAAGAATAAATAATAAAAAAAAAAAAAACAAAAAAAAAAAAACGGGAAATGTTTTTCTTTAAAGTATCCTCGTTAAAAGACAATATTTCGGCTATTTTCATACCAGTCACTTCGAACCAGAAATTTTCCGAAGAAAATAACTGTAAATGAAATTTCTATGTTCAGTTATCACAAATCTCTGTTTTCTGGCTATTTCTCATTAACCCACCCTTAAATAATTGAATCGTATTAAAAAGGGGGAAATGTTTTTATACCCCCGCATCGATAAGATCGGGGGCATATTGTTTTACCGGTGTCCGTTTGTATGTATGTCTGTATGTCCGTCTGTCTGTCTGCAAAACTTAACCTGCCAACTAAATATTTTCCTATAACTTCAACCCTGATTAAGTAACAATGCTAATATTTGGTATGTAGTTAGGTCTCAACAAGGCGCAACTGGGGAAGGTCATTTCATCAAGGTCAAGGTCAAATTTTAACCCTTTACCCGTTTCTAAAAAATTCCTGTTTCGGGGGCACAGTGTTTCACAAACACATCTTGTTTCTTTTAGGGATACTCGTCAAAAGAAAATAGTTCGACTGTTTTCCATATTAGTCACACCCAACCAGAAATTTCCCGAAGAAAGTAACTGTAAATGAATTTTCTATGTTCAGGTCAATAAAACGGTCAATAAAAATATTGTCGGATGGTTATCATCCTTACGAGTGGGGGGATATCGAGACCAAATTTTCTCTCATATAGATAAGAAGAACCTTCGCTGCCCTTGGTAAGACACAGAATGTGCAGGGTGATCAGAATCAAAAAGAAAACCCGAAAGCCATATGAAAGAAATATTAAAAATATATCATATTCAGCAGAGGTCAATTAGGTTCGTAATTAGCGCAGCCTGATAATAAACTTGTCTCAGTTCTAATCTCTGTCTGTCCGTCTCTATCATAGTTTTTATTTGAGCTTAGTGACAGACCACATCGATAATAAAAATAAAATAATAATAATAGTAATGATACATGAATAAGGCAAATATTGTTATAATAATATTCATCGCGCTAGATCTGGATTGAGACGGGTTATGGTAGAAAAATCATCTCAGTCGGAAGTGCTACATACCTGACTTAGAACCAGACTTGGGTTAACGGCCCCTTTATGAGCCTGCAGGTTATTAAAATTGAATCCATTATTTTGAGGGAGCATCTAGCTATTCGCTGCCGACTTTTAATGAGATGTTAACGGACAAATAGCTAGATAGGATCTTTTTGCTGCGGTTTCTTAAAGTGGACTTTTGGTACTTACTTTTCTTGGCATGCCATTTCCATCTCGCTTTTTGGACGCCCATTAAGAAAAGTTTGGAAAAAAAACTTGGTGGAAAATGAATAAATTGCTTGTTACAAGCAATTTCTTCATTATGTATTCCACCTACAAATTCGCAGATTTTTTAATTCTACCAACTTAAATATGTTTTCTGCAGCTTCTTTGAATTTGGATCAGTCTAATATTTCTTCACCTGGTAATTGGTTAAGGCTAACCTGAGGCTAACTTAAGGCCATATTAATTATTCAGTTAGGAAGACTTGTACCATTCTGGTACGAGTATACCAGGAACATACAGTTAGGTGCCCAGCCGCCGAATTATGATTGAAGTAATGAAGAAAGCTACGTTTACTTAGACGAGGTGGTGATAATGCACGCCAACCTTGACATAAATAGCCAACGCGACAGGGATCCGGGGACCAGTTTGAATAGATTACCCTAGTTTAGTTATTTGTGACCGCAATAAATACTAAATACTAGTGTAACATAATCTACCCGTAGACAGATTTTTATCGCAAATGAGTGCCACCTAGACTGGTTAAAAGACAGTCACGTCAAAAACATCCAAAAAACCAGACATAAGTGAATAAATATTTCTTATAAACTGCAAAATAGTTATTGAAGTAATCCCCTCTCCCCAGCACACAATCAACAACACCGAATCCAAAACAACAAGGAATTCACAAAAACGCGTATATACTTCACCATGGATAAATGTCACTTGTTTACAAACGATAACCTTTATCAATGGCGGACCGCTGGCTCGGCCAACTCACTCCACTAGCCACGCCCACTTACTCCACTCTCCACGAGTATTAAAATAAATGTCATTATTTGCAAAATTGATAACAAGAACTATGTACCCGAAAGGGAAAATAGTTGGTTTGCGACAAAACATCGTAAATACACCTCGAATATGCCGTAGTTACGACGTGTAAGTCGCCAAACCAATAAAATGCTTCACTTAAATGTCGGCCAATATCGGATTTCAAAGCACACTTGCGGTCTAAATGAATAATGTGATTGGTTTTTTAATTCTTAGATTGACAGCCGAGATTGGTCAATCATAGCATTGGCTATTGTGCTGTTTAATCGTAGCGACCGTATCACATATCCAAATGAGTGTAGTTCCCGAGAGGACGATTAGTTATGACGGGGGATATTGCAAGAATACAGAGCGAAAAGATATGAAAGTTCCACCTAGTTCTTTAATGTGCTCGATGGATAGCAACGTCATACGGAGACTCGGTATAGCGTCTCATCGAAAAGATAATTTGTTATTTTGGTCTGCCCGGGGATCGAAGGTCAGGGACGTAGAGCAACCGCAGTTACGACATTTAAATCAACGCCAAACGAAATCGTATTGTAACATGACCGGAGGTCAATATGGCACTTTCGCTATAAATGGAAGATTCGATTGGTCAATCGATTTTTGATCGACAGCAACGATCCGTCAATTTTAGTTGCATAACAAGCTTTTACGGAAAACTGGCCGGTGATTTGGTAATTTCTTCACTATAAAAATAGATGAAATCGCGTTTTTGAATATCATTAACTTTTCCATTGAATATATTTGGGCATAAAGGGCATATCCATATCGGGCCTAATGACAAATTTGAAAAATTGTCGGTCTAGCAGTCTAGACTCTAGTGTCAGGGGTCCCTGACTCGAGCATCCGCTTCACAAGTCTTTCAGGAATGAGACTTTGACCCAACATGACCTTAGTTGTTGAGTAGGACGAAAATTCTCCCCCCCCCCCTTCAAACCGAATGACAAATGAGACTCGATCACAAAAGATCGTCATCACTGTGTCCCGTTAGTGTCCATTTCATAGTTCACGTTTTACCAGCGAGGTGACTTTGAACTTGACTTTGGGTTGGGTATCGGGTTTCGGGTCAACGTCCACTGGCCATTGTTATATCTGGGTTATAAAAATGTTTGTACTGATTTCTTAACACGGACCCTGAACTAGGCCGTGAAAAGAAATGACACCATTCCAAAAATTACCGTAATTATTTCGTTTGTTTTGTAACGCGCCTTTAGACAGTATTTCAGTCATACTGCGGCGGCTGGAGCGCCTAAACATGGATTCCTGGTATTTCTCACACAAGTAATACACTACCATACAACTTTTTAAAACCTCCAGCTTAGATATGCGATTAGCCACATATTGGTGAGAGAAAACAAACCCTGAACCTCATGACTAAGAGTCCGTCGCGCTACCAGCAGCGCTATGGCCGCGGCTTTGATTATTTCGTTCTTTACTCATTATTTCTAAAAGTAATCATATTACGATGTAACTAATAGTCTAGATATCAACTAGGCTGTTTTCGATGAAAACCCGATATATTGCTCTTGACTTGGCGTGGCGCTGATTGATTGATTGAACGGGGTTTAACGCCGCTTTAAACAGTATTTCAGTCATATCGCGGAGGCTTGAGCACCTAACAATGGATTCCTGGTATTTCTCACACCAGTACATCCTTTCCTAGTTTCCAGCTGCTATCCCACATAGGTGTACGATTATCCGACCATTGGTGAGAGACAAATGTCGGAAAGAATATGTGCCGCCGCCGGGGATTGAACCCACGACCCATTATTAGGAAGATTAGGAGTCTGACGCGCTACCGACTGCGCTATGACAGCGGCCTTGGCGTGGCGCTGCCTTGCTGTCAGCCAAATTAGCTCAATTGGTAGAGCACTTGAACTCAAACCTCAAAATCACGAGTTCGAGCCATGGGCTGTCCATTTCAACTAACAGACTAATTGTCTTTCGGGCGAGATGTTAAACAGAAGCCCCTTTTTGTATTATTCACTATCCAGCATTAAACAGTAGAGCGATAGCCACCCGTATATGCTGCTCTTGTTAGCTATACCAGCAGAATAAGTATTACCGAGATAATGTATGCATTTTTTAATTATTCAAAGAATATTTTACAACATTAATTGCGCAATAATATTTTTTACAGCTCGGTATTTTATCCTTTCCTCTTAAAAGTAAATCTATATTAGTCAAAACTGAAGGAGTTGCAGACGATAATTCAATATTGATGGTTTTTAGATTTTTACCCCTTTCTTGGTAGAAAATAATTATTTTGGGAAACAAAAGAAATGCTTGTTCCTATCAATATCTTCATTTTCCACAAAATTTCCCAAAGCTTTTTTCTTTAAGGGAGACAAAAAGCCGGATACTGAGGATATTTGTTAATATAGGAGAAGGGTTCATCTTGTCGGTGTGATTCTAAAACCTCGTAACTACAGCTTGATTCAAGTTGTAGTTACGAGGTTTTAGAAATATACCGGCGATTCGATAGGTCATTGACTGTAATGAAATGGCAACAATTTAATGTCTGGTAAGTTTTCATAATAGTCTATATTTTGGGAAACTAGATTTAATATCGAACGGCCTTTTCTTTATTGTTCCCAACAAACTTGTGCTCTGAATCAACGGATCGTTGGCCCCGCCCACTGACTCCGCAAGCCACGCCCACTGACTCCGCAAGCCACGCCCACCGACTTCATATAATTATGTATCCTTTTTGTTCGCACGCTGAGAATTCGAAGCGATCATTCTTTCTAACCAGGAATAATGATTCCACATGATAATTCATGACGCGGTCAGCTGCTAAAGCCGTTGATATATTTATCCAAGTAATCTGTTTCTGAACAAATTTCTTTCTCGAAAATACTAATTCGCCTTACTTCAATATAAACAGACCTATAAACTATGGGATTCCTAGATGATTTTGACATAAAAGTAATTGTGTTATAGGCAGAAAAAAGTAAATATTTCTACAACTGAAAATAGGTCGCTTATTCTCATTTACATGCTCTTTTGACTTTTGTTTTCCTATTTAATATTAGTTACATATCTACATAAAGGCACGATATAACCCATTCCAACACAATCCAGTTTTTTTACGACCCTTAAGAAAATACTATATATATATCATGTCGCTGTTGTCATTCTAAAACCTCGTAACTACAGATTGAATCAAGCTGTAGTTACGAAGTTTTAGAACGAACAACGACGATATACTTTATTATATATGAAGACAAGGGTGTATTTTATTATCAGTCTGAATTGGAAAACATACACACAAAAACAACTTTTTACATTACGGCATTTTTAAAAAGTGGAACCAATCCGTTGATGGATGGCTATAAGAGCGCAATTACAGCTTGAATCAGCTGTAGTCATGAGGTCGACGCCTTCTTCACACTCTACCCCGTTTTGTTGTTATCATTTTTTTACTTTCAATGTTTATTACTTTCTCTTGATACAAATTCATATCCTTGGTCAGCCAGTTCTATGAATCCAATAATTATCTATGGTTAAGGAAGAGAAAGAGTAACTATCGCAAGATTCAACATATAGCCGTTTACGTTTTTTTTCAGCACACATATGACCGTTACAAAACGCCTGTGAAAAAATTCGTGCTGAAATTGACCATGTCGAAGATATAACTATCTTCGATTGAAAATATATCTGTTTAGTTCTCTTTGCCGCGAAGTCAAGATTTTTTTTTATCTTGCTATCACCGAAGCGATGTTAAGTAGTACCCATTAAACCTACTACCATACGATAAAATTTAAGACGGGTACAAATTGAAAGAAATTACAGACAACAATATTAAGTTTCTGAATTTTAAGATGTTTCAACTTTCTGGGTAGAAAACATTGTAGAAAATGCAAGCGATTTCTTCACTATACACATTGTTTTCGCAATTATTTTCCTTGAGGGGCGTCAAAAAGCGTCATTGGGTGGGATTAGGTTAATTTCCTTTTCAACACCATTTCAGACAAATCCTTATTTTCAAGGGTAATAACACATATCTTTGACTTGAGAGATTCAAATTTTGTGACACCGGTTTTAGAAATGCGGTGGTAAAACAGGAGCTAGGCGTTGTTAATTTATGAATTAAAAGATGCATTCAATAACGAAGCCCTTTAATGGTATCCTGTATTTTTACTTCTGATTTTTCCCCCAAATAAATACAATAAGTAATAAGAGGTTTCGTAAATATTGAATCTACAAAGTTGTTTTTATAATTTACAGCATATTCAATGTCGCTTTATTTGCACAAGGCAAGTTATATAACCGTGTAAATATTTCCGATGATTGTTCTTTGCAGATAAAACAATTGATCAATCGCTGGCCCCACCCACTAAATCCTTTAATCACGCCCCTGACTCCTACAAGAAGTCCCGCTTCGATATTAAACGGCGTTATTTTACCACATTTATCGCCTGTGGCATGTGACAAAAAGGAGAATGGTTGGTTAGTGACCTAAACGTCGCCACTACAGCTCTAATTTGAGGTTTAAGTTGCCAAACCAACCAAAATGTTTCATACAAAAAGCGGCCAATGTTTGAGTTCAAATCTCAATTCCGGACTGAATGCATGCTTTGATTGGTCGACATATTCATTGACCGACCTCATTTTTCGCATCACTGAATCTAGGGCATTTTCTCCAAGGGTTTGTCTATTTGCCAGGAAAAAGGAAGAGAAACCCCTTCGGATTTGACCATAACTAAAGAGCAAGAGACTTCATATTTCACATACATTGTATGTATTTCCAGTGGTTCAATGTCATCTGTCTAGGTCAATGTTATTTTGGAGATCACTAATCTAATTAGAACTAAAGATACGCCGACCAAACTAACAAAGTAATTGTTTAACGGATTAGACGCAAAACCGAGGACGGCCCCTTGCTGTATGTGCTATCCATCAAACACGTTTAAAGCGAGGTACCCCCCCCCCCGAGGATGGAAAAAGAGTTTTAACAAGGTATTGTTTTATTTGGTTACTACAGCAAAAAAAGCCTTCTTAATATCAATATACAAAAGGAGGGTATGAGTGAAGTTCTCTGGAAAGAGCATTTTGTGTTTTTCTTGCCGATTTTAACTTGTGTTTGTTTGAAATATGGACGAATGCACCTAGTTCTTCACCGGAAATGTTCGCTAATCTTCAGCATTAACAGTTACATAAGCATCTGCTGATGACTTGACTCTTTAATATCCGTGACCTGGCCAATTGTTTGAGTAACAAGCGAAAAATAAAAAGTCTTCATTGACGTAACAAAACTTATGTAAACAAACGTTAAATTTTAGTGGGTCACAATTTAAAACATAAAAACTTCTTTTGTGTATTTGTTGGCTTCTCGCGTAGATTTATTTTGATCTAATAATTTCAATCGTCTTTTCATTTAAGCTTTTCGGCCTGGTGTATGGTTTTCTTTTTTTTTGTGTATGCCTTTAAATAACCAGGCTTGGCTCTCAGTACACACATACGCCTTTAAACCTTGAGAGATACTTGATAAGGTTTTCACAATTCACTTGTGTATTTCTTATGGCGAGAACTGTCTGTTGGTAACAAGGTCAAGGTCTTCTATCGTTGCCAAGGTAAAAAAAATCAAGGCCAAATTCTGAAAATGTTGCTGGGGCATTATTAAACAAACAGCTTAAGTCATATCACATACAACAGCTACGTCAAACTTGCTTGCAACAATACCACACGGTCCCGCCTTTTTTTACACCATTTAAGAACAAAGTTTAGGTAAAAGGTGTGGTAAATGATGAGATCGCTAGTTTTCAATCAATTTCTTTCATTACTCATGTGTTCTACACCAAACAAAATACACCAACTAAAATATCGACAATTTCTTTGAATTTTGACCGGTCTAAATTTTGGTGTCTGGTAAAAGGTTAACAAACACCTCTTGTTTTCACCTATAATCACACCGCCGGTGACGATTTCGTGTTACTTGCACAAATAATAATACATATAACCCGGCGGCGATAATGTGTGTCACCTAGCTAAGACCGACTTGCGTCTACATTCACTAAACATTCACTAAACGCAGGTTAAAAAGTTTTAGTTTTATAGACTATAAACCTTTACAAGTGACCAACAAAGGTCAGTAAGAAAAACACAGTCACCAACTCAGTCGCCAAAACAGTCGCCAACACAGTCGCCAATGTTGTGTTTTAGCCAATTACCAGACGGCAAAACTTGAGACTGGTCCAAGTTGAAAGGGAATGCAGACGACCATTAAAAGTACGTGAAATTTCATTTTTTAAAAAACTTTTTTAGACAGACAACATTGTGTAAAATGAAGAAATTGCTTGATACAAGCAATTTCTTCATTTTACACAATGTTTTCCCATTTGTTTTTCTTGCGGGGCGTCCAAAAGCGTCTCTGTGTGGGAGCGGGTTAAATTTTTTTGTTTGCAAATACATGCTATATTATCCTCGGTAAAGTATATGGTAGGGTGGCAGCGCAAACAATAATGTAACGATTTAGTGTTTGAAGGATTATGAATTTATAAACAAATCCCTCCAGCTTGATTGATACGTGGCCTATAAATCCTGACATCAGGCTAGCCCAGCGAGAAAATCTGGAAACACTCAAGTATTGAGGAAAGATTCCCTTCATTGCTTGATTAAATCAAGATAGCTATATAGGTTCAATGAACTACACGTATTTCATTTAATACCGAGGCTTGGCGTTACATATCAAACCATAATGAATATGCTCACAGTAAAGACTAGGATTAGCCCGTGCATCCACACAGTTTGATCCGAGCCTTCACTATGCACTCGGTAGATATATACTGACTCAAAGTTACTTGAAACAATAAGCATTTTTTCTAAATGCACTGTGTGATTGTCCAGACTGCCCTTCAAGTACCTTTGAAATGGTTGGAAATGAATCTAACGGGCTAAGTCAGTTGACGGGTCGCGGCTATCAATAAAAAAAGAGAGACCAATCAAATTCTACATTTAATCCAGAAGTGAACTTTGAACTCCAACATTGTATGACATTTATGAAAAGCTGTTTGTTAGTCTGGCGACTAACCATTTTCCTTTTTGTTACATATGACTGACCACAACTTTTTAGAAAAAAAATGCCGCCTTTTGATATCTAAGTGGGGCTTTCTGTCGGAGTCAGTGGGCGTGGACAGCGATCCGTCTATCCTCTATGTCAGGACTGTTGATATATAGAGAAATATACCGTCCACAGGCGACCAAAAAAAAAATCTCGTTCGAGCTGTAGTTATGGCGCTTTGTTCGCCAACAGGCGTGACAAATTTACCGGGCAGTTTGTGTTAAGTTATGAAAGAGTTAAACTCTGTTCTTTTCGAATACAGTACTATAAAACGACTTCTAGACGGATCGCGAGCCGCGCTCATTGTACTCAAACATGACAGTGTGTCTGGGATATCGAACGGATCAGTTACCGAAATATATGATATAGTCAGTTTAAAGCAAACAGAAAAGCGTTGTTTGGCGACCTACACGTCGTAGCTGTCACCGAATAAGTTATGGTTAAGAAGTCTCGGACGAACGAAAAACAAATGCGTAATTGGGTGAGGTCAATGGTGCATGTCCGGTACAAATAAACGATTTGCTTGGCAAATTGATTCAGATTTACAGCTACGATGATAGATATCTAACAGTGAGTTAAAAAGGGTCATTAACTCTTTTTATTGTAGCAGGCGAGAGCCCTTCGACTTTATTTGATCTGAGAACATGAAAGCATAATATCTAAAACAAACTGCAGTACTTGGTGATAAAAGTAGCAAATAAAATGCTCGTGCGTACCGAAATGTGATAAGAAGGGAGCTATCCAAATTTAAAGGAGGAGATTTTTCGTCAAAGAAAACTAGCATTGATTGGGATCAAGAATTGTCCGCTTGGCTGTTTGAGGGAGTGGAATGGAGTTGTTGGGGAAGAGGAGAAAAAATTACTAATAGCTATCGCGTCTACTTTGTCTGTGCCGTCTTCCTTAGATATGTAAATACATCTATTTAACAAAAAAAGTTCATCGGGGAAACTCGGAATATAAACATATTCTTTGAATAACGTTGAAAGATAAGGTCTTCAGGCGACCAAGACATCTTCAAAAGAAAGATAGATTTGTTTGTTTGAATGGGCGGCTAGAGCACTTAACCGCCGCCGGGGATCGAACCCATGACCCCCATGATTGAAGATATATAGATAGATAGCTAACGCGTACATGTCGCTCTACTGTTGAGTACCTGATTGGTGATTAAAACACCGTCGAAAATGGGCGCAATTCTAAGAAATATTGAATTAAGAGTTTGTTCTTTTTGGTAGTGTAGGTGTTTATCCATCCACTAATTAATCAATCAGCTGATCAATCAATCGACCAATCAATCAATCATCAATCAATAAATACATCCACCCATCTTTCAATAAATCAAATCGTCCAATACTAAAGGGTAATTTTTGATAGTAGAGAGGATAGTCTGACCATTACCAAAGAAGTGTCGAAAGAAACAAGGCTTAAAAATACAATGTATTATATGTTTCTACTTTTAATTGAGTTATTTGTTGATAACCATATTTAGAGCATCTGAAATCCCCTTGTGCAATTTTAGACGGTATAATAATTATATACATATATTGTTCATACAATGCCAAGTAGATGTTGCCAGATAAACCTTAATGGTAAAATCCATATCTGTTTTGAAGTGGTAATATTTGTTGATAACGACATTTACAGCAACTGCTATCCCCCTTATGCAATTGTGGACGGTAAAATAACTATCTTCTTATATTGTTGCAAAACGAGCCTTAATTTTAAAATTTGTATCTTATTTATGTTGATAACATTTGGACCAACCGAAATCTCCTTTTGCAATTTTAGACAATACTAGATAACCCGATGTGTAATTTTCTGACAAAACTAAAGAGATATTGCCTGAAACAGGCCTTATTCGTAATATTTTTATTCGATTTGAAGAGAGTAAATATGTTGAAAACAAAGCGACAGAAATCCATCCCGTGCAATTTTGGACGGTATAATAATTGTCTATGTGTATTATTTGTACAATGCCAAAGAGATCCTGAGAGAAGCAGGCCTTCATTGTGAATTTTACATCTGTTTTGAAGCGAGTTTATTTGCTTATAACGACATTTTGATCAACAGAACCCCCCCCCCCCTGAAATTTTGAACAGTATATTAACTATCTATGCATATTGTTCATAGAATGTCAAGTAAGTTTTAATCATAACTTTATAATTATTTTGAAGCGGGTATATATGCTAACAATGACATTTTGAGCAACTTAACCCCCCCCCCCCTTGTGCAATTTTGAACGGTATAAAAATTATCTATGTATATTGTTCGTACAATTCCAAAGAGATTTTGCCATTATGTAAATTGGGGTGAGTATATCTGTTATTAGCGATATTTTGAGCAACTGAAATCCCCTTATGTAACTTTGCACGGTATAGTAACTATATATGTTTATCTCTCGTACAATGCCAGAGATGTTGCCAGGTACAAGCATTGATCATTAACTATATCTCTATTTTGAAGTTGGTGTATTGTTGATAACTAGACAGTTTTGTTGCTGGTACCGAGATATTCTTCGTGATGCATTCATTATAATGCAGGCTTTATCTCGAAGATCTGGTTAAGTATCTCTGACAGAGTGGTTACAATAATATCGTAACTGTCCCATATTCAAGGTCTAGTTATGATGATTTTTGAAGCTTGCTAAAGAAATATATCTCCGTATGCGGAAAAAACCCGTTTAATATCATTTTAGATGTCCCCCGTAGAAATGATTAGCTTTTATCTTTGAATAAAAACATAAGATTTAGCCCTTTTGCTGCTACCATTTTTTTATCAAACGTCAAAAAGCAATCGTCGTTGGGCTTGCAAATTATCGTAACTACAGCTTCATAGAAGCTGTAGTTACGACATTTTGCACGTCCAACGACGCAATGCAAATTTTCATTAAATACTATATACAACAGCAAATCCTCGTCACTAACGGGTTAAAGCGATTGTTTTATTGTCTTTCCTTTTGATTGTTTTTTAAAGGAGTCCATATGCATATATTGTCAATAACTATTGACAATAATACAGAGGCCAACCTTTGATATCATCCACATTCCGCCAATAATCTTGTCAAAACAGTTTATTAACAATAATACTGACATTGTATGGATGATGATGAAATTTGACTAATGTATCGAGTCACTGGCCAGATTCGCTCATAGGGGAGGAGGGAGAGAAGAAGGGGAAGAAGAAGGGGGAGGGGGCGATACGGGGGAGGAGGAGAATGAAAAGAAGAACGGAGAGAAGAAGAAGTAGAAGAAGAAGACGAAAGTGAAGAAGAAGGAGGAGAAGAAGAAGGAAGAAAATAAGAAGAGAAAGAAGAAGAAGAGAAAGAGAGTGTATTAAGCGACTATTTATATCTTCCATTGAGTGATCGCTTAATACAAGATTTAATGTATATCGTTATGAAAAAATAAAAAGACGAGAGAAAAAGAAAAAAATATGAAGAAACAGTAATGAGAGAAAGGCACATTCTTTAGGCGACCTCTGTTTGCTTGTTCCTTAAGTGGTCGCTTAATACAAGATTCACTGTAGAATGTGTTGAAGGAAGAAGACGAGGAAATAGAAAAAAAGTAGAAGTATCGAGAGAAAGGAAAAAGACGTTAGATTCGAATTGTTAAAGCACGTTTGATGTTCCTGGTACCGAGATGCCAAGATTGCCACGTCAGAACTGCTACCGAACTTTCGATTTTATTTGTCATTGCTTAACTAGAACAGCTTTGGTCGGTTTCAAAACGCTAGAGCCGCGGCCATAGCGCAGTAGTAGTGCACATGACTCACAATCGTGGAGTCCAGGGTTCGATCCCCGGCCGCAATGAATATCGTTTTCCAACATTTGTCTCCCACCAACGGGTGGATAATCGTAAACCTCAGTGGAATAAGTGGAATCAGTTGGAGGCTTGGGAAAGATGCAGTGGTAGTGCTAGAAACACTAGAAATCCACGGTTAGGTGCTTCAGCCCACGCCATACGACTGAAATACTGTTGGATGTAGAGTCAAACCCAATTCAATCAATTAAGACCTCAGAAAAACGTGAAAGAACTTGTAGTTCCAAGAAAGTTTTCTTTTCTGAAAACGGAAAGGGCTAATTACCCGAAGTGCGTGACTGTAGACATGTGTGCACGTGTTAACATGCTGAGTGTCTGGAAAACCAATTAGCATCATTCGGAAAGTTATCAATATCCTGGGAGATGTTACTTATCGTTCTAATCTTCAATGAATGAGATAAAATAGTCATTAAAACGTTTAAGAACATTGCAGAGGGACACACCCCACTAGTCACGTATTGTGTTGTACTTTTCAAACAATGTTTGGGTGGAACTTAAAATCGAGTTCTGATGGGTTAAATCTAATAAAAATGCGTCAAAATAAACTTAAAAAAACTTGAAAACCTTGACACAGGCAGGATATGTTTGTCAATAGATGAGAACCACGAATCCTTCTGGTTGCACAACAAAAGAAAAGCTAATTGTTGTACGCCCACTGATACCAACAGGAAGGGTTCATTTCGATATTGAACGATATTATTTTGCAAAACAACTGTGGCCAGTAGTATATGAAAAGAAAAGTAAAATGGTAGGCTTGCTACCAAAACGTCGTTAGTATAGCTTAAATAAGCTGTAGTTACGCCGTTTAAGTTTCAAAACCAACAAAAAATGCGTCAGACAAATGTTGGCCATTGTCGAAGTTCAAAGCTTACTTCCTGTCGAAATGGATGATTTGATTGGTTGATTGATTCTTTGGATGACCTCGCGATCCGTTAATTCAAAGTTTCGCATATTCTCACAGTGTGGGTCATACCTTGACAAAAATATTCTCATTTTTTTGAAATAAGGATTACGAATGTATGTTTTTTGGACTGGTATTCAAAAATGTAGAAAATTCATCGTCGATTGACGTTTTGACGTTTTTCGCGCAATCCGGCATTTTAAGCACTGAAAAAGCAGTAAAATATTGTTTGAAACGAGGCATATCTAAAAATGCTTGTCACAAGCAGTTTCTAATTTTCACACAATGTTTCTACTCTATTTAATATTTTTTCTAAACTCCATCGCTGTGTGAAATGTTTTTTTTTTTTTTTTTTTTTGCAATCTGGTTGAATTTGGACCAGTCTAGGATGTAGACTATTGAACCTGTCCCATCTACGCTGATCTCTGATATTGCTTGTACCGTTTGATTAGGACAGGCTCGCCAGTCTATCTAAGATCTTGTCACCTGGTAACGGATATATCACGACAATCCAAAAAACAACGCTTGTTTATTGTATCCATGACAACAGCGTACTTGCTAAAATACTTGGGCTAGTATTCAGAGGTGATCGTGAAATAGCAAAAATATCTCATTCACAGCTTAATTTTCTTTTCTTCACCGAAATATGAAACCGTCGATTTGCTACACAAACCTCCTAACTACAGCTTGAAATAAGCTGTAGTAGCGAGGTTTTGGTGGTCAATCGCCTATAAACTGTTTATTTATGGGGTTGCATAATTAACGATGAATACACTCAAAGGCTTTGAATAGAAAGAAAGATATTCTTCTTCCGTTACAACGAATTTTTCTGATTAGTAAATTTTGTGATTTCTTTGAAAATTAGACAACATAAGACTATTCTAAATATCGTTTTTTTATACTCCTTATTCATATATACGTATACGCACGCACGCGGGAATGCACGCACCCCCCACCCCCACACACACATGCACACTTACTAAATAAATCAATCAATAAATACCAACGCTGGTTCAATTCCCCTAATATGTTTCTTTTCTGACAATGTTCTGGTGGGTTTGGTGAAAATGCGTCAACATGAGATTTCAGAAAACTCGAAAAATTTGCAGAAACATGACACAATTCACATCAGAAAAAATAGTTTCAAACATAAAATTAATTTTGAAAAACGATACGGTTAGATAAAAAATGGATATTATGTGTAATCAGTTGAATTATTCAACGAGAAAATTATTCGCTGAACTCTTTCCTTATAATCACTGGTTTTTACGTCCATGCAATTCTATACTTAAGAAAATATTGCGTTAAAAGAAGAAATTGCTTGATACAATATTTTCTACCACAAAGAATGGTTTTGTTTCAAATTGCACTCACTTTTCATTGTCGTCTGCAACATGTTTCAAATTGGGCCAGTCTGAAATTTCAAGAAACAGGAAAGGGTTAAACCTTGATTGAGACTTGGCAAGGACTTTAAACGTATAAATGAGACAGTCGAATTAGTAATACAACTTGATACGATTAGGTGAACGAGATTTAGCTTCTCCTTTCTTGTTTAGGAAGGAAAGAGGTCATTGAATCCATTAACAGACTACAGAATTTCCAAGTAGACAAAATCCAAAGAAGTTAGTGGCGACACCTTTAGTTGATAAAATTAAAAAAATATATATTTGCCTTTTGGTAGAAAACATTGTGGATGATGAAGTAATTGTTTGCTACAAGCAATTTCTTCTTTTCCCACAATAGTTGAATAAATATTTTTCAAATAAAATCAACTGCAAACCTCTTGAATTTGGATAGGTCTTAAATTTTGAAAAATAATAAAGGGGTTTAGATAAAAGCTTTGGAAAACACTGTGGAAAATGAAGAAATAGCTTGTTACTAGCAATTTCAGCATTATCCACAATGTCTTCTGCCAAAAATTAACAAAGTCCTTTGAAATTCATGAACTCGAAATCCAGTCCAAAGGTCGTTTACAAATGGTTTAAGACAAACATGTTTTGCACACAATGAACGTTTTACAACTCAAATGTAGATCTGTATCTCCGTTTCGTCGTTGTCGTTCTAAAACCTCGTAACTACAGCTTGATTTAAGCTGTAGTTACGAGGTTTAAGAACGACAATGACGGTTTGGTATTCATAGCGCGTTATTTGAGATCCAAATAATTGACTTCTGCAATATATTTTTGTTTAATAATGCACCTGGTTCCAAAGGCTGTTCATAGTTTTTAGTTTATACTTATTTATTTTAGTTCCATTGCGACGAAAGATTTTGAGCTTATAAAATCGTCCTCGAGCACTCACAATCCAGATGTGTTCACGTCTCTGACAGAGAGACTTTGGCTTAAACCAACTGCTAGCTAAACTGGTTATGGATAATAACTATCTTGCTCATGAACAAACCCCGTTGACAGTTGGGCTTGAAGCCATAACCTTCAGATAACGAGTCAAGCACCAATTTCCCTCGGCCATCGAGGCAGACAGGTGACAGCTGAAGTTAGGTCCGTGAGATGAAGAACCAAACTAGAAAATCAGGATTAGCCATAAATTCCCTTTAACCTACTTTATCGGGTTTTTTTTGTTTTGTTTTTGTTTTTTTTTTTGGGGGGGGGGGTGTTAGACCCCGAATGTTTTTTATACAATATGATGTTAATTGACAGATCGCGTTGTCAATAAACAATCGATAGATCAAACCAATCAAACAGTTAGTTCGGGAATGAAGTTTGGACTCCGGCATTGGTCGACATTTATGTAAAGCATTTTTCTTAATTTAATACTTTAACCCATTCCCACGCAACAAACTTTTAGACTGGTCCAAATTGAAAGAAGATGCAGACGACAAATTCAAGTTGATGGAATTTTGAATGATTCTGTCTTTTTGGACAGAAAACATTGTGGATAATGAAGAAATTGCTTGATACAAGCAATTTCTTCATTTTCCACAATGTTTTCCAAAGGTCTCTTCTTGAGGGGCGTAAAAAGGAGGGTTTGTGTGGGATTGGGTTAACGTTGTAATTACAGCTTATTCATACTGTATCTACTTTAGGTCGCCAATCAACCAGTTTATTTTTGGTTACATGTTGATCGATTGATTTAATGGGGTTTAAAGCCACTTTAACAGTATTTCAGTCATAAAACCGCGGCTGGAGCAACTAACAATGTATTCCTGGTATTCTCTCACCAGTACTACCACTACATCCTTTCCTAGCCTCCAGCTGCTATCCCACTTAGGTTTACGATTATCAACCTATTGGAGAGAGACAAAATTTTAATGTCGGAAAGATTATGTGCCGCCGCCCATGACATCAATTACTGAAGATTATGAGTCTGGTGCGCTATCGACTTGATTAAATTTAAATGGCAACTAGTTTGGAAAAAAAAAACACGCCTTTTTATCTTCCATATCGGAGGTCAGTAGGCGAGTCCAGCGATCCGTCAAATTTCATACGGAGCTGAAGATTAAAAGGAAAAAAAAAACTATTTTTAAACAACTTGACCCATCAAGCGAAAATGAGCTTCCTTGGGTGTTGGTGAAATATCAATTTTGGTTAAATTGCGTAAATTGTGCATGCAGTCTGACCTGGGTCAATTTTTTTCTGAATTTGTATAAGGTCAATCTACCTTGCCTTATGTTTATTTCCCAAATACTATAGTTATCTAATCGACCTCAACTCGATTCAAATTCCTTTTTAAGTATTTCTTTCACACAACAACAACAACAGAAAAGATGCAGGTTCTTTTTTGTCTAACCGATCACAGTTATTTTCTCAATATAATCAATAATACCATTACCTATTGAAATCACGGGACGGTGCACCTAGGTACCTACAACACAGGCTTTCACGCAGAATATTTGATTTCTATCTTAAAATTGTCATTTATCCAGAGCCCTTAGGTACGGTTAATCAATTGCCCAGACATAATAGTGACTATATTTTACAAGTTGCGTGAATTCAATTTAATCCTTGACTCAAGAAAAACATCATTCGAAAATCCATATACTATATAACTTAACCCATTCCCACACAACTCCACATTTTTAAGTTTACGCCTCTCAATAAAAGAGACTTTGGAAACTTTTTGGAAAATGAAAAAAAATCTTGTTACAATCAATTTCTTCATTTACCGCGATGTTTTCTATACCCAGAAAAAACAGGGTTTTAAAAAAACACAAACTAAAAATTATCGTCTGCAGTTTCGTTGAATTTGGACAAGTCTGAAACATTGTTGTCTGGTCATGCATTAACCCATTCTCATGCAATGTCGCTTTTTGACTCTCTCAAGAAAAACGATTGGGGAAATAATGTGTATAATGAAGAAATTGCATTGGTCGAAATCCCAAAATTCCACAAACTTTGAATTGTTATCTGCAACTCAATTTGTTCACCTCTAAAATTTTGTCGCCTGGTAATGGATGAAAGGTTAAATTCATTCGAAATGCCTGAACATTCTGTGGGTTTTTACTTTTTTTCATCGAGAAAGAAAAATAGTAAAGTGACTGTTCGAAAATCAGTTTTTTTGTAGACGACAAATAGGGACAATTATTTTGCATACCTGAGCTTGAGTTGTTGAAATTATATACCAATATAAATCGCTCCTATCTGATCGTTCAATTATTTTAAAGAAAATATGCATTTTTCATCTTTCCTCAAACACCAATCTAACTTTGATTTAAATCGTCTCATAATAAAATTCCCTGTTTTCGTTTATTCGTTGTTTTTCCCACAAAATTTAGTACAGTTTCAAATTTTGATTAACGCATTCCAAATTAAGAATATTTTAGACTAGCCCGAATTGCAAGAAGTTGAATCCAACAATTTTGAAATTTTCGAACTTTTAAAACTCCTTATCTTTTGGGGAATGAAACGGTGTAGATAATGAAGACATTGCTTGAACAAACAAATTCTCCATTTTCCACAATGTTTTCAATAGCTTTTTACTGAGAGGTATAAAAAAGGCGTGGAATACGCTCTTTGTTAGTCATTCGCTTGTGTTATTATGATAATTATACAATGAGCGAGGGGATAAAAACAGATAATAGATTATAAAAATGACACAAAAATGTTGATGTGTTTACTTACAGCCCGATTTCTGTCCACTTGCAATAGATGCCACGCCAATCATGCACAATCCTATCAAAGCCCACATTCTCGTAGTCTCTGAGAGATAAATAACTAACGATCTACAGTCCAACCCGTAAAGTAACAAATACTTGGAAAACCTCTTCTCTGATGCTAAATAAACCGACTTCTCTAGGGTTCAACGCGGTCTAATTTAGGAGACTAGCTAATTACTTCAAGGAGTAAATTAGTAAAATCAATTCTTTTGTCCGAATAGAAAAATAAAGAAACAGCGTTAAGAAATGTGTTCTTTTCTTGCTCACGACTTGCACAAGCTCGAAGGCAGAATATCTACTCAGTCCTGTTTCTTCAAGACGTCCTTGCTTTTAAATATAACCCGATTCAATGGTCCGTTAAAGATACGCCCCTTTCTTGCGCTCGATTTATTTCATAATCCTTCGCTAAGTATGTTTTACTTATGTCCCTTTATCCGTTTGAAAAAGAAATCTTTCCACTATTCACATTTTTGCTTCACCCTTCATTGTCGGTTGATTTTTGAATGGGGTATGAAATATAAAACCGCTTTAACCAATTTTTTACCTAAAACATCATTTAACCCCTTCCCATTCAACCCAAGCCTTTTTACGCCCTTCAAGGAAAAATAGTATGAGAAAACAATGTTTAAAACGAAGAAATTGCTTGTCACAAGCGATTTCTTCATTTTCACATTGTTTTTTACCCAAAAGACAAAATATCAGACTTTCGTAAACTTTAGATAGTCATCTGTAAATTCTTCGAATTTAGACCATTCTAAAATTTTCTTGAATTTATAATGTGGTAAAGGGTCTCAAGACCTCTATCTCTAATCAAGGACAATGTCGGAGGTGCACAAAAGCATAGACTGAGGTCAAACCGCTGTATTCTCTCTATTTTTTAAAGCTCGCTTTTTGACAGATTTTCCACTTAGAAAAGTTATTCTGACTTACAAATTATAAGTCCTTTTTGAACTTTGTACTATTTTTTTTTTTTTTTTTTTAGATTTTTAAGATATTTAAGTTTGTTCGTGACATATCAAACACTTTACTGGTCGCAATATCCCAATAATGTTCCCCAGGGAACTTTTAAAACACTGTACATAATCACCCTAATTTTCAATATTTCGGCAAAAATCAAGAAACGAAAAATAAATCTTATATTTAGAACATAACTTTATGACCACTCAACATAGCCATTTTGTTTTATCTACTAGAGGATATGACGTCAACATCATTTGGAAACGTTTGTGGAACGTTGACGTTTCCGCGCTAAATCAGACGTCAAGTAACGTTAAATGTAACTGCGCGTCTTCATTTACGGGTTGATCGCCGCGCCCATTGATCTCCGACAGAAAATAATTGACAGAATTATTTTGATTGATGAAGTCTGTCAATAGTAGAATCAATCAACCAATTAGAATATTCATATAGATCGGAAGTGAACTTTGAACTCCGACGGTAGTCTGAATCCATTTGAAACATTTTGTTGATTTGACGACTTAAACGTGGTAACCCCAGCTTTTACAAGATGTAGTTACAACGCCGAGGTAGCCGATCAATCATTGTGGTTGTCAATAAATAGGCCAATTAACCAACCAAATCCAGCATACAATTAGACCGGAAGCGAACTTTGAATCCATCGTCGTCCGACATCTATATGATTTTTTCTTTTGATTTGACGACTTAAATGTCATGACTACCGCTTATTCCAGCTGTAGTTACGACCTATATATGGTAAAACGATCATTTTTGTCCTTTTCTACCCTACATTTTTCAAGATAACGCCGTTTAATATCGAAAAGAACTTCCTGTGGGGTTTAGTGGGCGGGTTCAGCGATCCTTTTATTTCAAGATGTTCGTGACTGCACCTGTTACCTGCCGCCTCATCCGTCTATTTACCGTCAAGGCATTTTGTCTGGGATACAAGTTTTAATATCACTGAAAACAAACGAAATTAACCCTACAAACAAGTCATGCTGTATATAACCCTTATAGGTATTTGAACTAAAATCAAAGGCCTGAAAGCACTTGAAGTACTAGTGAAGGGGAAAAGTTATTTTGAAATTTGAATCATAAAATCTCTGGGTCGAAGGAGTCAGGCAGGAGGTGTAGGCTAAGATCAGACTGCACTTATTTTCAGGTCGTTTGTAATCTTGTTTGAGGTCGTAGGGCGGGGAATCCGTTAATTGAAAGTTACGTTATTAGGATTTAACCGAAATAAGTTTCTGCGAACCGCCGAATGGCCAAAAATATAGGCCTTCTAGCTGAATCAGTTAATTTATATTATAACGGCAGATTACATTAAATATTCCATTTGATGGAGAAGAAACCTTTGAAATGCTTCATTTTAGTCAACAGGATTAAAAAGTCGAGAGATTAAATCTTGTTTGAATTTTGAATATATACATCATCACACGCCAGCACTTCTTGACCCGATAAAAAACCAAGACTCACTGCATGTGAGCAGTTCTTCCGATAAAACCCGAAAATTAATATACAGCATGGTATCCGTTAGCGACCATACCCTTGTAGCTCGAGCTTGTTCCAGCTTCAGTTATGAGGTTTTGTCGCCAATCGAAGATAGAAAACATTCGGAACATTCTTAGACATTTATGCACTCCCTCGTAATTGCAAATTCTATGTCTCCTCAAATAAAACAACAGTGGATTAAAGAATCAATCGACTAATAGAATCACTAGTTTACACCGGAAGTGAACCTTGAACTTCGACATTGACCGACATTTTTATAAAGCACTTTTCTTGGTTTCGTGATTTAAGCGTCGTAACTACAGCTTGCTCGAAGTCATTTATGTCGCTAACCAACCAATTTCTTTCTTTTGTAACATAACACTGGCCATGAATCTTGCCATATAACACCGTGTAAAATTGAAGATTGTCTCTATAGTGGGCGTGACCATTCATTTAACCCGAGTACATGAAAATTTAGATTTTTCTTAACTTTCCGAGAAGAAAACATTGTGTAAAATTAAGAAGTTGCTTGTTACTGGCAATTTCCTCATTTTTCCCACAATGATTTCGAAAGTATTTTTTCTACGGAGAGTCAAAAAGCGTCTTTGTGTGGGAATGGGTTAAATTCAAAGCCGGATTTTACGAAAACTATAAAACTGGGTGTTGAACTCTGGTAAAAATAGACCCATGCCTCTCTAAAATGCTTCTTTTTTCGGTTTTTTGTTTTGTTCTGTTAGTATTGCCCCCGTTTAAGCAATATATAAATCTAAATCATCAAAATATGGTTTAACCCTTTCCTGGATAAACCCGGGATTTTACATCACTGTGATTTTATACTTGAGAAAACATTGCGGAAAAAGGAGAAATTGCTTATAACAAGCAATTTCTCCTTTTCCCACAGTGTTTTCTACCACATTAGGTGGTTTTATTTGGAATTGCATCCAATTTTCATTGTCGTCTACATCCTCTTTCAATTTGGACCAGTTTAAAATTTCAAAAACCAGGAAAGGGTTAAATGTGTTTTATAGCCCTACTTAACATTTTCGTCCAAATTGAAAGAAGTTGCAGACGACAATTTCAAAAGGGTGGAACTTTGAATGTTTTCGTCCTTTGGGGTAGAAAACATGGTGATAAATGAAGAAATCGCTTGACACAAGCAATTTCTTCATTTATCACCATGTTTTTCAAAGCCTTTTTCTTGAGGGGCGTAAAAAGGAGGGCTTGTGTGGGAATGGGTTAATGGGTACAGTAGCTAACGAAATTGAATCACCAAAATATTAGGGAATTGGTCGTATTTGAATTATGCCACTTTCAACAATATTTCCGTTATATCGAGATGGAAATGAGAAATATTCCACGCAAGAATTAACCAATCGCTGACACTGCCCACTTACTAGTTTGCCCGCCAATTGACTCCAACAGGAGGATCCACTTCAATTTAAAACGGCGTGATTTTTCAAAATGAAGGGCCGATCGTATTTAAAAAGTAAATTGGTTGGTTGGCGACCTAAACGTCGTAACTGCAGCTTGAATAAGCTATAGTTTCCGCGTTCAAGTCGCCGCACCAACAAAATGGCGGCCAATGTTTGGAGTTCAAAGTTAACTTCCAGTCCCAATGAATGATTTCATCGGTCGACTGGTTATTTGATTGACAGTCGCGATTGAACAAGAGAAATATTTCACGCCAGATTTTGGAAATGCCGCAATTCAATATTGGGGTAAATTTTTCATTCGTATCAGGAAAGAAACTGAAAACAACTTTTGCTTTGCTTATTAGTCTCTCTCTATGGAGGTTTGACCGAAAACCGAAATTTCGTGCATTATGTAACGAGTTTTCTCTGGCACAGGAAGTTGATTTCAGTCTATTTTCACTGATTCAATTTCCCGATGATTCAAGGTCCCATTGAAGCTCTTTGATTCATTTTCATACTCTAAGTCTAACTCTTACTGATGAAAGAAACTCGAGATGTCTATACGGTCTTAAATAAGGTTATCTCAAGTTCCAAAAATCCTACAATGGTACTTATATATTATGTTTTATCTTGCACACGTGCTGAAGGAATAGGTCTAACTAAGTCGGTGACCCATAAATGTAGAGGACTTAGTTCTTCTGCAAGCTTCCTATTCCTACTGGCATTGACTTTAATTTCACCAATCGTTAAATCGTTGTTTAACCCATTCCCACATAGCAAAATTTTAGACTGGTCCAAATTGAAAGAGGCTGCAGACGACAATTTCAAGTTGATGGAATTTTAAATTTTTTCGTCTTTTTGGATAGAAAACATTTATACAAGCAATTTCTTCATTTTCCACAATGTTTTCCAAAGTTTTTTTTCTTGGGGGGAGGGATTGGGTTGGAATGGGTTGACCCATACCGCACAATTCTGCATTTTAACGCCTCGAAGAATATTCTGACAAAATGAGGAATTGCTCGTAACAGGCAGTTTCTCAATTTTTCTCACAATATTTCAACCAAAATTTTGCACTCACCTTTCACTGAAATTAGTTTCTGCAAATTTCTGAATTTGGACTAATCTTAAATCTTGTCGGCTGGTGTGGATAAATGACAAAAATACTGCAACTACAACCTGGATAAATCTGTAGCTACGACATTTTGGTCACCTAAAACAGATCATTTATTTGACTGACAGAGGCCATTTTCAAATTCATATCATGGTGTAGAGTTTCATTTTTAAATAGCAAGCATGGCTGCAAATAGCCACAAGTGGCCGTTCAACGGTTTGTATTCGCCGAACTTAAATGCAATATATCTTATCAGAAAATGTCTAATATTACGAAAAATGTATTAAATGTACAATGCTCGACTTTAGGGAAAAATGAATTACCGAATCCTCAAAGATAAGATTACCGTTTTAAAATGCTCTTCAAAAAGCTCAAAAGTCGTATTTATTTCCTTTTTATCGTGATTGTTGGCGACAAAAGGAACAATTTCATAACTAACACCACTATTGGAACAGATGTCTACATCTGTTAAAATATGATGTTGGAAAATTTAAAACATTCGATCTAAAATAGCATTTCAAGATTTTCGAAAAATGTTTGTTTGTTTTACAGGGGGTAATACCTTTTTGAACATTTTATCAGTTATAACACGGCGAAGTCCTCTTTATAATCCTTATATTTGTTATCATGTATATTGCCCTTATTGTATTTGTAAATACTTGGGTGAAAATAAAGAATTGTTCTGTTCTGTTCTGTTATGCATGTGCCGTCTGGGAAATACCAGTATTACACTTTGGCTCTAAATGCCTTGCTAAAGGACACACCCACATAACGTCGGCGCGACCGAGATTTGAACCTGCTACCGTCTCAGATTACGAGTCCGTCGACTTAACCACTAAACTTCGAGGTCCAAATAAGAACTATATTGTAATGGCTTTCTGTTCGTATAAAGAATTGGAGTGAATGAAATGACAAGATGGGGAAAATTATCATGTGACAAGTATACTGTTATATGAAGAAAAAAAAAGATTCCAGGGAACAACAACAAAACCAATGACAACAAAACAAATTTCTATATACCCTTCTAAAATCGTCTTTGGAAGGGTTTTTAAGAGACAATGCGTTAAGATATGCCTAATCCATTTCAAAAGCAGTTTTAACAGTTTGATGGGAAGTGACAATATGTACTAAACAGTTGTTAAAATATCATTGTCCTGGTTTAATCCACGTTCATCACAATAGGTTACCCCCGTCATGCTGGAATGTGTGTGCATTTCCATATATTTGTTGTCGCTACTGTAGCACATGTCCATATGAGCGACGCCCCCAGAAGACGGTAAGTTGTTGCGGGGAATAGTGCAAGGACAAAGAACGAAACCAATGAGAGTCCCGCCTGTTTTATCAACGTGCCTGATGGAAAGCATCGTCACACGGGGCCTCGTTTAACGTCTCATCCGAAAGACAATTAGTTTGTTAGTTGATATGTTCAGCCCAGGGCCGTGATCTTGATATTTGAGGTTACTGAGCTAATCGGGCTGACGTGCTGGAATCCGTTTCAGAACTGCTTTATATTTGTCAGCCAAATTTAACAAACGGGTTGATCAAATAACCGACGATTTATCATAACGTTCATTAAGACCCGAAATGAACTTTGAACTTCGACATCGGCAGACGTTTTTGTTAACATTTTTTGTTGGTTTGGAGACTTAAACGTCGTAACTATAGGTTATTCAAGTTGTAGTTACGACTGTTTTGTTTCCTACTACTATCCATAAATTTTCAAAATAACACCGTTTAAACTCGAAGCGGAACTTCCTGTTGGAGTCAATGGGCGGGTGTAAAGAAGTATGTGGGCCAGGGAATTGTGATTTAGCTCAGTTTGTAGAGCGCTCAACTTAAAACCTGCAGATTGCGGGTTCGAACCCTCTGGCTGACAAAACTAATTGACCACTCACGGCTGTCAATCAAATAATAAGTCGACCAATGAAATCATTTATTTAGACTGGAAGTTTATATTGAATTCCCACTTAAGCCGCCATTTATGTGAAGCAATTTTGCTGGTTTGGCGAATGAAACGTCGTAACTACAGCTTATCAAGCTGTAGTTACCGCGTTTTGGTCGACAACCAACCATTTTAGTAACATACTATTGACCATAAATTTTCCATATAACGCCGTTTTCAATCGTAGTAGAACTCCCTGTCGGAGTCAATGGGCAACGCAAACGGAGTAAGTGGGCAGGGTCAGCGATTGGTCAATTGTCTTTCAGATGAGAAGTTGAAACGAGGCCAGTTACGGTGCTATCTACCGACCACGTTTAGGAACCGAACGGAATTTTCAGCAGTTCGTCTTGTGTCCCTTTTCTTTCCTCCATAAAAACTAAGCCGCCGCCATAGCGCAGTCGTTAGCGCACCAGACTCCTAATCTTCAATTATAGGATGTTATGGGTTAGATCCCCGGTGGCGGCACATATCCTTTCCGACATTTGTCTTTCATCAATGGGGGGATAATCGTAAACCAAAGTGGTAAAGCAGCTGGAGGCTTGGAAAGGATGTAGTGGTAGTACTGGTGTGAGAAGAACCAGGAATCTATTGTTAGGTGCTCCAGCTGCTAAAAATGGCGTTAAACCCCTTTCAATCAACCAATCCATAAAAAATAATATTCTTTAGGGGCGTCTCTCATATGGGCGTGTGTTTCGACAAAGACGATAATTTAACGGAAATACGCACATATATCAACTAATCGACTTCGAGAGGTATAGCTCACATGGGCATGGTCTGCGACAGAGACGCTAAATAAACTGAAATTTACACACACCATAAAATCAAAGGACTGGAGGCACCGGTAGTGGTAATTATGAATCAAATATCATTTTGAGAATTGAGCCTATGAATATACCCATGGTTTAGAAAAGACAATCAGATGGTATAGACTGAGATTAGACTGCACATACGTGCAGGCTGATGTTTGTCTTGGCCTTCTGCAATAGCAAAATAAGGGTTAGACCCTTTTGAATCTCCATCTTTCTCCTAACTATATCGTCATCAAATCTATGCTGACAATAATGGCTTATATGATATTATTTACTTGTATATATCCGGGCTTTCGCCGTGCTGTTCTCTATTTCTTTTGTGCTGTAACCCCCACCCCAAGCCCCCAACCCCCGTAGTCGCGAATTCATGCAGTGTGATCATTTTCTTTTCGCTTTATATTCCTGAAATCAAGAGAATATTCTCTTCGTCTCGATAAACACAGAACTCTTTTTTGGAAACGTAGAACAACTGACCACAGATAACACAATCAGAACAGAGAGGACATGTAAAATATCGTGGGTACGCGACCATGATGCCGTCACTACAGCTCACCGACGATATGTAACCAAAAGCTTGTAGAATCAGAATACTTTTTTGTTTTAATTTGTTCCATATAAAGAGACAAACGATTAGATGGTCTAAATAATCTTTTCTATCTTTACCTTTTATTTATAAACTTAATTTCATAAAAAAAATACTCAGAATATTCTTTCCGGGTATTCAACTGAAACATAGAAAATTAAAAAAAAAAAAAAAAAAAAATAAAAAGTGAACATATTTACGTATTGTATCGTATCACTAATACCAGGACTTTGTATTTTGATATTTTTACAATATTTTTGAGAAGTTATTGTTCCATGCATATATATAGATGTACCAGTTATAGTGAGTGATTAAAGGTCAATTTTGTCTTTACCTGAATGGACAAAATTGACCTTTGTTGACTCATTATAATTTGTATATCTATAAATTCTATCATTATGTAAATGTTAATTTGGCCAAAGGCACAAGAAGTGCCGACATTGCCTTATAAAGATATTTGAAGTTGAAGGTAAAAGGGCTATGCTCTTTCAGGCGACAGTATATGCCTCTTACAGCACAGTCTCAAGTGTTGTTGTAATAATATGTATAACAGTCAAAGTCGTGATGCTTATGACAATCACAACCTTTGATTTGTTTATATGTGGGGTTAAATGTTACTTTGAACTCTTATTTAAGAGATGAAGAGACTGTTTTTTTTTGTTTTCATGGAGGTATGAAACGAAAATACTATTTACAGTTATGTTTGAATACGCGAATACCTAAGTGTGATTTAAAAACGCTTACTCCTCATTTCTTATAATTGATTAACATCAAGCAAACAAACAAACAAACAAAAAACACACACACAAAAAACAACAACAGAAAAAAATAAACCCCAAATATTTTACAAATTAGATGCGTTTTTTATGGTACTAATTTGTGCGCATGCACACAAGCTGCGTGCTCAAATTTTGTTTATGGCGGTATGGTTTTCTTTTTTCGACAGAACGCTCATTTTTGATAGACGAAACTAACAGTTAATTTATATCTCGGTGAAGCTCACTTATTCATGTGCTTTACTGGTATCACAAATAATTAGTCTTGGCTATGGAACGCCTTGCCTAAGAATTCAATCTCATGAACAGCAGGCCGAAACACGAACCCTGACCAACGATATTCTGAAAGTCCCTATCACAAATCTTATAGTCGTTAAGAACCGGAAAACGCGTTATGTTTTATGGGATGTATACTGAAAAATATTTCTTGTAAAAGATATGAACATTTCACACAGACAAAATCGGACACCCAGAGTCAAATTCGGTTCCGTATGAGCTGATCTAAGATGACGTCATTTTCCTTCTATAAATGACACCTCAATGCGAATAATCCTAACTAGATGGGTAATGACTGTAGGAATATAGATTTTTTTATTATATACCTATAAAAGATATGGAGTTAAACCTGGCTGCCAAATACAACTCGACAGAAAAAAAAATCAATATTCGGCGTGTAGCAAAAACCGTATTCGTCAAGTACCGTTAAACACTGACTTCTTTTTTGTGTATTGACAATCCGGGTTTTTCGGAAAGTTGGTTATTTCTTAGCCATTTAAATGTCATTTCCTAAAAGGTATATAATAAAAGGAATATTACAACAGTGTGTTTTTCTATTTGTTGTTATCGTGTTCTCGAATCGTGTGTAGGTATTTTTATTGGATTCGACCTTCGGTCTCATCCAATAAAAAATACCTACACACGATTCTCGATCACGATAACAACGCATAGAAAAAGACACTGTGGTAATATTCCCTATTGATTATTTCATCAAATTATTGAACATAAAATGTAATGAATGGAATATTATTCTACGATTGCGATACATCTTGTATTTGTTTCTACCGCGGAGAAAATTTAATATGCCAGTCGACCTTCGGTCTGATGAAATATCTTTTTTCGTCGCAGCTCAGAGCAAATACAAGATGTTGTATTTCTCTCGTAACACAATATTCCCTCTCTATTTCTCCTTTTCATACAGCGATTTTTAACTTTGAACACCCCCTCTATTGATTATAAATACGACATCCTACTATAAAACCCCGTGTCTCTTGGACTCTTTATTTTATGCTTAATACGACAATTGACCAATCTCTGGCCCAGCCAACTTGCCCATTTGGCCATGCCCACTGAAGTCCTACTTCGAATTTAAACGGCTTTATTTTTCAAAGTTTATGGCATGTAGGATGTACTAGTAACGAAAAAGTAGTTTGTTTTATTATCATTATTGGGTGTAATAAAGCGAATCTTATGTTGAGGTATGCGTTAGGTCTGAAGACGAAAGTAAAATTATATTCTAAAATGCTTGATTTGCCTAAAGCGTTCGATATAAAGTTTCCTGTCGCGTAATGAACAGACTTTAAGAGATAAATTTGTCTTTCGGATGAGAGGTTTGTGTGTAGAATGACTATTGTCTCCAAAAAGAACCTTTCAAAAATCACAACATTGGCGATGTCGTACACTTAAGTCAACTGAGACTAACAGCGATGTAAGATAGTATTTTAATGTGTAAAGCAACAGAACCCCTGTGAAAACACCCTTTTTAATCCTTTTCTGTCCAATCCCTGGTTTTTACGTCCCTGTGTTTTTATACTTGAGAAAACATTGTGGGAAAAGAAGAAATTGCTTGTAAAAAGCAATTTCTTCTTTTTCCAAAATATTTTTTATCATCCAATTTGGTTAGTTTACAAATTGCACTCACTTTAAGTTGTCGTTTGTAACTTCTTTCAAATTGGACAAGTCCAAAATTTTGAAAAACAGAAAAGGGTAAAGTAAACAGCATGTACACGTCACTATCAGTCTCGAGTGGCTCTCTGGGACAAGATTGGCGATCAGTTTTGCATCTGGAATGCCTGAACACAACGGTTTCTCAGGACTTAAATATCTTGTGGATCTTAAGTTATAACTGATTTACACCTATCGATTACTTATTATGTCTTCTCAGCTAATGAGCTAAAAATCTTCAACTACTTATCCTGTATTGACCAATCGCTGACCCCGCCCACTTACTTCGTTAGCCCTGCCCATTAACTCCGACAGGAAGTTCCGCTTCGATTTTAAACGGCGTTATTTTGAAGGTTTTTTATGCCCAGTACCATGTAACAAAAAAGTAGAATAGCTAGTTGGTGACCTAAACGTAGTAGCTACAGGTTGGATAAGTTGTAGTTACGACGTTTAAGTCTCCAAACAAACAAAAAAGTTTACGAAAATGGCGACCAATATTGGAGATCAAAACTCATGTCTGGTCTCGATGAATGATTTCATTGGTCAACTGGTTATTTGATTGACAGCTGCGATTGGTCAATTATGTGAACATAGACGCAAGTCGGTCTGCGTCAGGTGATACAGTGAACGAGTCTGCGGATGGGGTATTACATATCCGAATGGAGTTCCAAGTAGTTCTTTCTTTAAAGTATCCCTGTAGCAACCGACCGACTCCGACTGGGGGCGGGTGTGTGTATATGTGTTTGTGTTAGTATGTGTGAGAGAGAGACTCTGGGCGGAAAATGCCAAACTATTAAAATCCACGAGTTTCTACTGTCGGGCGTCGAGATATCCGACATTAATTGATTTCAATATAAAATTTTCTTTTTCAAATTAATAATCTTGAATATCGTTTTATTTTGATGAGAAATAACAAAAACAAAACGGACAAACAAACATAAAGAATGAAAGAACGAAAGAAAGTGAGAAAGAAAGAAAACATAAAAAGTAAACGATGTACAGATGATTCTTAGAATTTTAAGAGCTATGTAGTCGGAGGGTGGCCAAAATCTCGAATAAGCTGGAGTTACCAGGTTTTGTGGCTTGATATATCAAGAAAGCAATAATAAAGTGTTATAGAGGTTCTGCAAATGTGCTTTTATAGTCAGCGGGCTACCAAATACTGTTATAACAGCTTTGGAAAGCTGTAGTTACGATATACTTGTAACCCACTTACGATTTATTGGGTATAGTTACGAAATAAGATACCCTAATCGAAAGGACCCACATTCAATTGAGATCGGATTATATCGACGATGTTCTACGAAAACCTCGTAACTACAGCTTATTCAAAGCTGTAGTTACGAGGTTTTCGTAGAACATCGACGATATCACATGACTTCTCAGCGGGGTTTTGGCCTTTCAAGTTCAAGGTAACGTGGTGTTTCGTCAATAACATTCTTTAGGATTATAAAGTATAAATATTTAAAGTACTTTCAATTCACTGCTATTGCATGATTTGACCTAATACAACCCTTATCCTTTTACCAGACAACACAATTTTATTCGGGTTCAGCTCCAAAGATATTTCAGACGACATTTTTTTGCTGATGAAATTTTAGAAATCTTTACCTGTTTTGGTAGGAAACATTGTGATTAATTATGAATGCTGGTAACAAGCAATTTCTTCATTATCCACAATGCTTTCTAAAGTTTTTTTTATTCTTTGAGTGGGCGTCATGATGTGGGAATGGGTTGAAAGGGTAATCTGACGCTACTGGAAAAGGTCTCTTTTGTTTAAGTAATTTCTGATGTTGGGTAGGAACGGGCTAACAATTTAACGTTTATGCACACCCTTGCATTAGAAACAACGATGATTATAAATATATAATAAATATATATTTTTGTAAACAATTCTAGAATATTGATAGCTTGAATGGGGTTAAATTCAGTCATTTTACGGCGACTGGTGCACCGCCACATCCTTTCCGAGCCTCGATCTGCTCATCCCACTTAGGTTTACGATTATCCGCACATTGTGGAGAGACAAATATCGAAAAGGATATTCGTCGTCGCCGGGGTTCAAACCCGGGACCCCATGACTGGTAGTCGTACCCGCTACCGCTGCGCTATGGCCTCTACCTTCTCGAATATTGAACTGGAATATATGTTGATTTCTCGATGTGGTCAGACTTCGGGTTTTCGGGGGAGGATTTAGATAAAAATCTCTGGAATTTAACTAATACCGCAAATATCAATACAATTACAAGAATGAACACTTTCCAAGGTGTTTTAATCAAGTTTCGGGGTGCTTTCGCACTCGATATCCTATACAAAAATACTGCAATGTCTCTCATTTGACTCGACCTCAAGAGATTCAATACACGTTTTATTTGATTTCTGTTTAGCCATCTCCCGTTTTTGAAGTTTTAGACTAGACTGGAAGAGGTTGCAGATGACTATTAGAATCGGATGCAAGTTGAAATGAAACCGTCCTATGTGGTAGAAAATTTTGTTGAAAAAGGAGAAATAGCGTGTTACAAGCAATTTCTTCTTTTCCCACAATGTTTTCTCAAGTATAATATCACGACAATATGAAATCCCGGATTGGACAGGAAAGGGTTAAAAAGCATCGTAACAAGAGTATATAAAAGTTGTAGTTAATTTCGGGTAAGCAAACCGAAATCATATTCATACTATTTTGTATCGAGGTCGTGAAGTAGTGTCATTTCTGCATGATTTAATTTAGTTATATATCTCGCCAAAATCTAGTGATCGGCTCTAAAGATATAGATAATGATTGAAGATTTCTCTTACTTTAAAAAAAAAAAATAATGTCACTTATTGTACGAATTCGATATTAAACAGCGTTATTTTTCAAACTTGATTACTTAATACGAAGCGAAAGATTAAATTGTTAGATCACGACCTAAACATCGTAACTACAGCTTGAATTAAATCTCCAAACCAACAAATTGCTTCATATAAATGGCGATCAATGTAGGAGTTGAACGTGCGCTTTCGGTCAAAATGAAAGATTTGATTGGTCCATTTCATCTTTGACAACAACAATCCGCCAATTAACCAACCACGGCTGTCAATCAGATAATCAATCGACCAAAGAAAGCATTCATTTAGACTAGAAGTTCAGTTTGAATTCCAATATTGGCAGCCATTTTTGTGCATCATTTTTATTGGTTTGGCGAATTATTTATGCAGTAGTTACGACGTTTAGGTCCTCGACAAACCATTCTACTTATTTGAAACACGCTACTGGCCATAAATTTTGCCAATTAACGCCGTTAAAAATCGAAGCAGAACTTCCTTGCGGAGTACATGGGAATCAGTGGGGCGGGCCAGCGATTGCATACATCTGCGATTTCTTCTTTTTCAAGCCCCTGAGAAATAATGATAAGAGTAATATTGTTGGGAAAACATGCTTCCCTTTTTCTTACATCACTGAAGGGAAATGTCGCCTGTAACCCATTTTGATTTAGAACAGTCCCAAATTTTGTCGTCTGGTAAAAGGTTTAAGAACATTCTTTAGTCAATCCGTACATTTCCCCCTGGCTAAAAAATCTTCATATTTAGGATTTTGTCGTTTTTAGCGGTTTTGTAGGACAAAACCGGTATTTCAAATCGATCAACCGGAAACAAGTTTTCACGCATTCCGCTCATTTCCACGCATGCTCATAAACTTGAATGAAAGTCTAGGTGATCGCCTCCATCTTGTTTCATCGCTGATGAACAAAATAACTCACTTGCTGAATGCCAACAGCCTCCTTTTAGTCATGAATATCAAGGAAAATGCTTTAAAATTTCGACTTGATATATCGATGGTAAATTGTCTAATGAATTGTCTAAATGAGAGAAATAATTTCAAGATAGAATCTAGGTCAGTGGTTAGTGGAGTTAGCGAATACATGTAAACAAACTCTTTATCCTGTCTGTTAGTGTTTTGACCTGGCAGGGCTTAGCAAATTTACACCCCGTATGCACAGTATATGTTACAAGTTACAACCTTGTTATAGTCGGAATTCAAGCGCCTATTTAACACACCTTTTACCTATCTTTGAGACGGACATGTACTTCAATTGTAATAATAATATGCTCAACGCAAAAAGAATTGAATGTTAGCCTTGATTTCTTTACCTTTTATCATTTAACCTTTTACCACACAACAACAAATTTTCACGCACTGATGAAATAATATTAAAGAAAACGAGATTAAATCAAAATAGCGATTTCGGTAAACAGTAAAGGGTCATGATTGATTGAATGGGGTTTAACACAACTTTTAATAGTATTTCAGGTGTTGGAGCTCCTAACAATGGATTCCTGGCAGTTTACACACCAGTACTACCACTTCATCGTCATCGAGCCTCAAGCTGCTCATCCCACTTAGATATACGATTTACTTACTCATCTTGATGCTGGCATTATTGAGCGCGGTTACTGATAAGCCAGTAAAACCGCTCTCAGGACTTTCAGTCCTTTGATTAGCTATTGTAAGCAGACATTTTGAGTAGAAGGAAAGTAACTACTTATTTCAAGCTGTAGTTACGACGCTTAGGTCTTTAACCGACCATTTATTTTTTTGGTACTTGTTACTGGCCATAACAAACGCGGTTTGATATTCAAGTCAAACTACCTATTGGAGTCGGAGGGCGTGGTCCAGGATCCGCCAATATTGAAAATTATTATGACCACGAAATTAAACCCTGGTCACCCTTAAATAGATAAGGAATAATCAGGAAATAATAGGGGAGCTACCTTAATTTTTATACTTTTCCAACAGTGCTTAGACATTGTTGAAATTATGAGTTAAACCACTCCTAAACAATCCATCTTTCTAACATCCCTCAAGGAAAAAAATGAAATCATTTTAGTAGATTGGAGAAATTCCATTTTTAAGGGATTTGTTCATTGTCCACAATGATTTCTATCCAAAAAGACAAAAAAGTTTCACAATTTCATCAACTATAAATTGTCGTCTGCAACTTATTCGAAACTTGACCAGTCTAAAATTTTGTCATCTGGAAAAGAATTAAATAAGGTGGATGAATTGATATATTGACACAGATTTGGCTCTTCCAAGGTCACAATGATTCGAGGCCACGCCTCATGATTTAGCACAATGGACACGTTAATCGGATGGATTTAACTACGATGACATTTTGAAATCTTATCATGTCGTAAAACATTATGTGAAAACTGAAAAACCGTAGCTTTGGCACACTGGACTGTCACAGAGAAAGGTGTCGTGTGGGGACAGAGTTTACGAGCGTATAGAATAAGCGGAAAGATTGACTTTGTATCGACACATGCCTAAAGGAATTGTCCAATATCAGGCCACTTGTTTTAACAAATGTCTCCATAATCACTTATACTGACGCTCATAAAATATAAATTTTCCAAAACACTGTAGAAAAGGGAAAACTCGTTTAACGCCGATCCATCATCTACAATAACAGATGGGACTACCAATTAACACATTCCCACACAATCTCGCTTTTTACGCCCCTCAAGAGAAAAAAAATCTTTGAAAAACTATGTGGACAATCAAGAAATTGCTTGTTACAAGTAATTTCTTCATTGTCCACAATGTTTTTCAAAGATTTTTTCATCGCCACAAACTTTGTTTTCTTTTTTTTACTAAAAGGCCTTTTTTTAAATTGATCAATTTGAAATTGTCGTCTGCAACCTCTGTCAATTTGGACCAGTCTAAGATTTTGTCGTTTGGTAACGGGTTAAATTGATTTTAGCAAATGATTTTTGTCTGTAACTTCCTTGTCTGTGACCAATCTAAAATTTTCTCGAATGGGGTCAACTTAATACCAAACAGCACAATTTTAATTCCAGACTGAAAATGCTTTTTTTACGACAAAAATCGATTGCGATATCTCTCAGAAAACATTGCTAGAAAAGGGGACAGAAAACATTGCTTGTTACCAGGAATACAACCTCTTTTCGCGGTAGTTTTCTGTGACATTATCATTCAGTTCGTGAAATGTGAAATTGTGTGGTAATAGGTTAAAATAGAGTGCTTTACAAGAAAAGCTTAGTAGAATTTTTACCCTTATTTTTTAACTCGAAATAAACGAATCACACGCCTAATTTTTATACTTCTATCGCCTTTGAAAAAAGAGAACTCTTGCATTATTCAGTGCATTCTCAAACACGCGAATTACGTGATTCTCACGCTAGACAGACAGGTTAAAGAACAAGAGGGTTTATAGATATTTGAAGTGATTGCGTAAATATTTAAGCTATCTGGCAGTTTAATCGTTGTTAATTGCCTTTCTGGAATAAATGAACGATATACACTCATAGCACTTTACAAAAGGTAAAGACGGTTTCCGTTGTCTCGAGTTGACTTCTCTCGAACGATGAACTGAGATTCTGAATCCGTTTTATTCATTTGTACAAGATTCGAGGAAAGATAGATAAATAAATAGATAGATAGATAGATAGATAGATAGATAGATAGATAGATAGATAGATAGATAGATAGATAGATAGATAGATAGATAGATGGATGGATGGATAGAGAGATAGAAAGATAGATAGATAGATAGATAGATAGATAGATAGATAGATAGATAGATAGATAGATAGAGAGAGAGAGATAGATAGAGAATAGCTTTTGAGGTTCACTTTTGATGGATGGATAGAGAGATATATAGATAGATAGATAGATAGATGGATGGATGGATAGATAGATAGTTAGGTAGATAGAAAGATAGATACTTAGATAACTAGATAGATAGAGATAGATAGATAGATAGATAGATAGATGGATGGATGGATTGATAGAGAGATAGAGAGATAGATAGATAGATAGATAGATATATAGATAGATAGATAGATGGATAGATGGATAGATAGATAGATAGATAGATAGATAAATAGATAGATAGATAGATAGATAGATAGATAGATAGATAGAGAGATAGATAGAGAGATAGAGAGAGAGAGATGGATAGAGAATAGCTTTTGAGGTTCACTTTTGATTTAAACTAGTCCAACACAACAAAATTTTAGACTGGTTCAAATTCAAAGAAGTTGCAGAGAACAATTTCTAGTTGGTCGAACTTTCAAATATATATGTATTTTAGGATAGAAAACATTTGTGTATATTGAAGAAATTGCTAGTAACATGCAATTCTTACGTTTTTCACAATATTATCCTAGGCCTTTCTTCTTGCGGTGCATAAAGAGCGTGATTGTGTGGGAATGGGTTAAGAAGGGTTTTTATCCTGCTTACAACAATTATTCAGTGTCTACTGAGAATCTTTACAAATATGTCATTACAGAGTGCAATCATTTATATGCTTCCTTGATAGCAGTCTTAGGCTCGGGATCTGTAATTTCTTTAACCCTCCGACCCGCGTCCCCAAACCCCACCCACAAAATAATATGAGCGTGTGCGTGACATTTACAACCATTGCACATGTGCGCAAAGTAAAGACTAAGATCAGTCTGTACATCCGCACAGTCTGATCAGAGTCTTCACTCTGCGCTCTGTAGATAGATACTGACCCAAAGCATCTTTAAACAATCAGCGAATGTTCTAATTGCCCCGAATGGCTGTCCAGGGTGCTCAAAGCGTGCGAGTGACGCACATGTGAAACTGTTGGAAATGTCACGCACAGGCTCATATATAAGCAAAGCCAGGGATTGACGGATTGCCACTGTTAATAAAAAAGATCGACTGACCAATCATATCATTCATTTAGATCTGCAGTGATCTTTAAACTCCGACATGTATGTCAAGCAATTTTCTTGGTTTGGCGATTTCAACGGCCTAACTACAGCTTATTTAAGCTGTATCTACGAGATCACAAACCAACGATTCGTTTCTTTACTCTCCTGACCACATATTTTAGAAATATAACTGTTTTGGTCCATTAGTCTGCTTTATGGGGGACAGAAGGCGTGGTAAGCGACTCACGAATCCGACTCGTGAGCAACGACTACTAATTGTTCCGTAGTAGAGAAATAAAAGGTGTACCAAAGTACATGAGATTTTGGATGGAAACCGACATAAAGTTTCATTGGCTGTTTAATATCGGGAGTAAATTGTTTTTACATTAAGAGGGAAATACAGCTGTTTACAAAATATGCATAAATTGCTAATAATCTTTTTCAAAACATCTTCATCGTAGGTAAATATAAATGGTTACGGGTGATAAAATTTCGCGTTCAGTGACTTTTTTCGTACCCTTAATCGTAAATTCGGATGCCATTCATAAAGCAGTTTTACACGAAATCGGGTCAAGAAATCGTCAGGCAAAGCGCAAAATAATTTGTCGATTTTTAATGCAAGGTTCGAGACTACGAATGTTATATGGCGAGAGCACAATGACGAAAACAAGAGAATTATGACAGAACGATAACGTAAAAGCCATAAAATACGAAATTACGATGTCGAGAACGCTAGAAGACGACAGTACGACGGCGAGAACGCGACATTACGACAGTACGTTGAAGAGCCGCAAAAGTACGACAGTACGATGAAGAGAACGCGATAGTACGACAGGACGATGAATTAAGGTGTTATTTTATGATTCATAATCAGATAGAAATTGATGGATGGCGACCTTAGCTTCGTAACTTTCTCAGTGAGTTTTTTCATTTGTACAGTCGTTGTCTGATAACGTTGCTGAAAACGCTGTTCCCATTATGATGATAAAATCAAAGCCTCAATGATACTCAGCCGCCGTCATAGCGCAGTTTGTAGCGCGTAGGACTGTCAACCTAGAGGTCCCGGGTTCGATCCCGGACGGCGGCACTCATCCTTTCCGACTATTTGTCTCTCACCAATGGGTCGATAATCGTAGACCTATGTGGGATAGCAGCTGGAGGCTAGGAAAGGATGTAATGGTAGTACTGGTGTGAGAAATACCGGGATTCCATTGTTAGGTGCTCCAGCCGCCGCGATATAACTGAAAGATTGTTGAAAGCGGCGTAAAACCCCATTCAAACAAACAAACAAATCAATGATACTGAACTCCGACGAGCAATGCATATGAATAAATATAAAGTGTACGATTTAATGATTTTTTTCCCATTTGTGCATGTACGCCAAACCGTTCAAATATCATCTTAATCTCTCACTTAAAATTTTCGATACGTGTCTATTAACCCATTCCATTCCCAAACGACAATATTTTAGACTGGCTCAAACTATAACTGGTAACAGACGACAAAACAAACAACGTTAGTTTAAATTGAAAATTAAGGACCATATCTTGTTGAAAATCATTATGAGAAAAGAAGAAATTGCTTGTTACAAGCAATCTCTTCTTTTCTCACAATGTTTTCTATAGCTACATTTCTTCGGTGCGTAAAAATGCGGTAATGTGTAGTAATGGGTTAACAAAAAGAATTGATCTGGTACAACGTCGAAAGGCAGTAGAACTAGCTCGGATTTTGTGGACCATTTTGACTTGGGAAACAAATTGCCTCAGGAAAATAGTACATGACTTAATCGAACTAGAAGATTGCTCTCAGTAGGTAAGGTGTAGAACACATTTAAACCTACTCTCAAACAATGATGTGTTTTGGTGTCCCCCTCGAAAAAAAGCAAAACATTGTGAAAAGTGAAAAAGTGCAGAAATAATAATTTTTTTTTTAACAAGTACATTGCAGTTTCTTCACAATGCTTTCCATCCATAAAGTAAAATGTATAACAAATATATAAAACCATCAACTAAAATTTATCGTCCGAAACACTTTTGTATTTGAACCAGTCTAATATTTTGTCGTCTTGTAATGGGTCAACTTAGTAGAGTCTGGACATGATACTCTCTCAGTCTTCAATGATGTAATATAAACTTGGAATACAGAGATTTCTTCTAACGCGATAAAATTAAAGAGCGTTAATATACAACTTTGCACGAATCTTTAAGCTTCTGCAACACACGTGCCTACGCGTCAATAGGTTAGCGACGACTTATACAGTACTGTACTGTTTTGGCCAAATTCCCCTGTGAGTCGTCTTAGCATAAGGAACGCGTGCACGCGTAAATAATTCACGTAAACCCGTTTAATTGAAGCGTGTGCGCTTACATTTTGAAAGTGCACTCGTTATGTTATATGAGCGTGCGTGCATAAAAAGTAACCACCTTCATATTGCGCGTGGACTTGTAATCTATGCCTACGCGCGCATTCTCTCAGTAATTAGGGTTGCACGCCTAAGTTATGTGAGTGCACATATATTATTTACGAGTGCACGCGTTTAACTTAGCGTGTCCTACCGTGTGTGGACTTTTGACCCATTTAGTGCATCATCGGCAGAATCGGTGATAAATTCGGCGATACGTCGGCGTTTGATCGGCGCATCAGCCTATTTAACAGGTTTTCCCTAAGATCGGCGAACTTTGTCACCAAGTTAAAATCTACCAACTGGTTGGCGGCGTCTTTCGATTTTGTGGAAGTAGGTGTAGCATTGGTCACTCATCGCGGGCGATCTGTCGGACTACGGCCGATCATCTGGTTGGCTTTGAATGATTTTGTTCACATTTTTTACGTAATTTTTAGTCTCTTGACCCGTTTCTAATCTTTTCACTTCTGTTAGATATCGGCGACTGTTCGGCGACATCTCTCGCCGGTGTATCGACAACTTTATACGATTAATCGTCGATTGTTTGATCTAACATGTGCTGCTTCAACGCCGGCCAAGAAGTAAAACGTCGTCTTGTCGACGGTCTAATGTTAAAAAAAATACCCCCTGCAATCGCCGACATCCGTCCGAGTTTATACTAATCGCCCGATGAAAAAAGAAATCTCCAGAGTCGCTGACTCTTATGTGACTTAAAAGCTTCAGTTGACAAATCCCGGCTGACAATCAAATAACCAAACAACAAATGAAATGAGCCTATGCGTGACGTTTCCAACAATTTCGCATGTGCGTTACTCGCACACATTGGGCACCCTGGACAGCCATTCGGGACAATAAGAACATTCGCTGATTATTTGAAGAAGCTTTGGTTCAGTAGCTACCTACAGAGCGCAGAGTGAAGACTCTGATCAGACTGTGCAGATGCACAGGCTGATCTGAGTCTTTTTATTCGGCGCAGATTTGTAATTGTTGGAAATGTCACGCATGGGCTCAAATCATTTATTCAGACCAAAAATGAATTTTGCATTTCAACATTGGCCGCCTTTTTCGTTTACCCTTTTTGTTGGTTTTTGCGACTTAAACGACTTATGACGTTTAGGTCATCAACCAACCAAGCTACTTTTTTACATGCTAAGCAGTAAGTGGGCGGGCCGGTCTTTGGTCAACTAGAAATGAAGTAGCATAGACGTAGTGAACGTGTTGTGAAAGTGAAGAATGCAAATTTGTCAACGCAAATCTAAACGTTCCCATCTTGATTCTTCCATTTAAAAATTGGTGCAATATGGGTCTAAGTTAAAGAGGGAAATAATTCTTTTATTCGTGTGTGTGTGTGGGGGGGGGCTGTCCAATTTCAAAATTGCGTCTCGGGGCGCGTCGGAGTCTGAATCATGAGGTCCAGGGTTCGATCCCCGGTCGCTGCAAATATACTGTTAGATATTTGTCTCCCATCATTGGGTGGATAATCGTGAACCTAAGCGGGATGATCAGCTAGAGGCTAGGAAAGGATGTAGTGGTAGGACTGGTATGAGAAATATCATGAATCCACGGTTAGATGCTCCATCTGCCGCGATATGACTGGAATACTGTTAAACAAGGCGTTAAGCTCAATTCAAATAAACAAACCAAGACTAACTTCGATGCTTTTACACATGCATTCGACCAAATTCTTCAATTGATGCTCTACTGGCGGAGACGGCTGTCGAAAATATTTTTGAGGTTGAATGTTTTTGGCTATACATCCTTAAATAGACCCTTTTTGTATAAAACTGGCCTTTAAAGTCTGAATTAAAAAAATGTCCATGATCCATTTTCCTGTGCCCTTGTCCTGGGTTCGACACTAATTTCGCCACAGCCATATAGGACCAGTTGGTTCTAACTCCTACAGGTCCTCCTATGTGACTGAGGGTCCCCAAAATCTAGCATATTGGTTTGAAAACAGTGTTGGGAAAGAAGCAATATCTTTTCGCCACAAGATCAATTTCTTGATAAGATATCTATTTTACACGTATCAGTAAATGACTGGGAAAGTGCAAAAGGGGAAGCTTTATATGGAAGAAAACTATAGGCCAAAGGACCCGAAAAGTCGGTATTTCATAACATCCTCTTTGTCTAAGATAAAATCTCATATACACGGTATCAATTCTTTCATTAAACATTTTAATTCGTTATATCTGAATTTTATAATCCCTTAATTAGATAGTGGTGTCAAACAAAATAATGTAACGAAAAGGTCAAAAGGAAGACCGCTGCAGGGTAACATACTTGATCATAACTCGCTTAGATTTTTGTTAAATATCATAAATGTGTAAGATTTATCACATTCAAGTCATACAAATATGGATTATTATGTAACGATAGCGATCCAACATCTCATATTTGCTTTGAGCTGCGGAGGAATTTTTTGAAATTTCACGAGACGACTGGAATATCAAAATTTTCCTCCGCAGGGAAAAGCAAATATATACAAGATCATCCTATCGTAACTAAGTATTCCATTCATTACATATACCTTCTTTTTATTTAATAAATTCGTTAAAATAAGAAAACATCTGTATTTTTTCAAGTCTTCTTGTTAACCATTTTGATTACGTTTATTCGAATAAAGACTCCATCTGCAGAATCAAAATCACGTCGTCTTAGACTGCCTTACATGGAAGTGAGCCGCCGTCATAGCGCAGTCGGTAGCGCGACAGACTACTAATCTGCATTAATGGGATGTCATGGGTTCGATCCCCGGCGGCGGCACATATTCTTTCCGACATTTGTCTCTCACCAATAGGTGGATAATCGTACACCTAAGTGGGATAGCAGCTGGAGGCTAGGAAAGGATGTAGTGGTAGTACTGGTGTGAGAAATACCAGAAATCCATTGTTAGGTGCTCCAGTCGCCGCGATATAACTGAAATATTGTTAAAAGTGGCGTTAAACCCATTCAATCAATCAATTAATTACATGGAAGAGTATAAAATTTTTACACTGTAAGATGAGGGATTTTTTCCTGACGTGTCTGATTTTGCCTTTTTGGAATGTATATATTTTACTAAAAATATTCATAGGAAATATAACTAATTACATTGTCCTCTGGTACTTCTCAGTTGATACCATTTCGTTTGGCAAAAGGCAATTAGCCAGTCCCCTGATGTTCACCTTTGATAAAATGACGGTCACCAGGTCAGATCAGACTAAGGAAGGTCGGTTATTGCAAATCATCACATGCCCTAGTTTTAGCTCGGCAAATTTGATTATAATCAGATATTTTGTTGTTTTTTTGACATAACAACTGCGCCAGTCATATACTACAACTGCGCCAGTCATATACTTTAGGAAAATAGGATCTAGATTTTTTTCTCGGGAGGGGTGTGTGTCTGTGTGTGTTTCCAACCGAATATGTACTAACTGTATTCGTCAGTCGGTGAGCAAATGTCGTAACTACAGATTGAACAAAGTTGTAGTTAAGACATTTTGATTACCCAATGACAACATTATAATTTGATTCCCAGATTTTTGGAAGCTTTTCAACTTTTAGCCGAAATTCCAGAGGCGGTGGTTCGGACCCCTGGTCCCCTCACAAAGGGTAGGGAGTTGGATGAACCTTTCGAGGGTAGACCTCGAAACTTTTGTGTACATACATCGAAACTATCCACCCATCCATTGTCTAATTCCCAAAATTGACAACCTCCGCCATTTTTATGGGCTGAATATTTTTGTAGGAAGATTTTCAAGATTTGGATTTTAATTTGGAAACATTTCAGGGTTCGGAAGAGGGGTTAAGTAGGAAATCCGGAGATTTCTTCAGCGGGTGTATTCAAATGAGAAAAAACTAACGTGTCATTTTTCCATTTTGTCCAAAAATATTTGAGGGGTAAAGGGGAGGGGCTAAGCCTCCCCTAGTATAATCTAAAGTATCGATTGCAACTGCTTTTGCGCATGGCCTGAACGTAAAGTCCTAAAGTATTAATACTGAAAATGATTTATATTCAGAGTGACAGCCGCCGTCATATAGCGCAGTCGGTAGCGCGACACACTCCTAATCTTCAATCTTGGAAAGTCATGGGTTCGATTCCCGGTGGCGGCACATATTCTTTCCGACATTTGTCTCTCACCAATGGGTTGATAATCGTAAACCTAAGTGGGATAGCAGATAAAGGCTAGGAAAGGATGTAGTGGTAGTACTGGTGTGAGAAATACCAGGAATCCATTGTTAGGTGCTCCAGCCTCCGCGATATGACTGAATACTGTTAAAAGCGGCGTGAAACCCCATTCAATCAATCAATCAATTTAGAGTAACACGTATCTTTCAACCTGCGGCGTCTCACTATATGTTTGTTTGTCAACATTTACGTGTTTTGAACATATTTCTAAAACTGTTTATCAAATTGCTCAGTAATTCCACACTTCTTTTGGTAATCAGGGCTGCAATAGGCGAAACGTTTTTGTTGCTTTTTTTTTGGAAAGTTCAATGTCATATTTCATGTTCAAAATGTACATGTCAGAAGTGATGCTAATAACAATAAACAATCGATACCTTTAATTGACCGATCGCGGCTGTCAATCAAATGGTCAGTCGACCAAAAAAAAATCTTTCGTTTATAGTATAAAAGTTAATTTTGAATTCCGACATTGGTCGACATTTATGTGGAGCAGTTTTTGTTTGCCCAATTACACGTCGTAGCTTCAGCTTATTCAAGCTTATTCGAGCTGTAGCTACGACGTTTGGGTCGCATACCAACCGTTCTACTTTTTTGTTACATGCTACTGGTCGCAAAGTTTGCAAATAACGCCGTTTAAAATCGAATGGAAACTCCCTATCGGAGTCAATGGGCGTGGCCAATAGAGTACGTGGGCGGGGTCAGCCACTGATCAATATTGGGCCTACTCTGATGTCAAATTACAACCTTGTTCAATCTAAGTCTTCAGATGTGCATAATCATAATAATTCCAATTAATTAAATATTAAAGTCTCAAATTAAGTTCCAATCCTTTGCAAGTGTATCTGTATTGATTTGCCGAAAATGTTTCGTCGTGTGTATTGCAGTAAAAGTCCAAAACTTACTAAAAGGGAAATGAAAACTAACCAGTTTTTTAAATTAGCACTATACCAAAACAATGCACCGTTTCTTACTGTTAAGCTAAGATAGACTCACACACCGTTCTTTCATGGATGTAACGAAATGATTACAATTTTTCAATAAGATAACTTGAACCACAATTCAATTATGGATTTGAAACGCTATCTCTGCGATCAAATATATGAAACACTAAATAAGGTTACAGCGAAATAGGTTGCCCCAACGATACCTGTTATAGCGATAATATTTGGGTACATGATGCCTGTTAAAGCGAAAATGTTTGTCTGCACTATACCTGTTACAGCGATGATATTTGTTTACATGATGCATATTAAAGCGAAACGTGTGTCTGCATTATACCTGTTACAGCGATGATATTTGTTTACATGATGCATATTAAAGCGAAACGTGTGTCTGCATTATACCTGTTACAGCGATGATATTTGTTTACATGATGCATATTAAAGCGAAACGTGTGTCTGCATTATACCTGTTACAGCGATGATATTTGTTAACATGATGCATATTAAAGCGAAATGTGTGTCTGCATTATACCTGTTACAGCGATGATATTTGTTTACATGATGCATATTAAAGCGAAACGTGTGTCTGCATTATACCTGTTACAGCGATGATATTTGTCTACATGATGCAAATTAAAGCGAAACGTGTGTCTGCATTATACCTGTTACAGCGATGATATTTGTCTACATGATGCATATTAAAGCGAAATGTGTGTCTGCATTATACCTGTTACAGCGATAATATTTGTTTACATGATGCATATTAAAGCGAAATGTGTGTCTGCATTATACCTGTTACAGCGATGATATTTGTCTACATGATGCATATTAAAGCGAAATGTGTGTCTGCATTATACCTGTTACAGCGATGATATTTGTTTACATGATGCATATTAAAGCGAAACGTGTGTCTGCATTATACCTGTTACAGCGATGATATTTGTTTACATGATGCATATTAAAGCGAAATGTGTGTCTGCATAATACCTGTTACAGCGATGATATTTGTTTACATGATGCATATTAAAGCGAAATGTGTGTCTGCATTATACCTGTTACAGCGATGATATTTGTTTACATGATGCATATTAAAGCGAAACGTGTGTCTGCATTATACATGTTACAGCGATGATATTTGTCTACATGATGCATATTAAAGCGAAACGTGTGTCTGCATTATACCTGTTACAGCGATGATATTTGTCTACATGATGCATATTAAAGCGAAATATGTGTCTGCATTATACCTGTTACAGCGATGATATTTGTCTACATGATGCATATTAAAGCGAAATGTATGTCTGCATTATACCTGTTACAGCGATAGTATTTGTCTAACATGATACATGTTGAAGCGATAATAAATGTCTGCAAGATTATTGTAAAAGCGATTAAGTGTGCCTTCACGAAACCTGTTCACGATACCTGTAATATCGATAATGTTTGTCTGCATGATACCTGTAACATCGATAATGATTGTCTACATGATACCTGTTATAACAATAATGTTTGTCTACATGATACCTGTTTCATCGATAATGTTGTCTACATGATACCTGTTACATCGAAAATGTTTGTCTACATGATACTGTTATATCGATAATGTTTGTATACATCTAACCTGTTACATCGATAATGTTTGTCTACATGATACATGTTATAACGATAATGTTTGTCTACATGATACCTGTTATAACGATAATGTTTGTCTAAATGATACTTGTTAAATCGATAATGTTAGTTTACTTGATACCTGTTACATCGATAATGTTTGTCTACATGATACCTGTTACATCGATAATGTTTGTCTACATGATACCTGTTACATCGATAATATTTGTTTACATGATACCTGCTACATCGATAATGTTTGTATATATGTTACCTGTTACATCGGTAATGTTTGTCTACATGATACCTGTTACATCGATAATGTTTGTCTATATGTTACCTGTTACATCGAAATATTTGTCTACATGATACCTGTTACATCGATAATTTTTGTCTTCATGATACCTGTTACATCGATAATGTTTGTCTTCATGATACCTATCATAACGATAATGGTAGTCTACATGATACATGTTATAAAGATAATGTTTGTCTACATGATACATGTTATAACGATAATGTTTGTCTACATGATACCTGTTATAACGATAATAGTTGTCTACTTGATACCTGTCACATCGGAAATGTTTGTCTGCACGATACCTGTCACATCTGTTATGTTCGTCTGCACGATACCTGTTGCATCGTTTATTTTGTGTCTACATGATGCCTGCTGAAGCGACGATGCTTGTTTAAACGAAATGTATGTCTTCACGATACATGCTACAGCATATGTTCCTACATGATACCTTTTACATCGATGAAGTGTTTCTACGTGAAATCATTTGATTGGTCGGTTTAGTCCTTGTTTGACAGTCGCGATTGGTCAATTAACAAGAGAGAAAACACCTCTTGCTGTAACAAAATTCTCGGGTCGTGAAATTGTATATAATGTGTTTAAAGCTTGAATTAATTCTATATGATTTTAGGCTTCAATGAAATCAATAATGACGTTCAAGATGAAAGGTTAATGGTAAATTTACCCCCTTGATACAAAAGGTTAATCGGTTAACAGTGTTTCAGCGCACCAAACCGTGGATTCCTTGTATTTCTCACAACAGTATTACCACTACATCCTCTCCGAGCCTCCATATGCTCATCCCACATAAGTTCATAATTATCCTCTCATTTTTGAGAAACTAATGTTTGAACATGTGAAAGGTTATTCGCCTTGACCTGGGATCGAACCCGGGATCCTATGACTAGGAGACCTACGCGCTACAACTGCACTATGACCGGGGCTTTGCCCGACTTAAAGGGGACAAGAAGGAATTTTGGTCCTTTTGTCGCTGTAAAAGTGAATTGATTTATCGCGGCAGTCAATCAAAGAATGATTCATATAGACCGGAAGTGAAATCTAGACAATATTTGTCGAAATTTATGTGAAGCATTTTTGACGGTTTGACGACTAAAGCATCGTAACAACAGTTTTAAAAGCCGTTAAGTCGCCAACCAACCATTTTTGTTTCGTGTAACTGGTCATAAATATTGCAAAGTAACTCCGTTTAATTACGAAGTGAAACTTCCAATTGAAGCTTAGTGGGCGTGGCCAGCGGAGCCAGAGGGCGAAGCCAGAGATAAATCCATTACAATGATACTATATGGATTACATGTATACGCTGTGTGTCCCTATTCGAGGTTATTATTATTATTATTATCATTTTCTTACGAAGATCGCAGCTGTAATACATAAATTAGTAAAATTATTGATTGCAACACATAAATGGGACGAAATGAGTTTTGTTGTTAGATTTAACAAATAGATTTTAGTTTATAAAAATCATTTTAGTTCCATTGCGACGACAACTGTCGCCCTCGAGCGCTCAGAATCCAGATTTTTCACGTCTCTGAAAGAGAGGCAGTGGCTTAAACCCACTGCTACACAATTTTACACTTTCATATCATACAGTATTAAACGTTATATGTCCCAAACCTGAGTCTTTTTTTTCAGAAGAGCGAAGCTTAAATACATAAAAAGATAAATGAATAAAAATGTTAATCGCCACTCATAAAGGGGACATAGTTCTAAAAATGGATCTAACAAATGCATTTTCATGTTATATGTACTATACCATCGGTGCGAAAGCAAAATATCGTAACTACAGCTTGATCAAACCTGCAGTTATGACATTTTGTTCGCGCACCGACGATACGTTGTTATGTCTCTCTCCGAACGCTGAAAAACGCAATTAAGTAAATAAATAAGATATTTATTATAAAGTTAATAAAGGGGTACAAGGAAAAAACTATTTTGGCCGAATAGAAAAATCATTATCAATTGAATTAGAGAATAAAACATTTTATGAAATAATTATATTGTTGTTCGTAAAATTTTGTTGTTCATTTATTTCATTCACGCCCGTAGAATTTTGACATTTAGACTCTTCTAGGATCACATTGACGGCTATAAAGAGGTTAAACACCTCTAAATAAAGGTACGTTCAACCTAAACGACAACGAGTATAACAGACAATATCGTAATATCTATGACAGACTACATTTTAACTGCAGCTTGAGTAAGCCGTAATTAAGTTATTGCGGTACCAACATGTCAAAACTCGTTTGAATTTGATCAGCAGATTGCCTGATTCAAATTCTGCTTTCGCGACCCAGGAATTTTGTTTTTCAGTTAAATACGAAAAACAAACAAATAAAAAAATAAGAAGCAAACAAACGAAATGGAGAAATGATGATTTCAGACTTTTCGAAAGTTTTACTCGACTAGATGATTCGATTCAGTTAAGCCCTGTAATACTTTTGTCTGTTTGGTCTACCTCTAAATTTACCAATCGCGACTGGCCGGCATTTTTGTTAACCTTTTTTGTTGGTTTTGCGGTTTAAACGTCGTAACATCTTATTCAAGCTGTAGTTACGACGTTTAGGTCACCAAGCAATAATTTTACTGTTTTGTTGCATGCTATAATGGCCATAACTTTAGCAAAATAACGCCGTTAAAAATCGAAGCGTAACTTTCTGTTTGAGCCAATGGGCGTGGCCAAATGAGTCAGTGGGCGGGGCCAGCTATCGATCAATTAACGAAACGCTGGTCCCGCCCACTGAGCTCCGAAAGAAAGTTCCACTTTCATATTAAACAGCGTTATTTCGGAAAAAAATATATATAGCCAATAACATATAACATAATTGTAAAATAGTTGATTGGCAACTGAAACGTCGTAACTACAGCTTGAAAAGCTTTAACACAATTTCAAACGATCTTTTGGTTATTTCGAATGCTAATTTCTATTGACCTTGTCGTTTCCTGTGCACCGCCAGTATAATGTTTTGGAAAGAAAAGTCTTGTCTAAAACGTAGCCGGGTGCCTAGCAATGCGGCAGGAATTCGAACCCACAAACATTGACTCCGCTAAGATAACGAGTCCGCCAACCGAAGAATTGAGAGCAGAGGCACGTAGGACGGATATGAACGGATAAAAACGAGGATTTGTTGGATTTTTATTCTGTTTATTCTGTTTTCATGACATATTTTATATATTGGGTTGTTAACCTGAATTTTTGTGATAAATCAACTAAGTTCCTTAATTCTATCAATTAAGATATTCCGCGAAGCATTTAAAGCCCTTTTGCAAAATGACGTCATTATACGCACTGTGACGCATTTTCTCGTTAAAGAGAAGCTATTACCGAGGATTCAGTTCATTTACATAGCTATACATAACAATAGTCTAGTACACCACTTTATTCGGGCACCCTACATCGCATATACAAGCGCATTCCAGACTTAGCCGTGGGAACTCAGCTTTGAAGACTTTAAATATTGCCCGTCACATGAAAAGAGACCCTCTTGGAATTTTGAAAAAGAATTGCACAGACTAACAAGTGTAGAAAGTTCGCCATGATAAAAATTCAGAATGGTCCTTCTAACTAGCTTGTCATACTTTCTCGAAATTCCATCACCAATTGACCTGCGCCGGATCTGATTTCGTCTTTGAGTTATTGTCTAACGATAGTCCTTTTACCTTTGGCTTGTGAGAACAATATTTTTTAAGAATTAAGAACGCCTCTTATGTACCTTTGTGATGGTTCTATAAATCTGATTTCTGGATAAACCCGGGATTTTACGTCACAGTAGATTTATACCTTAGAAAACATTGTGGAAAAAGGAGAAATTGCTTATAAGAAGCAATTTCTCCCTTTCCCACAATGTTTTCTACCACATAGGATGGTTTTATTTGGAATTGCATCCAATTTTCATTGTCGTCTGCATCCTCTTTCAATTTGGACCAGTCTAAAATTAAAAAAAACAGGAAAGGGTTAAGCATTAGAATTCGCGGATCACGTCTGTCTGTAAAAGAACCAATCGACCGATCGAATTATTCACTTAGACCGGAAGTGAACTCCAATATTTGCCGATCCGATATTTGCCGACATTTTACAAATTATGTTGTTTTGGCAACTCAAACGTCGTGACTACAATGCCATGGACCGGAAATGAACTTTGAACTCCGCTATTGGTCGATATTTATGTGAAGCGTTTTGGATGGTTTGCCCGCTTAAACGTCGTAACAACAGCTTGTCCAAGCCGTAGTTACGACTTTTAGGTTGCCATTTTACTTTAATGTTACTTTTTACATTTTACTTGCCATACATTTTACAAAACAACAACAACAACAACAACAACAACAACCCCCACGAAAACCGGCTTTTTATATCAAAGTTGAACTTCCTGTCGGACCTCAGTGTTCGTGGCCAGCGATCCTTGATGTTCAACGGAGATGTTTTAAGGATTGAATACAATTTTATGCGTTGATCTTAGGTTATGCATCTCCAGATGTCGCGGTTTAAAGAGAGCAATGAAAAATAATTTTTCATTGATAAGATCTACTCATAAAAACCGAGGTCGTGCAACTATATGATTTGTTATGCTTTTATGTCATTTTTCAAACCCTAAAAATCTCCCGTGTATCTTCAAAATATCTCATCAATAAGGTTTGCATGGTTTATATGTTAAAAAAGGGAAAGAATTCAATCGGTTTTCCTGATTAAAACCTGGATAAAAAAAGAATCCCCTTTCTTACTAAACAAATATTTATTTGACTTGATCCCTCCCCCACCCTCCGAACAAAACTAAAGTTCATCATTGTTTCCAATACCTTATAAAATAACAAACAAACAAACGTCTAAAAGATGATTAAGCAAACAAATAAAAACAACACTTGATTTTAATAAAAACTAAAAAGACACGTTTATCTAAAAAGTGGGAGAAGGGGAGTAACAAATGTAAATCTTTTTGCCGGACCACCTGGGTTATATCAGTCCAGTATCTGACGGTTAACCGTTACCTCTTATTTTGACGGAAGATCGTCTTAACCCTTGTCATGCTGTATAAATTACACTACTGAATTGCAGTAAAATCAAAGGACTGAAAGCACTGATAGAACTTGTTGTTCTTATAATAAATATTCATTTTTGGAATCATTTCATAAACAACTCTGACAGGAAAAGTACAAGCAGGAGGTGTAGACGAAGACCAGACTGCACTTATGTGCAGGCTGATCTTGTCATCACCTCCTGCTATAACCGGAATATTCCGGGTTCAGCATGACAAGGGTTAATGTAATCATTTTTATCACCTGTCAAAACCGCCGAGCACGAGTCTTTTGATGTCCATGAGAAGCAAATGAAATTTCCTTCAAATGGAATTAAATCTTATTTAATTACATCACTAGACATGAATTATCGTCTTAAATAATGAGCCACAAACCTTCATAGGTTGTTTAGAAAAAGCTTTAGATTTCAATGAATACCATTTCCTGTATATAAATACGATTTGCAATTCATTGGTACAATTTAGACTTGTTACGGCCTTACAAAGTATCTAAAACTCTAAGAATTCCAAAACTTGTGATGAATAACCGTATCAACTTTTTTCTTAACAGTTAGGGATTGCCATCATTCTTTTAGATTTCTTCTTCAATATAAGCCAGTGACGGTTATGCACCACAATGAAACAACAGCAACAAAAAAACCTTGTCATGAAAATCCATCAGAATGAATGGTGACGGCTGGCCATCAGATACTAGACTGTATAAGGATGTAAGTACTTTTGAAATAATTACCTCGCACAATTTAGTAAGGTAGTACTGGGTGGTATTACGATTAAAATCTTACAACCCAGGACAAGCAGACTGAATGTTTTAAAGTACTTGCTCCCGATTTGTCTCCGAAATAGATCGGAAAAAAATCGACTGAAGACGCTATGAATACTTGTTAATTTGACGGATCGCAGGATATATAGACCGAAAGTGAACTTTGAACTACAGCATCGGTAGATATATTGTACAACATTTAAATTGGTTTGGCGACTTAATCGTGGAAACTAAAGTTTTTCATTGCGATGGAAATCCGATGTTTCAAATTCAATTCAATTTTGCATTTCTTCGATATAAACACGAGTGTTTCACATGATTTCACATTACAATGTTACATGCAGAACAAAAAGAACAACAATACAATGCAAAATAACAATGTAAAATACAACAAGGTTTTACAATTAACCCTTTTTAGTAAAATTAAATTTTGACAAAAGCGGAAGATGCTTTCAACATATATTCTATAATTATAGAGTTAATCCTTTCCCACACAGCAAAATTTTAGACCAGTCTTGAAAGAAGTTGCAGACGACAATTTTAAGTTGATGAATTTTTAAAGTTTTTGTCATTTGGGGTAGAAAACATTGTGGAAAATAAAGAAATTGCTTGTAACAAGCACTTTCTTTATTGTCCACAGTGTTAACAAACCTTTTTTATAAAGGGGTGTTTAAAAGGGTCATTGTGTGGGAATGGCCCATTTACTTCAATAGTTAAGTAATGGGTTTATAGAAAGGAACTCTTTTCTAATTTGGAAACTTGTGCAAACTTGTGCCAGATTATTCAAGGCTGATAGTTTGTTAGTATTAAAATGTTCTATAAGTTTGTAAACACTCGGTTTTCTATAAAAGTATGGCTTTAAGAATGGTTGTAATGCTGATATTTAAGTAGGGCATGATTTAGTGCAATTTATTGTGAATAACATTCTTCGTGAAAATTACATTTATGACTAGTGAAAAATCAGATACTTTTCCGACATCAAATGTTCATAAAAATCCCTTTAAACCATTACCATAGGACAAAATTTTAGACTGGTCCGAAGTTGCAGACGACAAGTTTTATCGAATGAAATATTTAAAATCTTTGTCATCTGGGGATGAAAACAGTGTGGATAATGAAGAAATTGCTTGTAATAAGTGATTTCTTCTTTCTCCTCACTGTGTTTGGCTGTTTTTCTTGGGGGCGTCAACAAGCGTTTTTGTGTGGCAATGGATTACAAAGCCATTTTAAAGAAACGTGCGTGTGTGCAAGTAAAACATTTATCAAATACTGAAAATGGTAATTATATTGAGAGCAATCAAGGGCAACAGAAAGAAGGGACGAATGTACTTTCACCCATGTTCTGTTTCATTTGTCACGATTATTGAATTAAATCGGAGTTCATAATCGGGTCATCAGTGCTTTTTCCCCAATAAACAAGTCATGTAAATCTTAAAAAAAATACCAGACGACAGAATTTTAAGATTGGTCCAAATTCAGAGAGAATTTAAAAAAAAAGGAACTAAAAAACATCAACAAAAAAACCCACATAACGATAAAACATTTGTTTGTGAAATACCTCGTCTGTGTAACAGTTTTTTTTCGAAAATCAGACCTTGATAAAAGACCTCGATATTGATTGATGACCTTGACCTTACAAGAAACCTTTCAATACAAGGAACCTATGTCCCGAATATGATCCATGTATTTTGAATGGTGTTTGAAAAATAGCAAAGTGTTAATTTTTTCTGTTAAGTTGATCTTGATAACTAACCTTTACCTTGATGGATGACTTTGACTTTACAACCAAAAAAAAAAAGCCTATGAATACAAGGAACCTGTATCCGAAAGATGAAACATGATTCTTGAACGGTGTATGGTCAATACAAAATCAATACAAAATGATAAGTATTTACGTAAAGTAGACCTTGATAAGTGACCTTGTCATTTTTTCATGACCTTGATGAATACAAGGAACCTGTAACCGAAAGATGAAACATGATTCTTGAACGGTGTATGATCAATACAAAATCAATACAAAATGATAAGTATTTACGTAAAGTAGACCTTGATATGTGACCTTGTCATTTATTCATGACCTTGACTTTACAACAACCTGATGTCTATGAAAGGAACCTTTGACCCAAATTTGCGCTATTATCTTGAACCTTTTTGAATAGCAGCAAAATATTAAGTTTGTGTTATATGTTGACCTTAAAAAGTGGCATTGACATTGGTTGATGGCCTTGACCTTACGACTGTCTGTTGCTACCAATGAGAGGAGCCTTTATCCCAAATATTATCCATGTATCTTGAATAGTGTTTGAATTACAATATTTTGTTTGTTTAAATGGGGTTAGCGTAGTCGGTAGCGCGTCAGACTCCTAACCTTCAATCATGGGATGTCATGGGTTCGATCCCCGGCGGCGGCACATATTCTTTCCGACAATTGACTCTCACCAATGGGTGGATAATCGTAAACCTAAGTTGGATAGCAGCTGGAGGCTAGGCAATGATGTAGTGGTAGTGCTGGTGTGAGAAATACCAGGAATCCATGCTAGCCGCCGCGATATGACTGAAATACTGTTAAAAGCGGCGTTAAACCCCATTCAACCAATCAATAAATGGGGTTTAACGCCGCTTGTAACAATTTTTCAGTCATATCGCGGTGGCTTGAGCACCTATCAAAGGATTTCTGGCATATCGTTCACCATTACCACCATAAAATATACTTTCCTAGCCTCCAGCTATTATCCCACTTAGGTTCATGATCATCCATCCATTTGTTAAAGATAAATATCGGGGAGGATATGTGCCGCCGCCAGGGATCGAACCCATAACACCTTGTGATTGAAGATTGGGATTCTGATCCGATACCAACTGCACTATGACGGCGGCTTGAATAACAGTAAAATGTTTACGTTTTCGTGTTTAATGTGTAACCTTGATTCGAGACCTTTTACTTTGCTGGATGACCTTGACCTTACGGCTCACTGGTGTCTGACAGCGGCGATCTGTGAAAAACATCACTTCCGTTTTAAAGTAAATGTATATTTTCTAAGCCAATGGAAAAATCTACATATTGCGCTCGATATAGTCAGCCAAACAGGAATTGTATCAACTATTCAAATTGCTGTCGTATCAGATATTTGTTACTAATACCAAAAACAACCTTTGCGCATGCGCGTATTGCTTTCTAAAAGGTGGGACAAACAAAGGATGGTCCACCATATGTATATTATAGTAGATATGAAAAATATTATCTAAAACCGAACTGAAAAGGGAACCAATTGCTTCTTTTGATTATGCTCTAGCTCAAGTTATTTCAAATACAAGATATGTTGTATCTGAATTGTTTGCTGTACCTTTTGAGATTTGTGCACTAGTTTTACCAAACGCATATATTGCCTACGTCATAGTCGATCGCTGCTATGGTCCGTGCGCTTCTGCTGGTTCTGCGGGAGAAATGCTTTTTAGAGTGGTCCATGATGTATGAAGACAGGAGAATGGAGTGTATTTATCGATTTGCATTCTTGGTACCAGTGTGCTCCGGAAGGTTCTGACCCAAGACATTTGATTATTTGTGATTCTTCTAATGAAAACGGAACCTCCCTGTAGCTCTGCGAATCTAATATTTGACAAAGAGACCGGATTCAACAGAGGTCAACTAGATAAAGTTTTTCTAGATAGGACGTCTGATAAGGGTAAAAAGGTAATTCTCGATTCAGAAAATCTACCAAGAACGAGGAGGTTCGACCCAGATCCTTCTGCGAAATGCGCACAGTCTGGACCAGGGTTAATGATTTCCGCTCTTTCCAATTTTTTTCTTGATGGATCATATTAACCGTTTCCTGTTCTGCCAAATTTTAGACATGTCGTCCAAATTCAAAGGATATTGCAGACGAAAATTTAAAATGGATTTGATTTGAATTTGTAGGGGATTTAATTTGAAAAATAACCATTCAGTTGAGTAAAAATATTGTAGAAAAGGAAGAACTGCTTATTACAAGAAAGTTCTTCTTTTACTAGAATGTTTTCTGAATTATGAGATTTTAGATACGTAAAAACAGGGACTGAACTGGAAAAGGTCACTATGTTACGAAAGACCTGCTCTTGTCACTTAGCTAGAAAATAAATAAAATCCAATGAATAGCTCTTTATTTTTATAAAAATAAATCAACTCTTGAAAAATGGCAACCATGTACATACGAAAACATCCACAAACACACAGACAGACCAGCTCTCTTAAGACCATACAAACAGTCACAAGGCATAAAAAGGTTAAAAAAGTCCCGTGTTTGTCGACATTATTTCTTCTGGTGGCTTCAAAATTATCGTACATGTAACTACATGTCGCGGCCACAGCGCAGTTGGTAGCGCATCAGACTATCAATCATTAGGTCCCGGTTGGATTCATGGTAAATATCCTTTCCAACATTTGTCTCTCGCAAATGGATGGAAAATGGGATGAGCAGTTGGAGGTTCGGAAAGGATGTGGTGGCAGTACTGGTGTGGGGAATACTAAGAATCCATGGTTGGGTGCTCCAGCCGCCTCCATATGACTGAAATGTTATTGAAAGTGGCGTTAAACCACTTTTAAACAAGCACAACATATAAATGCAACCGCAATAAGCTGTAAATTGTAGTAAAATTGATGTATTATCACAACGACGAAACATTATTAGGTTACAATTACTTCAAAGCTTGTGATATACCCATTATCTTTAATCATTACTCAAAACACTTTTTTGTCGACTTTGTCTCCGGGTGTAATTCGGTCGATAAAATTTGAAGTCACGTAATGCTGCACGTGACCTTCAAGTATAATTGTCTGCTTCGCGTCATGTACAAGTGTTGACTTTCTTTTTTTATTCTCGCCCATTATTTTACTAGGCTTTTCTTTCGAACATACTTGAAAAGGTTTTTTTAGTACTGATTTTCAGTTTTCAAATTCATTCGTGGGTTTAATTTCAGATGAAATGAGTAGGGATTGTATTGAAAGAAATGTTTTATTGCATGGGGTATTGAAATAATAACAGTAGAAGGCACGGGTGCTTGTCATTGCTGTGCTGTGTACATTGTCATAATGTATGAAACATATTTTTGAACGTTTTTTTCCGTCTCATGAGCTCAGTTCGTAGAACACCCGACTTCAAACCCCGAGATCACGAGTACAATCCCTGATTAATTGTCTTTTTGCTGAGACGTTAAACCGAGGCTCTGTGTGACGGAGCTATCCACCGAGCACAGTTAAGAACAAGGCGGGGCTCTAAGCAATTTCGTCCAGTATCCATGCACTATCCCCGTCGACCCTTCCCTGTTCTATCCCTGCTTTTTAAAGCCCTGTGATTTTATAATTGAGAAAATACTGTAGAAAAAGAAGAAATTACTTGTAAAAAGCAATTTCTTGTATTTCCACAATATTTTATAATTGAGAAAACATTGTAGAAAATTAAGAAATTGCTTGTAAAAAGTAATTTGTTGTATTTCGACAATAATTTCTACCCAATTGAATGGCTGTTTTTCAACTTAAATATTTTGTCTGCAAATCCTTTGAAATTGGACAGGTCTAAAATTTTGAAAAACAGGGAAGGGTTAAAAAGAACTTATCGTCTTCTGTGGTGTAGCGTATATGGGGAAGTGCTTCGGTAACGACGGAAAAATTACACGTTTTAAAACATGCAAGATTTAGTTATTAGGAACCCTGTGGCTGAGGGGTAGAAATTTGAGGGGTATCGATCTCGATAACCTTTATTTTGTTAATAAATTAAGTAGTCCGTTGGTATATGAAGAAAAGTTTTTTGTTCTTTAATCCCCATTTTTTTCAACTTTTTTTCACAGAAAAGACAAAATATAACATTTTGACCAGTCTTAAACTTTCAAGGGCACATCTATCGATATCAAATAGCCCCATTTTATAGAAAAATAAGTCTTTCGTTGTAATTTCAAGATATTTTATTCATAAAATGGAAAGAAAGGAAATTAATGTTTTTCTCTTGAAAAATACCTACGCTGCTTAAAACAGGAATGATTCGTTTGCATTTGTCATGAAAAAGTGGTGAAATACAGCCTCAAAGGTTTACACGTGACGCAAGAGGAAACATTCTCATACAATATGTCTTGTCGAGTACTTAGAAGGTCAATATTCTTATTTAAGTCGCGCAAGCTCAAGAGAACGCATGCACGCGTATGCACTACTGGAACCCACATAAATTTCAAGCTTTCAAGCTCAAAAACTGAACATGCACGGGTATAAATTGTGATAGTACATAGAATCGTACAAACTGTCATGTCTCCCTACGATATGATACACGTGATCGACGTCTCAAAAGTGCAATTGTAATTAGATTAGTCCATACTTCTATCATTCATCCAAAATGTCAATTCTAGATCTAAAAGGGGCTCTTTAATAGTTCACCTGCTTTTTAGCTCACCTGAGCACAAAGTGCTCATTGTGAACTTTTGTGATCGTTGTATGTTTGTCGTACGTCGTTCGTCAGGAAAAGGGGCCTTAATGACAATTTCTTTGTTTACACTCTAGAGGCCACAAATTTGGCTCAATCTTCATGAATCTTTGCCAGAATAATCATTAGGTCATAAATATGTACCCTATTGATTATTGGAAGGATCTTTTTGAAAACACAGGAAAATGGGCCTTAATGACAATTTCTTTGTTTACACTCTATAGGCCACAATTTTGGCTTAATCTTCATGAAGCTTTGTCCGAATAAATGTTAGGGCACAACGAGAACCCTATTGATTATGGAAAGGTTCTATCGGAAAACACAGGAGAAGGGACCTTAATGACAATTTCTTTGATTACAGTCTAGAAGCAACAATTTAAGGTCAATCTTCACGAAACTAGGCCAGAATAATTATTAGGGCATAAGGATGAACCCTATGGATTATGGGAAGGTTCTTTTTGAAAACACAGGAAAAGGGGCCTTAGTGACAATTTCTTTACTTTCTAGAGGCCACAATTTAGGCTCAATCTTCATGAAAATTGGCCAGAATAATTATTAAGTCACAAGGGTGAACCCTATTGATTATTGTTGAAAACACAGGGTAAGGTGTCTTAATGACAATTTCTTTGTTAACACTCTAGAGGCCATAATTTTGGCTTTATCGTCAGGAAACTTGGTCAGGATAATTGTTAGGTCATAAAGATGAACCTTATAGATTATGGGAAGGTTCTATAGGAAAACACAGGAAAAGGGGCCAAATTGACAATTTCTTTGTTTACAATATAGAAGTCACAGTTTTGGCCCAATCTTCATGAAACTGGCTAAAGTTATTTGTCTCTAGTTGCACTTTTTTAACAGCAGGAAATTCAGATGAGCGATCTAGGACCATCATGGTTCTCTTGTCCAATAATTATCAATGCCGTTTTTCAACAATAAATGTTTTTCCACTTGTTAAATCTACTCAATTCCCTTTGAATTTAATTTAATGTAATGTTCCCTATGTCGTGCTTTAAAACATCGGAATTTATCGGAAGTCTCGGGGTCATGTCGATTACGACTGAATTGCTAGCGGCAGCTAATAACGTAACTGATACGTCATTGAAACCACCAATGGAGTAAATTTCGTTGCAATCGACAAACAACGTTTTTACCCGATGAATTTCGATTCCATTCGGGTGAAACGTCGTTGACTTTTTGGCGTTTCGTAATGCGAAATGTTTTTGCGTCTTTTCTGTCGATTTTTAAAGTTATGAACAGTCATTTTCAGACCAGGTCAGCTGTATCACCTCCTTTCAAATGTCTTAAAGCATTAAAGTTAGCGTTTTGTACAAGAGTCGCTTTAACATCCTAAAGAATATGTGACAAGAGCTGCACACGCAATTTTTTCTACATTTCACCATTTTTTTATTATATAGTTGAAAGAATGGACTTGAGTACAACATTGTAGCTCACAACAATCATTCAATAATTATATTTATATTTCGTCAATCAAGATTCAATCGTTTTGATTGGTTGAATTTTCTTCTCATACTTCCATTAGCGCCGCGATCATAGCGAAGTTGGTAGCGCGTCGGACTCTTAATCACGAGGTCCTAGGTTCGGTACCCGATTGTGGCACACATTCTTCTTCGCATATTCATACATAAGTGTAATTGAGCCTTTAGGCTCATACCCCAAAAGAAAACAAAAATATTCTTTTCATTTCTTACATGAACATGAAACGATCTTTTTTCATATATGATAAAATTTAGGGCGATCTTGCTCGAACGACCACGTCTAATAAGCGACCACTTCCATTAAGTTACCTTAATCAAAATCCCCATTTAGAAAACAAAAATCTCTTATGAAGTGAAAGCTTTTTTCTTTAAAAAAACGAAACATAATCCTATGTTGTTGGAACTCATTACAATCGTCTCAATGAGACGATTCTAATTAGTCCAAACAGCATAGGATAAAGTATAAAATCTGTAATATTTTTTATGCAATCGAACCATTACTTCAAGTCTTTTACGCTAAAGTGTATAAAACGACTATTCTTTTAAGCGACCACCTTTTGGTCGTCCCTTCAGCGGTCGCTATATACAAGATATACTGTTTTGATCATTCACGAATACGATTATTATAATGTTTCTTCAAAAAATAAAAAATGATGATAATTGCGCGCCCTTTCGCACTTGAATTCATGACAACATAATGACGTCATCAGAGACTTTGCTTCAGCTGAGTTACTGCTAGACCGAGCGCCGAGCAAAATCAATCAAAGTCAACTCCATTATCTCAAATGGCAGAGCTCTCGACTTCAAACGTCGGGATCGCGAATTCGATCCCCGGGCTGACCAAAGTAAAAAATTAATTGTCTTTCGGAGGAGACATTAAACCGGGGCCCCGTTTGACGGTACTATCCATCGAACACGTTTAAGAAACAAGCAGGGCTTTCCAGATGACATCTATGTGAAGCATTTGCGTTGTTTTGAGGACTTACATGAAGTAACTATAGCTGGAATAAGCTGTAGGTCCCCAAAATAACCATTTTACTTTTTGTTAGATGTTACTGGCCTTAAATTGCTCAAAATAACACCGTTTACTATCGGAGTGAAACTTCCTGTCGGAGCTCTGTGGGATAGTCCAGCGATCTTTTAATTCAGACACGGAAACAGTCTTTTCTGCTTCCGTAAAACGAGGTGAGGTTAATTAAATCTGACGACCTTTCAAAAATCAAAATCCCTCTCACATTGCATGGTTTCTGTAAGAAATGAAAGCCATATCGTTGCCCCCCGAATATTCTACAGAATTAATAAGAAACCATTATCGAGGATCAAAAGCATCAATAATCATGACGATTGAACTTGAAAGCTCAAAATAATTCTACGCGTGAGCCTTCATTTCACGATAGAAGTTACGATATTGTAAAATGTGACCCACCACAATTTAAGGTTTGGTTACATAGAGCCATGAAGTAAGTGATGACGTTATAACTTTCGCTAGTCGTTCAAACAACTACCTCGGTCACGGAGTTTAACGAAATCGTCCGAAAAGTTTAGGCATCATCACCTGTGTATATAACAATCAATACCGAAGATTATCGAACATTTCCGGTGAATGATCGGATGCAGTCGTCTCAATCACAAAATGTAAACAAACAGGAGTAGAAATTGATGGGAAAAACATAAAATACTCGTTCCAGAGAACTGCAATCATACCCTCATTTTTCATATTGATATTAAGAAGGCTCTTCTTTGATTTATCAACCAAATAAAAGATAGATTGTTTTAATTGTTTTTCTTCCTCGGAGGGAAGATATCCCTTTAAGAAATTGAGAACTCAACATTTTACCGGATTCGAATACTTACCTTCAGCTCACCGTCATGTTTATCCCCTTTCTATCGTTTTTCACTTTATTATAGAAGTTATAGAATGGAATGCTCAAAGTGGTTAAATAAATAGAAAAAATACCTCACTATTATACATAAAATTATTATAATAATAAAATAGAAGCACTGCTGAACCGCAAATCAAAGGCAATGAAAGGGCTTGATAAATAGCAGCTATCGTCAATGACGTGGTACACAATTTACATAAGATAGAATAATCAATACATGGGTACCAGTATAAATACATAGAATGCTGTTAATACATATTAGGATATACTTATATCCTGTAAACAATTTCAAATTAGTAATTCAAGATAAGCTATGCAGAAGGCTTTAACTCTTTGAATGACGATTTTTCCCGTGCACGATATCGGTTTTAAATTTCCTTACGTACTTGGCATTGAAGTGATATGTGCATTTCTTTATTTAGACCTAAAAAAACAACAAAAACTCGAAATAGAGGTCATGTGAGTTTTTTTTTTTTTTTGTTTGTTTGTTTTTTAGACCTATCTTGTAAAAAAGATCTCCTAGAAAATACACAGCCAATCAAAATCGGTCTCTATGTCGTGGTCGTGGCCTCGAGATAGTTTGCCGTTCCAACAAGATAGTCATCCAACCAGCTAACTTCTCTAACCGGCTTTCACTTTAAAGTTATACATAACTCAAATAGATAAAGACCGATTTTGATTGGCTGCGTATACGAGATAGCAACTCGTTTTTAACACACAAAATATTACACGTGTAGCCCTTCTTTAAAATATGTTTTAAATAAGTTCTTAAAAAAAGAATAAGAAGCATTGCTATCTCGTTGCCTTTCTTTTTCTTTAAAAAAAAAGAAAAAAAAAAGAAAATCTATAAAACGAAATATTTTTTACGGGATAGGTCTAAAGAAAATATATCCATACATGTCATCTCAATGCCTAGGTACTTACGCCAGAAAATTACACGTTTATACATTAAAGTGGTTTTGAAAATGGCTTTGCTTCGAGCATGGTTAATAGATACGAGCTGATTCCTTTTTTAATTCAGTATTAAATTGATTTTTGGTCTTGAGCTTCCATATCAACCATACTAATCATATGGTACTACCTTTTTGGAAACGGAGACGGGCATGCTTAACCCATTCCAACACAGCAAAATTTTAGACTGGTCCAAATTGAAAGAAGCTGCAGACGACAATTTCAAGTTGATGGAATTTTGAATTTTTCCGTCTTTTTGGATAGAAAACATTGTGAATAATGAAGAAATTGCTTGATACAAGCAATTTCTTCATTTTCCACAATGTTTTCCAAAGCTTTTTTTCTCGAGGGGCGTAAAAAGGAGGGATTGAGTTGGAATGGGTTAAAGATTGATTCTAATCTTAGTAACAAATCTCTTGAACGATCGCTGGTATTCACTGATATGATAAAGACTTAACGAATTAATTTGACTAACTATAAAAAGTTTGAGAATTGTAGATATGAGTCAAAAGTCGAGTGGTCAATCAAGTTATTATTTTATTCCGCAGCTACTGTGTAACACTAACCATAGACTGGCAAACCTATCTACTTGATGGTTAGATCCGGCGGGATATCAGTCTACACTAATCTGAGCATTTTTAACTCTTTGGTGACAAAGACCTTGTTTCTATAGCTTTTACGACTTGTAGTACGCCCACAAAAAATGCTTGTCCGTCTTATTTCGGTTTGATTTTCGTTGTTGTTATCATTTTTGCAAGAAAGTAATGTCTCCGACCACACATTGCAAACGCACGTGGTATTTCCGACATGTCGAAGTTATTTTGCTACTTTCTCCCTGAAATATGGGCGTGGCTAGCAATCTGTCAATCAAGCCATAGTGAAGCGATAACCTAAAGCATACAGGTAATATTGCAAAACTTTGACTCTACGTGCAACCTACATAAATCACGTTTTTTAAAACGCTTTAATATCAATTACAACAAGGGCTGATGCTATCAAAAATAAAATAGTTTTAACCTGTGAAAAGGTTGAGTTATTATCAGATGAAGTCGGTTTAAATTACATTATTTCTGTCAATCAAATTTCTGCACAATTACGTACTGTCACCGAAATGATATAATAAAGTGTGTAATCCAGGTCATGTACAAAATAGATATTTTTTTTACATTTATAATTTTTTGTTGGTGTTGTTTTTGGTTAGCCATATTCATCTATTTTCCGTGTAGAGCGTCAATCTCTTCTCGGTTACCTCTGTCGTATCATCTTCGTCTTATAATGACCTTATCATATCGTCTACCATTATTAGCTCCTTTTTGAATTTCAAATTCATGCCGCCCAATTAGAAACCATTACTGGTTTAATTACACCAAGTCTTTAATACAGGAGTGACGAAAAAGTGTGACGTGCTTCTAGCCAACCAAAATTTAAATGCGCTGTTTTATTTGTTCTTATAAATCCTGAAAAACGTATGGCTGAAACGAAAACACACTTTCACGAGCTTGCTCCTCAAAATTTACTCCGGTGTTGCAGTGGTTTGCCGTTTCGAAAAGCTGTTGCTACTATGGGGATTGTAATTTAATGGATGGTTTGTTTGCTCGTTGCTCGTTGTTGATAGCGTTATTTTGCGACAGAAATGTCGTAACAAAAGCTTTTATTTATTCAAGCACCGATGATATGCTTCACGGGAATTTACCCTATAGACATTAGATCTTAACGTTCAGCCTGATATGCTTTGGGCGATGTCGATATGCTTCGTGAGAGTAAGCAGTATGCTTCTCGGGAACCAACTTCAACAGTATGCTTCCTGGGAACAAGCACCGACGGAATACTAGGGAACCAGCCCTAGACATTGTGTCAGACCCTTCCAGAATCATGTTCTGCCTTCTTTGTTCTATGTTTATGATGCTGTAGCAGATTCCACAATATTCGTTGACATTTGGCCTCTTTAGTGCTTCACCCTCATTCATCATTCTGTCCTTTGAGACCAAAATCCATTGGTCATGATTTATGATTATTGTTAGATATTCTAGCCAGAATGGAGTCACTGTCTTTTTTCCACCTATGGAAAGGTTGGTTAGTTTGGGAACACCAACATCCGTTAGACGTCCTCTTGAATATACAGTCAAGTACGGAGTTTGCTCAATCAAGCGTAAAACTAAAGAATAGATGCAGAACGCATGATCACTACGATCACTAACATGTACTTAAATAGGCTATTTTCGTATCGGACTAGTTCTAGTTTTTGTACAAGAACTACTTTTACCCTACAACGACCTTCGGAAGTAAATTCCAGTGAGGTCATCCCGTTGGATCACACCGTTCTGTCCAATAACATATTCACTCACCCAAACTGGTGGAATTCGAACCTAAGTAATTTGCATAGTAGTGATGTCTTGACTACGAGGTCGTAATGATAGCCAGAGAAAATATTAAAGTATTCTGTTCAAGGGGATTGCTTCAGAAAGGGAACCAATAGATGTGTTAAACTGATACTCTTTTCCGATCTACTGTAATCTAGATTGGTAGAGATTCACCAGTTACACTTAATGGTACCGCTTTGCAAGTAGGCAATATGAACTCGTGCTTGGCAAAACTAATATTAAAGTACTGAAAGTACGATAAGCTAGCAAAGCATGATTTTATTAAGAAGTCTTCTATGTCAAAGGTTATCATAATTGGTGGAATTAAGAAAACTTTTTATTTGTAGAGAAGAAAAGAGTTTGGACAATGAGGAAATTGCTTGTCACAAGCAATTTCTTCATTGTCCACAATGTTTTCCAAAGCTATTTTCTTGAGATGCTTCAAAAGCGCGAAGGAGTGGGATTGGGTTAAAAAGCATGCTTTTGAAGGAGTGTCTTCAGTTTGAATAAAGTAAATTCATGAGGCCATAAAAAGCAGTTGCAGAGCTTGCGATATTCCTGAAATAAGAACTATTTTTTACGGCGTAGGCATTCGATGGATTTAGTCGTAAAGCCTCCAGTGGCAGTTTGCACTCGTTGAACTATGAGAAGACCTGTAAATTTTGTCTGTTAACTTTAGCTATCAAAGCTGACGCTTTGCTAGCTAAAAATAGCCATAATGATATGGCTTATTGAAAAAAGTATTTTTAAATTATTACCATTATCATTTATCATTATTATTATCATATTAAGATTCATTCTCTCGAGTGAAGGGGGTCACCTTTTTCTCGAAAAGTTACATAAGTAAAACGCTCGCTGCCCTTGATACCACAAGATGATTCAATCCCATAGATATAACTTTCCTTAGTTTTCATGAACTTCTTATCTATATAGAGATTCTATCCCATAAAAAAGCTTTTCCATAGCTTTCTCGAATTTCTTATCTTTACAGAGATTTCATCCCATACAGATACGTTTCATAGTTTTCTGGAACTTCTTATCTATGGAGAGATTCTATCCCATAGAAATAATTTTCCTTGGTTTTCTGTAACTTCTTATCTATACAGAGATTCTATCCCATAGAAATAAGTTTCCTTAGTTTTCTGTCACTTTTTATCTATAAAGAGATCTGTTCCATGGAAAAAAAATTCCTTGGTTTACTCTCTCCTACTAAATCTACTGTCTTTGCGCATCCATGTTTATATGTTTTTACAATGTTGTACTGTTATGTACCTGGATGTAGAATAAAAATTCTGTTCTGAAGTTAAATGGAAATAAGAAATATTTATTTAAGGTGCAAAAAATGTGATGAATTTTATCAGACAATTAATCAATTGATGTAAAAGTGTACAATAATGGTACATTCGGCGTTCATATATTTTTTGTAATAAAAACGCGATATAAAAACTTTTTCTCAAACCATATTTTCTTCTCTGTCGCCCCCTTTTTTCAAAGGTGCCTCACGTCATATTTTGTACACAATTTGGTTCAATTTTCAGTTTATTTCACTGACGAGAAATCAAATTAGAAGAATGGCACAGGTTTTAGTATAATAATAACTATAATAACAATAATAATAATAATAATAATAATAATAATAATAAGAAGAAGAAGAAGAAGAACTAGAAGAACAAGAAGAACAAGAAGAAGAAGAAGAAATATTATGTAAAGAGAAAACAGAATGTATCTAGAACCTGGAAATTGACGGATCTAGGACCCCGCCCAATGAGCTGCAACAGGAAGTTTCACTGATATATTATTCCGTGGCTAGTAACATGAAACTAAAAGTGAAATGGTTAATTTTGGGACATAAACGTCGTGACTTTGGTTTGAATAAGCGTTAGTTACGATGTTTATGTACCAAAACCAACAAAAATGTTTCACATAAATGACGGCGAATGTTAGATTCAAAGTTAATTTACGGTTTAACCCATTCCAACACAAAGCCCTCCTTTTTACGCCCCTCAAGAAAAAAGCATATTCATCAGAGATTTTGCTTCAGCTGAGTTACTGCTAGACCGAGCGCCGAGCAAAATCAATCAAAGTCAACTCCATTATCTCAAATGGTAGAGCTCTCGACTTCAAACGTCGAGATCGCGAATTCGATCCCCGGGCTGACCAAAGTAAAAAATCAATTGTCTTTCGGAGGAGACGTTAAACCGAGTCCCCGTTTGACGGTACTATCCATCGAACACGTTTAAGAAACAAGCAGGGCTTTCCAGATGACATCTATGTGAAGCATTTGCGTTGTTTTGAGGACTTACATGAAGTAACTATAGCTGGAATAAGCTGTAGGTCCCCATAATAACCATTTTACTTTTTGTTAGATGTTACTTGCCTTAAATTGCTCAAAATAACACCGTTTACTATCGGAGTGAAACTTCCTGTCGGAGCTCTGTGGGATAGTCCAGCGATCTGTTAATTCAGACACGGAAACAATCTTTTCTGCCTCCGTAAAACGAGGTGAGGTTAATCAAATCTGACGACCTTTCAAAAATCAAAATCCCTCTCACATTGCACAGTTTCTATAAGAAATGAAAGCCATATCGTTGCCCCCCGAATATTCTACAGAATTAATAAGAAACCATTATCGAGGATCAAAAGCATCAATAATTATGACGATTGAACTTGAAAGATCAAAATAATTCTACGATAAGCTAGCAAAGCATGATTTTATTAAGAAGTCTTCTTTGTCAAAGGTTATCATAATTGGTGGAATTAAGAAAACTTTTTATTTGTAGAAAAGAAAAGAGTTTGGACAATGAGGAAATTGCTTGTCACAAGCAATTTCTTCATTGTCCACAATGTTTTCCAAAGCTATTTTCTTGAGATGCTTCAAAAGCGCGAAGGAATGGGATTGGGTTAAAAATCATGCTTTTGAAGGGTGTCTACAGTTTGAATAAAGTAAATTCATGAGGCCATAAAAACAGTTGCAGAGCTTGCGATATTCCTGAAATAAGAACTATTTTTTATGGCGTAGGCATTCAATGGATTTAGTCGTTAAGCCTCCAGTGGCAGTTTGCACTCGTTGAATTATGAGAAGACCTGTAAATTTTGTCTGTTAACTTTAGCTATCAAAGCTGACGCTTTGCTAGCTAAAAATAGCCATAATGATATGGCTTATTGAAAAAAGTATTTTCGAATTATTACCATTATCATTTATCATTATTATTATCATATTAAGATTCATTCTCTCGAGTGAAGGGGGTCACCTTTTTCTCGAAAAGTTAGATAAGTAAAACGCTCGCTGCCCTTGATACCACAAGATGATTCAATCCCATAGATATAACTTTCCTTAGTTTTCATGAACTTCTTATCTATATAGAGATTCTATCCCATAAAAAAGCTTTTCCATAGCTTTCTCGAATGTCTTATCTTTACAGAGATTTCATCCCATACAGATACGTTTCATAGTTTTCTGGAACTTCTTATCTATGGAGAGATTCTATCCCATAGAAATAATTTTCCTTGGTTTTCTGTAACTTCTTATCTATACAGAGATTCTATCCCATAGAAATAAGTTTCCTTAGTTTTCTGTCACTTTTTATCTATAAAGAGATCTGTTCCATGGAAAAAAAATTCCTTGGTTTACTCTCGCCTACTAAATCTACTGTCTTGGCGCATTCATGTTTATATGTTTTTACCATGTTGTACTGTTATGTACCTGGATGTAGAATAAAAATTCTGTTCTGAAGTTAAATGGTAATAAGAAATATTTATTTAAGGTGCAAAAAAAGTGATGAATTTTATCAGACAATTAATCAATTGATGTAAAAGTGTACAATAATGGTACATTCGGCGTTCATATATTTTTTGTAATAAAAACGCGATATAAAAACTTTTTCTCAAACCATATTTTCTTCTCTGTCGCCCCCTTTTTTCAAAGGTGCCTCACGTCATATTTTGTACACAATTTGGTTCAATTTTCAGTTTATTTCACTGAAGAGAAATCAAATTAGAAGAATGGCACAGGTTTTAGTATAATACTAACAATAATAACAATAATAATAAAAATGATAATAATAATAAGAAGAAGAAGAACGAGAAGAACAAGAAGAAGAAGAAGAAGAAGAAGAAGAAATATTATGTAAAGAGAAAACAGAATGTATCTAGAACCTGGAAATTGACGGATCTTAGACCCCGCCTAATGAGCTGCAACAGGAAGTTTCACTGAGATATAATTCCGTGGCTAGTAACATGAAACTAAAAGTGAAATGGTTAATTTTGGGACTAAAACGTCGTAACTTCGGTTTAGATAAGCGTTAGTTACGATGTTTATGTACCAAAACCAACAAAAATGTTTCACATAAATGACGGCGAATGTTAGATTCAAAGTTAATTTACGGTTTAAATGAATGATTTGATTGATGGATGGATTCTATGATTGACAGCTTCAATCATGATATAATTACTATTAGGATGACTTTATCATCAAATCAGTCGACTTGAATCTCTAATATTAAATGGTAGCATAAAATGTTTATTTAAGCTTCAAACATGTGAATTTTATCAGACAATTTATCAACTGATGTATAAGGGTGCAATAATGGTACATTCGCCGTTTTTTGTAATAAAAACGCGATATAAAAAATATTGGTCCTTAACCACGATTGCTTTTCTCACCTTTTTTTCAAAGATACCTTACATGAGGATTTTGAAAAATAAATCTTCATTTGAGCTTATCTCACGGAGGGTAAATCAAATATTACAGAACGGAACAGACCGTATCTTAACACGGCCTAACAGAGAGATGGATAAAATACTTGTGTCCCCTTTTCTCATTTCAAAATTTTTAATCATTATTTTAAAACCCTTAAAGTCCTCTTTCTTTGTGTCACAGGCTTAACTTGAGAAACTTGGAACATAACTTTATCTATCTATCTATCTATCTATCTATCTATCTATCTATCTTTTTATCTATCTATCTATCTATCTATCTATCTATCTATCTATCTATCTATCTATCTATCTATCTATCTATCTATCTATCTATCTATCTATCTATCTATCTATCTAACTATCTATCTATCTATCTATCTATCTATCTGACTATCTCTCTCTCTCTCTATCTATCTATCTCTATCTATCTATCCTCTCTCTTCTCTCTCACTGTGTCTTTCTTTCTCTCTGTCTGTCTGTGATCTCTTTCTTTCTGTCTCTCTTTTTAGTGCTTTTCAGTAATATGAAGATGCACATACTTTTTCATAGAGGAAAGGGACTACCTCCTATGGAAACCTAATTAGGTTTATAGTTTCACATATAGTTCTTCCTCTTTTTCGATTACCAGAAGACATAATTTTAGATTGGCCGAAATTGAAAGAAGTTGCAAGCGACAGTTTTATGTCGAGGAAATCTTAAAGTCCTTTTCTGCTGGAGTTACAAGCAATTGCTTCATTTTACACATTTTTTTCGAAAAGCGGAGCAGTATGAAAAGGGGTGAAAAGTGTTTTTTAGTGCGTCAATCAATTTATGCATTAAATAACTTTTGAAATTGATACTTAAGATTGTATCTCCCTTTTTTATGTAATGGAGTTTTATAATAATGCATGGAAAAAAGGTTAACCTTTTAACCAGTAAAAAGACGGTAAAGTTTTAGACTGGTTTAAATTTAATGAAATAGGGGACAACAATTTTAGATGGTGATTTTTAAGATAGAGAACATTGTCTTTTGATGGAGATAACATTGTGGATAATGAAGAAATTGCTTGAAACGAGTAATTTCTTCATTTCCACAATGTTTTCTTAAGTTTTTTTTTTATCTTAAAGCGTCCTAAAGTGGGATTGTGTGGGAATGGGCCAAGTAACAAACAGCTTTTATATGATGATTCATAAGATTAACTAATATACATGCATCATTTCATAAAGGCATTGGGGAATGTTTTTATCTTCATGCCGCTTTCTATAACCTTTTAGAGGTTGAATATGAAAAGCATTGCGTATAAGACAATTCTTCTCGTCCTCCTATTTCATGCGAAAAGGGACATTCTAGGAGCTGCAAAATGTATCGTCCCCTGCGGTTTGTACAGGCTGACAAGAAGTCGGCAAGTTTTCTGAATCTGGAAAGATCATTCTACCTTAGTTTATGTCTATCAACCTCAAGTTGACCTCTGCTGATACAAATTGATTTTTGAAATATTCATTTTACAGAGTTTCCTATATATTCAGGCACCCTTCTAGCCTGAAGGTCACACATTGATATTGTCATGTGACCAGAACAAAATCCTTTTATCCCATTATCAGAAGTTCGGAAATAAACACAAAGAAAAAAGTTCTTTATATATTGTTAACAAATAAAGACAGAAGGAATCGATTGTTACGAACTTTTTCTCATGTTCCTACAATTTTTTCCCAAAGCTTTTGTTTCCTCCATCAGTACTCGAAATTTCTGGAGATACTTGGCTTAAGTTAAACTGTTCTAGCTTTAAAGCATCAGTAATACTAGTATGTCTATAGCAGAATTCCGCGAAGGGTATACCTGACAACAATAACTTAAGATTTTAACTTATCGACAGCATTTACTCACGATGTATAAAGCTTTCCATTCGTAACCCCTTCCCACATAATGACGCTTTTTGACGCTCTTAAAGAAAAAAATGGGAAAACATTGTGTAAAATGAAGAAATTGCTTGTTACAAGCAATTTCTTCATTTTACACAATGTTTTCTACCCAGAAAAATGAAAAAATCCAAAGTTTCAAAACTATTGAATTGTTGTCTGTAACTCCTTTGAATTTGGACCGGTCTAAAATTGAGTCATGTGGGAATGGGTTAACATGAAAACAAGAATTATCACATGACTTATGCCCGAATAACTAATAGATATTAAATGTTCAAGCTGAACGCCTACTTGAAATAATTGATAAAATTTAGGATAATCTGAAACAGACATGTCACTCAAATAAAATAAATAATACTTTGATTGATTGAATGAAGTTTAACGTCACTTTTAACAGTATTTCAGTCATATTTCGACGTATTTCTAACTATGGACTGGTGTACTATCACAACATCCTTCCCAAGCCTCCAGCTGCTCATCCCACTTACGTTTACGATTATTTACCAATTGGTGAGAGACAAATATCAGAAAAGATATTTGCCACGACCGGGGATCGAACCCTAGACCCAATGATAAGAAGTCCGATGCGCTCCTTCTTTAAAAAAAAGCTTTGGAAAACACAATTGTAATGACTAAGTCCTTTAGGTTTCTAGTTTTATTCTATTTGTTTGATTCATTACAAACTCCCTTGATGTCTATTTCTTGGTTCTAATGATGGGTCGGGAGGTAAAAAGCTGAAAATAGAACTGTGGGTGACCACATCTCTAAGTTCTAGCTAAACTTTGTGAAAGCAACGCCTTAACTTGACAAAATGGACGACTAAATTTTCTATTAAGTTTATTGTGCGGACTGCTTTGCCCGAAAACCCCAAAAATTGACCTTGACTATTCTACGGACCTAATTTGACCAAAACTCAAATTACTGTGACAGAACATTCCCCGTCTGATTTTGATTATAACAAAATCACTAACATATAAAGCAACTATACAAGATAAAAAATATCTTGACTAATTTTAGACTGTATTTTGTCAAACGTTCTAAGATATTAATGGACTATTAGACTTCCAAATTTATCTTATGAAATTCAGATATAGCATTAATCAATACATGTATATTCAGCGTTCAAGCATTGCATATTGAAAAAAATTTCCCAGTACTGAGTACTTGTTTCCAAACTAAGCATTGTTGAACATAATCTCTATATAAAACCTTTCCTGGTTAATTATAAGATACCCTTATACTCAACTTATATGTTTCTTAGCACAATAATATCATTACATCAAATGTATCAATTGAGTAATAGGTCTTGTGTAAAACACTGTCTTTCCATCATTTGTGACACGGACCGATACTTTTCGTACTAAATTGTCTGAGCTAGGAAATACTCTGTCGACTACTCCCAAAGGCAACTGAATCCTTGGTAAACTACTGTCTATCATTACCACTACATCACCCTCTTTCAAATTGGGGAGTCTTTCACACCATTTCTTTCTAGTTTGTAGGCTTTGAAGATACTGATTTTTCCAAGCTTTCCAAAACTGATTGGCTAGAACTTGAACATATCGCCACTGTGATTTATACATGTCTTTCAAATCCAAATGTTGAAATGGTTCAACCTCGGAATTAACCTTCTGTGTGAGTAAAGTATTTGGAGAAAGCACTAAAGGGGAACTTGGATCTGTTGAAACAGGTGTAATAGGTCTACTGTTCATAATACACATGACCTCTGCCATAAAAGTACATAACACTTCGTGCGTCAGTCGTTTCGCATTAGTACTACACAACATTGAGTCTAAAATTCTGCGTGTCAAACCAATCATTCGCTCCCACGAACCGCCCATATTCGATGCATGTGGAGCATTAAAGAACCAGGTTGATCCTTCATTATTCAAAAACCGTTTCACATTGTCATCCTCAACGTTAACTTTGTTCATTTCTAGCTCGGACACTGCTCCTACGAAATTTGTACCACGATCTGAATAGAATTCCTTTACCGAACCAAGTACAGATACGAACCTGCGCATAGCATTGATAAAGCAGGAATCACTCATATCTTCAACAACCTCTAAATGAACCGCTCGCGAACTTAGACAGGAAAACATAATTGCCCATCTCTTTGCATTTGCTACACCTCCCCTCATTTTTCTAGTCACTATTGACCATGGTCCGAAAGTATCTACACCGACAAAGGTGAAAGGTGGGCTTGGATTAACACGACAACTTGGCAAGTCTGACATTTCCTGTGATAATATTGGTGCTCGAAGCCTTCGACAAGTAACACATTTACGCAATATTTGATTAACGAGTCCTTTTCCTCTAGTTAACCAATACCCTGCTGACCTGACTGCACCTTCTGTAAAGTGGCGACCTTGATGTCGAATTAACTCATGATAATGTCTGACTAGTAATGTTGCTACATGACTATCACCCGGTATAATAAAAGGATTTTTCTCCCCCATTTCTAAGCATGAATTTCTAAGTCTACCACCAATTCTCAATAAGCCGTTTGCATCTAGCACTGGTGATAATGTTTTTAACTTACTGTTTCTTGGAATCGGACAACCTTTGCGACTACAGTCTATTTCTGTAGAATACATTTCTCTTTGGATTTCCTTCAGAATGATAATTTCTGCTAACTTCTTTATTTCACAGTCTGGTGTATAGTCTTTCATTTTATGATTACTATGAAACAACTTTGCTTTGCGTTTCAACAAACCTATCGCGCGGACAAGTTTTGACCATGATGAAAACCGCTCAAACCTCGAAGTTCCAAGGCTGCTCGGACTGATCTGGGTCCTTTTTACCTTTACCTCAGGGTAAATTTCTTTGTCGAAGTCAGGATCTACCAAGTCATAGCAAGTTTGCTGATTTTCTTGCTCGTCTAAAAATGATTGCGGACCAGTCAACCACAATGAGTGATTGATTTCATCAGACCTCAAAGGTCGAGTTCCTTGATCAGCAGGATTTACATTATTAGGCACATAGTGCCATTGACATGGTTTGGAAAGTCTAAGAATTTTGTCTACTCTGTTTGCCACATAAACATAAAAGCGCCTTGAGGTATTGCTTACATACCCCAACACTACTTGACTATCAGTGTAATAATATACTGAAGCAGATGATATTTCAAGGTGTCTCTGAATGAATCCTGCAAAGTCTGAACTCAAAACAGCTGCACATAACTCTAGTCTAGGTATTGTATGTCCATGTCTCGGTGCCAACTTAGATTTGCCTATTACAAAACCTCTTTGAGGTTTAACATTCACATCGTACACTTTACGATATGCTACCGCGGAAACTGCTTCCTTTGAAGCATCTGAAAAAAACATGAAGCTCACGTTTTTGGCTGTCATTAAAGGGCAAGTCTACAAATGGTCGGGATATTTTCGTTTTACCTAAGTGAGATAGTGACTGCACCCAATTTTCCCAGTCTCCCAAAATATCAGTGGGGAGAGGGTCATCCCAGTCTTTGCCACTATTATGAATAGCCTGTCTTAAGATCAAGCGACCTCCTAATACAACAGGAGCTACAAACCCAAGAGGATCAAATAACCCATTAATGACAGACAATAGCCCTCTTTTCGTATAAGGCTTTTTCTCAGCTTGAACCTGATAAGTAAAGCAGTCATTTACTACATCCCAACTTAGACCTAAACTTTTTTGTATAAAGGGTATGTCTGCACAAAATTCAATCTCAGTCACATTTTGAGCCGAGTCATCTGATGGGAAACTGTCCAGAACTAGTGGACTATTGGATACAATCTTATGTAAGCGGATCTTCCCCCCACATTGTAGTCTGTCTTGGGTGTGTTTGATAAGATCTACTAAGTCTCTTTCTTTCCGTCTTGAGACCAACGCATCGTCAACATAAAATTATTGTTGACGAAATGGCAAACCTCATCACAAGTCATAAAATTGTCCTTCTTATGAAAACAAACTGCCTTTCTAATTCCGTATGTTGTTATAGCAGGGGATGGTGAGTTCCCGAAGACATGAACTCTCATGCGATACTCTACAATAGGGTTTGACGGGTTGTTATCCTTGTACCATAGAAAACGCAAAAAATCGCGATGTATTTCATCTACCTCAAAATTAAAGAACATTTGCTCGATGTCGGCCATTACAGCAAATCTCTCCTTCCTAAATTTGGTCAGAACCCCCATTAAATTATTTGTCAAATCTAGACTCTTCAAGAGAACATCGTTCAAATATACACCCTTAAATTTGGCCGACGAATCAAAAACTAATCTTATTTTTGAAGGTAGACACCAAAAATAGGTAAATACCAAATTTCTTTGCCTTCTTGCACTGGCGGTGCTTTTTTCAATTTGTTTATTGATGAACATCTTTTCCATGAACTCAAGAAAATGCTTTTGCTTAACTTGGTCATGTTTCAAACTTGAAACTAAATTATCAGTCCTTTTCTTCGCCTGAGCATAATTGTGTGGAAGGGTTTGCCTACACCCTTTTTAATGGTAGTAGACAGCTTAATTTGCCTGTAGTTGATCTAGTCATTTCTGACTCAATTTGTTTAACAAACTGTCTATCTTCACGAGAAAGCCCTATCAACTCGTCTTCTGCGGATTTATGGAAAATACTATCACTAACCTCAAAAATATTTTGACAAGGTTCAAAGATAGTTTCTCGTCCATTGTAGAGAATATTTGTCTTTTTAACATTCTCATGGTCTGACTTATGCACAAGACCTAAACAAGCTTTTCCTATTATTACCCATCCTAATCTCAACCGTTGAGCATAAGGCTCATTCTCTTTACCAACTCTTTGGTCCAGTACATGATGGGCCTTTAATGGATCCCTACCTATTAAAAGCAATACCCTAGATTTATCATCTATTCCTGGGATAAAATGTTCAATGCTTCTCAAATGCTTGAATTCTCTAGCAACAGGTGGGGTTGCAACTTCTTGCTTATTGTTTGGAATTTCATTGCACTCTAATAAAGGGGGGGAATCTAATTGACAAGATTCGTCTAAAGACTCTATTACAAATCCCTGAGCACGCCTACCTGTTTTTGAGGCTCTCCCAGAGCAGGATGCGAGAGTGTACTCAATAGTTTCTGATCTGACCTGAAAATAATCCAATAAAGCTGGCATAGCAAGGGATTTATTACTTTAGGCGTCAATAATAGCATATGTTTTCAATGCTTTTTCTGGATTCCCCTTAAGATAGACCTTGACCAATTAAGTCTTAGCACATGACTTTCCTTTAAAAAATCCTTTGCCACAAACTTCAGTGCAATTATTATTTATATTTAATTGATCCTTACTTTCCCCGCCATGCTGTCCCAAGCTATTGGGTTTACTAATGTAGAAGGGTGTAGAGTGATGCGGACTATCACATTTACCTCATGTAATACTCTCTTTACAGTCTTTAGCCAAGTGGCTACCTTTTAAGCATTTAAAGCATAGTCCCATTTTCTGTATGAATTCCCCTTTTTCTTTTAGGGGCAGAATTTGAAAGGACCTACATTCCATTAAAGGGTGTTTGGAGCTGTCACAATGTAAAGGGCACTTTATTTCAGGGTCAGACTGAATATTGGTCTTATTGGTAAATGCTTGTGCAGAACCTGATTTTAGGGTCTTGTCATGCTTTTTTGTATTTGATGAAGTTTCATTCTTGGCCGAAACTAACTTAAAACTTGGGTCATTAACTCTCGAGGCCATTTTCTCTATAAAGTTTGATAGAAAACTAAACGATGGATACATAACTTCATACTGAGTCTTATAGTTACTGGCACTATCAAACCTTTTATTTTGAATAAAAAATGGCAGTTTACTGACTATGGTGTTAACCCCATAAGAGGAGTCTAGATATGCCAAAGCAGCCCTGTACTTTTCGTTTTCCCTAACAGAATTGATTTCCCCTACTAGATCCGCTAATTCGAAGAATTTGTCCTTATCTTCTATCTTTAATTTCGGAAATCTATCGAGGCGTATTCTTAACGATTCTGGAGCACCATATAGTTCCTCAAGTCTTTGCCATATTTTCTCTTTTGGCTTCCTGTTCATTGTGTGAATTGGCCATTATAAGTCTTGTTGTCTGTTTCCTGGAATTTGATCCAAGCCACTTTGTCAACAAGTCCAGTTCTTCGGAAACATTTGCTCATGTTTCAATCACCAAACGTTGAAATTTTGATTTCCAATTAATGTATGTGGTTAGACTTGCTAGTAAAAGATCCCGTTTCATGAGACTGTAGTTTTGGTCAAAATTTGGTATCACATTTTGATACTTGTTGATTTTGATTTTTCTGATTCAATTTCTGTTTCTTGTTCATAAACTATATCAGAATTCACATGGTCTTTTAATTCACTTAAATATTCTTTGACCAACTTCTTCTTGTCAGCTTGGGGCACTGAAAAAACCTGTGAACCCGAATCAACACCCATGATCTCTTTGATTACTGAAACCTCCGCCTCAGCTTCCTGTAGTTCTTTTTCACACTGTAGCATGGTTAGGTCTCTTTTCAACTTTTCTTCTTTCTCAACAAATTGGAGCCTCACCTTTGCTTCAGCTGCCTTCGAAGCTTTCAATGCTAACAGTTCTTGAATGCTGGTACTACTTGCACAAGATCCCCTAGATTTCTTCGATACTGGAGAATTTATGGATTCTGCTATCTTTTGGAGTTTGATCAGATTTGCCTCTTACTTTTTCTGGAATTCTCTCTGTTTGGGGCTCAAATCTTGTATAAATTTGTCTATATTCCTAATAGAGATCTCACATCTTTCAAGTAATGAAGTTTTGATTGGGCTATGGCCACAAAGTTCTGATTGACTTTCAGTTGTATTAGTGTTTTCTAAATAAATCTGGAATTCATCTGACAGTTCGAGGTATTTGAAAGCTCCTCCTGAAGCATACACTTCAGTTCAAACAAAACTGTCTAATTTTTGGAATTTGTGTTAATATATTTTTCACAACCCTCTACTGTTCTACAAGATGTTCATAACTGAGAATTGAACTGTGCAACTCTTTCTTCATAATTAGTTTGGCCCTTTTCAGTTAGGGTCCTAAGCCAGTGAGGCCTTGGTTCATCTCCGTTTTCTTCCATTGTGGTTGTTTTTGCAGTCTTTTTACTGTAATGACTAAGTCCTTTAGGTTTCTAGTTTTATTCTATTTGTTTGATTCATTACAAACTCCCTTGATGTCTATTTCTTGGTTCTAATGATGGGTTGGGAGGTAAAAAGCTGAAAATAGAACTGTGGGTGACCACATCTCTAACCTTTAGCTAAACTTTGTGAAAGCCATGCCTGAACTTGACAAAATGGACGACTAAATTTTCTATTAAGTTTATTGTACGGACTGCTTTGCCCGAAAACCCAAAAAATTGACATTGACTATTCTACGGACCTAATTTGACCAAAACTCAAATTACTGTGACAGAACATTCCCCGTCTGATTTTGATTATAACAAAATCACTAACATATAAAGCAACTATACAAGATAAAAAATATCTTGACTAATTTTAGACTGTATTTTGTCAAACGTTCTAGGATATTAATGGACTATTAGACTTCCAAATTTATCTTATGAAATTCAGATATAGCATTAATCAATACATGTATATTCAGCGTTCAAGCATTGTATATTGAAAACAATTTCCCAGTACTGAGTACTTGTTTCCAAACTAAGCATTGTTGAACATAATCTCTATATAAAACCTTTCCTGGTTAATTATAAGATACCCTTATACTCAACTTATATTTTCTTAGCACAATAATGTCATTACATCAAATGTATCAATTGAGTAATAGGTCTTGTGTAAAACACTGTCTTTCTATCATTTGTGACACGGACCGATACTTTTCGTACTAAATTGTCTGAGCTAGGAAATACTCTGTCGACTACTCCCAAAGGCAACTGAATCCTTGGTAAACTACTGTCTATCATTACCACTACATCACCCTCTTTCAAATTGGGGAGTCTTTCACACCATTTCTTTCTAGTTTGTAGGCTTTGAAGATACTGATTTTTCCAAGCTTTCCAAAACTGATTGGCTAGAACTTGAACATATCGCCACTGTGATTTATACATGTCTTTCAAATCCAAATGTTGAAATGGTTCAACCTCGGAATTAACCTTCTGTGTGAGTAAAGTATTTGGAGAAAGCACTAAAGGGGAACTTGGATCTGTTGAAACAGGTGTAATAGGTCTACTGCTCATAATACACATGACCTCTGCCATGAAAGTACATAACACTTCGTGCGTCAGTCTTTTCGCATTAGTACTATACAACATTGAGTCTAAAATTCTGCGTGTCAAACCAATCATTCGTTCCCACGAACTGCCCATATTCGATGCATGTGGAGCATTAAAGAACCAGGTTGATCCTTCATTATTCAAAAACCGTTTCACATTGTCATCCTCAACGTTAACTTTGTTCATTTCTAGCTCGGACACTGCTCCTACGAAATTTGTACCACGATCTGAATAGAATTCCTTTACCAAACCAAGTACAGATACGAACCTGCGCATAGCATTGATAAAGCAGGAATCACTCATATCTTCAACAACCTCTAAATGAACCGCTCGCGAACTTAGACAGGAAAACATAATTGCCCATCTCTTTGCATTTGCTACACCTCCCCTCATTTTTCTAGTCACTATTGACCATGGTCCGAAAGTATCTACACCGACAAAGGTGAAAGGTGGGCTTGGATTAACACGACAACTTGGCAAGTCTGACATTTCCTGTGATAATATTGGTGCTCGAAGCCTTCGACAAGTAACACATTTACGCAATATTTGATTAACGAGTCCTTTTCCTCTAGTTAACCAATACCCTGCTGACCTGACTGCACCTTCTGTAAAGTGGCGACCTTGATGTCGAATTAACTCATGATAATGTCTGACTAGTAATGTTGCTACATGACTATCACGCGGTATAATAAAAGGATTTTTCTCCCCCATTTCTAAGCATGAATTTCTAAGTCTACCACCAATTCTCAATAAGCCGTTTGCATCTAGCACTGGTGATAATGTTTTTAACTTACTGTTTCTTGGAATCGGACAACCTTTGCGACTACAGTCTATTTCTGTAGAATACATTTCTCTTTGGATTTCCTTCAGAATGATAATTTCTGCTAACTTCTTTATTTCACAGTCTGGTGTATAGTCTTTCATTTTATGATTACTATGAAACAACTTTGCTTTGCGTTTCAACAAACCTATCGCGCGGACAAGTTTTGACCATGATGAAAACCGCTCAAACCTCGAAGTTCCAAGGCTGCTCGGACTGATCTGGGTCCTTTTTACCTTTACCTCAGGGTAAATTTCTTTGTCGAAGTCAGGATCTACCAAGTCATAGCAAGTTTGCTGATTTTCTTGCTCGTCTAAAAATGATTGCGGACCAGTCAACCACAATGAGTGATTGATTTCATCAGACCTCAAAGGTCGAGTTCCTTGATCAGCAGGATTTACATTATTAGGCACATAGTGCCATTGACATGGTTTGGAAAGTCTAAGAATTTTGTCTACTCTGTTTGCCACATAAACATAAAAGCGCCTTGAGGTATTGCTTACATACCCCAACACTACTTGACTATCAGTGTAATAATATACTGAAGCAGATGATATTTCAAGGTGTCTCTGAATGAATCCTGCAAAGTCTGAACTCAAAACAGCTGCACATAACTCTAGTCTAGGTATTGTATGTCCATGTCTCGGTGCCAACTTAGATTTGCCTATTACAAAACCTCTTTGAGGTTTAACATTCACATCGTACACTTTACGATATGCTACCGCGGAAACTGCTTCCTTTGAAGCATCTGAAAAAAACATGAAGCTCACGTTTTTGGCTGTCATTAAAGGGCAAGTCTACAAATGGTCGGGATATTTTCGTTTTACCTAAGTGAGATAGTGACTGCACCCAATTTTCCCAGTCTCCCAAAATATCAGTGGGGAGAGGGTCATCCCAGTCTTTGCAACTATTATGAATAGCCTGTCTTAAGATCAAGCGACCTCCTAATACAACAGGAGCTACAAACCCAAGAGGATCAAATAACCCATTAATGACAGACAATAGCCCTCTTTTCGTATAAGGCTTTTTCTCAGCTTGAACCTGATAAGTAAAGCAGTCATTTACTACATCCCAACTTAGACCTAAACTTTTTTGTATAAAGGGTATGTCTGCACAAAATTCAATCTCAGTCACATTTTGAGCCGAGTCATCTGATGGGAAACTGTCCAGAACTAGTGGACTATTGGATACAATCTTATGTAAGCGGATCTTCCCCCCACATTGTAGTCTGTCTTGGGTGTGTTTGATAAGATCTACTAAGTCTCTTTCTTTCCGTCTTGAGACCAACGCATCGTCAACATAAAATTATTGTTGACGAAATGGCAAACCTCATCACAAGTCATAAAATTGTCCTTCTTATGAAAACAAACTGCCTTTCTAATTCCGTATGTTGTTATAGCAGGGGATGGTGAGTTCCCGAAGACATGAACTCTCATGCGATACTCTACAATAGGGTTTGACGGGTTGTTATCCTTGTACCATAGAAAACGCAAAAAATCGCGATGTATTTCATCTACCTCAAAATTAAAGAACATTTGCTCGATGTCGGCCATTACAGCAAATCTCTCCTTCCTAAATTTGGTCAGAACCCCCATTAAATTATTTGTCAAATCTAGACTCTTCAAGAGAACATCGTTCAAATATACACCCTTAAATTTGGCCGACGAATCAAAAACTAATCTTATTTTTGAAGGTAGACACCAAAAATAGGTAAATACCAAATTTCTTTGCCTTCTTGCACTGGCGGTGCTTTTTTCAATTTGTTTATTGATGAACATCTTTTCCATGAACTCAAGAAAATGCTTTTGCTTAACTTGGTCATGTTTCAAACTTGAAACTAAATTATCAGTCCTTTTCTTCGCCTGAGCATAATTGTGTGGAAGGGTTTGCCTACACCCTTTTTAATGGTAGTAGACAGCTTAATTTGCCTGTAGTTGATCTAGTCATTTCTGACTCAATTTGTTTAACAAACTGTCTATCTTCACGAGAAAGCCCTATCAACTCGTCTTCTGCGGATTTATGGAAAATACTATCACTAACCTCAAAAATATTCTGACAAGGTTCAAAGATAGTTTCTCGTCCATTGTAGAGAATATTTGTCTTTTTAACATTCACATGGTCTGACTTATGCACAAGACCTAAACAAGCTTTTCCTATTATTACCCATCCTAATCTCAACCGTTGAGCATAAGGCTCATTCTCTTTACCAACTCTTTGGTCCAGTACATGATGGGCCTTTAATGGATCCCTACCTATTAAAAGCAATACCCTAGATTTATCATCTATTCCTGGGATAAAATGTTCAATGCTTCTCAAATGCTTGAATTCTCTAGCAACAGGTGGGGTTGCAACTTCTTGCTTATTGTTTGGAATTTCATTGCACTCTAATAAAGGGGGGGAATCTAATTGACAAGATTCGTCTAAAGACTCTATTACAAATCCCTGAGCACGTCTGACCTGAAAATAATCCAATAAAGCTGGCATAGCAAGGGATTTATTACTTTAGGCGTCAATAATAGCATATGTTTTCAATGCTTTTTCTGGATTCCCCTTAAGATAGACCTTGACCAATTAAGTCTTAGCACATGACTTTCCTTTAAAAAATCCTTTGCCACAAACTTCAGTGCAATTATTATTTATATTTAATTGATCCTTACTTTCCCCGCCATGCTGTCCCAAGCTATTGGGTTTACTAATGTAGAAGGGTGTAGAGTGATGCGGACTATCACATTTACCTCATGTAATACTCTCTTTACAGTCTTTAGCCAAGTGGCTACCTTTTAAGCATTTAAAGCATAGTCCCATTTTCTGTATGAATTCCCCTTTTTCTTTTAGGGGCAGAATTTGAAAGGACCTACATTCCATTAAAGGGTGTTTGGAGCTGTCACAATGTAAAGGGCACTTTATTTCAGGGTCAGACTGAATATTGGTCTTATTGGTAAATGCCTGTGCAGAACCTGATTTTAGGGTCTTGTCATGCTTTTTTGTATTTGATGAAGTTTCATTCTTGGCCGAAACTAACTTAAAACTTGGGTCATTAACTCTCGAGGCCATTTTCTCTATAAAGTTTGATAGAAAACTAAACGATGGATACATAACTTCATACTGAGTCTTATAGTTACTGGCACTATCAAACCTTTTATTTTGAATAAAAAATGGCAGTTTACTGACTATGGTGTTAACCCCATAAGAGGAGTCTAGATATGCCAAAGCAGCCCTGTACTTTTCGTTTTCCCTAACAGAATTGATTTCCCCTACTAGATCCGCTAATTCGAAGAATTTGTCCTTATCTTCTATCTTTAATTTCGGAAATCTATCGAGGCGTATTCTTAACGATTCTGGAGCACCATATAGTTCCTCAAGTCTTTGCCATATTTTCTCTTTTGGCTTCCTGTTCATTGTGTGAATTGGCCATTATAAGTCTTGTTGTCTGTTTCCTGGAATTTGATCCAAGCCACTTTGTCAACAAGTCTAGTTCTTCGGAAACATTTGCTCATGTTTCAATCACCAAACGTTGAAATTTTGATTTCCAATTAATGTATGTGGTTAGACTTGCTAGTAAAAGATCCCGTTTCATGAGACTGTAGTTTTGGTCAAAATTTGGTATCACATTTTGATACTTGTTGATTTTGATTTTTCTGATTCAATTTCTGTTTCTTGTTCATAAACTATATCAGAATTCACATGGTCTTTTAAATCACTTAAATATTCTTTGACCAACTTCTTCTTGTCAGCTTGGGGCACTGAAAAAACCTGTGAACCCGAATCAACACCCATGATCTCTTTGATTACTGAAACCTCCGCCTCAGCTTCCTGTAGTTCTTTTTCACACTGTAGCATGGTTAGGTCTCTTTTCAACTTTTCTTCTTTCTCAACAAATTGGAGCCTCACCTTTGCTTCAGCTGCCTTCGAAGCTTTCAATGCTAACAGTTCTTGAATGCTGGTACTACTTGCACAAGATCCCCTAGATTTCTTCGATACTGGAGAATTTATGGATTCTGCTATCTTTTGGAGTTTGATCAGATTTGCCTCTTACTTTTTCTGGAATTCTCTCTGTTTGGGGCTCAAATCTTGTATAAATTTGTCTATATTCCTAATAGAGATCTCACATCTTTCAAGTAATGAAGTTTTGATTGGGCTATGGCCACAAAGTTCTGATTGACTTTCAGTTGTATTAGTGTTTTCTAAATAAATCTGGAATTCATCTGACAGTTCGAGGTATTTGAAAGCTCCTCCTGAAGCATACACTTCAGTTCAAACAAAACTGTCTAATTTTTGGAATTTGTGTTAATATATTTTTCACAACCCTCTACTGTTCTACAAGATGTTCATAACTGAGAATTGAACTGTGCAACTCTTTCTTCATAATTAGTTTGGCCCTTTTCAGTTAGGGTCCTAAGCCAGTGAGGCCTTGGTTCATCTCCGTTTTCTTCCATTGTGGTTGTTTTTGCAGTCTTTTTACTGTAATGACTAAGTCCTTTAGGTTTCTAGTTTTATTCTATTTGTTTGATTCATTACAAACTCCCTTGATGTCTATTTCTTGGTTCTAATGATGGGTCGGGAGGTAAAAAGCTGAAAATAGAACTGTGGGTGACCACATCTCTAACCTTTAGCTAAACTTTGTGAAAGCCATGCCTAAACTTGACAAAATGGACGACTAAATTTTCTATTAAGTTTATTGTACGGACTGCTTTGCCCGAAAACCCCAAAAATTGACATTGACTATTCTACGGACCTAATTTGACCAAAACTCAAATTACTGTGACAGAACATTCCCCGTCTGATTTTGATTATAACAAAATCACTAACATATAAAGCAACTATACAAGATAAAAAATATCTTGACTAATTTTAGACTGTATTTTGTCAAACGTTCTAGGATATTAATGGACTATTAGACTTCCAAATTTATCTTATGAAATTCAGATATAGCATTAATCAATACATGTATATTCAGCGTTCAAGCATTGTATATTGAAAACAATTTCCCAGTACTGAGTACTTGTTTCCAAACTAAGCATTGTTGAACATAATCTCTTTATAAAACCTTTCCTGGTTAATTATAAGATACCCTTATACTCAACTTATATTTTCTTAGCACAATAATGTCATTACATCAAATGTATCAATTGAGTAATAGGTCTTGTGTAAAACACTGTCTTTCTATCATTTGTGACACGGACCGATACTTTTCGTACTAAATTGTCTGAGCTAGGAAATACTCTGTCGACTACTCCCAAAGGCAACTGAATCCTTGGTAAACTACTGTCTATCATTACCACTACATCACCCTCTTTCAAATTGGGGAGTCTTTCACACCATTTCTTTCTAGTTTGTAGGCTTTGAAGATACTGATTTTTCCAAGCTTTCCAAAACTGATTGGCTAGAACTTGAACATATCGCCACTGTGATTTATACATGTCTTTCAAATCCAAATGTTGAAATGGTTCAACCTCGGAATTAACCTTCTGTGTGAGTAAAGTATTTGGAGAAAGCACTAAAGGGGAACTTGGATCTGTTGAAACAGGTGTAATAGGTCTACTGCTCATAATACACATGACCTCTGCCATGAAAGTACATAACACTTCGTGCGTCAGTCTTTTCGCATTAGTACTATACAACATTGAGTCTAAAATTCTGCGTGTCAAACCAATCATTCGTTCCCACGAACTGCCCATATTCGATGCATGTGGAGCATTAAAGAACCAGGTTGATCCTTCATTATTCAAAAACCGTTTCACATTGTCATCCTCAACGTTAACTTTGTTCATTTCTAGCTCGGACACTGCTCCTACGAAATTTGTACCACGATCTGAATAGAATTCCTTTACCAAACCAAGTACAGATACGAACCTGCGCATAGCATTGATAAAGCAGGAATCACTCATATCTTCAACAACCTCTAAATGAACCGCTCGCGAACTTAGACAGGAAAACATAATTGCCCATCTCTTTGCATTTGCTACACCTCCCCTCATTTTTCTAGTCACTATTGACCATGGTCCGAAAGTATCTACACCGACAAAGGTGAAAGGTGGGCTTGGATTAACACGACAACTTGGCAAGTCTGACATTTCCTGTGATAATATTGGTGCTCGAAGCCTTCGACAAGTAACACATTTACGCAATATTTGATTAACGAGTCCTTTTCCTCTAGTTAACCAATACCCTGCTGACCTGACTGCACCTTCTGTAAAGTGGCGATCTTGATGTCGAATTAACTCATGATAATGTCTGACTAGTAATGTTGCAACATGACTATCACCCGGTATAATAAAAGGATTTTTCTCCCCCGTTTCTAAGCATGAATTTCTAAGTCTACCACCAATTCTCAATAAGCCGTTTGCATCTAGCACTGGTGATAATGTTTTAACTTACTGTTTCTTGGAATCGGACAATCTTTGCGACTACAGTCTATTTCTGTAGAATACATTTCTCTTTGGATTTCCTTTCTGCTAATTTCTTTATTTCACAGTCTGGTGTAAAGTCTTTCATTTCATGATTACTATGAAACAACTTTGCTTTGCGTTTCAACAAACCTATCGCGCGGACAAGTTTTGACCATGATAAAAACCGTTCAAACCTCGAAGTTCCAAGGCTGCTCGGACTGATCTGGGTCTTTTTTACCTTAACCTCAGGGTAAATTTCTTTGTCGAAGTCAGGATCTACCAAGTCATAGCAAGTTTGCTGATTTTCTTGCTCGTCTAAAAATGATTGCGGACCAGTCAACCACAATGAGTGATTGATTTCATCAGACCTCAAAGGTCGAGTTCCTTGATCAGCAGGATTTACATTATTAGGCACATAGTGCCATTGACATGGCTTGGAAAGTCTAAGAATTTGTCTACTCTGTTTGCCACATAAACATAAAAGCGCCTTGAGGTATTGCTTACATACCCCAACACTACTTGACTATCAGTGTAATAACATACTGAAGCAGATGATATTTCAAGGTGTCTCTGAATGAATCCTGCAAGTTCTGAACTCAAAACAGCTGCACATAACTCTAGTCTAGGTATTGTATGTCCATGTCTCGGTGCCAACTTAGATTTGCCTATTACAAAACCCCTTTGAGGTTTAACATTCACATCGTACACTTTACGATATGCTACCGCGGAAACTGCTTCCTTTGAAGCATCTGAAAAAACATGAAGCTCACGTTTTTGGCTGTCATTAAAGGGCAAGTCTACAAATGGTCGGGATATTTTCGTTTTACCTAAGTGAGATAGCGACTGCACCCAATTTTCCCAGTCTCCCAAAATATCAGTGGGGAGAGGGTCATACCAGTCTTTGTCACTATTATGAATAGCCTGTCTTGAGATCAAGCGACCTCCTAATACAACAGGAGCTACAAACCCAAGAGGATCAAATAACCCATTAATGACAGACAACAGCCCTCTTTTCGTATAAGGCTTTTTCTCAACTTGAACCTGATAAGTAAAGCAGTCATTTACTACATCCCAACTTAGACCTAAACTTTTTTTGTATCAAGGGTATGTCTGCACAAAATTCAATCTAAGTCACATTTTGAGCCGAGTCATCTGATGGGAAACTGTCCAGAACTAGTGGACTATTGGATACAATCTTATGTAAGCGGATCTTCCCCCCACATTGTAGTCTGCCTTGGGTGTGTTTGATAAGATCTACTAAGTCTCTTTCTTTCTGTCTTGAGACCATTGCATCGTCAACATAAAAATTATTGTTGACGAAATGGCAAACCTCATCACAAGTCATAAAATTGTCCTTCTTATGAAAACAAACTGCCTTTCTAATTCCGTATGTTGTTTTAGCAGGGGATGGTGAGTTCCCGAAGACATGAACTCTCATGCGAAACTCTACAATAGGGTTTGACGGGTTGTTATCCTTGTACCATAGAAAACGCAAAAAATCGCGATGTATTTCATCTACCTCAAAATTAAAGAACATTTGCTCAATGTCGGCCATTACAGCAAATCTCTCCTTCCTAAATTTGGTCAGAACCCCAATTAAATTATTTGTCAAATCTAGACTCTTCAAGAGAACATCGTTCAAATATACACCCTTAAATTTGGCCGACGAATCAAAAACTAATCTTATTTTTGAATGTTTCTTGGGATGGTAGACACCAAAAATAGGTAAATACCAATTTTTTTTGCCTTCTTGCACTGGCGGTGCTTTTTCAATTTGTTTATTGATGAACATCTTTTCCATGAACTCAAGAAAATGCTTTTGCTTAACTTGGTCATGTTTCAAACTTGAAACTAAATTATCAGTCCTTTTCTTGGCCTGAGCATAGTTGTTTGGAAGGGTTTGTCTACACTCTTTTAATGGTAGTAGACAGCTTAATTTGCCTGTAGTTGACCTAGTCATTTCTGACTCAATTTGTTTAACAAACTGTCTATCTTCACGAGAAAGCCCTATCAACTCGTCTTCTGCGGATTTATGGAAAATACTATCACTAACCTCAAAAATATTCTGACAAGGTTCAAAGATAGTTTCTCGTCCATTGTAGAGAATATTTGTCTTTTTAACATTCACATGGTCTGACTTATGCACAAGACCTAAACAAGCTTCTCCTATTATTACCCATCCTAGTCTCAACCGTTGAGCATAAGGCTCATTCTCTTTACCAACTCTTTGGTCCAGTACATGGTGGACCTTTAATGGATCCCTACCTATTAAAAGCAATACCCTATGATTATCATCTATTCCTGGGATTAAATGTTCAATGCTTCTCAAATGCTTGAATTCTCTAGCAACAGGTGGGGTTGCAACTTCTTGCTTATTGTTTGGAATTTCATTGCACTCAAATAAAGGGGGGCAATCTAATTGACAAGATCCGTCTAAAGACTCTATTACAAATCCCTGAGCACGCCTACCTGTTTTTGAGGCTCTCCCAGAGCAGGATGCGAGACTGTACTCAATAGTTTCTGATCTGACCTGAAAATAATCCAATAAAGCTGGCATAGCAAGGGATTTATTACTTTGGGCGTCAATAATAGCATATGTTTTCAATGCTTTTTCTGGATTCCCCTTAAGATACACCTTGACCAATAAAGTCTTAGCACATGACTTTCCTTTAAAAAATCCTTTGCCACAAACTTCAGTGCAATTATTATTTATATTTAATTGAACCTTACTTTCCCCGCCATGCTGTCCCAAGCTATTGGGTTTACTAATGTAGAAGGGTGTAGAGTGATGCGGACTATCACATTTACCACATGTAATACTCTCTTTACAGTCTTTAGCCAAGTGGCTACCTTTTAAGCATTTAAAGCATAGTCCCATTTTCTGTATGAATTCCCTTTTTTCTTTTAGGGGCAGAATTTGAAAGGACCTACATTCCATTAAAGGGTGTTTGGAGCTGTCACCATGTAAAGGGCACTTTATTTCAGGGTCAGACTGAATATTGGTCTTTTTTTGGTAAATGCCTGTGCAGAACCTGATTTTAGGGTCTTGTCATGCTTTTTTGTATTTGATGAAGTTTCATTCTTGGCCGAAACTAACTTAAAACTTGGGTCATTAACTCTCGAGGCCATTTTCTCTATAAAGTTTGATAGAAAACTAAACGATGGATACATAACTTCATACTGAGTCTTATAGTTACTGGCACTATCAAACCTTTTATTTTGAATAAAAAATGGCAGTTTACTGACTATGGTGTTAACCCCATAAGAGGAGTCTAGATATGCCAAAGCAGCCCTGTACTTTTCGTTTTCCCTAACAGAATTGATTTCCCCTACTAGATCCGCTAATTCGAAGAATTTGTCCTTATCTTCTATCTTTAATTTCGGTAGTTCTTTTTCACACTGTAGCATGTTTAGGTCTCTTTTCAACTTTTCTTCTTTCTCAACAAATTGGAGCCTCAGCTTTGCTTCAGCTGCCTTCGAAGCTTTCAATGCTAACAGTTCTTGAAAACTGGTACTACTTGCACAAGATCCCCTAGATTTCTTCGATACTGAAGAATTTATGGATTCTGCTATCTTTTGGAGTTTGATCAGATTTGCCTCTTACTTTTTCTGGAATTCTCTCTGTTTAGAGCTCAAATCTTGTATAAATTTGTCTATATTCCTAATAGAGATCTCACACCTTTCAAGTAATGAAGTTATGATTGGGCTATGGCCACAAAGTTCTGATTGACTTTCAGTTGTATTAGTGTTTTCTAAATAAATCTGGAATTGATCTGACAGTTCGATGTATTTTGAAAGTTCCTCCTGAAGCATACACTTCAGTTCAAACAAAACTGTCTAATTTTTGGAATTTGTGTGAATATGTTTTTTACAACCCTCTACTGTTCTACGAAATGTTCCTGACTGAGAATTGAACTGTGCAACTCTTTCTTCATAATTAGTTTGGCCCTTTTCAGTTAGGGTCCTAAGCCAGTGAGGCCTTGGTTCATCTCCGTTTTCTTCCATTGTGGTTGTTTTTGCAGTCATTTTACTGTAATGACTAAGTCCTTTAGGTTTCTAGTTTTATTCTATTTGTTTGATTCATTACAAACTCCCTTGATGTCTATTTCTTGACAAAATGGACGACTAAATTTTCTATTAAGTTTATTGTACGGACTGCTTTGCCCGAAAACCCCAAAAATTGACCTTGACTATTCTACGGACCTAATTTGACCAAAACGCAAATTACTGTGACAGAACAACAATGGTTGTTACAAAAAATGTCTTCTTTATCCACAACGTTTTCTAGCCAAAGAAACAAATAGTCCTTTTTAATTCCCATCAATCAAGAATTGTTTTCTGTAATTCCATTCAGATTGGACCAGCCTAGAATTTTTGTGTGGTAATGGGTCAATGGGTTAAAGCTTAGAAAGAGCGAAATATATTGGCCTTTTTCGCTGTTAAATCTTCATGAAATCATTAGGAAAACGCCTTGTCTATTGTTTTGTCAGTGGCGGTTTAAGACACGCCGAATGTTTCACTCGTTTTTGTATTATCAACAATATTTTCCTTCTAAAGACAAAGATTTAAATAATCCATCAAATGAAACTTGTCGTAAATAGGTTATTTCAATTAAAACCAGTCTTAAATGTCTTCGTCTGGTGATGGGTTGATCCAGGGCTCTAAAATTACTGAAGCACATTGACAAGAAATAAACTATAGTTTCTATAGTTTACCCATACCGAATTTGTAAAGTCCTAATCTTTTCACATTTTCTTTCTTTTTGTTTCTTCCTAATTTTGCCCTTTTTTGAAAACGCTTTACAATGCCATGATTTGCGAACCAGAAAACCTTGTAACATTGTTATGTTAAGGCTAAAAACTTACTAAACCTTTTTACACTTTGACCGTTAAATTCTCAACGACTGCAATTCTTCAAGAGCTTATTTTGAAAAAAAAGCAGTGTCTTCCTTAAGTTCCACTTTTGTCCAACTCGAAACAAATTTGACATATCAAACTCATTAATGGGTGAGTTGGCAACTCCGAGAAAAAATGTTTGTTTTGATGAATGGAGAGAGCATACTTTTTAGCTAGCAAAGCGTCAGCTTTGATAGCCTTAGTTAACAGACAAATTTTGAGGTCATCTCAAAGTTCAACGAGTGCAAACTGCCACTGGAGGCTTAACCACAAAATCAACGGAATGCCTACGCCATAAAAAATAGTTCTTATATGTTTCAGGAAAATTGCAAACTCTATCAAATTGTAGAGAACTCTGTAAAAAGCAAGCTATTTAACACATTCCCACTCAATTCGGCGTTTAATAATAAGATTTTTTAGGTAAAAGAGTACAGAACATGGCGTAATAAAACATCATAACACACAATTTTAATTTGAAAAAAAAAGATAAATGAAATAATCAAAGGACTGAAAGTACTGAGAAGTTGGAATGCGCTGAAAGGATCAAAACCGTGGAATTCGGTTCAAATTCATTTATCACTTTCCGAGTAAGCCTCCCTCCTTTAACTTAAACCAACATCCCTATTCGTGTACGTATGTGCGTGAATAACGCACTAAAACATCAATCCACATACAGGAATCAATAACTAGCATTGTCTTAACCAATTCCCAGACAGTGAGCCTTTTAAATGACCCTCATTATGAAAGCATTGGAAAACATTGTGGCAAATGAAGAAATTGCTTTTTACGAGCAATTTCTTTATTATCCACAATGTTTTCTGTCCAAAAAGACTAGGATTTCAAAGATTTCATCAACTTACTATTTTCGTCTGCTACTTCTTTGAATTTGGACTTGTCTAAAATTTTATCGTGTGGGAATGGGTTATAAGCTCGTATCAAGCACAGCAAAATTAGAATTTTCAAGCATAACATTCTCCTTTTGATCAACTGTAATACATGAACTCCTTATAGAAACTTGAAAACAGTTTCTACAGTAAGAAATCAATGACCTCGATTATTATTTGACCCTCAACTCGGCCAATTCTGTAACGATCATACTAAACTCGTAGATTTTCACATCAAGTTTATCAGTATACGTAGAAATTTTCGAAAATGCGCGGAAACTTGCTCTAGGATAATCGATTTGAAATAGCGGTTTAGACCTAGGAAAAAGGATATTTAAAGCGTTGTGAGTACAATTCAAAAGAAAAAAAGACGTTAACGTTATTGTAGCTTTATTGTTTGCACATAGTAGTTTTGCCCTTTTCCAAAAAATTCCTTTATTATGATAAAGATAGTATCAAATTATCTGCGGCACCATGTAGTCGCGCGAATTCCTTATTCGATATTCGGCTTTAGAACCGCAAAAATCTTAAGTAAAAAGGACCAAGCTGAAAGCTAGATGACACTTGTTACTTGTTAGAGGTTTGATGTGTTATTATTGGTTTAAACTTGGAAATAACGACACAATAAAGAGTAACTATTTAGTAAATTAGTAGAAACCGGAAGTTGATATGTTAACATACTAATTTTCAAAATCTTCTACTTTCGTTTTGCATCTATTTGATTTTTATTGAGTAAAGCTGTAAATCCCACAATAATCGCGTTTGCTTGATGCCTACGACCCCCCTTAATCGCTCTAGAATGTTTTTAAGCACTGGGCGGCGTGATTATTGCTACCTGAGCCATAATTGTTAACGTTGCCTATCTATCGTCTCATGACTACCACATGTCACTTGAGATAACGTGATTACCAAACACGGGACGGCAAATCACAAAAAAACAAATTACTGCGCTAATTATTACTTTATTTTTCAATAATTCAAAGCAAACTAAAGCATGTTTAGACGTCTCTAAACCTCATCCTTTACATGTTTCATATTATTGTCTTCGGCTACAACTATCTGATTGTCCGTTGCAAGTTGAGATGAGAAGTAACCCGAGGTGTATTCATATCTAAGAGATCACGTGATATGTGTTATCAAGAAAATCGAAATGAAATTGTCTTGGGTTCATTTTGCGGTTTTGTTAAATATAAGTTGGAATTGCTCCGCATTCCAACTTAAAAAGAACCATGTTATGCGCTCCGTTACCAAGGATAACACAAAAAAGAGGAAAGCTTAAACCTCTCATTTCCATTGTGGTCCTGGATAATGGAGGCATGGCACAAAAAGTCATGTTTACAATTTAACATTTAAGATACAATTTGATATCGAATTAAAAAAAAATAAAAAAGAGAAAGAAATCATATTTTAGATATCACAGACAATCATATTACATTTCAAATGGTATCAAAATAAGAATAATATATTTGTCACAGTAATCAATTTACAGTTTAGACAAACAAGACATGACCTTAAAACAATCACTTAGCATTTCAAGAAAAGAAAAAATGAAAATATTAGAAAAGGTATGAAATAAAATAATTGAAAGATGATCAAAAGGAATGTTAAGATAAGTCCATAAGGTATTCCTTCACAGCAGTTTTATAATAATCAGAGGATTGAATGTCTCTTAGCTGCTGTGGCAGGCAGTTCCAAGAGACAATACCTTGGTAAGTAAAAGTCTTCTTACCAAATGTTTTAACTTTTGGCAGGGCATATCTACCAGAGTCTTTAAAAGCTACTTCACTATCAAAAAAATGAAGACGAAACAGCAGTTATCCTTGACCTTTTGAAACGGCCGTGAACTTGACTGACGGGTACCCAAGTCCAAGACAAAACGAACTATTGTATTCTTGGTTGTCTGGCGTCTATTTTTCTAATACTGACTTCAGATAGGATACCAGAATTAACAAGCGTAATCAAAAAGACACTGGATTAGAGACATAACCAAAAGTTTACGAGTTTGGAGATTAAAAAATGGTCTGTTACGAAACTATAATTTTAAACGTGCATTAGCCTTGGAAACAAGGGACCTAGCAATTTCATTACAAGTTAAATGTTGATCTAAAATTACACCAAGATATTTTACTGACCTGGTTGCACGTATTCTAATATCATTGCATAGTACATTTATATTACCCCAACCTTTCAATCGGGTCTTAGAACCAAAAAGTATAGACTCCGTTTTGCAAAGATTGAGCGAACATTTATTATCAACCGAACATTTATTATCAACAAACCATTTGCTAACCCTCTCCAGCTCGGAAGATAAGATCGACTCAATATCAATGACATTTTTACCAGAGACAAGGATGCCGGAGTCATCAGCATATAAAAGTAATTTATGTTTTAGCACAGCAGACATATCATTAACATATATCAGAAATAGAAGAGGTCCAAGAACTGATCCCTGAGGAACACCGCGTGATATAAAACCCTTGCTGGAGTGTACACTGGAAACGTCTACGACTTGAGTCCTGTCAGAGAAATAGGATTTAAAGCATCTAATGGCATCTGATGTAAGACCAATAGATTCAAGTACCATCAATAAAATATCATGATTGTTGGTATCAAACGCCTTTTGTAAATCAAGTAAGACCATCAAAACCATATTACCTTGGTCCATATTAAAACTAATTAAATCCGACAAATGATTTAAAGCAGTGGCAGTGGAGAAACCACGTCTGAAACCAGATTGAAATCTGTAAAGAATGTTATTTGAAGTTAAATACTCATCCAGCTGATCATAAATGACTCTTTCAAATACATTTGAAATTATGCTCAAAACCGACACAGGTCTATAATTACCTACCTCAGTTTTATCATTTTTCGTGTATAGGGGAATAACTCTTGCATTTTTTATATTATCAGGTATAGAGCCTTGAATGATGGAGAGTTTTATCACATGACTTAAATGGCAGGCGATAATGGGAGCACCATCTCTTATAAATCTACAGGGGATACCATCTAGTCCTGTGGCCTTATTTGGACTTAGATTAAGAAGATATTTCAGAATTTTATCCTGAGTAATGATTGAAAAGGAAAAACTGTTAGGAAAAATACCTTTGGACATATAAAATTTCTGACAAGATGTTTACCATAATAAGAATAACTGGGTGGTAGATTTTCAACTGATATAGATGCAACAGTTGTGAAAAAAGTATTAAATTTTTATACAACATTAAAAAAGTCAAAACAAATTTCACCGTTGATTTTTAAGCCAATATTTGCAGATGAGCTTGCAACCTTCTTGGAAGGTAATCAAAGTTGTTTTAAACACTTCCAAAGTGATTTGGAGTCATGTTTGTTATGGTCCAAAACACTTTGGGAGTATTCTTTCTTTGCCTTGTAAATAAGGGATTGAGTAGAATTACGAAGTTCTTTGAACATATCATAGAAAGAAGAAAGTTTGGATTCCTTATACTTCTTAAAAGCTATATCCCGTACATAAATACTGTGTAAAATTTCATCGTTTTTCCAGGGTTATCTTCTGTGCTTAATTCTTAAATGTTTAAAAGGAGCACATTTGTCCACTATCGAAAGAAAAGTATCTTTGAAATTCAGCCATGCATCATTAACATTATCACTTAAAATAACTGCACTCCAATTCGCAATTAGTAAACAATTTTGAAACTTCTCTTTAGAGTAATCTTTCAGAGATCTTAATTTGACAGTTCTGTGTTTGCTAATAGATTGTCGATAGATCTTACGAGTACAAAAAGTCAAAGAATGATCACTTACAGAAATATCTACAACTCCACTGTTTGACACTTTATTCCTATCCGAAACAAGAATGAGATAAACTGCAAGCATCAAGCATCGCAAGAAAAAAGCAATAACAACAATATTTCTATCCAAGAAGGGAACTATTTCTCTAAATTCAATCATGCTTTGCTAGCTTACAGTACTTTCAGTACTTTGACTTTCACTGAGGTATCATCTTTATTTCTTGCAATTTGATATACATCGAAAAGAATCCATTCGGAACTTTTCTTGGTCAGACCCAAATGGATTTTTGCCATCTTTTATCTATATAAAATCACTGTTTTCGTCCAGGATATAGCACTTGTCAGAACATTCGTTGAAATATAGTCTTTCTTGTGCTCTTTTGTCGTTCATAGAACTTCTCATTAAGCGTCGAAATTATATATGATGAATGATGAATTTTTGAAATAATGGACTCTAACTACAGGCACAGTCTTTTTACCAACCATGAAAATCACATGTCGCCAATTTAGACCTCCAATTTTTGAACACCATCCATAACACATAGACCGGCAAAGATAGTGTAAATTGCACTTTTAAGCAGCAGAACAGATGCAGAATTAAACAAAATATTGCATATACCACTGTTTAAGACTCTAATCATTCCTGCCTTTCAAGAACTACATTTTCTCTAAGATCTACTTTTACCATACAACGACCCAGGAAGTAATTTCCAGTGAGGTCACTCAATTTTGTTATGGAACGTCTTTCTGTGCAAGCATACAAAATTGTTCGGCGCTCACTTTATTTTTCATGTAGACATGAAAACATCTTTCAGTCAATATAAACGCACGAATTTTGATAGACGAAACTAATTCAAATTATAGGAGAGAAAGAGAGAAAGAGAAAGAGAGAGAGAGAGAGAGAGAGAGAGAGAGAGAGAGAGAGAGAGAGAGAGAGAGAGAGAGAGAGAGAGAGAGAGAGAGAGAGCAGTCCGCGCAGTCTGATTAGGGTCGATCATTGACAAATGTTCAAGAAGGTCCCTTTTTCAAGTAAGATACCCATTGTCACATTGTAAACCTTGTAGAGACAGAAAGAGACACTCACGCAGAAAGAGGGAGAGAGAGACGGAAAGAGAGAGAAAAGGTACAGAGAGAAAAAGAGAAGAGGAAGGCAAACAGACAGACAGTCAAAGAGAGACAGAGACAAAGAGACAGAAGGAGAAAGGAAGAGGCAGACATAAAGAGACAGACAGGGACATACAGCATGGTGTCCGTGGTCGAAAGGTTGATCATTGGCTTCCCAATCAAGAAATCCCGAGTTCGATTCCTAGAAGCAGCTATCGATCTTGGTGCTGTCATTGGCGAGTACAGGTGTATTCTCCTGGAAGATAAATCGAGAGGGGTTAATCTAAATCCAATCTAGAGTCTTACAGGTTTAACTTAAAGAATCGGAGAAATTGCATAATATAAAAGTCGGCAAATAATAAAAGAAATTTATTTTAAAACGCAGGAAGATGTCAAAACTTTACGTGTGACATTTTTTTACATATCATACTTTAAACTTCACATTTCAAGTTGATATGCCCCAAGTTTGAACAAGAGGTTTGAATTTAGAAAGTCACCACTTGTCTTGAGTAGGCAGAAAATTGGTGGTTAGATTTACTATCGCTTTAATTCAACTAAAAAAACCGATTAAAGCAGCGTTCAACCCTTCTCAAATAAGCCACACACATGTAAAAAACCAGACATGAAAATATAAAAACAGTATGTATAACATATGATTTACGACATAACAAAAACTTGAGAGATATTTAGTTTCGTATGATATACGATAGATATTGATAAATATATTGAATTATTGATAGCGAAGTGCTTGCTTTTACTTATAATTTTCTTGTGAGTCCGCGGCCATAGTGCCTTTGATATCACGTCGGTCTCTCTATTATGAGGCCCACTATTCGATCCCCGGTGTCGGCGAATATCCTTTCCGACAACTGCTCATCCAACTTAGGTTTACGTTTATCAATCCAATGGATTGATAAACGTAAACCTAGGTTGGATGAACAGTTGTCGGATGGATTGATAAACGTAAACCTAAGTTGGATGAACAGTTGTCGGATGGATTGATAAACGTAAACCTAAGTTGGATGAACAGTTGTCCAATGGATTGATAAACGTAAACCTAAGTTGGATGAGCAGTTGTCGGATGGATTGATAAACGTAAACCTAAGTTGGATGAGCAGCTGTCGGATGGATTGATAAACGTTAACCTAAGTTGGATGAGCAGTTGTCGGATGGATTGATAAACGTAAACCTAAGTTGGATGAACAGTTGTCCAATGGATTGATAAACGTAAACCTAAGTTGGATGAGCAGTTGTCGGATGGATTGATAAACGTAAACCTAAGTTGGATGAGCAGTTGTCGGATGGATTGATAAACGTAAACCTAAGTTGGATGAGCAGTTGTCGGATGGATTGATAAACGTAAACCTAAGTTGGATGAGCAGCTGTCGGATGGATTGATAAACGTTAACCTAAGTTGGATGAGCAGTTGTCGGATGGATTGATAAACGTAAACCTAAGTTGGATGAACAGTTGTCGGATGGATTGATAAACGTAAACCTAAGTTGGATGAGCAGTTGTCGGATGGATTGATAAACGTAAACCTAAGTTGGATGAGGAGTTGTCGGATGGATTGATAAACGTAAACCTAAGTTGGATGAACAGTTGTCCAATGGATTGATAAACGTAAACCTAAGTTGGATGAGCAGTTGTCGGATGGATTGATAAACGTAAACCTAAGTTGGATGAGCAGTTGTCCAATGGATTGATAAACGTAAACCTAAGTTGGATGAACAGTTGTCCAATGGATTTATAAACGTAAACCTAAGTTGGATGAGCAGTTGTCGGATGGATTGATAAACGTAAACCTATGTTGGATGAGCAGCTGTCGGATGGATTGATAAACGTAAACCTAAGTTGGATGAGCAGTTGTCGGATGGATTGATAAACGTAAACCTAAGTTGGATGAACAGTTGTCGGATGGATTGATAAACGTAAACCTAAGTTGGATGAGCAGTTGTCGGATGGATTGATAAACGTAAACCTAAGTTGGATGAGGAGTTGTCGGATGGATTGATAAACGTAAACCTAAGTTGGATGAACAGTTGTCCAATGGATTGATAAACGTAAACCTAAGTTGGATGAGCAGTTGTCGGATGGATTGATAAACGTAAACCTAAGTTGGATGAGCAGTTGTACAATGGATTGATAAACGTAAACCTAAGTTGGATGAGCAGATGTAGACTCGGGAAGGATGTAGCGTTAGTACTGGTGAGAGGTATACCAGGCAGGATTCCATGGTTAGGTGCATTATGACTGAAATAAAGTTAGAAGTGGCGTTTTACCTCATTCAGTCAATCAATTATTTCCTTGTGATTTGTATACACCTTTCCAACTCTGACGTCCGCTAATAAAAAAATTAAAAAAATTCTAGAATGAAGAATGAAGTTCCGAATAACGTTACTGGAAGATAGAGACGTTTTCGATCCGACGTATTTTTCCCTCGAGAAAACATTATTTTTTCCTTTTTATCAAATACCCACTGGTCACCTTAGCTTGATATGGATTTATTTACTTATTATTATTATTATTATTGGGGGGTGTCAGAAAATTTTAGATTCTTCTTTCTTTGCCGGATCTCCGCTAGATTACAAAAGTCGATCGACCAATTAAAGCAATTACCGGGTAAAAACGTTGAAACCCCCCCCCCAAACATTTGTTTCATACATTTTCCCTGGCTTCCAACTTTAACGTCGTAACTGCAGATTGTTCAAAATGTAATTATTACATTAAGGTTGCTTACGAACGATTTCCTATTTGGTTTTGTGCTCCTGGTCATAGTTACGGGTTGCAAAACAAGGTAGTTTAATATCTCAGGTAAATTGACGTGGCCAGCGATTTTAGTCCAAACATTTTAAGACTTAAATATACAACATGTAAAAACGAGGTAGTTCGCCCAGGAAATATTAAAGGGGAAATTGATCGAATGTGACCTAAACCTCGCAGCTACACTTTGAATAGCTGAAGATACTTCGTTTTCGTCGCCCATCGGTACAGTGGTTTTAAATGGGTTTCGAAGAGAAACATAGCAGCTTTCGGACTTAACTAATGAGCTGATTGGCCTATCGTCTTTACCCCCTGTATTCTTAAAACAATGTTAACCCTTGTCATGCTGAAGCCGGAATATTCCGGTTTTGGCAGGAGGTGTAGACTAAGTTAAGACTGCACTAATGTGCAGGCTGATCTTAGTCTATAACCCCTGCTTGTACTTTTCCTGCCAGAGTTGTTTATGAAGTTGATTTCTAAAGAAAATATTGATTTTTGAACAACATGTTCTATCAGTGCTTTCAGCCCTTTGATTTTACAGCAATTCAGTAAGGTAATTTATACAGCATGACCAGGGTTAAGAAAGAGAATATTTTAGTATAAAGTAAATCTTGTGTTCAGCGACCACTCGAGGGAAGTTCGAAAGAGGTCGCTGGAGAGAATGAATGGCACATCTAAACATTTTTTTCCTTTTGACATCATTATGATGGATTCATTTGTTTGCATAAATTATTTCAAAATTTCCACCCAAATACCATGTTGTTCGACCTCATTAGAATGTCTCATTCAGACGATTCTAATAATTTCAAATAATATAGGCTTAAGTTATAGTATTTTTAATGTAATTTTTTCAACTTCTCAAATGCTCATGCTTTTTTGGAAAAGTCATTTTGATTATGGTAGCTGAATTAAAGTAGTCTCTTAATAGAGGTGGTAGCTTATGCAAGATTGGCTGTACTCTCACAGAGCTTTGGGGTAGCTAAATAAACGTAGTCTCTTAATAGAGGAGGTCGCTTAAAGCAAGGTTGTCTGTACTTTCATAAAGCGTTGGGGTGGCTTCGAACAGGTGGAGGCTGAGTTTTATCGATGAGACCTTGGTGTGGTTACCAGCGTCCAAACGCAATCCCGATTGGGGATTATCAACAAACCCTACACAGTCATTGTTACGGGGCTATAATCGGTGTTGTGTTTTATACGTGTGTCCAACCATTACATTCTATAAGAAGAATACAAAATATAATTTTTCTATGACTAGACAATGGTCATTTATTTGTAATAATGTATCATTCTTACCAATAAATATGCGTATTTTTCAAAGCCACTGACACAAACAGAAATATGTTGACTTCTGATTGCTTTCTTAAAATTCGAATTAGACTGTGCAGTATGTTAACTGTCGACTATCGAACGATAAACTTGGAAGTGGACTGAATGGTTGTTTGTTTTAATCGGATTTAACATCACTTTTAACAGTATTTCAATTACATCGTGGCGGCTTGAGCACCTAAAAATAAATTCATGGTATTTCTCACACCAGTACTACCACTAGGTCCTTTCCAAGCCTCGAACTGCTCCTCCCAAGTAGGTTTACGATACTTAACCCATTGGTGAGGGACATATGGCGGTAAGGATGTTTTGCGCGACCGGGGATCGAACACGGTACTTCATGATTGAGAGTCCAACTCAGTACCAACTGGGCTATGCCCGCGGCTTCGGCTGTATGTACGGTATCCTATAGACGGACCATAAAGTCCTAGCTCTTACTATATACAATCGCCTGAAGAATATTAGGATATTGAAAGACTTTTTTCCCTTTTCTTATAAATGGTAATAGTTATGATAATGATAAAACATGTACAAATAAGCACATGTAAATAAACAAATAGATAAATAATTTAACAATGATAATAATGCTTAAAAAATAAATAAATAAAAGTAAACATAATAAATAACAAATTAAAAGGCGATGCAATAGATAAATAATTAAATTATAAAAGTAGAATTGAAAATAAAAATAGAAGGAAATACAACAGCAAAAAAGCTTCCATTTCCACAGAACCAAGCATTTTGAAGCGCGGAAAATAAATAGAATAACAAGAAAAGGAATTACATTTTCGAAAAGGGCGACACTGAAAATCTTGTATTTGCTTTGAGCTGATGGGGATGTTTTGGTCTTGTTTGATATCGAAATTTTCCTCCGCAGCAAGAGGCCAATACAAGATGTTGGATCGTTATCGTAACTACGTGTTCCGTTTATTATATTTCTACATTTCTTTAATAAAATCGATAAAGTAATAAAAAAATCTGTATTTCTATAAGTATGTCCCATCATTATCATTCTGATTACCCTTATTCGCTATATGACGTCATCTTCAGAATGAAAATGACGCCATCTCAACTTTCTAACATGGAACCGTATTTGACACTGCCAGGTACGGATTTTTTTATGCCGTGTCCGACTTTGTTTGTGTTAGTCATATATATTTCTCCAGAAATATTTTTAGGGATTTAAACCCGTGGAATTGTAGTCTACAACGTCTTGAACTTATACATGTCTTAACCCATTCCCACACAGCAAAATTTTGGACTGTTCCAAATTGAAACGAGTTGCAGACGACAATCTAAAGTTATTGAAATTTTGGAATTTTTGTACCTTTCGGATAGAAAACATTGTGGATAATGAAGAAATTGCTTGATACAAGCAATTTCTTCATTTTCCACAATGTTTTCTAAAGCTTTTTTCATGAGGGGCGTAAAAAGGAGGGCTTGTTTTGGAATGGGTTAAAGTTTGTCTTCGGGTAAAAGTTTTAATCGTGAAAATGATTTTCAATGTTACCTCACTTTTCACAAAAAGAAAGAACAGCACGCATCCTCATATATTCCCCTATATAAGACTACCTCTATATCAGAACTAATCATTGGATTGTTTCTAAGTGCAATTCAACTAATAGAGACCATATCCCTTCACTTCCAGAAAACCGTCACATAACAGGGTTAAGTCATTACCAAGCGACAAAATCTTAGATAGTCAAAATTGGGAAAAAAAAAAGTGCACAAGATAATTATCAGTTAAAGGAATTTCATAATTCTTTGTTTTCATAGTAAATGAACGCTGTAACAAGCGATTTCTTCCTTTTCCAGAATGTTTTCTCACGCTTTTTTCTCGAGGGGGCGTAAAAATTGGGATTGATTTTGGAATGGATTAATAAGGTTGAAATTTGACCGTCTATATTTTAAGTCATCGAAAGAAAGAATTAAAACATTTTTTCGTTTCAATGACCCATTTTCAGCAGTAAATGGTTCGTTCAGTTTCCGCAATACTGCACAACTATAACAAAAAGAATTACATTATCATAAAAAATACCTCAAGATGGTGGAGTCGAGTGCCATTAGAGCACCACACTTCAGATGTACCATAGCTTACAATGTAGTACACAATTCGGTCCACGAAGATCGGCGGCATGTTTGGTGCAAGAAGGTTAACCCGTTACAATTTGAAAGAAAAGTTTTGGCTCTCAATTTTCAAAATTTTTAACTGCTATGCTTTCAGACACTTATGAGAAGGTGATGAAGCTTACTTTTAATAAATACGACTGCTCATAGCTTTGAAAAAAGAAAGAAAAGAAGCAAAAATATTTAGCGTTACGAGACGCCAAATAAGCCATCGAAGAACAACCCGAATGGAGCCGAAATTCATCGGATAAATACTTTGTCTGTAGATTGCACCGAAAATTGCCTTATTGGTAGTTTCCATTACGCATCCGTTATGTCATTAGCCTCCGCTAAAAATAGAGTTGTTATCGACTTAAGAGATGAAGAGAATATTTTTTGTTTTCATGGAGAAACTAATCACATTGTATGAATACGCGAAGCGGATTCATACATTGTGTCATTAGTTTTATCGGTTTAACAAAAAATATTCACTTCATTTCTTATAATTTAATAGCATCGAGCAAAAAAACAAAAACTTTACAAATTTTGACACTTTTTGTATGGGACTATATTTTGTGCGGAAGCATACAAAATCGCTGCGTGCTCAAAATTTTGTTCATGGAGTTAAGAATAATTTTTTCGACCAATCAGAATGCCCCATTATGATAGACGAAACTGAAAAATAAAAATTATATCACAATGAAGCGAACGACCTCATCCGATGAATTCCGTTGTTTCAAAGAAGGACATAAGGAATATATCACGTGATTTAATAGTTATTTTGGTTGATTTTACAAGAAGAAAGAGTATACATTGTGAAAATGACAGTAATGACTATTGGTAAAGCAGATAATGTTCCTATATCAAATTGTCATGAAAATCTGTTCAACAGCCGCTTTCAACGAATTTAGTCTTGTCCCAAATCAAAGAGGTTGCAGAGGACAATTCATGGGTTCGATTAGAAAATTTAATGTCAAATAGGGTATAAAACATTAAGATAAAAGGGGAAAGTACTGTTACAAGAAATTTCTCCTGTTATCACTATGTTTATCCAAAGCTCTTATTCTTCAGGGCGTTAACATGCGGGTTTGTGTGATAACTGACTGCTCTTCTCTCTCGATTTCTGTCAAAGTGTATTTTAAACCATTGAAATCTTTGTTGGTTTACCGACTGATATGTGGTAAATACAGATTATCAAAGCTGCAATTTCGACGTTTTAAGTCGCCAACAAACCATTTGACTTTATCTAACGTCCCTTACCACACAACTTACAAAATTATGCTGTTTATTACTTCAGTCGACCTGTCGTGTCGGAGGTCAGTGGAGTGGTTAGCGATCCATCAATTAGTCGATCAATGAAACACTCAGTTTCCTACATATGACTATAAACTCAAAGATGCATCATCATTGTAAAACCCGTTAACCCTTGTCAAGCTGAACACGGAGTATTCCTTTTTGGCAGGAGGTAGAGACTAAGATCAGACTGCACATATGTGTCTGATCTTAGTCTACACCACCTGTTTGATCTTTTAAGCCAGAGTTGTATATAAAATTATAAAAAAGATCGAAAAATTTACCCACAACAAGGGACTTTCGGTGTTTTCAGTCCTTTGATTTCATTGCAATTCTGAACAAGGATTTTATTCAGCATCACAAGGGTTAAACTGATTTATATTTGCAAGTACAACGATGAAAATCTCGGCCAAACAAACTGTATTTTATGGATTTGTTAAACTAAGAAAAAAAGTCTTATTTCTGTCGAATGCAACTTCATATGGTTGGTCTCACATTAACTTGGTCAATTAGCTGAATACATATATAATCAGACGACACAATTTTGGACTTCTCAAAATTCAAAGTAGTTTAAGACGACAGTGCAATGTGTAATCAAATTGAAAACTTGGGGATATACAGGGTATAAAACATTAGGATAAAAGGAGAAATTGCCTGTTATAAATTATTCCTGTTAACACAATGTTTTCCTACGGGGCGTCAATATGCGAAAGCCTCGATCAAAAGAAAAAAAGCATTTTATGGAATATTAGAATTAAAATTAAAAGAATAATTTGCTGTCGAATGTTGTTTGCCACCGTTGTTGAAAAAATATATCTTCTTACGAATATAGGAACTGTATTCAACGGATGAGTGGAAAGGTACTTGATTTAAAAATTCTTTTGCACACGGTCCTATTGCACACGGCCCAAAATCTTACAGTCCGAACTAATCACGGGATGTTTGCATGATGTTTCTAAAATCAGGGATGTTTTTGACGATGATCTTTTCCTTTAAACAGGTCAGACACTCTTGACCTGCTCGAGATCCGAAAACGAATTTGAGCAATCGAACCACCATCTATCTGAATTTTCCACAATATTCCTCCATTTTTTCATAGCCGAGTAGCATCAGTACGCGTGTGTGTTCGGCATACTAGTATTTAACCGACATATAACTAGCAACATCCACTTAGCTCTGACAGTTAGTACCAGTTCGATATGAGCCTATGCGTGACATTTCCAACCATTTCGCATGTGCGTGACTCGCAAACATTGAGCACCCTGGACAGCCATTCGGGGCAATTAGAACATTCGCTGATTGCTTAAAGAAGCTTTGGCCCAGTATCTATCTACAGAGGGCAGGGTGAAGACTCTGATCAGACTGTGCGGATGCACAGGCTGATCTCAGTCATTACTTTGCGCACATGTGTAACGGCTGGAAATGTCACGCATGCGCTCACGGCGTTATTTTGCATAATTTATGGTCAGTAACATGTAACCAAAAAGTGAAATGGTTGGTGACCTAAACGTCGTAACTACAGCTTGAGTAACAAAGGCATTTAAAGTCAAATTCACATAAATGTCTACGAGTGCTTGCGTTTAATTCCGGTCCAAACGAATGATTTGATTGGTCGATTGATTCTTTGATTAGTAAAATAATTCATATAGCGAAAGTTCTCAAAGGGGGGGAGGTAAGTCAACAAAACTACCAGACCATATTACCTAAATTATGTGTGAGCGTATTGAATTTGCCCAAAGAACAGCCGTGGATTTTCTGTCCAAAACTCATACTTATTTCAGGAGGTCCCTGTTTTACCTGAAAGACCACATATCGTCGATTAGAGTGCAAAACGTCGTACCTACAGCTTGATTCAGGTTTAGGTTTTGTACGCCCAACAACGATATATTTAATTTATCATTTGAAATTGTTTTCTATCAGCTTTACCAAATAGTCTTTCTAGAACTTAGATTTCTGGAAATGTTTGAATTGTGAAAAAAAGAGAGGAAACTGTAAATGACTTTGGAATAAAATATATTGTTTCGTTAACCTGTCTTTCCAAGGCTCTGTGGTTCTTCTCCTCGGCGGCTCGGTCGAGGCCGTAGCGCTATCAGTAGTGAGTTTGACTATGAATCATGGGGGTAAGAGTTTGACCCCCGGCACGGCTGACATTCGTTACAACAATATGTGACATAATAATTTTTATCTCGATTATTTAAGAATAATCACACTAGTTGGAGGCGAAGCCGGAGGATCTGATAGAAAATTGGGGCAGTACAGGTAAAACCCATACCAAAATATTTTTTCCTTGTTAACATTTCCATTAATTTTCGACTAGTCAAAAATGTAATCGTCATGAGGCTTATCAATTTCATTCGATATTCAGGTGTTTAAAAGATATAGATGGATTCTCTTTGGTAATTTTATCCATTTCCCCTTTCAAAAAAACAAACAAAAACATGTGATTTAGTCACGTGTTTAAAACATTAACATAGCGGACTTGGGTCGGAATGACTTTCGAATTTCACTGAAAGAGCGATCGTTAACCGATTTTAATCGTCAACATTCCGCCCTACTTCTTTTACTACCGATATCCATAATTCACTCATCCGGGCTTAATGTCTGAAATAAAATACAGTAAAGTTTGAAAAATCAAAGCACTGAATGTACTGATGATGGACGTCCGTGTTGACATAGTAGAGTAATATGCCCGTTTTGGTGTAGAAAATGGCATTTTCATATAGATAATCTTATTAAACCATTCCCACTCAATCCCTCCTTTTTACGCCCCTCAAAAAAAAAAGCTTTGGAAAACATTGTGGAAAATGAAGAAATTGCTTGGATCAAGCAATTTCTTCATTATCCACAATGTTTTCTATCCACAAAGACGAAAAAATTAAAAATTTCATCAACTTGAAGTTGTCGTCTGCAGCTCCTTTCAATTTGGACAGGTCTAAAATTCCACTGTGTTGGAATGAGTTAAAGCATAACGTCTCGCCTAGCCTGGTTTATTTGATAGATAATACAGAGTGTATTCTAGAGTCTTGAGCACGATCGAAAGTTAGGGAAAAATTGCCATTCTTACACACTTCATTTGTCTTTCACCGACAGAAATATGGTAATAATTTGCCTGTTAAGTTGGCTGAGCATCTACATATGTTATGGCCCAATTTTATTGTTGCAGTTGTACATGTTATTGGTGTGAAAATTGACATTAAGCCATGGTTTGGTGCACCTACCGATCGCGGTTTTGCTGAAATACTACTGAGAGTGGCGTTAAACTAAATTCCCTTAATTCCCTAACTAGCTTTCAAGATCAATACATTTTTTTACTTTGCGAGATTTTCCTTTACCGGTGACAGTCTACAAATAATCGTTATATCATTTCAAAAGCTTGGACAATATTTTATTAGCAATAATCATTGAGAATTATTACCTTTAAGAAACATATTAGAGATTATGTACATCTTTTAGACCTTCTGCGACCCAGGAAAAGCTTAACCTATTCCCACCAAATCATGTTTTACGCCCCTGGAGAATTGCATTAAAGAAAACATTGTGAGAAAAGGAGAAATCGCTTGTTTCACAATGTTGTCTAGCCCAACTAAGCCTTAGTTTTCAATTTCTAAGTGATTTGAATCGTCGTCTGTAACTAGTCCAAAATATTGTCTTTTGATAATGGAAAGAAAAGGCTAATTTCAAATAATAATAAGCATCTTTGAACATATGAACTGTATAGCTTATCATTCCCGCGCTATACAGCTGATTTTCCGAGTTCTAAAAGTAGAAGGTGAATTACTCACTTCCTAATTGAAAGACAGCGCGTTATTAAAACCGTGCGCTAAGCGGATTATTGGTAGGAAGTTTTCGTATTTAAGAGGAATCTTTACGCGTTCTACGAATAATATAGAATCCGCGTTTTAAGCTATTTTCAAATGTACAGTTGTTTTGGGAAGACAGGTTTTGAAAAGTTATAAAACGAAACTAGCTGGGCACTATACTTCTCTAACATCCTACTGGATTTTTCAAACAGGGTAACACTAATCGACGCCTTCGGAGTCCACCAAAAAGTACTTCTTTTGGGGACATAGGACCTAAACGGTCGTTGTAGGAAAGCAAAGTAAAAGCGATTTTCAATTTTACTTATCCAGTGATGCTTATGATATGTGAACCCAAAGAACACACAAACCATTTTTGGAGATATACTTTGTACAAAATATATAACCCATTCTATAACAGTATAGAAAAACGTTTTTTCAACAGCATTAAAAAAAATAAAAAAATAATAACAAAGAGCTGACACAAAAAAACTCAAAATGAACACTCTTCGATGTGCATTTAGATCCTTTACCAAATTGACCAATCACAAACGATTAATCAAATAATTTATTCAGCCCGGACCTGAGCTTATCAACTCCAACATCGGCCTCCATTTTTACCTTTGTTGTTGGTTAGTTACTTAAACGTCGTAACTACAGCTTGAATAAGCTGTAGTTACGACGTTTAAGTAACAAACAAAACATTTTACTATTTTATTACATGCCGCTGGCCATAAATTTTGCCGAAAAACGCCGTACAAAACTAATCGAAACTTCCTGACGGAGTTAATGAGCGGAGCTAAAAGAGTCAGTTGACGGGGCAAGCGATTGCTCAATTCCAACACGATCCTGCCTTTGGCACCCGAAGGAAAAAGGTTATGAAGGCATTGTGGAAAATGAATAGAGATTCAAGCAATTTCATTATTAAACACAACGTGTTCTACCCAAATAGACAAAGGCTTTGAAAAATTTCATCCGTTTAAAATATTTGTCTAACTTCATTGAATTTGGACAAGTCTTAAGTGCTGTAGTCTGGTATTGAATTAAAAGACTGGTTGATTGAATGGGGTTTCACGCCACTTTTAACATTTTTTTCAGTTATAACGTGGCGGCTGGAGTACCTAACAATTGAATCCTGGTATTTCTCACACCAGTACTACAAATACATCCTTTCCTAGCCTTAAGCTGGTTTACAATTATCCACCCATTTGTGAAAGATAATGTCGGAAAGGATATGTGCCGCCACCGGGGATAGAACCCATTTTATGAAAAGAACGGTTTTGTCAAAGATATCATCGTGACTCTATTTAATTTTATGGGAGCGAGGTGGCTGCAGTCTTTCATCGATTTTTTTCCATTTCGGCGGATAGATCAACTGACAAATCCCGGCTGTCAATAAAAGAAAAAAAAAAAAACCGACCAACCAAATCATTCATTTACATTGGGAGTGAAGTTTAAACTCCAACATTGGCCGACAAAAACGTGAAACATTTCTGTTGGTTTAACGACTTAAACATCGTAACTACAGGCTATTCAAGCTAAAGTTATTACGTTTAGGTCGCCAACCAACCATTCTTCTCCTTTGTTACATGTTACTAGCCAATGTAGAAAATTCACGCCGTTTTAGATCGCAACGGAACTTTTAGTCGGAGTGAATAGGCGATAAAAACGGAGCAAGTGGGCGGGGCCGGCGATTGGTCAATTGCGACATCATTCTTGTCGTAAAGGGCGACAAAAGGGTCATTATTATCAATATTTTAGATTACTTAACCCTTTCCCGTTTTGCAAACTTTTAGACCTGTCCAAATTCAAAGGTTTTGAAGACGAAAATTGAAAGTGGATTTTATTTGAAAAAAAAAAACCATTTAGTAGGGTAGAAAGTATTGTGGAAAAGAAGAAATTGCTTGTTACAAGCAATTTCTTCTTTTCCCACAATGTTTTCTAAATTACAAAATCAAAGGGACGTAAAAAAACAGGGATTAACCAGGAAAGGGTTAATCAATTAATCAGACGACAAAGTGTTAAACGAGTAAAAAAATCAAAGAAGATGCAAGCAGACAACTGACGACAATTTCAAGTTGATATTGTTTCAAATCTCTCTCTCTATTTGTGGATTAGAAACAATGTGGAAAAGGGAGAACGTGCTTGTAAAAAGCAATATTTCTGCATCTTTTTACATTCTTTTATCAACATTTTTCCACAGGAGCAAAGAATTAAAGTTTTTTTTTTAACTTAGATGTTTTAGCTTTCTGTTCAACTTTTGTCATTCTCGGACTGCATTAATAGAGTGTCTAAATAATATTTGTTGATAAAAAAAAAAGAATCTACAACGACAAAAAGAATCTACAACGATAAAAAGTACCTTTTTTTAGCAAGACCACACACAGGTCACGTGTTAGAAAAAGATATTTATATAAAATGTCAGCGATATGGAAAACAAATCTAGCAATTAATACTATTGTAATGTCATTTTACCCCAGACATATGTCATTTAAGTGAAACTTATAACTTACAGGTCTCATGTCCTTTTGTAGCCACCATTCAAGGTTTTCTTTCCGCGACCGAGATTGTCGAAATCTTCCGGCGTAGCGATGTTCTTCTGAATTTCATGTGTTGTCGTTGTCTTAAAAAGTTGTCCAGAAACAATAAATTGGTGAGAATTGCGAAAGAACCACTTAAAGCCTGTCCCACAGTTATCCATTATCACACACTTAACCAATCGCGTCTGTCAATCAAATGATCAGTCAACCAATGAAATCATTCGTTTAGACTGGAAGTTGAGTTTGAACTCCAACATTGGCAGCTGTTTTGGTGAACTTTGTTGGTTTGGCGATTTAAACGTCGTAACTACAGATTATTCAAGCTGTAGTTACGACGTTTGAATCGCCAACCAACTATTCTACTTATTTGTAACATGCTACTGGCTATAAACTTACAAAATAACACCGTAAACAATCGAAGCGGGACTTCCAGTCGGAGTCAATGGGTGGGGGCTAACGAAGTAGGTAGGCGGGGCAAGCAATTGGTCATTGTTAAAGGTAATCGAATACATAATTACATTTATAGGTGTATGTTATTTCCTCTAGAACATTCTGTATGAAGACAACTTTGTAGGGTTCTTAAGGTATTTCGGTATTCATAGCTAGAAAAGTGAGGCCCATTTGTCAATGTGCGAAACGTTGTAACTGCAGCTTGTTTATCATATCTACAGTACAAAAAAGTAATGGTGCTGGTAAGATTGTCAAACATTTTGTAAAATAATTAATATCTCGGTGGAGCTTTCTGTCAGAGCTCAGTAGGCGTGGTCATCAAGTCGTCAATTCATTAAGTAGGATCGATAGATTCAGATGGTGCTCTGTAACATTAAGGTGTAACTCTAACCTACTGATTTTGAGCTCGCGTTCCCCTTTTTTTATCATTTCATTGCTTAACCCTTTCCCGTTTTTTAAAATTTTATACTTGTCCAATTTGAAAGAAGTTGCAGACGACAACTTAAAGTGAGTGCAATTTGAAAAGTAACCAACCTGCAGGGTAGAAAATATTGTAGGAAGAGAAGAAATTGCTTGTTACAAGCAATTTCTTCTTTTTCTACAATGTTTTCTCGAGCATAAAATCACAGGAACGTAAAATCCCGTATTTGAACGGGAAAGGGTTAAGTACTTTATTTTTTCTCTGGTATGTATTCTTTATGCGGTATTCTGTCTTGCAGATTTCTTTATCAAGTAACCCGTTGTATGAAGAGGAAGTTTATAAACGTTTTTGAAGCATTCGTCTCACTCCCTTTCCCTTCACGATATGTTTGTATAAACAGAGGGTCACGGAATACCGATTTTTTTTTTAAACCAGTTATGTATTGCAGATGAATTCGAGATTTTATGGACACAAGGCGTTACCATAGGCTTCGAATTCATTTGCATAGTTATTACACTAGTGTAATATCACCCGTATAATATCAAATATATTCATCGAGGTTATTTCACTCCCGAGCGTAGGTCATATAATAAGTTTCCCCGAATGAAATCTGTTAAATCAATCAATCAGGTTCGATTCTTTTCGATTTTTTGTCGATTTTCCAAACTTAGAATGGTTATTCTACCGCACTGAATTTATCTTGTTCAAATACCAGCTCTGACTTACCTATTCTCGATTTCAGGTCACCAACCGACCATTTTACTTTTTTGTTGCATCGTACTTGCCATTAATTTTGCAATATAACGCCATTAAAAATCAAAGTGGGACTTCCTATAGGAATCGGTGAGCGTGACCAACGACGTAAGTTGGGGTTCAGCGATTGGTCAATTAACGTAACCGGTTATAATAAGCAGACGGGACTACTTTTAAAAAAATGTGTATGGTGCTATAGATGGTCCTAAAGGTCACTTTTATTCTTGCACGATAACAGAAGGCGTGCACGATTAAAATAATACGGGTGCATACAAAAATTCATGTATGCGTGGCTCAAACACTAAGAGAGTCCGTGTACAAAAAATGTACATGTGAGTAAACAACAATAACAAAACAACTACAAGTGCACGCATAGAGTGAAAGTGCTTTTTAAAATGTACGCCATAGATTGAGCAGGCAACCGTAAAATTATGCTTGTGCGCTCAAATTCTTGAGCTTGCACTCACAATTTTTACGAGAGTACCTTCATTACTTTGGCATGCGTGCGCTCTCACTATTCAAAGTGCACTTTTCACGTAACCGCTACACCATAATGACCGTCGCAATTTTTGGAAAACTTTCTCTAATCTGTTCGTTCCTTCCGGACTCATATCTACTAGACTTTAAAGGCTCTATTGCTCTCGCAGGGACGAAATTCTTGACAAAAAGGAATCCTGAAAAGCGTTGCCGAACAGAAAACGAAAACATATTTCAATATTACATTTGTATTTCATTTTTGAACCCTGTTCTTATATCACGTTTGAAATGAAAAATGGATTAGGCGTATTTCGAAGGGTTATCATTTGTTGAAATTCGATAGGCTATGTTTTGTTTGTTTGTTTGAATTGGGCTTAACGCCACTTTTAACAGTATTTAAGTCATATCGCGGCGGCTATCCTTCTATTGGTGGGAGACACATGTCGGAAAAAAGATATTTGCCGCGACCGAGGATCGAGCCCTGAATTTTCATGTTTGAGAGTCCGATGCACCACTAACTGCACTACTTTTACATATGTCTGTATGGTGGTACTTTTTTCGTTTCAATGTGCTGTGCACGAACGAGATTCAAATAAATAAATATGCATTCAAGCTGATCGCTGTCCACTCCCACTGACTCCAACAGGAAGTTCGACTAAGATATTATATGGCGTTGTTTTGAAACATTTATTACGAGAACTATGTAATAAAATAAAAAACATGTTTGGCGACCTGAACATCGTAACTACAGCTTGAATAAGCTGTATACAATAAGAACGATAAAGTTGCCAAAAGAAAGAGAAAAAAAAAACTTCACATAATTGTTACAATTCATAGTTTACTTCCTGTCTAAATGATCCATTTGATTGGTCGATTGATTTTGTCATTTACACGCGCGATCTATATATTTCCGAAAATTTTAGACTGGTCCAAATTGAAAGAATCTGCAGACGACAATTTCAAGTTGATGGAAATTCAATTTTTTTCGTCTTTTGGGATAGAAAACATTGTGGTTAATGAAGAAATTGCTTGTTACAAGCAATTTCTTCATTGTCCACAATGTTTTCCAAAGCTTTTTTCTTTTGGGGCGTAAAAAGGATTAACTCTAAAATGAAGTTTCCCATCGTTTTTAAACGGCGTTGTTTAGCAAAATCTATGGCCAGTAGCATGTAACAAAAAGTAGAATGGTTGGTTTGTGAACTAAAGCGTCGTAACTACAGCTTTAATATGCTGTACGTACGACGTACAAGTCGTCAAACCATCTAATTTACTTCATGAAAATGTCGTTCAATATCGCCTCCAAACTTCTATCTAGTCTAAATAAATGATTTGATTGGTCGGTTTTCTTTTTCTTTGTTTCATAGCCGTGATAGGTCACTTATCTTCTGGTGCAGGTATTATTTCAGAGCATTACCAGACATGATTTTGTTAGCTGGTAGAGCACTCGACTTCAAACCTTACAGGTTCGATTCCTAGGCTGATCTACTAACAAACTTATTTTCTTTCGGGTTATACGTTATGTCGAGGCCCCGTGTCACTGTGTTATCAATCGAGCACCAGGCGGGGCTCTCAGCAGTTTCGTGCTACTAGTATCCCCCGTAACAACTAACCGTCATCTTGGGCATGTGCAACGGTAGTGACGATAAATGAACGAAAATACATACATGACAAAATAAAAGTGGTTCGAGAGCAGTTGCAGACGACAGTATTGAACAATAAGTAACAAATAGAGTAGAAATCATCGTGAAATAAGAATTTGCTTGTGCTAAACAGTTGCTCCTTCTAACGCAATGCCCCCCCCCCCATCAACATAATTTCAGTGATCAAAAACGTGAGATTGTTTGGTAGTGGGTTGATGAGACAACACTTTTGGTTGGCAAACTGAAAAAAAATCAATGCAGTTTCGGACGGGAATCTGAATACAGCGTAAATTCATACGGGTAGAAAATAAATACAGGGAAATGACTTCACAGTATTTTCAACGCAGAAAATAAATATTACTACTGAAGGAAATAAATCTTCTCAAGGCTAGAGGACGCTCGAGATATAACTACAAAACCGACATATGAGGTGATGTGTTATTTGAATACTTTTTGATACCCGAATCTTTGGAACACACGTGTGTGAACCAGTAGAAAGTCAGCCTCTGATAAAGATCTACCGAAATATAATAAAATTTGTGAATCCTCCCCGAAATGTGTCTGTTTTCATAGCATTCCATGAATTCCCATAGTTCCGCCAATCCGGGACAAATTGACAAAGACTCAGGGAAAAACGGTAAACTTATTCCCACACAATCCCGTTATCTTTAACCCCCTGAAGACAGAGGTTTTAGAAAACATTGTGTAAAATGAAGAAATCGCTTGCTACAAGCAATTTATTCATTATATACAACGTTTTCTTCTCCTAAAGACCAAGATTTTATAGTTTTCATCAGCTAAAAATTTGTCTGCATTTTTTTCAATATGTTACAGTCTAAAATTTTGTAATGTGGGAATGAGTTAAAGTATAATCTTCTCTTGACCCATTACCAGACGACAACGTTTCTTGGCTGGCTCAAATTCAAATAAGCTGAAGACGACCATTTCATGTGGTTGCTTTTTCTGAAAATTATTTGCCTTTCTTTCCAGAAAATATTTCGGGAAATGAACAATTTGCTTGTAACAAGCTATTTATTCATTGTCCAACAATGTTTTCCAAAGCCTTTTTTCTTAAGGGGCGTAAAATGCGAGATTGTTTGATAACATAACCCAATACCAGAGGGCAAAATTTATACTGCTCAATATAGAGAGGAATCGCAGATAACAATTTGAAATAAATGAAATTTTATAGATTTTCTCAACTTTCTGGTTTGAACATATTGAGTAAGATGAAGAAATTGTTTATTGCAAGAAATATTTTCATTTTACACAATGTTTACCCAATTGTTTTCTTGAGGAGCAACAAAAAGCGTTATCGCGTGGTAACGGGTTGATAAAAGTTACACTTCGTCGATTTAAACTTCGTACCTACAACTTCGTCGGAATTTAACTGCCTGAGCATCGGGTTTTCACAGTGAATGACAATTATTTATCCACAAACCCTTTTTTTCAAAGGAAATGATAAAAGTAATAAAGGGTTGATTCACGTTTTCGAATACGTCGACTTTTCAGAGAGACCCGAAACGTTAAGTGCAAAGCCCCTTCCAACACATCGACGTTTTTTTTGGCGCCCCTCGAGAAAAACAAAATGGAAATCATTGTGTAAAATGAAAATATTTTTTGTAGCAAGCATTTATTTTAGCTCACCTGAGCCTGAGCTATTGTGATCGGTAATTGTCCGGCGGCCATCTGTTCATCTGTCCGTCTGTCCGTCCGTAAACAATGTTCTCCTCCTAAATTATAAGGCCAAGAGTTTTGATATTTGGTACATATCATCACCTATTAACCCTCTACCAAAGTACTTCAAAGAATTATCGTACACTGAAAATTAGCCTTTTCATGTGCGATCCCTGATTTTACAAAGGAATAAAGATGGATATCTTTGAAAATGTTTTTCTCTCAAATCATACGGCCTAAAGCTTTGATATTTGGAAAGTATCACCAGCTATTGACCCTCTACCAAAACAATTCAAAGAATTATCGTACTCTGAAAATTAGCCCTTCTCTGTGCGAGCCTGATTTCTGCAAAGGAATACAGAAGGTATTCTTTGAAAATCTTCTTCTTCCAAATCATAAGGTCTAGAGCTTTGAAATTTGGTACATATCAGCATCCATTGACCCTATACCAAAATGCTTCAAAGAATAAATGTGTCCTGAAAATTTACCCTTTTCTGTGCGATCCCTGATTTTACAAAGGATTGAAGAAGGAAATCTTTTAAAGTCTTCTTCTCCCAAACGATCAGGCTAAGAGCTTTTATATTTGGTATGTATCATCAAATTTTGACCCGCTACCAAAATGCTTTACAGTATTCTGAAAATGAGCCCTATTCTGTGCGATCTCTGATTTTTCAAAGGAATAAAGAAGGAAATTATTGAAAATATTCTTCTCTCAAACCATAGGGCCTTGGACTTTAACATATGGTACATATCATCAGCTATTGACCTTGTACTAAAATACTTCAAATAATAACTGTATCCTGAAAATTAGCCCTTTTCTGATTTTAGATAGGAATACAGAAGGAAATTTTTTTAAAGTCTTCATCTCTCAAACGGTTAGGCCTAAAGCTTTGATATTTGGTATCATCAGCTATTGACCCTCTATCAAAATACATCAAAGAATAACTGTATTCTGAAAATTAACCCTTTTCTGTGCAATCCCTAATTTTAGATAGGATAGAAGAATTATATCTTTGAAAGCCTTCTTCTCCTAAACCATTAGGCCTAGAGCTTTATTATTTGGTATGTGTTGATGTCTTTACTGCAAAGCATTGCCATATTCAGGAAATTAGCGCTATTTGATGGGATCGTCAATATACCTACGATTAAAAGAGAAAATCATTAAAAATCTTCTCCAAAATAATTAGACAGAGGGCTTTGTTATAACCATCATACTTAGGGGAGCGATTTGGGGACGTCATGGTCCTCTTGTTTCATTCGGAAACTCATTTCATTTTTTTCCGTCTGGAGGTAGGTTAAAGCATTTTGAGGGTCTCAGCAACTGTTAACGTCTAAAAGGGAATAAAAGTGAAATAGCGTTCTTATAGCATAAAAGATACAAACTAAAGTAGTTATTCAAACTGAATAAACGAAATAAACGAAAGAAACGATTAACAATTTAGCCTGAAACCTACGGAACTTTTTCGGAGACAAAAGAAAAGTCTTTAACAGTGCGAAACCTACAATTATTAAATTATTTGTTTTACTTCTTCCGTCATTTTAGGTTCATCAGTGTACAACTCTTTAGAACAGTTAGGTCAAAGGGCTGTTTTAACCCATTCCCACACAATGACGCTGTCGCTACAATTATTAAATTATATTTTACTTCTTCCGTCATTTTAGGTTCATCAGTGTACAACTCTTTAGAACAGTTAGTTCAAAGGACAGTTTTAACCCATTCCCACACAATTACACTTTTTGACGCCCTGTGAAACACAACCTTGGAAAACTTTGTAGGGAAAGGATAAATTGCCTGTCTCAAGCAATATTTCCTTTTCTCACAATGTTGTTCTACCTTATTTGGCAGTTATATTCCAGTTTTAGCACACATTGAAATGTTGTCTTCAACTCCTTTCAATTTGGACCATTATTAAATTGTGCCGTGCCGTCTGCTATTGGGTTTATATTTTAGACTCATGTTTTAAGAATATTTTATATGCATAACTTATATGTACGGAGCCTTTATGCTGAAAACATTAACACAGAAAAAGGATGAGAAAAAAGCAATGCTTATAAATGCTTATAATGTTCTTCTGCTTGATCAAGCTTCGAAAGGTAGACAAAATAGCGGATTCGAGGATTTATGCCAGTTTATAGTTCAATATTTTAAAGACTTATTAGAATAGAAACTGACTCGGCTTGATACGCCTCCCCCCCAAAAAAAACACTATTAAATTCCTATCTTATCACATCACAATTATATGGCAATATCTTTTATTTGAGAAAAATTACATGGAGTCGTTTTTCAAGTTTTACCGACTTTTTTACGGCTTACCCGTATTAATTAACCTAAATTCGTAAATATTGTGTCACGGTGAACTGTGTCAGACTCACCTGACTTAGGCAGTCATCCGTAATGACATAAAACATTCTATATCGTCGTTGGACGTTCAAAATGTCGTAACTATTGCTTGAATAAAGCTGTAGTTACGACATTTTGAACGACAAACGAGGATATATCTATACAGCACAATTACGGTGTCAGATTAACAGTAATTGATAGGATTACTCTACGAGATCCGACGATTATATACTGAAAACGTCTTCAACTATTTAGTAAGAAGGTCACGAGATATACTTCAACGGGGATAAAATGTCACTTGTTTACAAATTTAGACCCTTGAATAACAAAATTGTAGACTATGTTGTTCTAGCCAATTATAGATGTTCAAGTCGTAGTGAGTAATCAAATATCAATTTTGTCTAAACAGGTATAGACAAAATTGACCTTTGATCACATACAATAACTTATACATCTATAATCTCTCGATTAGTTCCAAAATGTTCTCGGTTTATAAGCTATAAAATTTTACTTTTTTATATTGCATTCTGTGAGTTTTGACGCATGTCAATCTTCGCAAGGTGGCAGATTATTGCCGACGGATTATACGAGGTAGCCATAACAAGCTGATTTATATTATTTATTATGTTAACATTCAAAAGAGTACCAAACAGATTCCTTATACCTGGGGCTTAATTTAACTGGGGTTAGTCCATTCCTACCCAATTCCGGTTTGGTTTTTGACGCCCCCCAACACACACAATGAAAAGCATTGTGGTAAATGAAGAAATATCATATTTATCCACAATATTTTCTACCGCTAATGAAAAAAAATTTTTTTTAACTCTTATCAACTTACAATTGTCGTCTGCATCTTCTTTCAATTTGGATTTGTCGTCTTGTAATTGGTTAATATGTTTAGATCTTCTTTTATTATAATGTTTTCTACCTCATATGACCATTATTTTTCAATGTAAAGCAACTTAACGTTTACGTCTGCAACCTCTTTTAGTTCTGACCAGTCTGATTTTTTAATCGCTTTGGGATGGAAATAAAGTGTCCTATTTTAAAGGGATGTAAGTTCCCCCCCTCCCTAAATGCTCACACAAGGCCGAGTTTTCAAACATTTTTTTCGGACAGGGCCATAAAACTGTTTACCTTAAAAGGCATCAATTACGGCATAAGATTACAAAGATGTTTTGACAAGAACTCGATGATTTACAGATTTGACCTTAACGCCGGAGTGCCACCAAACTGTAGTAACTATAACTTTATACAAACGGTAGTAATGACATTTTGGTCTCTCACTCACTCTATGTCGTTGTCCTAAGTTTACGTCTCTGTTTGTGGTTTCTTAATCGACCTTAGCCCTTGCCATGCTGAACCCGGATTGTTCCTGCTTCAGTAGGAGGCCTACCTGCTTGTCCTTTACAGCCAAAATTGGTTATAAAATCAATTTTCAATTTAAATATTGATACATAAGTTGGTGCTCCCAGCGCTTTTATCCCTTCGGTTTTCATGCAATTCTATTGTGGATTATAACTCAGCTTGACAAGGGTTAAGTTTTATATATGGGACGAATGGATCTAACCTTGTTGAAAATAAGAGTTGTTTGTTTGGGTAGGCATATGTTTCTCAGAAACATTAACCATCAGAAGATGAGAGTATATCAATTAAGAAAGGAAGATGTTTTTTTGTATGTTTGTTTCTTTTCGATGAGGTAAGAAACTAAAAGCTTAACCCTTTCCAACACAAGAAAATTTTAGACTGGTCCAAAATGAAAGAAGCTGCAGACGACATTTTCAAGTTGAAGACATTTTAATTTTTTTCGTCTTTTGGGATAGAAAACATTGTGGATAATGAAGAAATTGCTTGTTATAAGCAATTTCTTCATTGTCCACAATGTTTTCCAAAGCTTTTTTCTTGTGGGGCGTAAAAAGGAGGGCTTGAGTTGGAATGGGTTAATCATACTTGATTCCATCCAGCTAAACAAAGCAAATACTTTACTAGTTTTGGGGAAAAATTTTATGGGCCTGCTTATGCGCAAGCATATAAAATAGATGCGTATGGACGGTATACAGTGTGATTAAGTTTATAGGTTCATTTCATATTTCATTTACCATTAATACAATGACCTTATTATATAGGGTTCTAGTCTTACCACTCTTTCATAAACATTCAATATAAGTACTGAAAGTATTGTAAGATAGCAAAGCATGGTTTTATTGCATTACCTTTTTGCCAAAGTTATCATGATTGATAAACGAGGTAAATAAATAGCATGATTTCAATGAGTTATCTACAGTTTTGATTTAACTTATTCATGTAGCCATACAAAGCTCACAATGAGCATAGTCTTCTCCGGTGAGCTAAATTTACGCAGGAAATTAAGTTGTAGGCAGAGTTTGCAATGTGCCTAAAATACGCATGAACTACTATTCAATGGAGTATGCATTTAATGGATTTAGTAATTTAGCCTACAGTGTCAGTTTATTTATTTAACCAGTTTTTTACGGTTTCCTTTTAGCTTTGGTGCAATATTATCAGCCAATATTCTTTATCGCTTCCAATTTGATATAAGATGGAATTGCTTTATTATTTTTATACGTCTTAAAACCTCATTTATTCATTCATTTGTTCGTTCGTTCGTTCTTTTGTTCGTTCTTTCGTTCGTTCGTTCGTTAATTCATTCATTCATACATCAAAGAAAAAAATTCTCTTCATTCCTTGACTAGAAAAGGAACATTATTATTATAATGGGGGCCTGTCCTGTATATTTCAATGGCGAGGGCGGTGTATTTAGTATCTAAGATTAGCCATAGGTTTTGGTTCGATTCCCGGTCACGACACTGGTCAACTGGGTACGTCCTTGGACAAGACATTTCAGAGCCCTAGCCTTGTACCGATGATACCCAAGAAACATATGGATAGGTGAACTTCATCGTGTTATAAATGAAAGATTAATAAATGCGGTGTTTTACCAAATACAAAAAAGAACAACGACAACAACACAAAGAACAACGAAATCAACAATATTTATTTTAACAGATCCGATTAAAATCGTTTCCCAAGAAGCCCGGGTGAAATGACCTTCTTTATTATCATGAATAATAGAAATGTTACGCCATCAAACATCCCCGCTGATATTGTGTATAAGATATATTAAAGCTCACAGTTTTACACAGCTTGAAATGTCAAAGTGGCGGAATTTAAGACTGCAAGTTTCATTATTTTATGCGTTTTTTTGACTGATAGTATAAAGATCGACTGTTGGGTATCATGTAACGTTATTGAAATGACATGCTAAATTTTGGTTAACTTTATGAAAGGAAAAGATCTCACAAAAATGCGAAATCCTAACTTTAAAAATATGTAATTGATAATTGTGTTTGTTCCCACTGTAAGGTCGGTTTATACTTCATTGTGTGAAACAAATGCAAAAAGCTTTTCATGAGTGAACACATAGTATTTTTGTTAACGAACTGGTACATTATCGTTTTTATACTAGATTAAGCAAAACAATCAAACTCTTACATCAATCCACCATTTGATCCTCACAGCTTTCTGTATAGTGTTGTTGTTGTTGTTGTTGTTTTACATTTTTTCATATTAAAAATCTTCCGTTGTCAAAAAGTAGGAGACAAAATCATTTTCAAAAAAGCATTTAGTTATGGCTTGTTCTTATATCAGTTAAAAACAAAATTTTTCGGTAAATCTGTTCATTTCGAACAAATATACACTTTTTAAAAGACAAATGTAAGTTTCATTTTTGGAAAGTGTTTTAAAAATCAATGCACGAATCAAGAGGGGTTGCGTTGAGAACCAGGGGTCCAAACCCCTATAGATTTTCGAAAAAAATATTGTTATAAGAATTAGAATATCTGAAAATCAAAGTTGCCTATCATATTTTTAGTGTGTAACTAAAATGTCCTAACTACACTTTTGTTGAAGCTGTAGTTACGACATTTCGTTCACCCACTGACGGATATTATAACACGTCTACATTTTTGGTTTGACCCGACCCCTCCTGGAGATACTGGATCCGTTCAAAAATCGTTGGTTTTAGTTTGTATTGTATTATTAAAATCATTATGTAATAGAGAATATATATGGACACCGTAAAAATAAGACAAACGAAAGTAATGAAAGAAAACACAAGGAAAAGATAAAAGACAAATAAGAAATACAAATAGGGAAGATAAGGGTATATAAAATGAAATAAGACCATTTTCTGTAATATAAATATAATTTATTTCAAAATTCTATTTTGTTGTTGTTTGTATGTATTTGAGCTGTAGATAAAATGTCACTTGTTTACGAATACAAACCTCTAAATTTATAATATCGGCGACTGTGTTGTTTTTAACCAATTGACAAATCGCTGCCCCCCCCCCCCCCTCACACACACACATTTGCTTCGTTGGCAACGCCCAAAGACTCCAACAAGAAGTCCCGCTTCGATTTCTAACAGCGTTATTTTGAAAAAATTATGGCCAGCAGCACTTAATTTGAAAGGAGAGTAATTGGTTGGCCACCTAAACGCCGTAACTACAGCTTTAATAAGCTGTAGTTACGACGTTTAAGTCGCCAAACCAATAAAAAGGGTTAACGAAAATGGCGGCCAATGTCGGAGTTGAAATCTCAGGTCAGGCTGAATAAATGATTTTGATTGGTCGGTTGATTCCTTGAGCCGCGACAGGTCAATTGTCGTATATCGGATACCAACCAAGTGTTTTCGGTTTATTAAAGTATGAAACTTTTTTTAAAGTGAGTGTAGACGCAAGTCGCTCTTCGAATGGAAAAATATTATCGCGGTCGGATTATACTCATTTATGCGCTAAATCTCTTGAATAAATTCACAGCGTCGTTGATAGTTGATTAACCGATAACGGATAACTGATTAATGCCATTTTATATCAAACAAAATATCATCGCTTCCACAATATGCTTTATTTTCAAAAATTCTATGACACATAATTTTGATACCCATTTATCATTTTAAACATTCTACAACCATAGATATCCGGACTTAGTAATATTCAGTGAAATTCAATACATTTGAATCCACAAAATACATATTAATGACAGAAACTTGAACACGTGAGTCGGCAATCACGTGGATCACGTGTAATTCAATTAATACAAATCCATCGTTAATGTTAACCCTTTCATTTTTTTTTGAAATTTTAGACAGGTTCAAATTGAAGGAGGGTGCAGACAACGATGTAAATTGGGAGGAATTTGAAATGAAACTATATTATGCAGCGGAAAATGTTGTGGAAAAAGAAGAAATTGCTCGTTACAAGTAATTTCTTCTTTTCCCACAATGTTTTCCCAAATATTAAATCACAGCGATTAACAGATATCATTTCATTAACTTTCATAAATATTGTATCCATCGAGTCAAGGACCTAACACATCATCACTATATATGCATAAACCCTCGACAAGCTGAATCTAAATCCTATACAGAATTGCTTTAATAGGACTGAAAGCATTTGAAAGTCTTATTGGGGGGGTAAATATTTCTCTTGAAAACTGATTATTTAAACATTTCTTACTTAAAGGGGATAAATAGGAGGTGTATACCAAGATCCGATTGCACATATGTGGTTAGGAGTCGAGCGCTGTACCAAGTGAGGTAACCAAGCAGAATGATTATTAGATGCACCCACCTGTCTTTCGGGGAAATGATAACATGCTTTACAAACAATGAGCCGTCGTCATCGCATAAGGCTCCCAATCTTCAATCATGGGATGTCATGGGTTCGATCCCCCGCGGCGGTACACATTCTTTCCGACATTTGTCTCTCACCAATGGGTGGATAATCGTAAATCTATGTGGGGTAGCAGTTGGAGGCTAGGAAAGGATGTAGTGGTAGCACTGGTGAGAGAAATACCAGGAATACATTGTTAGGTGCTCAAGCCGCAGCGATATAACCGAAATACTTTTAAAAGTGGCGCTAAAATCCCATCAAAATAATTAATTTTAAACAATGAAAGCTTTGGTCATGTAGTTTAGATATAGAAGTACTAGCAAGGACCTTGAAGACAGACAAGTTTAGCCCTCTTGCATGGATTGCGGAACTTTTGATGAGTGGAATTGGTAAAACTTTTACCATTTCTTTTCAAACTTTCAATAGTCTTTTTGCAATATGTTAAGGACAATCTCTTCCTTAAAAATATCTTCAAATTTGTTAAAATTAGTTGAAATAAACCTAACATTCAGAGAAATTTCCTCGTGATATTCTCCTCGTTTTTTCATTAATCCATTCCCATATAATCTCGCTTTCTTTTTAATAATACCTGTGAAAAGAGTTAGAACAAAAAGTGGAAAATGAAGAAGTTTCTTTGCACAGCAATTTCTTCATTCTCGATAACGTTTTCTACCGACAAAGGCAGAGATATTTAAATTCTATCAGCTAGAAACTTGGCTGTAACGTGATTGAATTTAGACCTGTGTTAACGTTTGTCATCTAGTAATGGGCAATGGTATTATGAAGCATGTTTTTAGAAATTTTCTTTTACATTTCAATGGTACAGATACAAAAGGATTCCGATGTCTCTAAATCCCATCAAGTACTTTTGAACAAAAACCTAGACACATGCACTCATAATAACTAGTGTTTCAAGGCCCGTCCAAAATTACAAAAAATGCGATCAAAATACAGAGTTGGTTAAATCAACCTTACATTTATAAACTCAGGGATTGAAGATTGTTGATATGTGATATGCCATTACTTACAGTTTTAGTCAGATTAACATTTCAAAACGGGTCATTCTAACCCGTGGGTTCACACCCATTAATCAACACAAAACCCAGTAGGGTTCGAGATTCATAATGATCCGACATTTTGGATTTCTCAACTTCGGTCGTGTTTTTATGTCCATAACGTTAAGAAATAAGAATCATTGGTACAATATTTAATGACATTCATTGCGAATGAATGCTTCAAAGCACAACCCTTTCTCGTGCAATCCCTGGTTTTTATCTGTGATACTAAACTTAAAAAACATTGTGTGAAAAAAGAAGAAATTGCTTGTAACAAGAAAGATTCTTCTTTATCCATAATATTTATTTATGATTTAGGATGGTTGCTTTTGAATTCTACATACTAATATGATATACGGGATTCGAACCTACACGGAAGAATCCTGTAAGAGTCAAATAAAAATATTAGTTCTCCACCAGGGTTGAAAAAGACAAGAGTCACTGTCGCAGTTAAGATAATTTAATAAACTATGAATAGAATTTCTAATATGATCTAGTTTAGGACCAGTCTTGAATTGTGAAAAACATTAAAGGGTCAAAGCAATATGCACTGTCGTATTATTTGAGTTTTATGGTGGCATAGAGGTAACATGTGCGTTTATTTTTTTATTAAACCCTATCTTACAAAAACAACAACAACAACAATAAAACAACCACACACACACACACACACACACACAAAACGAAATGCTATCTTGAGGGGAACGAGATGCATAGCCAATCAAAGTTGTTCTTTATTTATTTATCGCGTTAGAGAAGTAACCTGGTTGGAATACTATCTCTTGGGAACGACTTGATATTTCGTGGCCACGCCATAGAGACCAATTTTGATTCTTATAACCTTTCTTTAAATCGAATTTTCTTTTTTAATTAAACAAAACAAACAAATCTATTAAACGAAAATGTTTTGGAAGATTTTATTTCCAAAGGATAGGTCTAAATTTGAAAGAACGCACATGCCACCTCTACGCCACCGTAGATTTTTCCACAGCTACCTTCAATTATTTTCCCTCTTGTTTTCATTCCGAAAGTTTAAAAAAGGAAACAATCCTTATATTATTATTGGAAATTAGTTTATGTATACTTTTCTTAATTTCTACAGTTTCCGCATTACTTTGAATATCACAAGGGAAAAATTCGCAAACATAATGAATTGGCATGATGTTAAAGTTTTGTTTTATTTCTTTAATAAAATAATATATAATAATTCACTGGAAATAATAATGTTTGGTATCAAATTTGGGTGTAAAGTTTAAAGAAACATCTGGCTTACCAGCTTTTGACAAAATGAGAGTTTATGTTGTTTTTTTTTTGTTTTTTTTTTTGTTTTGTTTTGTTTGTTTGTTTTGTTTTTCTCTAAATTTAAGTGGTGGTGGTATGAAAATCAAGTTGAAACTCTATACTACAATATGATATCAAGAAAAAGATACGAAAATGGCTGCCAATGATGGAGATCAAAACTCATGTCTGGTCACAATAATTGATTTCATTGGTCGACTGGTTATTTGATAGACAGCTGCGATTGTTCAACTACGAGGGCAATGGAACTATTAAAGTACTGCGTAATCTACTCTGACGAAGAAAAGCTTTGGGTATATCATATGCACTAGTTTTTTTTTAGGATAGGTCTACAGCAGCCATGGTATAGTTTGTTATAATTTGTCAATCTTGGATATGAAAAGAAGGAGATCCCGAAATTTCGCATCAGCTAGGATGCACCAAAGTGGTAATTGATTAAAAATTAAATGGGACAGTTGTTAAAAAATCAATAATTTTTAACGTTTTTTTTTTCTTTGGAAATACCAACAGCCGAATTGCAACGTAAACGTGTATCATCATCATTGTAAAATTGAAATGACCTCTGTGTGATTGTAAACCACAATGACGGATTGCTGTCAACGCCCACTGAGATCCTACAGGAAATCCCACTTCGAATTTCAACAGCGTTATTGGCTAGTATTACGTAACAAAAATGATTTATTGGCGACTTAGCGCTTGCATAAGCTATAGTTACCACGTTTTAGTCGCAAAACATACACAATTACTTCAGATAAATGATGGTCTATTTTGTCGGTTTTTCGACTTAAACACCGTGACTACATCTTATTCAAGTTGTAGTTGCAACATTTAGGTTGCCAATTAGCCGTTTTAAGTATGTATGTATGTTTGTATGTATGTATGTATGTTTGTATGTATGTACGTATGTATGTATGTATGTATGTATGTATGTATGTATGTATGTATGTATGTATGTATGTATGTATGTATGTATGTATGTATGTATGTATGTATGTATGTATGTATGTATGTATGTATGTATGTATGTATGTATGTATGTATGTATGTATGTATGTATGTATGTATGTATGTATGTATGTATGTATGTATGTATGTATGTATGTATGTATGTATTGATTAGTTTTTGTTACATGTTACTTGCCATATTTATGCAAAATCAAGACGTTTCACGTCTCAGTTTTACTTCTTTTTGGATGTCAGTAAGCGTTGCAACCGATTCGCAAATTGTAAAACTTTAGCGAAAAATTCCAATCTAGGCATAGCAATTGAAATAATCAACCGTCAGAAATAAGACGGAGCTGATTTTAGGGATACCACCACTGCAGTATCATTTTGTACAACGGCGTTGGTCGCCCACCAATGATTGAGTGTTATTTTTGTTCTTGTTGTTGTTGTTTTGTAACGGAGTTCCATACAACCAAATCAATGTTGTTGATTCCTTGACCTATACAAGAACGCTTGATAAGTTTAGAGATCTAGTCATGCGCTTATGAAAAACACTTCAACACACTTGTCTTGTCTAACAAGTTATTTTAACAAACGTATGAGATAATCTCTAGGGTTTCAATAGGTTTCAATGTTCACGGGTTTCTTAAATTAGGTTCGTGTGCAAAGGCAAGGGTTTTTTCGGTTGTTGTTTTTATATAAAGTACGTTAAGTCAACTTCCTTATTTTATACAGGTATAAGTTTCTATGCGTTTGTGAGAGGGGGGATATTTTCGTTCGTCCAATATATGCGCTAACGAATCACTTCTTCTCCAAAATGAAAGAACAATTTAAGTACATGTATATGCATGGCATAAAACAACAACAAATCTAATTGCGTTCTTTTTTACAGATAACATGATTTTAAAACATCAACAACAAGTGATACAACTGTGGCTAAACACTAAACAGTGGTTACTGATTTACAAATGGTGAAACGAAAGATATTTCTAAGCCAGCTTTAGTCTATCAGGTGTGCGAAGGTGTGTACGTGGTTTGGCCAATACGTTTAGTAAAGCAAATACATTCAGGGTTTTTTTTTCTTCTTCTTTTCTGGGGAATATTATGTTATAGTTGTGATACAAAAACTTTGTATTGAATTCGAGTCGCGTAGGAAAATTTAAACAAACAATTCACAAGAACGAAGGTAAAGTGAAATATCAAATTTTCCTACTCGGCGAGAATCAAATGCAAGGTTTTGTATCACTACTACATCATAGTACATGTATTTCATTTAGTATATACCAACGAATGTTAGCTAAATAAAGGATTAAAAAAAACCGTGAAATTTGTCTCAAAGCAACCCTTTCACAATGCTAACAATGTTTTTTGTTGGCGTGATGTCATTTTACCAGGAAAATGACGTAATCTAACCATAGCGTACTCCGATCAGTAAATATATGATCCGTGGAGCTCGATTTCGTCCGCATGCTATGAGGAAATTCGGTATGTATATATGGTAAAAAAAATATCGGCGAAAAGTGTTTCACTCTTTCATTAGATAAAGAAGGCGAACACACCGTTGATATAGCCAAAGCGAAATGAATTTGAAATTCAAAATGTCGGCGACAACTGTGAAACTGTGATGACGTCATCAATAGCAAAGCGCCTTCTTCCAAACGAAATGCATTTATCTAACTCATAGGTTTATGTTGAAATACCATCACTTAGCCCTTTGGCTTCCGATATACCTGCTCGACTATAGCGCAATAGGCTAAGCGACAACTATTTATAAATTAAGAGGCCAGGACCATAAAATAACAAACGTTGGTTTCCACGTAAAGGGCGTAGCAACAGATTGAATAAGCCATAGTTACAACGTTTAAATCGACAAACAAACAAAAATGCCGAACATATATGTCGGAGTTCAAGGTACACTTCCGGTCTAGATAAATGATTTGATCGGTCAATTAGTTTTTTCAATGACAGCGTCGATCCGTCATTTTTTTTTATATTAAATACTCTTTACCCGACTTCCCAGTGTAAAATGTTGGATTTTTAGGGTAGAAAAAATTGTGGACAATGAAGAAATTATTTGTTACAAGCAATTTCTTCGTTGTCCACAATGTTTTCCAAAACTTTTTTGAGAGGTGCGTAAATAGCGGGATTGTGTGGGATTGAGCGAATTAAGATGCGATCAATTTAAAACAACCTGAAAGAAACAGTGACTGTTTACTCTGATAACTTGATAAAAGGTCATTTATTTTTATTACGAAATTTTCGAAAAAAATATCGTGACTGGATTCACCGACTTATAGTCGAATTTCTCCATGACTACCAAATATGGATATAGTACATACATGTGTATGCCCTCTCCCTAGGTGTTAATTTCACGTTTAAGTGCAAATTACGAGGAACGCCGAGTACTCTTCCAATAAAATAGAATTGTAAAGTATTAATAAAATATATATGGTATCTTTCGATAGCTCATTGAATAAGCCAAGCATCATTAATAATTTTTCAAAGGAGGTTTCAGGTGACTACAATATTATGAGGTCAAGATGACTTGAATCAAATCTGACCAAATTTTACGCTGTGTAAAGTACAAATGGATGACCAAAATTTATTTCTTACGAAGGTCGCTGATTTCAAATGCTCTTTTTGTATGATTTTTGAAGGAATGGGAGTCCTTTCTGAATAAAAATCAAAATATGGAATATATTAACCTAACACCACGCTTACCTCCACTCTTATGGTCAAGTGGTTAGGGCGTCCGCTTTCGTAGCAGAAGGTCGAAGGTTCAAATTCCAGTAGAAGCTGCACTACAGGGTTAGCGAAACGCTACCGTTTGGTGAGCCACTATCGATTTAACGAATGGTAACTTAGGGCCGATCTTTGCCAGGCACCCAAAAGGGGTTGCGCAAACAAGGATTAACCGTCTCATAAGTCAACAGTGAATGTCACTTTAATAAAGGATTCTTTTTTATTAAACTCCCCCTCCTTGCAAAATAATGTTGTTATGGTTTAGATTCAAAACTATTTATTTTGAATCGACTGGGAAACAAGCTCTTCAAACTTCGATTATTCCTCATCGATTCTGCTTTCTGGAGAATACACCGGTAACCGCGCCGATTATATCGGACTTCGACAGAACCAAGATCTAAAGCCGCTACAGCCGGTATCGAACTCGGACCTTTTGATCGGGATGTCGACGCTCTACCGTTCGACCACGGACACCACAATAATGTTAAGGACAGAAAAGGCTAAAGTAGAAAGTACATGTACTTTTTGCGTCTAGTAATGGAACAGGAGGCGCATTAACGAAGACTTTGTTTTGGTAAAGAAAACTATATCACAAAAAATAACATAACATATATTCTATTGGATGAAAACATAACATGTTTTATAGCAATTACAAATACAAAATCTGTAAAATGTATTAATGGACGAGCACGTGTTATTAAAGTGCATGATTTAGGATCGGATATTTTTTGCAAAAAGTATGTACCTTGATAAATCAAAATGACATTGTTTGGTGTAGATGACAGGAAGCTAGATAACTCTTGAACTGTTGGCCATTTTAAATTATTTCGAACGAATGCTAGAATACTTTGAACAAACCAGTATGAGGTGGGATTCGATTTATATCAACCCGGAATTGCAATTTTTACGAATTCTCTCTTGTTTTGTTACATTAGATTTTCGCCTACTTTCAAGAGCATGAAATAATAATCGTAGTCTTGTTACAAATATATACAATATTTAAGTTAGTTCAAGAAATCAATATAATTTTCAAATACAAAATAATGTTTTACATTAAGGCGTGACGAATTGTTAAATGAAGAATACCAGCTTTGTCTAATGATATCCATGATATCAGGGTATATCTGTGGTAAATACATCGTCCTATAACACCTAAGACTGTGACGGATCACCTAAATTACTTAGTATCATTAGCTTTAAGGCAATCCCGATCACGCTAAATTAGATTGGTCCAAATTCAAAAAAGTTGCAGACGAAAATTTACAATTGATGTAATGTCAAAAAATCTTTTCCTGATGAGGTAGACAACCTTGTGGATACTGAAGAAATTGCTTGTTACAAGCAATGTTTTCATTTCACACATTGTTTTTTCAAAGCCTTTCGCTTAAGGGGCATCAAAATTCATTGTGTGTTAATGGGTTTAGTCATTCTCGATCCCCCCTTTTCAGACTGGTCTGAATTTCAAAGAAGTTGTGGACGACAATTTACAATGTCAAAATTCATTGTTGATGTAGAAAACCTTGTGGATACTGAAGAATCGCTTGTATCAAGCAGTTTCTTCAATATCAACAAGGTCTTTCCATTTATTCTTGATGTGCTTAAGAAATCGATTAAATCATTCAATATCACGCTCTTTCAGCCATTGGGAAAACTCTGTGAAAAAGGAAGAAATTGCTTTTTACAAGAATGTTCTTCATTTTCACAAGGTTTTCTGAGAGACAATAATTCTTAATATTATGATCCTTGAATCGTCGTCTGCGACTACTTTCAGTTAAGACCAGTCCTAAATTTTGTCGTCTATTGATGAGTTGTATCAACCTAATAAAAAACGCATTTCGATTTTCATTTTCGGCATTATAAAAAGCGGCTCTTGCACAGATTATGAAAGAAAAATTGGCTTTCAATTTCCAACTTGAGAGAATGTGATTAAGCTGATTTGTTATGAAAATAAATGTTCATAACTTGGGAAAAAAAAGAAAGAAAAGAAAGAAAAGAAAAGAAGGAAAACATTTTGCGTTATAAGACAACGGAGTACTACCTAATATAACCGAAATTCATCGGACAAATACGTTATCTGTCGATTGCGCCGAAAGTCACCTTATTTGTGATTTCCATGACGTATCAGTTACGTCATTGGATTCCGCTAGTAATTCAATAGTTATCGACTTTACAAGACTGACGACCTCATCTGATAAATTCCGGTTTTCTAACGTAGAACATTTGCAATGCATCATATTGAATTAAATTTACAGTGATTTTAGAAAATTTAACAAGAAGAAAAAACATTTGTCTTAAAAAGACACTATTGGAAAATCAGATAATTTCCTATATCAAATTTTCATGTTCAAGAGCCGCTGTAAAGAGTTTGTTCCATGTCATACAGGAAATATCTTGTTTTGACGGTATACGGAATGAATTATACGTATCACGCATCACGATTTGGCGAATGGTGTTTATTGAAGATAAGTGAATTCTATTTATAAGTTTTATTTCCATATATTGCTGTTTAACTATGTATAAAAATGTGTTTAGAATATTTCCAAGATTTACGATCTGTTCGTATTCATAACATATTCGTGCGTTGATAGAAAGTATTAAAGGTAGGTATCGATGTTTTTTTCATGTCACAGATTTTAATTATTTTTATTTCCTCTCATAAACTATTTGAAAACAATATGCCGAAAAGTAGTTTTGCAAATATATGAGGTCGCTTATCAGAAAAAAGCAGGGTATTTCCCTAATAGCCTACGTAGGCTATTAATCTATTTTTAGATTAATCCGAGTCAGTTATGAAGATTATAGGGCATTCACGTGGCGCGGATAACCGTTAGAACCTTGCATCTAGTTCAAATTACACCAAACGAACGTCATCGTTACGTCATCAGGAGTAATGTTCGCTAGCCGGTCTGTAAAGATCAGTCCTTTCATGTGACATGATTTAGGACGATGGCTGTTTCGCTAGTAAATTTGTTACCTTCATTTGACTAGGTCATATGCAAATGAGCTCATCCGAAGTCGACAGCCGAATTCCGTGATATCTAAAAATAACCTGGAATTCCGCTGAACCTTTCCGATATAAACAGAAAAAGCCACTTTAGGTCTATTAGATAACCACTAAGACAAAACCTGACCTAACTTAACGTATTAAATGCTCGTTTGAGTCTATTTTTCGGCACTTGTTAATTATTCTTATCTAGGTTTCAGAAACATCGATACCTCCCTTTAAATATTAATTTAAAATAGGAAATGGAAATGAGCAGATTTATTATACATTTATCAATTTTCCTTCTAAAATTCGTTCATTGCTTGCGAAAAAAGCCTGCTCGAATAAAAAAAAAATATCTATCGGACTTATAGTATTATGGGAACAGTTAAATGGCGTAATTTTCTAATGCTGTTAGGATTGCAAAAATTATTGATTTTTATACATATTTGGTCAGACTAATTACCGTTGTATAGTCAAAGTTCATAGTCGGACAGTAAATCTAGAGGTCCCGGGTTCGATCCCCGACGGCGACACTCCTCCTTTCCGATTATTTGTCTCTCACCATTGGGTCGATAATCGTAGACCTATGTGCCGCGATATAACTGAAATATTGTTTGAAAGCGGCGTAAAACCCCATTCAAACAAACAAACAAAAAATCATAAGTTCATAGGTTGATAGGTATGTCTTTAATGCTCTTTTATAGATATTGAGATTTCTCGGTTTAGATTATCACTTGGTGATTTAACGGAAAAGACCAGTGAAGTTATAAAAATGATATAACAATAACAACACTGTTTTGGTACATAAAACCATGCTTTCGATCATGTCGCGCGGATTTACCTTTTCCTGTTTTGCAAAATTTTAGACTTGCCCAAATTCAAAGGCTTTGCAAACGAAATCCAAATTTAATTTAATTTGAAAAATAATCATTCAGTGGGGTATAAAATTTTGTGGAAAAAGGAAGAAATTGCTTGTTACAAGAATTTTTTTCCTTTTTCGAACAATGTTTATTTTTTGTTGTTGTTATTTCGTCTTTTGTTGTTGTTGTTGTTGTTGTTGTTGTTTTAATTATATAAATCATTGGGCGAAAAAAAAACAGGAATTGAACAGGAAAGGGTTAATATCTTCCACAAGGGGCCAGAGACGCTTGTTACCACCAGTTTGTCATGGAATTCACACGCGAATTGAAGGCTTTTTTACCCCCACCCCCTGGGCGTTGTCGACTTGGTCTTTTACGGAGGTCCGGGTGTTTCTAACGTCTTGACTGTTGTTTTGTCTTAGTTTAGAAGTGGTTACCCAAAGTTTCACGAACAGTTACAAACTGCTTGAAAATAATTTCTTGGAGATTTTTCACTAAATGTGGTTTTGGCCAGCACTCGGGAGGTTTTTGAACCATCTGACATAATCCTTTGCCCGTTGTATATCATTATGGATGCTCCCCTAATGTTGCTACCATGTCCTCATGAATTTTCTTATCCGATAAGCCTTTTGGACCAAGATATTAAATAGCCCCGAGATGACCTACATGTAAATTTGAATAGATTTACATAATGGGTAGGTATGAAAATCAAATTATGTCAAACAAATCCCGCTCTCACTGCAAAGTAATACTGTATCAACATAGACCACAATAGGTATGTTTATAAGCGGTCTATTTTCTGGGTCACGGACTTTTCAATACCCCCTCATAGAGTAAAATATTACAATAGCCTATGCGAACAGCGCTGAATGATATGGGCCAATGCTTTTTATAGAGAGAAGAAAACACTAAACAACCTTATATAAGAATACTTTCCATCCGTAAAACCAATAACGTAATAAATTGAAAATTTAAAATACTCTAAAATATGCATACATTGCCAGATATATCGGGCAGCAAAGATCGGTCAACACGTGAGCGATGGATGATTTGAAGGCGTGACATTACATATTTGGGGTATTCCGTTTCAAGTTTAACGATAAACAACGCGGGTAAAATGTGGTTTCTTATATAATTATATGTAAATTATTGAAAAGTTAAGATTGATAACGAAAAGTTACTGTCTAATGGAGAAGATCGATTCGATGTCAAAAGTAGGTGTAAATCCGAATTAGCGAATTTACAAATTGAACAAATTAAACAAAAAGGGTCTTTAAAAACAAAACAGTTACACCTGCTACTATACATCAGCCCGTTACCAGAAGACGTAATTTAAGACTGGTTCAAATTAATAGAAATTGCAGACCACAAATCTTTATTTGGTGAATTTTTGTATTTTGGGATAGAAAACATTGTGGATAATAAAGAAATTACTTGTATATTGACATAAACCTATTTATTTTACATCAATTGGGAAGCAAGTTCTTTCAATCCCCCTCTATTCCTCTTTCTGGAGAATACGCCAGTAATCGCGCCGATAACTAACCAATATCGATGGCCGCTCCTGGAAATCGAACTCTGGACCTCTTAATAGGGAAGCCGACGCTCTGCCTCTCGACCACGGACACCACTGGTATTAACCCATTTCTACACGACAAAATTCTAGACTGGTCCAAATCAAAATAAGCTGCAGACGAAAATTTCAAGGTGATGGATTTTATTCTTCTTTTTCATCATTTTGGATAGAAAACATTATGGATAATGAAGAAATTGCTTGACACAAGCAATTATTTCATTATCCACACTGTTTTCCAAAGCCTTTTTCTTGAGGGGCGTAAAAAGGAGGGATTGTACGGGAATCGGCGATTTCTTCATTATCCCAAAATCATTTTTCTCAAGCGGCGTAGTAATAATCAGACAATTGTTAAATCATCAAAACATTGGAATTTTCTAACGTCATAACGTGGCGTCTTTAGACAGGTTTCCCTTGGTTACGGATATGTTTACAAAAATATAAATTATTAGTTACTTTAACATGGCGTCTTTAATTACGTTAACATAGCGTCTTTAGACAGTTTTCCCTTGGTTACGGATCACATGTTTACAAAAATATGAATTATTAGTTACTTTAACACGGCGTCTTTATTTACGTTAAGGTTGCGTCTCTAGACAGTTTTCCATTGAATACAGATCATTCGTTTACGAAAAAACAAGTTATTAGTTACTTTTCATGATAAAATGAAGCAGAATACACGGTTCATTATACTATTTGAGTGGATCATGGCGGTATTGCAGTTTACTCATTCATTGAGTTCGCAACACAGTGACTTTAACAAAAATCATTTAGTTGAAGATCAAACGTAATGAAATATATTTTTTCAAACTTTCTTGCTGCAATCTTTTAACTTATGGTGGTCATTTGAAGAAAGAGTCGGTGATTTCCCCCCCCCCTTTCTTTTTGGGGGTGATATTTTCTAGTAGGGCACATAGATAAGTAAGAGGTTATGTTGAAACTTTAACGATTGTCCTTAAGAAGAAAAAAATACGACTTATAGGTCAACTTCTTTGTTGGAGGTGCGGAGACTGACCCTCTCGATCTCGGAATATTTTCTGAATCGAGAATAATTCAATTTCGTCTATCAAGATTCAAGATTTTTGATTGGCTGATTTTTTTCTATACGTCCACCAGCAGCATTTTGCGCACGCAACTATTTAGTATGCTTGGGCATAAAGTAGATCCATATTCAAAATAAGTAAAACATTTGATTTGTTCCGCAGGATTGCATTGAGTTTTAACCGATTCCACTCAATGCCGCCTTCTGACGCCCCCAAGAAAAAAAATGAGAAAACATATTGAAAATGAAGAAATTGCTTGACACAAGCAATTTCTTCATTTTCCGCAATTTGTTTTCTTCCCAGAAATTAGAAAATATCTGAAATTTCACATATTAAATTGTCGTCTTTAATTCCTCTCAATTTGGACGAGTCTAAAATTTTTCCGTCTGATAATTGGTTAAAGTACTAGTCCAGCCCAGAATTTTTTTTCTGTTTTCTTTAAATTTAAGCAAAGCGATGTTTATATAGGACACTAAACTTTATCGCACCATTCAAATATTTGTAGTTTTGCAGTAATTGCTGTGTAAAGTCTCGATTTTTACCTGTCTAGATGTACACTTCCGCTATCGCAACCTGTTTATCTCCGATAATCCGATGACGTCAGCCTCTGTAGAGGTGCTTTATTTACACACTGGGGGAATGGCGAATGAAGACAGTAAATCGGACACAAGTTGCGATCTTTCACTTTCATGTGGATCCTTACCATTCGGATCCGATGCCGAGTCTTTAGATTTAGAATATGGACAACGGGCAGACATTTACGAATCTATCCAACCTTATAAATTCGAACCGTACTTGTCCGATACATCGGACCATCAGAAACATCCATGCCGGGTGACGAATCGACGAGTGAGGAAAGGAGACTTCTCAGTAACAAATGGTAATTGATTGAATTTAACTTATTTAAATAAAAACAAAGTATAGATTGTTCATTTGTTGCAAAAAAAAGCCTTATCGTACGTTACGTAAGAAAATCGATTTTCGTGTCAATTTCCTTCTTCGAACCAGATTACGTTCGCACCTGATTTTATACCTTTATGTACGGCATATTACCTTTCGTGGAAATGTTCAGAGTTTTCTTTTAATGAAATATGGCCAGTGGTCGTCGTCTACGCCACCCGTCCTCAGACACAAAATACCTTTTCTAAGAGGGCTTGCCGTAGCTTCAAAAATTATAGTCCCTTCGAATTAGAATTTGTCACGATAGTTAACCATTAAAATACGATACCGCATTTTTTACGCATTGTCAAAATATTTATCAATATTTAAGAAAATAAAAAAGAAAAGCAGAAATAACTTGGTAGCAATTTCGTCCTTTCTCTCAATGTTTCCTATCCTGTCTAGCACCACATTTTTTAATTTGTGCAAGCTTGGATTTTCGTCTGTAACGCAGTATTTCGATTTTGACTAGTCAACCAATATGTCATAACATGGTTCCACTTACTGACCAAAAAGGTTATATAAAGATTTTTTCTTTTTTTTCAAATCAAAAATCCCGCAGAATAAAACAATATGGAAAAGGCAGATATTTCTTGCAAAGCCCGTGTCTCCTTTTCATGAAATGTTTACTTCCAATGGAAACAAGGGTGTTTGCAATAATATATTTTAGAATAATCAGTTATGAGAGGACCGGTAATATTGGGTTTACCATCAACCCATTATCACACGACAAAATTATGGACTGGTCTAAGTTCCGTTTGCACACCTGTGCTGATTAACACAAAATCACCTTTCACATCGCCATCGGAATAGCAGATTAGTAAACAAAAAAGGATAATGGAATAGGAAATGCAAAAAGTAAAAAATGCATATCTGGGCTGGACTAGTCCTTTAAGAGAAATGAAGATTGTGATTTTTATTTTCATTGAGGTATGAACGTAAAAATTTGATCACACTAATGTATGAATCCGCCTCGCCTATTCATACGGTGTGATTTTAAAAAGATTTTGGGTTTATGCCTCAATGAAAACAACAAAAAATATACTAGGACGAAAAAGAAACGCCGGGATACATAAAATATGCAACATATATTTTATTGCTTGGCATAGAATAATGTTGAACGATACACACCTTTAAGACTACACAATACCTTACCTTACCTCATCGCACCAGCTGGTTCCATACAGATGACATTTCATAAAAAAATGAATATAATAATCCAATAATATAATTTATCCCTTAAAACAATCAATTTAGGTTACCCGGCGTTTCTTTTTCGTCCTAGTATATATTCTCTTCATTTCTCAAATGATAACTACTCTGCCTTGCTCTGTGCTTATTCTCGAAAAACTCAATTCTTCTCCACTCGATCACTTACTGCAAGGAATTGTTTTATGGAGTTCCCTGAAGGACCCCTTCTCACTTAAAGGACAATATCTTCTAGCCTAATGACCAATCAGAGCTATCAATCAAAGTACCGATCGATATATCAAATCATTCATTAAGGCAGTGGACTGTGATCTCCAACAATGATCGACATTTTTGTGTGAAGTATTCAGTTGGTTTGGCGACTTAAACATTGTAACTACAGCTTTGATAAGCTGTAGTAAAAACGTTTAGGTCGCCAACCAACTACTTAACCTATCTTGCATGTTATTGGCCATAAACTTTACAAAATAACACCGTTTAGTATCGAAGTGAAACATCCCGTAGGAGTCAACGGTCTGGGCAACAGAGTGAGTGTGCGGGGCCAGCGATCCATCAATTAACTTAGTCCAAGATCAAACTAAACGTATGTACGTGCGGATCTCATACTGTGCTGGTCGTCAATCGACGGACTGTGGTCCAAGCATACTGAGCTCCTATAGGAATTTCTTGTCAGATATTAACCCTTTCCTGGACAAATCCGGGATTTTACGTCACTGTGATTTTATACTTCAGAAAACATTGTTGAAAAAGGAGAAATTGCTTGTTACAAGCAATTTCTCCTTTTCCCACAATATTTTCTACCACTTTGGATGGTCAGATTTCAAATTGCATGCATTTTTCATTGTCGTCTACAACCTCTTTTGATTTGAACCAGTCTAAAATTCCATATAACAGGAAAGGGTTAAATAACGTTATTTTGCAAAATGTATGACCAGTAGCATGTAACAAAAATTAAAATGATTGACTGGCAATCTAAACCATCCTGAACATCTCTCGGCCGATCTACGATCAACGCTTACGGGAATGACCGAATGTGTTCCGATTGGATCTAAAAGTCTGACCGGGGTCTATACTTATATCACTTTCCTACCGCACTGACCAGTGGAGTATATGCATGCCTCTGCAAAACTGTCAAATGGAGGGATAGTCTGCTGTGAATAGGCTTAACATAGTGAAGGCCTATTGAGCCGAATAGCCTTCGTAACATTTTGTAACCTTTTTGAAATGCTAGCAGAAGAAACACAACGTTAGTATATTACCCGAGTATTTTTGAATTATAAGATTTGTTTTTGGGCCGCGCCCATGGCGTAGTTGGTAGCGCGTGGAACTCTCAATAATGAGGTCCAGGGTTCGATCCCCGGTCGCGGCGAATTATATTTCCGACTTTAGTCTTCCAATCATGGGCGGATAATCGTAAATGTAAGTGGAATAAGTGGGAGGCTCGTAAATGATGTAGAGGTAGTATTGTGGTAGAACTACCATTAACCCATGGTTAGATACGTCAGCCGCCCCGATATGATTGAAATACTGTTAAAAATGGAGTTAACCCCAATTTAAACATATGTCAGATTTAGATTCAGTGTTTGACTTTGTGGTACATTTTTTTATTTATTGTTGTCGATAACAGTTCAATTGTTAGAAAGCTTTAAAGTGATTCTAATTGACTTTGAAACTGTGACTTGGGCTTTTAATTTGATAGGGCCATTGGTATAGATTCACCTTGAATGAAACAATGGCAACCGAATTCGATTATAATTTAAAATTCGCGTGACATTTTCAAAATCGTATCCCAACGTAAATAGTTTTAGCCCTCAAGTGACATCTACAAAATCGTAAACTAACATAAATAGTTTTAAACCTTTGCTTGACTTCTCCAATATCGCATACTAACATAGATCGCTTTTAGTTTCGCGCGACATCTCAAAAATTGTATTTTAATACATAAAGATAATTAAGAATTCTTGTGACATTTCCTAAATAAAAAAAACTCTTTACTTTAGCGTGACGTTTCCAAAATCGTATCTCAACATAGTTTTTTTAGTCCGTGTGTGACACCTCAAAAATCTTAGTCCGATATAGATACTTTTTTAAGCCTTTGTGTGACATCTTCATATTCGTGTCCTAAAAAAGGTCGTTAAAGCCTTCTCGTGACGTACCAAATCCGTATCCTAACATACATATTTTTAAGCCTTCGTGTGACATCTCAAAAATCGTATCCTAAAATTGGTAGTTAAAGCCTTCTCGTGACATTACCAAATTCGTATCCTATCACGCATAGTTTTTTAAGCCTTCGTGTGACATCTCAAAAATCGTATCCTAATGTTGATAGTCTTTTTGCCTTTGCGTGACATCTCAAAAATCTTAGTCTGACACAAATAGTGTATTGCCTCCAAATCGTACCCTAGCATAGATAGGCTTTTTGCCTTCGCGTAATATCTTCATAATCGTATCCGAACATTGGAAGTTTTTAGCCTTGCGTGATAACTCCAAAATCCTTATCCGACAAGGATAAAAATAGGTCCTTCACGTGACATTTCAAACAATCTGACTTGTGCACAAAGCCCAGACTGCGCAGCATTTTCCTATTTAGCAAACGAGAGATTGTGTCAAGCACCTGCACTTTTCTTTTCCCACCCACAATTGACCAATCGCGGATGTCAATCAAGGAATCAACCGACCAATCAATTCATTTATTCAGCCCGGACATGAGCTTTGAACTCCGATATCGGCCGCCATTTTTGTTTAACATTTCTGTTGTTTTGGCGACTTAAACGCTTAGGTCGCCAACCAACTATTCTACTATTTTGTTACATGTTACTGGCCATTTATTTCAATATAATCACGTTTAAACTCGAAGCGGGTCTTCCTGTCGGAGTCGATGGGCGTGACCAAGTGGGTGGGGGCAGCGATTGTTCAATTTCATGACATATTATTTAATCGATAAACGCTTGCAACACGCACTCACAACCGACTTGGCAGTTGGACTGAGCTATTTACCCATTCCCACACAGGGACTCTTTTTCACCCCCCCCAAGAAAAACAATTGGTCAAACATTGTGAAAAAGGAAGAAATTGCTTAAACCAAGCAATTTCTTCATTTTTCACAATGTTTTCTACCCGAAAAGATGAAAAAAATCTAAGATTTCATCAGTTTCAAATTGACGTCTACAACTACATGTACTCTTATTTTGGTCCAGTCTAAAATTTTGCCGTCAGGTAATGTGTTAAAGGACACTTTTTTCATGAAATAAATGACAAGGGAATAAAACAAAAGACAAGGCGTTGGCAGGTTACCTAAACGTCGTTAATTCAGCTTCAGTCTAAATGAACGATTTGATAGGTTACTCGATTATCTTATTGAGAGTGGCGATCCGTCGATTTGTAGTCTGTCTTATCCTTTAGTTTCGTTTGAAAGAACTGTGACTCATTACCAGACGGCAAACTTTCAGACTGGTCTAAATTGGAAGGAGTTGAAGACGACAATTTAAAGTTTTTAACTTTTAACATTTCTATAATTTTCTTTGTAGAAAAAAAAATGTATATGAAGAAATTGCTTGTCACAAGAAATTTCTTCATTTTACGCAATATTTTCCCAATTGTTTTTTTTCTTGAAGGGCGTCCAAATCGTCATTGTATGGGACTGGGTTAATTAAAATATCCCTCTGTACCAAATATCCAAGCAGTCCATCTTAATAGTAGACCTGGCTGAGGCAATTTTCGTGCTTCGGCTCGAACTTCCTACCTACATGCCAAAGAAAGAAAACGCAAATGTCCTTGAAACAAGCGAAATATTAAACGTAACACTGATTGAAGAATATCCCCAGCGACTATGACAATAAAAATGAACATAAAAAAACGCTTGCATGTTTGAAAGTTTTACCCTAAATCTTCCGCAATTCAATACCTACATTGTAACATTGATCGCTGTATGTTTGTAATACCAATTTTTGTTATTGTCACAAACAATACTAGATATGCTTGAGCTTCAGAAACCCTCAAATACTGGAATTCAAAATACATTTGTGCTAAACGTGTATCCACGCAAAAATGTGCGTCAAAGCTGTTTTAGATAATCATAATTAAAATGAGATAAGGGGTCTATCTGGAGCAGGTTGTGCAATCTGACAACGGTCGACACTTTTCGCATTTTGCAGATATTCGGAATGTACATAGGTCATTGTAACCCTAATTTACTTTAAGATTTTTGGTAGCAGCTATGATTGGTCTTTGCTTTATCGATCTCTTTTTCATCGCTCTTTCTTACCGGTGTTTCATTTTTGACAGGTCAAAATATATTTCTCCTCGGGTCTCGGGAACGCTGTGTCCTCTAAATCGTTAGGTTTTGGATTCGAGCCCTGGCGCGGCCATCACCCGTTCTGACAAATGTCAAAAGTCTCGAAACATGCGTCATTTGTCTATCACCTATAAGTTAGTGATAAATACTATTCCTAAAGGGAATGACAAGCTGGCGGCTCGGGTCGAGTGTTGAAGTAGTACTTGTGTGAAAATAACTGGAATCAATGGCAAACTGCACCAGTCGCCAAGACATGACGGAAATTCTGTAGAAAGTGGTGATAAACCTCACTCACAAAATCTTTGTAGCAGAGTTGTATCGTAGTAAAGAAATCTGGATAAACTTGTTATCGAGTTGACAATAAATCTTAACCCATTGTCACACGACAAAATATAAGACTAGTCCAAATTCAAAGAAGTTACACATGTCAATTTTAGTTGATGATTTTTGTAGATTTAAAAAAATTTAGACATTGAGAAAAATGCTTGTAACAAGTAATTTCTTCATTGACCCTAATATTTTCCCTTTGTCTTTGGGAGTCAAAAATGTTATTACGTGGGAATGGGTTAATCCCAAACAATATAAGATTGTGTTCGAAAGTGCAAAACATTCAGCAAATAGTAAACTGGCATGAAAACGTCGTAACTATAGTTTAGACAAGCTGTAGTTACGACGTTTTGGGTCGCCAAAGGACGACATACTATATTGCTATTTCATTTGGGATAGCTATAAACACCACCATTTCATATTTGATTGATGTACATATAATTACTTTCAAATTGATGTAACCCAAGATAGGGTCGCGTAACATGCGTTTCAAATGTCTAATGCATAAAACATGGTGAGATTTCTTTAAAAAGACAGGGCTGACGTTAATGAGAAGATTTATCTGTATTATAAATGAACGAGAATTTGGACAGTCTTGGGTCCTCTTTTTCGCTTTATGATTTTTGTCTTTTCTTTCTTTTGATACACATTGAAAATTGTTGATATATGTATATATCATCGATGCTTTGAGTAATTGACTGTATTTTTGTTTCAATTCCTATGAAATGTGTTCCTCAATAAAATGTAAAACTGATTTATTATATTAAATATACGGTATGTAAGGGCGAAAATTCATATTCAAGCTGTAGCTATATGAACAGTATTTAGTCGCTCACCGAAAATATGTATTACGACATATCGACGGGTTAGTGCAAAATATCGTGAGTGTCTTACAATGTATACAGGGAATTAAAAAAAATCCTCTGCAACGAGAAGCAAATACAAGACGTTGTATCGTTATCGTAACTAAGTATTGCATTTATTATATACCTACATTTTATTAAACAAATTCGATAATAAATAATAAAAAGAGTTGTATTCCCTTCGTTTTCTCTACCTTTCTGATAACGTGCATTCGCATCACATCACCTACAGAATGCAAATGGCGTTATCTTACATAACAATATGTGGTATAGTATTTGATACAATCAGATGTCTTTTTTTTTTTTTTTTTTTTTCTTCTTTTTCTAAAGTGTCCGATTTTGTCTGTGTGGATTGTATATATTCTACAATAAACATTAATAGCTATATAATATAGAGATATAAATGGTCCTCGGGTGGCGTTGTAATATTTCGTATTCCTCTGAATTGCTTGCGGAAGGTTTTGAAATCATCATAGCAAAATAAAAAAAATGGCGAAATTTGGGGAAACCGAGATGAGATTTACACGTTATGCATTCACTGGGCCGCAGCATTGAAGGGTTTTGAATAAAGAGGAAAAAAGTACGTGATCCTCCTCGAATTTTAACAAATTGGAGACTCGTATTCATTGCGTATATGTGTAAAGTCTCAAACCAATTGACCGATCGCTGGCCCTGCCCTCTTACTCTTCTTAGGCCCCGCCCATTAACGCCGACAGGAATTTCCGTTTTGATTTTATTCTTATTCTTGAATAAGCTGTAGTTACGACATTGAAGTCGCAAAACCAACGGAAAAGGCTAACAAAAAGGCGGCCAATGTTGGAGTTGAAAGCTCTTGTCCTGGTTGAATAGATAATTTGATTGGTCGGGTGATTCCTTGATTGACGGCCGCGATTGGTCAATTGATAAGAAATTATGTTTTCTATGAAGACGCAAATACGAGAATATCATGCAAATCATACCGTTATTTTCCGGCCCTGAACGACGAATACGCTTGTCTATTTCATTGCTCTTTGTCTGATGCTATGTGCAAACTATTGGAATTGCACAATGATGATTTTTATTTTGGTTATTCTAAACCTAAATTCATTATAAAATCAAGTTATCAGTACATATATAACTTTAGATTAACAGATATTTAAAGTTTTGCAAATTTCTAACCATTTCTACAATGCTAACTGCGTTTTTTTTTTTTTTTTTTTTTTTTTGTTAAATTTACGAAAATATACTCTTTTGTGAATTCATTTTAGTCAATTTGTTTTCAACCTTGAAGCGTGTATTCCCCCTCCAAATAACGTTTTTACTTCTAAAAAAACATATAAATTTATCATAGTATAGCAAGATATGGTTCATCTTAAGGGATGAATAAAGATAGAATTAAATAGAAAGTGGTAGACAATTATGAAATTCATCAATAAATCAAAAATCTTAAGACTTAGATAACGCCAAAAACCTTTAAAAATCGCTACACCCATATGATAGTCGGCTACGTTTTAGCTAAAATCCGATTCCATAATCCTCTCTTTTTCTTTGCATATTTCAATCTACAAAATATTTTTGTAAAAAATGGAAGGAATCTAATTGTAGAAATCGTCTATAATCGACATAATTTTAGGGGCGTGATTTGCAATGAATTCGTCTTTTGAATTTTAAGAACTTGGTCCTGTGTCACTATTCAAGAACGGAACACGTTCGGCCATTACCGTAAACCAATCCATTGAATCTCTTGCGAAAATCATAGCCAAAGCGCAAATAGCGCAGGAACGTCTACAAATTTCAATACAGGCACATCAGAACAGATCGCAAACCACTCCCATCGGGCTGTCAAACATTTGGTCGGGGACACAAAGACCTATCCACATCGTTTAATAACGAAAGAAACGTCGCAACTGCAGCTTGATGTCGCCCACTAAAGGAAAATACACTACATTGATATCGGATATTGCAACAATGTCTGTTCAATTTCTTATATTCAAATGTTTGTTATCAACTGTTAGAAATACCAAAGAAAGTTCAAACGAGATTTCGAAAAGTACGAATTTATTTTCGATTTCAAGGTCACAAAATATTGCGAATCATTTCAATAAACGCTTTCGTCAACATCTTAACACCACGGTAGAAGTTATATAAACGCGTGACTACATTATCGGATAACAAAATAAATAACAATACTACAGAAAAAAAAAACTCGTTCAAGGAAAAACGACAGAATCACAGCTTCACAGCTGATTTATAATTTATGCATTTTGTTGAAATACAACACAAGTCAACAAATATAACGATCCGTTTGAATTATGGTCGCTTAAAGGTATCGTACGAGATTTTTTGAGGGATGGGAGCTTCTTTTTCTGGCATAAAGGTGTACCATCCCATGAATTTAGGGATCGCTGAAATGACCCCCTGAACTCCAACAGGATGTTCAATTTCGATACTAACCAATTCCCATACAATGACTCTTTTTGAGTGAATGGGGAAAACATTGTGTAAAGTGAAGAAATTGCTTGCAACAAGCAATTTCTTCATTTTACATATTTTTTCTAAACACAAAGTTGAAAAAATTTAGAATTCATAAAGTTTGAATAGTCGCATGATTTCAATTTAGAACAGTCTAAAATGTTGCCATTTATTAATATTAATTGGTTAAACGGCATTGTGATGCAAAAAATATAGCAAGTAACATGTATAAACGGTTGATTGTTTGAATGGGGTGTAATGCCATTTGTAACAGTATTTCAGTCATATCGCGGCGACTGGAGCACCTAACCGTGGATATTTCTCACACCTATCACTACATCCTCCCCGAACCCCAAGCTGCTCAGCCCACTTGGTGTAATTTAGTGTAATTAAGATGTATAAGATGTTCATGTCGCCAGGCAAGGGTTTGCTTCCCCCTTTTCTACGAACCGCTTTTGTCTTATTAACATATATTTTGAATATTAATGTCATCTCAACTAAACTCCCGTATCGGAGTTAAAGTGGGTGTTTGCCAATAGATTATGTCCCTTTTTGAAATATTCTCCAGAGGTCCCTATTTGCCTAACGAGCCACGCATTATGACGTAAATTTGATCTATATAACATCACATCTTTTACATGTAATGTTTTACATAGTGAAGTTGGTAGCGCGTCGGACTGTCAATCTAGAGGTCCCGGGTTCGATCCCCGACGGCGGCACTCTTCCTTTCAGACTATTTGTCTCCCACCAATTGGTCGATAATCGTAGACCTATGTGGGATAGCAGCTGGAGGCTAGGAAAGGATGTGATGGTGGTACTGTTTGTTAGAAATACCAGGAATTCATTGTTAGGTGCTCCAACCGCCGCGATATAACTGAAAGATTGTTGAAAACGGCGTTAAACCAACCAACAAACATGTAAGACACGCCATGCTGAAAGTGACCATCCGGAAATTAATGGATCTCTGGCCACACCCACTAACCTCTGACATTTCGGTTCAAGGGAACCTCGTGTGCATAAATTATAGTCAGAAATATCAAGTAAATAACAAATATTGGCGGTCTAGACGTCGTAAGCACAGCTTGAATTAGTTGTACTTACAACATTAAAGTCACCCAAACAACAAAAATGTCAATAATGTAGGAGTACAAAATTCACTACCGGTCCAAACGAAAACATTGATTGGTCTATCAAATATTTGATTGCCAGCCGCCACCAGTTTATTTTAACACACAATCATTCGAAAATGAAATTGGATATAGGAAATCCCAATTTTGGATTAAATTTGTAACCTTGAATGCAAAAAGAACATTTGGGTAGTGTTAAAATTATCGACCCTGGTTAGATTGCCCAGAAAGCCCTGGCCGACCGGGTCGATATTTTTCTCTGTTGGCAGATTATCTGAACTTAGAATGATCAGTACGTCTATCTTAAATCTTAAAATTTCGTGGATGGATAGAGCTCACCAAGTGGGAGTGCAGTGTACAAGAACCATAACTCTACCTAGCGTATAATTTGAGTTATTGTCCTTTGTTGTTTTCCATACTTTGTTTGGAAAAAAATATTCATTCAAAATAACCTCAGTTCTATTCAAACCTCCCGTTAATATTAAGCAGTGTGACGGGCGTATCTTGTGACAATTTGGCACCTTGTTGTTTGTTGTTGTTGTTCGAAGCGGCGATCCGTCTATGAAAGGGAGAGGGGACCTAGTGTGTTTTTACCCTTCATAATTAATCAGCCTGCCCTTGGCAATGGAACACGCATGATTTGAAAATCAGATAAACTCACTTTCAAAATTAGGTTAACATCTTTTATTCAAATGATACATTTCCATCGCATATGACTACCTTTTAATCGCTTCATGAAAACAAACATAAGACATTATAGTATTAAAATACGCGTATATAAAACACAAATGGTTCTTTTCAGTGGAAGTTTGATTAATCTTATATTGGTTGATTGTTTATTGAATTCGGGTTTAGCGCAACTTTTAACAATATTTCAGTCATATCTCGGCGGCTGGAGCCGATAATCATTGATTTCTGGTATTTCTCACACCAGTACTACCACTTCATTCTTTCCGAGCCTCCAGCTGCTCATACCACTTAGGACGAGATTATCAACCCATTGGATGGAGACAAATGTCTGAAAGAATATTTGCCGCTTATATTATTATATAGTAGTTGAAAGACACTTTTAAAAAACTTAACTTCCGTTGTTTTTGAAATGGAAAATTCATCGGTCGAGGAAAATTATTTACTCCTGGTATATTGACTGCTGCGATTAAACCTATCGGCTACAAAACAATGTGGGTAAAATGAGTGAACTGACCAGAATTGATACTCTCCCTTTAGCCTAGATCGAGAGTATACAGAATGGACCGATCTCTGGGCCCGTCCTATCATTCCACAAGCTACGCTCAGTCACTTCGACAGACCGTTTCACATAGATATCAAACGGCATTATTCATAAAATCTTTGGCCAGAAACATATAATAAAAAGTTAGAAATGTCGGTTGGATGCCTAAACGTCGTAGCTACAGCTTGAACATGCTGTAGTTACAATGTTTAAGTCGCCAACCAACAAAAATACTTAACGTAAATGTCGATTAATGGCGATTTCGAGGGTTCACTTCCGGTCGAAATGATTTAATTAAATTGTCGTTGAATTCTTTGACGGCGGCGATTAGTCCATTGACGGATCGCTTCTGTCAATCAAAGATCGATTGACCAATCATATATGAGCCTGTGCGTCACATTTCCGACAATTTTGCAGGTGCGTGATTCCCACACATTGAGCATCCTGGACAGCCATTCGGTGCAATTAGAATATTCGCTGATTGTTTAAAGAAGCTTTGGGACATTATCTATCTACAGAGCGCAGAGTGAAGACTCTGATCAGACTGTGCGGATGCACAGGCTGATCTGAGTCTTTACTTGGCGCACATGTGTAATTGTTGGAAATGTCACGCACACGCTCATTTAATGTTGTTGGGCGAGAAAAATGCCGTAACTACAACTTCACCCAAGCCTACGTCGATTAAGCAGTAGTCATGACGTTCAAATCGCCAACCAACGCAGTTCTTTCTTTCTTTATTTATTTTTTATATTCTTGACCATAAATTATGCAAGCTTTCGTCGTTTGCTATCTCGGTCGAACTGCATTGTGGGAGGTAATTTGTCGGGGCTAGCGATCCTCGAGATGACAAACTGTCGTTTTGAATCAAAAGATCGATTGATCAATTGAGTTTTTCATTTAATGTTTTCAACTCCGACTCTTACTTGTTCAACTTAAAGATCGCCAACAAATAATTTACGTTTTGCTTTTATTATTATTTTTTCTTCCATCATCGGTGAAATATTTCCGACCACAATGGCAAACTAGTGTATTTTATATACAAACGGCTCTGTAAGAGGAAAAAATCGCCTTATGCAGTATGTGTAATCGCACCATTTCCATACCCATTATCAAACAATAAAATATCATTTCAAACTTTACGAGCAATATGCCATATAGACCTCTTGAAATCAGGGAAATAACATTTCAAGCTTTTAACCACTCATATTTTTTCCCGCCGTAAAAAAAATGATTTAGTATACGACACCTATAAGACATGCACCCATGAATCAATATGACAGTGCACAAAGGTGCATCATAGAGCCAAACAATTTCTTATAAAGACCTATTCAAACCAGGGATATGACTGTTCAAGGATTGGAGCTTTTAACCATACAGTTCCTCTCTTCATTTAAATTTCATTTGAATAGAAACGCACTAGTGAAGTAATTTGACATTGCCTATAGGTGCATCGTAGAGCCAAACTTGAAAGAATGTTCAAACGGGCAAACGAATTTCAAAGAGGGTGGCCAAACGACTCATGATTTTTTTACGGACTCGAAGGAATTAATGCTTAATGCGAAATACCGGATATCGATTTTTAATATGGCCAATCATGACCCAATAGCCAGGGCTAACGACTCATGATCGAGGATTTTCGTCTGGACACCGCTTGACAGAATGTCCCAAAGACTACTCCAGTGAAATTTGGTTGAAAACTTGTAAGTCGTTTCAGAGAAGAAGATAGAAGAAGATGAAGACGGAAGTTTTCAGCCCGATTAGCTCAGTTGGCAGAGCACTTAACTTCAAACCTGTATTTCACGGGTTCGAACCCTGGGCTGACTATATCAACTAACGAAGTAAATGTCTTTCGTATCAGACGTTAAACAAAGACCCGTGTGACGGTGTATCCATCGAGCAGTTAAAGAAAAAGGCGACGAGCTCAGCAGTTTCGTCCTGTATCCTTACACTATCCCCCATAACAACTAGCCTAGTTCTTGTGACAACGCTCGTATGGACATGTGCTACGTTAGCAACGATAAATAAACGGAAATATTCACACGGAAGGATTCGCTGACGGACAACAGGTGTTACAATAGTCTCGTCTTGATTCGTCCAGTATAAAAGGATAAATCGCGTTATCTTTTGATCAAAGTACAACTAAATGTAACATCAAAGACGAACAATATAAGCTTTTAGCTGTTAACTTGATAATCAAAACATCAAAGTCACTCAAGAAATAGACCATGACAATTATGCACAAAGATGTGCATCTATTTGCAAAAAAGTATGCATAATAAAAATATGTGATAAAGCAATAAAAGTTTTATAATCTCAATTATCCAAGACGTTGGGAGATTTTTAGAGATATAAACGCATGATGTATTGTGTAAGTTCAATGAACATTCTGTTTCGATTATATGTGCAAACTGTGCCGTATGAAGGGTTAACTTTCGGTGGAGCAAACATTTTCGGGGTCTACAGTTAAAGCGGCCCTTGCACAGATTATGGAGGGAAATATTGGCTTTCAATTTCAAATTGTCTAACTATAATGCTTTCGGGCAGTTATAAGAAGGCGATTAAAATGAAAATGACTGTAAAAACTATAGAAAAAGAAAGAAAAAATATCTTTCGCGTTACGAGACGCCAAATAAATCAGCGAAGAACAACCCGAATGAAATCGGAATTCATCGGGTAAACGCGTTATCTGCCAATTGCACCGAAAATTGCCATAATTGTGGTTTCCATGTCGTATTAGTTATATCATTGGCTTCCGCTAGAAATACAGTCGCTTTAATCATCACTCGAAGACTAAGGACCATACGCGATGAAATTAAGTGTAACACATTAAATTATATTTATACTGAATTTAGTAGATTTAACTCGAAGAAAAATATTTATCGTGAAAATAAGATTAATAATTCCTAGAAAAATAGATGGTTTTCCCGATATCACATTTTCATGAAATTCTTTTCAAGAGCCGCTTTAAGAATATGATGAAATTGACACTTATCTCAATGACTTTTTCTCATAATCTCTCTTTTGCGTTTATATTAACACCCTTAAATCGCGTAACCGTTCCAACACAATCACAATTTGTCAAGTCACCACAGAAACAGATTTGGAAAACACTGTGAAAAATGAAGAAATTGCTTGTCATAAGTAATTTCTTAATTAGCCAAACATGTTTCAACCTCAAAAGGCAATAATAATTAAAATTACTTTAGCTGAAAATTGATCTCTGCAACATCTTTGACTGTGGACAAGTCTAAAATTTGGTCGTTAGGCAATGGGTCAAATCTACAATTTCGTTCATATTGGCGCAAAAAAGATCAACCACCAAAACACGCGATTTCATCGGCTTGCCTCGAACTATACAATGAATATTGTGCCTGATTGTAAAGGGTCTGAATAATGAAAAATGAGCATAAAAATTCTGTTAAGTACGTGTTGAAACTTGCAGGATAAAGAAAGGCTTCAAAATAACACCACACGAAGACGGGGTAATACACCATTAACCCATTCACACATGACAAAATTTTAGACTGGTCCATATTGAAAAAAGATCCAGGTGACAATTGTATGCTTATGAAATTCTAAAATTCTTCGTCTTTTGAGGTAGAAAACATTGTGGACATTAACGAAAATGTTTGAAACAAGCAATTTCTTCTATTCATAAATTGTTTTCAAAATCCTTTGTTTTCAGGGGCTGAAAAGGGGGGACTGAGGGGTTCCCGAACCTGGGACATTCTTTAGACATTCAAACTCATTGTCTATGTCTACATCCCCGTTATACTATATTATATAATATAAGGTACATCCGCTCTCCACAGAATAACTAATAGTAGACAAGCTCCTTTGGAAAAATCGAAGCTGTTTTGAATCTAAGATGGTATAAAATCGCAAAAAGAAAGAAGGGAAGAAATGCAGTACATTATCATTCTGAAATTGGGCAGCTCTTTTGTTTCTGCTAGTATCTCGTTTTATGATCCAGTTTACACAATACCATACAGCAAAATTTTAGACTGGTCCAAATTAAAGAATTTATAGACGACAAATTTTAGTTGATTACATTTTGGATTCTTTTTACTAGAGGTGTACAAAACATTGTAGATAATGGAGAAATTGCTTATGACAAGCAATTTCTTCATTTTCCACAATATTTATATGAATTACTGGTATGTTAAGCATGCCTTAAATAAACATATAGCTGCATTTTGAGCGGTAGGTGGGTGTTTTAGCTAGGATGTAATGGCCACAATAATTTGTTCTGTTGACAAGAAGTTCTGTTGACAAATAAAGAAAAAACAAGAGGGTAGTGGACTTTCCGCTCACGTGAGATAAGACTCTTTTGCTTCAAGGTCTTATACCAAATTGGTCGGGAAAAGATCTCCTTTTAAAATTTAACTAAAATCAACCCATGTTACCATACCATCAAATGCTTTCAACAGATTTCTAATCTTTTAGTAAATATCAAAAAGGGGCGACCTAAGGTAACTTTCTACAAAAATTTGGTTAAAATTGACTAAAGAGTTGCCTTCTTTTTTTCTATTTAAGCCCAATTACCCTGTGGCTTTGAAATATTAGCAATTTTGAAAGATGACAAATTACTAATGCTTCATGCAAAATTAAAGATTCTTCAACCTATAGATCAGGGAGAGATGATTATTTATTTATTTATTTATTCATTTATAATTTTACTCTTGTTGTTATAGCAACAAGAGTCTTCAACTGATTTAATTTTTTTGTTTGAAATTGGCCCTGTGGTTTGCGAGGAGATGTCGTTTTAAAGATCCATCTTTACTTCTATATAAGGCCCTGCCCCCTGTCGATCCGCCTCTGGGGATCCGCCCCTGGGGACCTGAGGTTGATGATTTTAGCAATTCTGAAAGAGGTCGTTGTACTGATGCTTCATGCAAAATATCAAGACTCTACGCCTCTAGGTTAAGGAGATAATTTTTTAAAGATTTAATTGAAATTTCAGTTTTGTTGCCATGGCGACCAGAGGTTTTATGGATTTCAGTTCTTTTAGCAATTTTAAAAGGGCACCACCTAAGGAACATTTCTGCCAAGTTTGGTTAAAATTGGCAAAGTGGTTTGGTACGAGATTTCGTTTTAAAAATCCTTCTTTATTTTTATAGAAGCCCCATCCCCTGTGGATCAGCCCCTGGGGACCTTGGGTTGATGATTTTAGCAATGGGCCCCTACCGATATCGAGAGTTACTCCGCTTAGTTTTAGCATCAGAGTGTCCTCCCTTAAATCTTTGGATAGTTCCGGTGAAAAAATCGATGATATCGGTATCGAAAACATTAACAGGTTGTTGCCAGCTCTCACTATGTGTCATCAATGTTGAAACCCTAGATGATCTAGAGACTGCTTTATTGTAACCGCTGAACTTAATTTTTAAAGCTAAATGACGTTTTACGTGTTTATAATCGTAAATGAGCCGGTATGAAAGTGTATTTTTCGGATTTACCCTAATTCCGGATATACGTATTAATTACCATAAAAAGAGCTTTTTTGATCGAAATAAATACAATGATACTCACGGAAATACATTCCGTTATTTCCTTTTTAAAAAAAATGGTTTCACATGTCAAGCGGGGCTTTGAATTTATAAGTTATCTGTCATTTTACAAACGGGAACTGTTACAAAGAAGCTCTCCGTACGTCTTCATTTCATGACCATGGGAATTTACCAAATACCCCTTTCATTGATGAATATGGAATAAATTTAATCAGAATTTCACTGCATGATCCTCAACAAGCTTTGTAAAGAGACTGGAGGCTTGTAGAAATGATTGTTGCCTCTGTAGGTCCTACCAAGATATATCATTCGTTTCTTACCAATGGCAAGTAAGATATATCATTAATTTCTAACCAATCGGGAAATGTAAGGTCTAAGTAGGGTGAGCAGCTGGTGGCTCAGATGAAATGTCAGTTATGCTTAGTAACTGATTTAATGTTGAAAGTGGTGTTTAACCGATAACCGGAGAGCAAAATATTAGACTGTGCCAAATTTAAAGGAGCTGCACATGACAACTTTAAGTTTATGGATTTGTAGATATTTTCATCTTTCAGGGCAGAAAACATTCAGCAAAATGAAGAAATTGCTTGTTACAAGCAATTTTGTAAATTTGTACAATGTTTTCCTAATTATTTTTTTAAGGGGCACCTAAAAGCGTCATTGTGTGGGAATGGGTAAACCGATTTAATTCAATCAACCTGGACAAGCTCTAGCATCTGATATTAGATGTGTGCACAAATTTATATTTTTCATGTAAAATTTATTCTGGTTAGCCCTGGTTTATACGTCCCTGTGGCTTTCAAATTGAGAATGCATTGTAGAAAAAATATGCTTGTTGCAATTTTTTCCTTTTCCATAGTATTTCTAACCTGCTGAATGTTTTTTTTTAATTTATTGTTCTATATATCATTTCATGTATTTAAGTATTTGAGAAAAAGTGAGAAATAAAAAAGTGGAAATAAAAAAGAGATGACCGTAAGAAGTGTTACAAAGATCAAACTAAGACAATCTTTTTGAACGTTTTAATCCATTTAGTTGATACCAAATTGTTATTACTATATTGCGATATATCATGCAATGACATAAATGATACAATGTATATATACTATATATTCAACTCTTTTTTTTTTGTAAAAAAATGATCTTAAACATGTTTTTTTTTTTCAGATTTTTCTTACTTAAACATTTTTTTTCTAAATTTTTCTAAATGAGAAACGTTTTAAAATAGATTTCCTTTACCTCTCGCATTTATAATAATATTTAAAATGTACAGATTCGTAATTTCCTTAGAATTAGAGGGAATAGCAAACTACTTCCTTTGTCACTTGTAATAAGGGGATATCGGGTGAAAATCAAAAGCAAATAATCGATCATTATGAGATATATACAGTGTATATCCAAAATACCACCCTTGGTCTATTACGCAATCAGAGATACCGATTAGAAGCATGTAAGTTACTTGGATTAAAACAGCAGTTTATGAGAGGGCATCGTTAACTTTTAAATTTGATTTACCATTTAACCCTTTACAGAAAAAAAATCTCAGAACGAAAGAGGATACGAACGAATTTTTAATAGCCGTGTGTACCGAAAATAAGAAAAAAGATTAAAACGTGTCAACGTTAATGTAAACTACCACAACAATTCCAACAATCAAGAGTATTTTAAGAGTATTCAATATTCCTCTGTATCAAATTCTGAAAATATCTGATTCTACGCAAAATAGGGGCATTTATTTTCTGATGGTGTACTTTTACTTGGGGACCCAACCACATCATTTTGCATATGATATATGGACAGAAAGATAAAACATTAATCAATCTTTAGAACTAGATAAATTCCTAATAATATAAGTAAACCGACTCCCTTGTTAATTAGTCAAAAGAAGGACATCTGGGCAGTCGTGTGAAAATCAAAGCAAATAGCCGATCGTTATGAGATATATCCGGATACCACCCGTGAACTATTGCGTAATCAAAGATACCGATTCAAAACGTGTAAGTTACTTGGATTAAAACAAGAGTTTATGGACGGACATCGATAATCGATAAGAATAACTTATCATTTGGAACTTTTGTAGATAAAAAAAAAATCTCAGAACGAAATAGGATACAGACGAAATATTAAAATTCATTTGTATCAAAAATAACGGATCGCTCAGATTTGGAGAAATTTCTTTTGAAAAATACTCCTTTTATCGCAATACTTTTGTTTCCCCCGTTGTTGTTTTGTCTGTTTGCATGTTTCAATAGATATTCTCAAGCCAAGGAAATAAAGGCAACAATTCACCATAAAGGAGACTTTTTCTAATTTTGTTTCGAAAATGAGAAGTAGAATATGAAAACTGGATAAAACTCGGACGGAAAGACGAATATAACGTGTCAACGTAAATAAAATCTACCAAAACATTTTCATAATCTATAAGTATTACAAAAGTACTCAATATTCTTATGTGTGAACTACCGAAAAAATAATTAATTATCTCCAAAACAGACGCTTTTAGTCTCAGCCCTTCTTTACTCTTTGTTGAAATTTAAACCGGAACTACCCAGTAGAATCAAGGGAGTTAATTAAAGTGCTATTTTCGGGAGAACTCTGTATATCGGTAGGGGCCCATTCTGAAAGAGGTCATTGTACCGATGCTTCATGCAAAATTTCAAGACTCCTTCTTGGTCAGGAGTTGATATTTGATTATTACCATGGCAACCAGGCTTTTCAACGGATTTCAATTCTTTTTTGGAAATTTTTAAAGGGCACCATCAAAGGGGGAAAATATCTGCCAAGTCCGTTTTTGAAATCGGCCCAGCGGTTTAGGTGGAGATGTCGTTTTAAAATTGTTCACACACGATGGACGACGCACGCCGACAGAGGACGATCAAAATACCTCACCATGCACACTTCGTGCTCAGGTGAGCTTAAAACAGAGAACAGAGAAATAGACAACACATGAAATTAAAACCTTTTCAAGGTTTTAATTTAGCCGTTTAGATATTCAAATGATATATTTTCCATTTTGATGTTTTTGACCAATAAAATAAATTTCAAAAACGGGCGTTCTGAATGGTCGAAAAAAGTATTGTTAACTTTATGAACAAAAGTTTTAGCACGCAGCGAATTTGTATGCTTCCGCATAAAATGGTCAAATACAAAAGGTATCAAAATTTGGGGGAAAATTGCTTTTTTCTCTCGATGCTATTAAATTGTAAGAAATGAAATCATACGCGTAATCATACAATGTGATTAGTTTTTTCTGTTCATATATCCATGAAAACAAAAAAAAATTCTTCATCTCTTAAACGAATTTTTATCCATATAAAGTTAGATCAAATGGAGATCAAAGTCAGTTTAAATAATTCATAATTCAATCTTGAATTAATAATAACAAACAATTCTACAATCTATAAAGAATTCCCCTTTTCATATACATTATCCCGATTATTAAAAAAAATATATATGTTAAATCCAAATTACTTATTATAAAAGATATTCATCATGAGCAATAATGTATAAACCATGAAGGAAACCGGTGGGATTATTTAAAAATTCAAAAGTAGAACCTCGTTAATTCGAACGTCACTGGTTCGCAGGTATGTGTTCGTTCGTATACTTTACGCGGTCCCGATCTATTTCCTTCTTTAGCTTTGTTAGAAAACTCTGTCTAATTCGAACGTCAGTGGTTCGTAGTTCTTAGGCCATTTCAAGTCCCGAAAGTATGATTATAGCAGAAACTCCAATGTTTAATTCGTAAGTGTGATAAACTAACTGTCACCAATCACCACTTACCTTGATTTTCACACCTGCTGATGTATATGACAAATAATGTGTTATCATGTACCTTTAGTTAGAAGAGGCTGTTTGGTTGTAAGGTGGGTAATTAATCGAATAAAGATTCCCGTAATTATCGCCGAAAATTTACTTTAAATTGTCACACTCAATTAGTATCAGTGTTATTGGTTATTTAGAAATTCTGATCATTTTATTTTATTTTGCGGTTGCTTTCTTCACAATTGTCGGTCCTTAATTTCGTGATTTGATGATAGAATACTCAGAGTGATTAGATCCAATGTTTAATGATGATTAATTTTCAATTTATGTTTTCGTCAATTAATATCTGCGGGTCTTGTTTAGAAAAATAACCAATTCAGAATCAATTCCTAAGTGGGGGACAGAACAAGACCATCTCAAACAGCCGATCTCTTGCCCTCCGTTTTGTTCGTACTACGCTTAGTTCGTATAAATTTCCCCGGTCCCTTGCGCTACGAACTACCGAGGTTTTACTGTAATCAATATCTAAATATTCATAGATAGCAAAAAGTGTATGAATTGCCTCCTTTCTCACACAATTCTGTTAATATCATAATAGTTGCACCTTGTAATAAATATTGTCATGAGCACAAAAGGTTAATACAAATCATGCACGGCTACATTAATATGAATGTTTCGCCAAAATATCCTGTATGGCAAAAGAGGCCCTGACCTAAACGTCCTACACCGAATTTTCACGCGAAATTAGTCAAAAAATTGACGGGTAGCTGCTATAAATCATAAAATCGACGGACCAATAAAATCCTCCTTTTAGACCCGGGGCGAACTTTAAACTACGACATTAGTCTACTTTTATATTTAGCTCTTTTGTTTTTAAGCGATTTAAACGCCATAACAACAGATTATTTAAGCTATAGCTACGACGATTAGGTCGCCAATCAATCATTTTAAATTTTTAGTACATTGACTGTCTATACATTTTACAAAATAACGCGGTTTAATCTCCGTGTCTATCATTTTCATGGATCTCAGTGGGTAGGGACAGCGGTACGCCAATTATTGTTTAGGATCAGATACATCAAGCAAAAAATATCCTTCTCAGTAGTACGAAAATAATCGATTCAGGTCAAACAGCACAGACTGTGCAAACCATCGCAATTACTCCAAATGCATGTTTATTGTTGAGTATAACAATACGGGCACTCAATCATTTTTTTTTTTTTTTTGTAAACAACTAAATTAAAGAGACGTAAAGACCTCTTTTTAGTACCGTGGGGTGCCGAGTAGTTTTCCAGAACAGTACTTCGGCCTTTCTTTTGGGCCTGGAGGAGACTAAAGTTAGAAAATAACTGCTGCTCTCCACGTAACTCCTGGATTTCAGAAGTTTGATGTTTGTTATTCCAGGGTTATTTTCTTTTAATCTCGGTGTAAATAATATTTGGACTGAAAATCACTAGCCTGTGTGGGAGACCCCGCTTAGTTAAATGGGATATAAGAATAAATTATCGCATGCATACCCCTGTCACATATACCATTTCATCTAGTGGAACAAACGTGACAACTTGTAAGAGGCGACATTCATATTTTCTGTTTCATTTCTCATCTATCATTTAATATGTAGTTTCTTTTGTGTGTTTCCGTTTGATTTTGTTTTCCCGGTAACAGTTCCGGCAAATTATCTTGCTTATCCTTGCGGTATGTACGGAATGCCTGGAGAATGCTGACACACTTCTCAGGTCTTTACAAACATAGAAGGGCAGTAGTATTGGTTCTATAATGCAGCAGACGTACGTTCAAATCACAAGCAATGCAGTCGTGGTATGACTTCAGCACTTCATCCCTGAGAATCCTGGAATCGCAATCTGCCTACCACACGTTCTTCTAAACCCACCTGTTTCCACGTCTGGTATAAAAGTGATGAAAATATTGTCAACCATTTCATTGTTGTAAGCTTCTGCAACAACTGCCCTGACTTTGGTTGTCAGAGACTGCTGGAATGGCGAAATAGTCGTAAATGTCGCTGAAGTCAGGGTACTCCTGTTGTGCCTCAACTTGGTCTTGGAAGGTTAGATCTTCAAAGTCATAGGCATCTTTTGTCTTCAGATCTGCCATAGCTAAGACTCTTCCTCCCAGGGGTAAACAAACGAGACCTGAGTATACTCTCTTGTCATGTCACTTACCGAGCCTAATGTGATCCGCTAACTCAGTAGAGGCTGCTGGGGTTGAGTGATTGAATTCTTGTCTCTAGAGAAGATTAGCATTTTTGTCTGAAGATCCAGATCGGTGTTACATCTCAAACTGGTAGGACTGCAACAGGCTACTGCAGCTACCAAGTCGACCGTGTTGACCCTTGCTATATTTGATGTACTTTACAGAAGCGTTCTCTGTATATACAGTAAATTTCTTACTTAAAAGATGATGTCTGCTACAAGTGCAAGACCCTCCTTGGCAGTGATATGCCATCATTTCTATGCATCACGCGATTCTCTTCTACTAAAACAGACTGTTCCTTACCGTTGTGCATCTGAGACAGCACTTAGTCTATTAATTATTCATTTTCTCTACGGCTAAGATAAATTCTTTATCAAAGACTGGGTACTTGAGTATTGGTGTTTGTTTTAATTCGTCTTTTAGTTCTTGAAATGCTTTCTTACATTATTGGTCAATTTAAATTCATTGTCTTTCTTTAATAAGTATGTACGTGACTGCGTTTCTTTTGCAAAATCTTTAATAAATTTTCTTTAATACCCAAAAGAGACCTCATACTTGTTTGGGTTCTTTTTTATTTTCTGGTACTTTGCATTTGTAATTTTGTCAGTGTTTTTGAGTAAAACTATGATTATTTCTTTTGTCACAATGCGTCCTAAATTTTTTAATGAGTCATTGGCAAATATACATTTTATTGGGTGTAATTTTATGTTCGCTGCTCTTAAGTTTTGGAAATTAAATGCAACTGCCCAGCAAAGGTGTTTTTTTTTTCAAAATACTATGTAGTCATCAATGTATACTAGTGCAATTTTTAAGTTTAGGTTTTTGAGTACCTTTGTCATTTCAGCTTGAAAAGTTATTTAATAAACCAAACTTAATTTACGGGAACTAAAGATTCCTTGCTCAGTTATTAAAGCACTTTTGTGTTTAGGGGATTAATTCAAAGGTATTTGCCAGAAGTCACTGCGAAGATCCAAAACTGAGTAGACGTAGGCTTTTGTAGCTGCGACAGTATCAAATACATTATCCATGTGCGGAATTAGAAAGGACATTGGCCTAGTCACTGCATTTGATTTGCAATAGTCCAGCGTGAACCGATATTCATTATTAATGTTTTTTTTTAACTAAAACAACTGCACTTTGCCACGGACCATTGCTTTTGCATTGCCAGTTTCAATTCCATGAGAGTGAAAATTTGTTTTCCCTCACTCTGATAAATTTCTGGCAAAAATATCTCTGTTTTTACCCAAACAGCTATATGATTTATTATTTTGATCTTTTGAGAGTCCTTGATCTTCTATATCAATCCCCCATTGTCTTTCACTCCTTTTTCATAGTTTGAAGTTTCACTTCGTGTTTTAGCATGATCGATAATAGCTGCTTAAACTATGGGTTGGTTGTTCTTTATAAATATATTGGCACTGGAAGGATTAATTACTCTATAAATACTTTATAGTAGGACCACCATACAGCTTTATGCCTGCTTTCTTTTTAGTCTGTTAAAGTTTTATTTTGTTCAAGTAGCATTATGGTTTCTGATAGCAATTTGATATGCACTGGTATCACAGCCTCGCTTCATGATATCTTCAGTATAATGATCACGAATACACAGAAACATGGAAGGCATGCAGGATGAAAGATAACACTCGTCGAACTCATATAAGATTTTTTAAATTGAGCGCTAGTCCTTTGCAACGGTCCTTTTTTCTGTACTGAACGTCAACTGTGGCCAAGTTGGTTTTCGGTTCCAACTGGTTAACGGGTGACAGCATTATTTCCCAAAGTACAAGAAGCCAAATTCGCTCCCTGTATCATGATGTTGCTCCTCGAAATAAACAAAGATTATTCCAAGTCCCACTTAACTGTTAAAAATTGGCGTTAACCTGAAACAAACAAATAACATTTTGAATAAGTCCATCCAACAAGAAGTGACGAGGAGTGAGCCTGGATGTCCTCTATTATGTATTTCCCTTAGAAATCTTGTAAATTATTCTGTCGCAATTTCCTTTGTTGCTGCTTTATAGAAGAAAACTTTATTGAAACATCGGACCCATTGAAGTGTACCTTGTATTGATTGAGGACTTCGTCGAAATAGTAACAAACTATATCAGCCTGAGACATGTACCACTACCTGACATGTTCTGATAGGTAAAAGTGGAAGGATGTCTTCAGCATGTCTGCATTCATGTAGTGGAATAAACAGTTAGCAATACACTGTTTCATCAACACGTCTGTTCTGTCCCCAAGGTTTGCCATAAAACAAATTCCTTTAAACTTGTGAGGCCATGGCTGTGAAGAAGTCAGACACAGGAAAAGTTATGTCCTGTTTTGTCGCTTCTTCGATTGAGGCTGTTTTACTAGGTGAAGACTCGAAACATGTTGTTGATGGTGGCGATGTTGATCACGAAAGGATGATCAAAAAGTTGGCAGCGCCAATTTCATCATACGCCTCTCTATTTCACGAAGGAGACGTGTCACTCAGATATTCCTGTACCTACAGTAATTTTTTTGTTAAATTGTTTTTGAGAACGAACGATGTTTTACATTTCTACTCATATACCAGTATCCTCACTGAGATAATTGACTGACTAGTTTTAGGTTTTCATTCGTGTCATATTCTGTTTAGCAGTGCATTGTCACCCATATAGGAAAATGCTTCGATGGTCTCATCTTGCGTTTTGTAGAAGTGATATCCATATTCAAAGGCTATAAGTAGGCCGTGTACTATACAAATAAGACTGGACTAAACGCACGTCTTGTTTAACTCCTCTAGTGATAGGGATTTCTCCCGTCTCTTCCCCTCTACATCTAACATTGAAGATCCAGCACAGTATTGTTAAATCCTTTGCTAAAGTCGAATCTTTACAGTCCCGCAACCAGACGTGGGTGCGAAAATGTGCGAAATTGTGTAGGAAGCTTTTACAAGGTCCGTAAAGAACAAAATAAATTTTCGCGTTTGCATGTGTCATGATTTGGCAAGAGCGTATATTAGAATAGTTGGAATCTCTTTGGTCGCCGGTAATAACGCAATAACAAATTTCAAACGGTATATTTTGGAAGAATTATGAGAGTTTACACATAACGACGTGACATATTCAATATGGTATATTTTGGATGGCATTGCTGACTTTACACAATTGGAATTTTTTCATGAAATTCTATAGGTTTTATTTTCGTAAAATAGGTATGTGTTCTGGAAGATTTATGAGCTAATTCTCAAATTTTTGATGTGCTGATAACTTTTGAATGATATGCCTACACGAATATGGATTTCGTGATAGTGTATAACTTCACAGTTTAGTATTGTGTCAGTATTTTGGGTTTTGTTTTGTTTTTTCTGTTTTGTTTTGTTTTTTTCTCATTATTAACCTTTTTTCGAAATAAAAAAACGATTCTGATCACGTGATTTAGGAAACCAGTAGAAATCTACAGCATCGTGTTTGTTGTACACGACATTTAATGGTTTGTTAGTCTATCTTTTTACATGAATCACAACAACTTTAAATCTCGTTTGGTGTATTATATAGATGTCTAATGTATTTCACCATGATAACTACCTCCTGGTAACAATGTACATTATTTCCAGTCTTAACATGGTAAAATAAATATCTTTCGTCCCGTTTTTTGGAACTTTGCACAATTCTTTGTGACCAGCATATCATCTTGTTTGCAATGATCCATTACTTAAACATTAAACCCCTTTTGGACTTATAAAATTCGTGTTTGACTTAAAATTTTAATTGAAAGATTTGTTATCTCTATCTCTACTTAAGTTTTATGCCTAATGTCGATATTGAATTTCTGTTAATATCCGCATCAATTTACCTATCCGAAATCGTTGCAGATCTGATGAAGCAAGTTTAGCTTGACTTTCAATGCCATAATGCACAACTGTCTTTTTAAGGAGTTGTGTTTCTTTGGCCCATTTGCCTATGTAGAATATCAACTCATCAGCAGGTTGACAGATAAAAGAAAAAGATAGTATGTTTATTAAAAACATTAACGCCATGTTCGACGTTGGACAAAATCAATATATTTTTACAGTCATTTTCCCCTTTGACTTTAAAAAAAACATCGTTCGCTATAGTTACGACATAGTTGTCGACAATTATTATATTCGTAGAGAAAGTTTATATACAACATCAATCGAGTACTTTTTTTTATCGAGATCACACAATCGATAAATAAGATCTATCTATTTCACATTGAGTGAACAACAAAAACTATGTTTTCACGAGTGGCGGAGACATGGGTTTAAACGGCTTTAGTTGTTCAAGAAGTAAAAGATAAATGGATCTTATACGAAATTCAACGATTGTTCTATATTTAAATGCAAGAAGAGACATACCTATACTGGATTTGGGGGGTCCATTATTTTTCATCTGAAAATCGAGATACATACAGTATCTACAACCAATTTACACTAATCTCACATTTTCAAGCAATCCATCAAATAGCAAAAGAATTAATTGTCAGAAAATGAGAAATTGCTTGTCACATGCGTTTCGCCTCAATTTTGTTCACTTTGGACTTGTCTCAAATAGAAATTGTGACTAGTTTCCTTATTTTTGAACAGCATTTAGTTATACGAGATCTTTCGACATTAATTGAAGAAGTTTATCTGACAAAGCGCTGAAGACCATGAATATTTTTAGTAGTAAAACACGAAATTTTTATTTCGAAGCAACTACATTGTTACAGCTATTTGATGCTTATATTGGATTGATTTTGTCCTACTCTTGCGAAATTAATGGATTTTGTAAATCGTGTTCGTCTCTAACATTATAATTAATTGTTGAACGTTAAAAGCGCTACAGCTAATGCAGCAGTATACCATGAATTAGGTAGAAACCCGTTATATATTAATAGATATTGTAAAATAATAAAATACTAGGGGAAAAGATTGTTATCTAATAATATCATCATTAAATCTGCGTATGAAGCGATATTTACTTGTTATAGCGGTGTTTTTTAGTCTAGTAATGTTAAAAAACTATTTAACGATCACGGATTTGCTTACGTGTGGTCTGATCCTTGTTATGTGCACCATAAGTATTTTACTAAACAATCAAACAACAATTAATTGACGAGTACCAAGAAAGTCTATATAGCGATATCCACAGAAGTTCAGTGTTATGTACATATAAATACATGAAAGAATCTTTAACTTGTCTTCATACTTAGACACACTACCAATAAAGTATAAATCATATATTTATATCTAAATTAAGATTTTCCTCCCATTTACTGAGTCTAGAAGACATGGATTAGACAGAATTAATAGAAATCAGCGGTTGTGACTAGCATGTGGTATGTATGAAATAGAAGATGAATTCTACTTTCTATTAGTATGTCAATTATTACGAAATTCATATATCTTATTATTGCAAATAACAAAGTCATTCAGGAAATTTTAAGTTGATTTCCCATGAATAAAGGATCGTATGTGCCAACTCGTTGCCCTAGTACAAAAGGATCGTAAGTGCCAAATTGACGCCCTAGTACTAAAGGATCGAACGTGCCAAATCGAATTCCAATACCAAAGCACCGAAAGTACAATTTAACGCCCTAGTTCTAAAGGTTAATATTTGCAAAATCTACGCCCCAGTACTAAAGAAAAACGTGACTACCGAATCTTCGCCCCCAATGCTAAAGAATCGTGAGTGCTGAATCGGCGCCAAAGTACTAAAGAAACACAGATTCTACATTGACACCCGTAAAATCCAGGATCGAGAATACCAATTCGTCGCCAGAGTACAAAAGGATCGTAATCAAATACGCCATTGTACTAGGGTCGTAAATTCAAAATCTACTCCCTAGTGCTAAAAGGTAAAAACTTCTAAATTGCTCCCAAATACTGTCAAATCGAATCAACAGTACGAAACGATCTTTAGTGCAAAATTGAAGTTCAAGTTTCCAAGAAGGAGAGTGTAAATACATCAAATAGGCATTTGCGATCTTTAAACTCTTTACCAGCGATCGGTCAATTTAAAAGATTGATAAAACTGGATCTAACATGATATGCCGTTTTAAACCCTTGTGATGCTAAGCCCGGAATATTCCGGTTTTGGCAGGAGGTGTAGACTAAGATCAGACTGCACTTACGTGCAGGCTGATCTTAGTCTACACCTCCTGCTTGTGTTTTTCCTGCCAGAGTTGTTTATGGAGTTGATTTTTAAAAGAAATATTGATTTTTGAACAACAAGTTCTATCAGTGCTTTCAGCCCTTTGATTTGACAGCATTTCAGTAAGGTAATTTATACAGCATGACAAGGCTTAATTACTCATACTATAGAAAAGACGGTAATAGTTTATGGCTAATTGACTAACTGCTGGCTCCGCCCACTGACTCCGATAGGAAGAAGCGCTTCGATGTGAACGGCGTTATATTGTAAAATTCATAGGCAGTAGCATGTAATAAAAAAGTAAAATGGTTGGTTGGCGACCTAAACGTTTTAGTTACAGGTTAAAGAAACCGCAGTTACGACGTTTAAGTCGCCAAACGAATAAAAAAGTTTCACAAAAATGGCGACCAATGTCGAATTTCAAATCTCAATTCCGGGCTTGATGAATGATGTGATTGGTCGTTTGATTCCTTGATTGACAGTCACGTTTGGTCAATTGTCAAAGTATTACAGGGACCTTAATTTAGGCTGTTTGTAACATATGTCAGCTTTCATTTTCAAAGGGAAGAGAGTTCTACATCCCTTTCCTGCTCGATCTGACAAAGACCCTTAGTGTAGAAACTTATCTAGAAAGAAACGGAAAAAATATTAGAGTGTCGAGTGAAAACATGAGAAAACATGGCCAGACGTGAGAGAACCCATCATGTGGTGTCCGTGTGTTAGAGCATCGTCTTCCCTATCAATAGGCCCCGGGTTGGATTGTCGGAGACGACTATCGATTTTGCGCGTTTCATTGGCTCGCCACATTCAGCATGCGTGCTGGTGAACTTGCGGGAAACAGAATCGAAAGGATATATCTTCCAGTAGTAAGAAGCCGTTTCCAAATTGATGCAAAAAAGATAGGTAAAAACTTATTGTTAGAAAAAATATACCACCTGTCAAACAAGTGCATCAATTTATATGTGAAATCGGATCAATCTTGTATATCCTCGGCAAAAAAGCGACCAATTTTCTTGAGCAACCACCTTTTGGTCGTCCCTTAAGTGCACGTTTAATGCAAGATTTACTGTAATAGGAAAATGATCACCAAGTGTTGAGTTCGAACCCTCTTTACAGAAATCCCGACTCTACCGTTGCAAGGTGTAATCAAAGTCCTGTCAGTACTGTAATCGCTCGCCACTGAATGACTAAGAAGTATTGTTGTTGCCGTGACTTTTAGCGTAGTTCATTTCTTTGAAAAAAAAATATATCAGAAAATTGTTTGCTGTGAGTACCATATGTGTTAGATCATCTAGAATTTATGCAAAATCATTTACGAAAGCAATAGATACGTTTCTTATAGGCTAGCACAATGCGAATCAGCCCTAGACTAATACTAACTTAAAGCAATATGCATTTGGCGGAATAGGATTGCTTTATCAGAATTTGTCAAATCAACATTTTTGCACTACAATAAACTATCCATTTTTTCAGATTTGTAAGACAATATTGTTGAACAAAGATGTTAGTAAAACCCTGGGGCCCCAGAAGAGTCTATAGAAGGTATAAAGCTATTAATAATAGATCTTAAACTTCTATTTAAGGTATCTAACTACTAAAATATTATCATAGTATCTTTGTGTAATATTGAATGTGTCTATAGGTTAGTTTTTTAATGGCGGACAAATGTTAAACAATACGTCCCGATCTTATGAGGGGGGTATGAAAAGAAAGAAATATCAATTTATTTTTGCTTTCTCATCTGTAAATTAATACAGAAATTGTGAGGGCCTTCTGCAGTCCGAAATACCTAAAGCTAATACAAAAGTTATCGATACTTCCTCGTTTTAATCATCTTGTCGTACCAAGGGCGACGAACGATCTACTTATCTATTGATATTAGAGAAAAGGACGATCTTGAAATCCCTCCACTCGTGAGGATGCGTTATAATAAACGATAACATACCTATTATGCTAGATCGTACTGCAGCTTCAAAATCGTAGTTAAGAGTTACTAAGAACTCTGGGGCGAAATTTGAATTTTATTTTTTCCATCTGGCTTGTAGTTTACTGATTTTATTGTAAACATTTGTAAGAAAAAATAAGAAAGAAAGAGAAGGAGAGAGAGAGAGAGAGAGAGAGAAAGAAAGAAAGAAAGAAAGATAAGTAAAAATATAGATTTGTTCAATTCCCTGTTTTTCCACTATAATTTAAGCCACATTAATTTTATGCAAAAGATTCGTAAAATGCTACTTCATTCGTCAGACCACAACTGGAGCCCCTCGTTCAAATGATGCACTGGTCTATTCAGGTACAGACAAAAATGACATTTGATCACTTACCATAACTTCCGCATTTATAATTGGTAATGAGAGCACATTCGCAGTTGTTATGATTTTTTTACGAGTGACATTTCATCTCCGTTGAAGTATAATTCATTCATTTGGTTCACATGTTTTAAAAGTAACCCCTTTTATCATGGCGAGTGGCACGTGATTGAAATGGTTTTGAATTTATATCTAGATAACCAACACTTCCTTTTGCAATAGACATATTTGGTATGCATAATAATGAAATCTTTTGTACAAAATTTAGATACCCCTCGTGAAAGGATATCCGCTTAAATAATTAAAATTTCTTCCTACCTCGGTTAGAAGCTATGTACTGTTGATTTTAAATGATTTTTTTTTTCAAAATAGAAACTTTAAATCCATCGTCTTTTAGGCCAGACCTTATATTTTTTCTCTTAATCAATTGTTAATTTATTCAAACAATGTTTTATTTCAACTTTAATCATAAAATAAAATGTAATAAACAACAAAAGACCAGTAACATCTTTTATTTTTGCATACGTACTATGCACTTATCATACCGTTTATTTATTGATGGAATGGGTTTGAAACCCTTTTAACAGTATTTCAGTCATATCGGCGCGACTGGAGAACCTAACCATGGATTCTTGGTATTTGTCACACCACTTATACCACTGCATCCTTTCAGAGCCTCCAGCTGCTCCTCCCGCTTACGTTTACGAATATCGGGAATGGTGTTTGCCTCGGCTGAGGATCGAACCCTTGACGGACTACCACTCCGCTATGACCGCGTCCCTATATCGTTTAATTCAGTAGAAACACGTGTTTCATCTCAAAATGAAGTTAGAGTAACTTTTCAATTGAGAACGAAAATGGAAAAAGAAAAAAAAAGATATATATATATATATAAAATCAAGGACCTTGATGACGAAAATAAAAGACTGATATTAATTAGGGAAGAACAATACTAGTGGCAGAAAACGAAATTGAGCTAAAAAGAACGTATCTTATACCACTTTGTTATTATTTCATATACAGTAAAACCCGTATTAGCAGCCAAATCAGAAGTGGTTCCCTAACGCAAGTGGTTGTCCTATCAAGGTTCATGTGTCAGACAAATCATTTTGTCTGTACAGACAAATTGATCCGTCTAACTCATATATCTTGAAAAAAAAATCAAAGGTTACAAGAAAGAAATCAATCTTAATTTTACAAAAAATCATGTCGGTTCTGTCAAAATTAAGATAAAATGTACATGTAATTGATAGATCGCTGATCTCGCCAATTAACCTCCGATTGAGGTAATAAACTATAGCATATTTTTATTTGTTTGTTTGTTCATTTAAAGCGGTGAATTTGGGAATATTTCGGACATTCCCAATGAATAAATAAACAAAATGCTGTTGGCTTTTGTTGGGCTGTGCAGTTCTTGTTTAGGTTAACTTCAGTCAAGAGAATGTCGTCTCAATCTTGTGGCATTCTTCTGACTTTACTGAAATCAGTTTGAAACCGAAGAACTGAAGAACAAATTAAATTGTTTGAATTCTGACGTAAAAGGCAGTGTTATGTTAGTCGCCATACAATCTATGTACTTTTTAGCCAGCAAAACGTCGGCTTTGATCGCTCAAGTTAACAGACACAATTTTATGTCTTCTAACAGTTCAACGTGTGTAAACTGCCACTGGAGGCTTAACCACTAAATCCATTGAATGCTTACGCAATAAAAAGTAGTTATTGTGTATTTCAATAATATTGCAATGATTGCCTGCGAATTCATCTCCTATGAGCTCACTTGAGCATATAGTATTCAAAATGAGTCTGATCAGAGTCTTCACTATGCACACTGCTTTGTCTCGACATATGAATAAACTTTATTCAAGAGAACTCATTCAAAAATTTTTATTTAAGTCCTGGGTTTCTTTAACTGCGTTTATTTATCACGATAACCTTTGACAAAGAAGAAACAATGCTTTATTAGTTTACAGTACTTTCAGTACTTTAATTTTTTAAACACCATTATTACGTTAGTCAGGGTACAGCTCGTCATCATGTCCCGATAGGAACAAACATGTCGTCCGTATTGAGATGACTGTGGTTACGAGATTTTGGTCGATCATCCATTACGTGTTCTTCAGAGACTCACAAAGTTAAGAGTCACTTTAAACTTTTTTTTTAAATTCAGACTTCATATATAATAGAATTTAATAAGTATCCATTCACCACTTACTTTCTTCTGGGAAAAGGTAACATGCCAGCGAAAATAGAAAAATATGACAATTTCTGTTCCAAAGCATTCCTAATCAACCCTTTACCATATAATCCCGCTTTTTACACCCGCAAGAAAACCTTTAAAAAAACATTGTGGAAAAGAAAGAAATTGCTTGTTACAAGCAATTTCTTTATAATCCACAATGTTTCTTTACCAAATGACGCCCTACCACTCGGCTGTTATTAATAGGTCAACGAATGTGATCAATGTAATTGCCTATAACATTGATAAAGCATTAGCCCTTTAAAGGGCAAGAATATGTTCATGCAATGATATAAAATGGTGAACCATTGAGAATTCTTTACTTAAGACTTAATGAAATATATGCTGTGATGCTAGTAAATAATACCTAATTACAATCTGCCAAAATTAATAACAATAATATGGAACCAGTTTATTGGTCAATATTGGTCATTATTACTCCCAATTATATTCTCAATCATAGACAATCATTAACCTAATTGGGTTAAGCAGCTGGAGGCTCGGACAGGATATAATGCTAGTACTTGATGAGAAATACCCGGGATCCTTAGTTAAGTGTTGAAAATGGCATTAAACCACACTAAATGAATCATTCAATCAATATTGTCAATCAATCGAATTGACAACAATATCGAGATTGTATGGGATTTTTTTTTTTTTTATTTTTTTTTTAAGATTGAACAAAGTAATTTTCAAAAGAAATATTGTCAATTAAATTGATAGCGTGTGGACCATTTAAGAATTATTCATAGACAAGAAATATGACATGTTTCACTTGCAATAAGACGCTTTACATTTCATTAATACAGCATATTTCATTACATCACAAGCAAGTTTCAATTATATTGTTTAAAGTTATGGCCCTGTGTTCTCAATGCATCGTGTCAAATCGAATCAACAGTACGAAACGATCTTTAGTGCAAAATTGAAGTTCAAGTTTCCAAGAAGGAGAGTGTAAATACATCAAATAGGCATTTGCGATCTTTAAACTCTTTACCAGCGATCGGTCAATTTAAAAGATTGATAAAACTGGATCTAACATGATATGCCGTTTTAACCCTTGTCATGCTAAGCCCGGAATATTCCGGTTTTGGCAGGAGGTGTAGACTAAGATAAGACTGCACTTACGTGCAGGCTGATCTTAGTCTACACCTCCTGCTTGTGTTTTTCCTGCCAGAGTTGTTGATGGAGTTGATTTTTAAAAGAAATATTGATTTTTGAACAACAAGTTCTATCAGTGCTTTCAGCCCTTTGATTTGACAGCATTTCAGTAAGGTAATTTATACAGCATGACAAGGCTTAATTACTCATACTATAAAAAAGACGGTAATAGTTTATGGCTAATTGACTAACTGCTGGCTCCGCCCACTGACTCCGGTAGGAAGAAGCGCTTCGATGTAAACGGCGTTATATTATAAAATTCATAGGCAGTAGCATGTAATAAAAAAGTAAAATGGTTGGTTGGCGACCTAAACGTTTTAGTTACAGGTTAAAGAAACCGCAGTTACGACGTTTAAGTCGCCAAACGAATAAAAAAGTTTCACAAAAATGGCGACCAATGTTTGTTTGTTCATTTAAAGCGGTGAATTTGGGAATATTTCGGACATTCCCAATGAATAAATAAACAAAATGCTGTTGGCTTTTGTTGGGCTGTGCAGTTCTTGTTTAGGTTAACTTCAGTCAAGAGAATGTCGTCTCAATCTTGTGGCATTCTTCTGACTTTACTGAAATCAGTTTGAAACCGAAGAACTGAAGAACAAATTAAATTGTTTGAATTCTGACGTAAAAGGCAGTGTTATGTTAGTCGCCATACAATCTATGTACTTTTTAGCCAGCAAAACGTCGGCTTTGATCGCTCAAGTTAACAGACACAATTTTATGTCTTCTAACAGTTCAACGTGTGTAAACTGCCACTGGAGGCTTAACCACTAAATCCATTGAATGCTTACGCAATAAAAAGTAGTTATTGTGTATTTCAATAATATTGCAATGATTGCCTGCGAATTCATCTCCTATGAGCTCACTTGAGCATATAGTATTCAAAATGAGTCTGATCAGAGTCTTCACTATGCACACTGCTTTGTCTCGACATATGAATAAACTTTATTCAAGAGAACTCATTCAAAAATTTTTATTTAAGTCCTGGGTTTCTTTAACTGCGTTTATTTATCACGATAACCTTTGACAAAGAAGAAACAATGCTTTATTAGTTTACAGTACTTTCAGTACTTTAATTTTTTAAACACCATTATTACGTTAGTCAGGGTACAGCTCGTCATCATGTCCCGATAGGAACAAACATGTCGTCCGTATTGAGATGACTGTGGTTACGAGATTTTGGTCGATCATCCATTACGTGTTCTTCAGAGACTCACAAAGTTAAGAGTCACTTTAAACTTTTTTTTTAAATTCAGACTTCATATATAATAGAATTTAATAAGTATCCATTCACCACTTACTTTCTTCTGGGAAAAGGTAACATGCCAGCGAAAATAGAAAAATATGACAATTTCTGTTCCAAAGCATTCCTAATCAACCCTTTACCATATAATCCCGCTTTTTACACCCGCAAGAAAACCTTTAAAAAAACATTGTGGAAAAGAAAGAAATTGCTTGTTACAAGCAATTTCTTTATAATCCACAATGTTTCTTTACCAAATGACGCCCTACCACTCGGCTGTTATTAATAGGTCAACGAATGTGATCAATGTAATTGCCTATAACATTGATAAAGCATTAGCCCTTTAAAGGGCAAGAATATGTTCATGCAATGATATAAAATGGTGAACCATTGAGAATTCTTTACTTAAGACTTAATGAAATATATGCTGTGATGCTAGTAAATAATACCTAATTACAATCTGCCAAAATTAATAACAATAATATGGAACCAGTTTATTGGTCAATATTGGTCATTATTACTCCCAATTATATTCTCAATCATAGACAATCATTAACCTAATTGGGTTAAGCAGCTGGAGGCTCGGACAGGATATAATGCTAGTACTTGATGAGAAATACCCGGGATCCTTAGTTAAGTGTTGAAAATGGCATTAAACCACACTAAATGAATCATTCAATCAATATTGTCAATCAATCGAATTGACAACAATATCGAGATTGTATGGGATTTTTTTTTTTTTTATTTTTTTTTTAAGATTGAACAAAGTAATTTTCAAAAGAAATATTGTCAATTAAATTGATAGCGTGTGGACCATTTAAGAATTATTCATAGACAAGAAATATGACATGTTTCACTTGCAATAAGACGCTTTACATTTCATTAATACAGCATATTTCATTACATCACAAGCAAGTTTCAATTATATTGTTTAAAGTTATGGCCCTGTGTTCTCAATGCATCGTGTCAAATCGAATCAACAGTACGAAACGATCTTTAGTGCAAAATTGAAGTTCAAGTTTCCAAGAAGGAGAGTGTAAATACATCAAATAGGCATTTGCGATCTTTAAACTCTTTACCAGCGATCGGTCAATTTAAAAGATTGATAAAACTGGATCTAACATGATATGCCGTTTTAACCCTTGTCATGCTAAGCCCGGAATATTCCGGTTTTGGCAGGAGGTGTAGACTAAGATAAGACTGCACTTACGTGCAGGCTGATCTTAGTCTACACCTCCTGCTTGTGTTTTTCCTGCCAGAGTTGTTGATGGAGTTGATTTTTAAAAGAAATATTGATTTTTGAACAACAAGTTCTATCAGTGCTTTCAGCCCTTTGATTTGACAGCATTTCAGTAAGGTAATTTATACAGCATGACAAGGCTTAATTACTCATACTATAAAAAAGACGGTAATAGTTTATGGCTAATTGACTAACTGCTGGCTCCGCCCACTGACTCCGGTAGGAAGAAGCGCTTCGATGTAAACGGCGTTATATTATAAAATTCATAGGCAGTAGCATGTAATAAAAAAGTAAAATGGTTGGTTGGCGACCTAAACGTTTTAGTTACAGGTTAAAGAAACCGCAGTTACGACGTTTAAGTCGCCAAACGAATAAAAAAGTTTCACAAAAATGGCGACCAATGTTTGTTTGTTCATTTAAAGCGGTGAATTTGGGAATATTTCGGACATTCCCAATGAATAAATAAACAAAATGCTGTTGGCTTTTGTTGGGCTGTGCAGTTCTTGTTTAGGTTAACTTCAGTCAAGAGAATGTCGTCTCAATCTTGTGGCATTCTTCTGACTTTACTGAAATCAGTTTGAAACCGAAGAACTGAAGAACAAATTAAATTGTTTGAATTCTGACGTAAAAGGCAGTGTTATGTTAGTCGCCATACAATCTATGTACTTTTTAGCCAGCAAAACGTCGGCTTTGATCGCTCAAGTTAACAGACACAATTTTATGTCTTCTAACAGTTCAACGTGTGTAAACTGCCACTGGAGGCTTAACCACTAAATCCATTGAATGCTTACGCAATAAAAAGTAGTTATTGTGTATTTCAATAATATTGCAATGATTGCCTGCGAATTCATCTCCTATGAGCTCACTTGAGCATATAGTATTCAAAATGAGTCTGATCAGAGTCTTCACTATGCACACTGCTTTGTCTCGACATATGAATAAACTTTATTCAAGAGAACTCATTCAAAAATTTTTATTTAAGTCCTGGGTTTCTTTAACTGCGTTTATTTATCACGATAACCTTTGACAAAGAAGAAACAATGCTTTATTAGTTTACAGTACTTTCAGTACTTTAATTTTTTAAACACCATTATTACGTTAGTCAGGGTACAGCTCGTCATCATGTCCCGATAGGAACAAACATGTCGTCCGTATTGAGATGACTGTGGTTACGAGATTTTGGTCGATCATCCATTACGTGTTCTTCAGAGACTCACAAAGTTAAGAGTCACTTTAAACTTTTTTTTTTAAATTCAGACTTCATATATAATAGAATTTAATAAGTATCCATTCACCACTTACTTTCTTCTGGGAAAAGGTAACATGCCAGCGAAAATAGAAAAATATGACAATTTCTGTTCCAAAGCATTCCTAATCAACCCTTTACCATATAATCCCGCTTTTTACACCCGCAAGAAAACCTTTAAAAAAACATTGTGGAAAAGAAAGAAATTGCTTGTTACAAGCAATTTCTTTATAATCCACAATGTTTCTTTACCAAATGACGCCCTACCACTCGGCTGTTATTAATAGGTCAACGAATGTGATCAATGTAATTGCCTATAACATTGATAAAGCATTAGCCCTTTAAAGGGCAAGAATATGTTCATGCAATGATATAAAATGGTGAACCATTGAGAATTCTTTACTTAAGACTTAATGAAATATATGCTGTGATGCTAGTAAATAATACCTAATTACAATCTGCCAAAATTAATAACAATAATATGGAACCAGTTTATTGGTCAATATTGGTCATTATTACTCCCAATTATATTCTCAATCATAGACAATCATTAACCTAATTGGGTTAAGCAGCTGGAGGCTCGGACAGGATATAATGCTAGTACTTGATGAGAAATACCCGGGATCCTTAGTTAAGTGTTGAAAATGGCATTAAACCACACTAAATGAATCATTCAATCAATATTGTCAATCAATCGAATTGACAACAATATCGAGATTGTATGGGATTTTTTTTTTTTTATTTTTTTTTTAAGATTGAACAAAGTAATTTTCAAAAGAAATATTGTCAATTAAATTGATAGCGTGTGGACCATTTAAGAATTATTCATAGACAAGAAATATGACATGTTTCACTTGCAATAAGACGCTTTACATTTCATTAATACAGCATATTTCATTACATCACAAGCAAGTTTCAATTATATTGTTTAAAGTTATGGCCCTGTGTTCTCAATGCGCGGGTCATGAGTTCGAACCAACATTCTTTCCGAAAATAATTAAAAGTTATCGCGACATGCGTCATTGTGCGTACTCAGTTGGTGTATGATAAGTGGTGTGCCTATGTGGGATGAGCAAGTAGTGGCTCAGATTAACCTATTCCCACACAGCAAAATTTTAGACTGGTCCAAATTGAAAGAAGCTGAAGACGATAATTTCAAGTCGGTGGAATTTTAATGTTTTCGTCTTTTTCGATAGAAAACATTATTGATAATGTTGAAATTGCTTGATACAAGCAGTTTCTTCATTTTTCAAATGTTTTCCAAAGTTTTTTTTTCTTGAGGGGCATAAAAGGGAGAGATTGGGTGGGAATGGGTTAAAGGTCGTGATTGTACTGGTGTGCGAATAGACAGGAAGCCTTGGTTAGGTCCTCCAGCCGCCGGGGTATACCAGAAAAAGAATTTAAAGTGGCGTTAAATCCTTTCAATTATACAATCAAGAAATAGGGAAAATCATGTGGGTTGCATTGCTTATCACTCTTTATACGCTGCCGTTACGGAGGTCGGTGGGCGTGGCTAGCGACCCGTCATTTGTTAAAGTGGCTTAACATCAACATGTAATTTATATGATAGATGGGGTCATTTAAAGGATATTTAATACAACAGAATAACATGATATTGTAAAGAAATATTACACACTTTTTTGAAAATTTAAAGTCACATGTTCATACACATGTCTGAAAATCATTTCCTTCATGTCTTCGATCCCGGCGGCGGATCATATACCTTCCGACATTTGTCTGGATAATCATACACCTAATACGGAAAACAGCTGGGGGCTAGGAAAGTAGTGGTAGTACTGGTGTGAGAAATACCGGGAATCCATTTTTAGGTGCTCCAGCCGCCGAGATATGACTGAATTACTGTTAAAAGCGGCATTAAACCCCATTCAATCAATCAATTGATAATTTTTACCTTCTTATACATTTGATATCTCAGATATCTCAGTCGTCGAGATAGCGATCAATGCTCGAATCATTGCCTTTAACAAAATACGATTGACAATTTGCATTATTTATTCTGTATTGAGATTCCAAGCTGATCTCCGACATTTTTCAAAGAACTTCTTAGATGGAGAAATATATGCGATAACTGCAGCTTATTCAAGATTTTAACCTCTCAGTCTACTGCCAACGATGTTCGCTATTCTTCTTTATCCGCATTTTCGAAACGAACGAGCTGTAGTTACACCGATCTAGTGGCAAAACCCCAAAAAATGCTTAACATAAATATTGGCCAATGTCGAAGTTTAAAGTTCACTTCTGGTCTAAATGAATGATATGTTTGGTCCACTGATTCTTTGATTGATAGTCGCGGTAGGCCAGTTCGCTTCGTAGTAGGCTTGACTAAGGACCCACATTGCCAAGCGAGTCGGTACAATCCATCCTTCATGTAATCTTTTTCACCTAGATTCTGACGTTAATTTAAAGTGAATACAGTCGCTATTAAAAACCAATTCCTAATACTTTTCATTGCGTAAGGGCAAGGTACCAGCGTAAGATTACTCCATCGACGTAGCTAGGGGTACTTATTGCGACATTACATATTTACACTTAACCCATTCCCACTCAACGACGCTTGGAAATATTGTGGAAAATAAAGAAATTGCTTTTCTCAAGATACTTCTTCATTATTCACAATGTTTTCTACCCAAAAGTAAAAAAATAAATTCAAATATTTCATAACCTTTAATTTGTCGTCTGCAACATTCTCCTTTAAATATGGACTGGTCTAAAACTTTGCCGTCTTGTAATGAATTAAAGAAACTCGTTTTCAGTTTCTAATTATCAAAGACTTAACTCGGCTTTCAGATGCTTGATTTTGTTAACAGTAAATGACTTCGAAAAAGGGCGATATTCTTTACAAAATGCGTTTTGAGTTATCCCTCTTGCTATTGGGCCTATTTGTTGCTCCTTAAATAAAAAAAAAACATGCTAAAATGGAACAAGCTGGATTTGGTATAAAGCAAACACAAAAAAGATCATAGTGGCCAATTAGATTGGGTACTTTGAAAATAAATATTAAATGAATGGAAGTTCACGCCATTTTTAACAGTATTTCAGTAATATCGCATCGACTGGAGCACCTAGACATGGATTCCTGGTATTCCTCACACCAGTACTACCACTACATCCTTTTCGAGACCCTAGCTGCTCATCCCATGTATGATTACGATTATCCACCAATTGGTGGGAGACAAATTTCTTAAAGGATATTCGCCGCGGACGGGGGTCGAACCCAAGACCCCATAACTAAGATTCCTACGCGCTACAACTGCCTTGTGGCCGAGGCAAGAATAATCAT